>CAWUFW010000333.1:3953410-4553410 GCA_963921515.1 Calotriton arnoldi
ATAACTTCCTGGGGAGCCTATCTCTCCCGAAAGTGGGGGAGGAGCTGAGTTTTGAATTGGAATCTGACCTCACGTAAGAAGAGATGAGGGCGGTGCTAAAATTGCTCCCCAAACAAAGCTCCTGGACAGGACGGGTTCCCAGCAGAATTCTACCAGGCTTTCTCGGCAATTCTTACAGAGAGGCTCCTGGAGGTACACCTGGAGGCGCAAGACAGGGGATACTGCCCCAACCATGCAGGAAGGGGAAATATGCATGATGCCTAAGCTTGGGGGGATAAGACGGACCCTGAGCGTATCTGCCACTCACTATGTTGAATACCGATGTGAAAGTCCTTTGTAAAATGTTAGCTAGCAAATTGAGCCCTGTTGTGGTGGGTTTGTTTATGAAGATCAATGTGGGTTCATCCCAGGCCATAACATGGGCCTGAACCTGAGAAGACTCACACATATTCTACATGAGGTAAAGGGGGCAGATGAGAAGATGGCGTTGGTGGTGGTAGACAAAGAAAAAGCATTTGATATGGTTTATTGGGGATACATATTGGAAGTTCTGCAGGTTCTCGGATTTGGCCTAAAATTCTGTGCCTGGATCAGATTACTTTATAGGAGCCCTAGTGCAAGGATCAGGTGTGGACCTACCGCTCTGACTGCTGGGAGTTGAGAAGGGGCACCCGGCAGGGTTGTTCATTGTCACCCTTGTTGTTTGCTCTGGCTCTGGAGCCTCTGGCAATCAGGGTTTAACAGGACCCATCTCAGTGGGGCATAAAGGTGGGTGCAACGAGACACCTTGTGTCGCTGTACGGGGATGACGTGTTGTTTTATCTCAGGGCACCCCGGAAGTCGCCTTGAGAGTTTTTGCGTATTTTAGATGATTTCGGAGCGGTTGCGGGTTGCGTTTGAACAGGAGGAAATCACTGCTGTTTCCAATGGTGGTGCTGGTTGGATCCCCACAGGAGGACCTTCCGGACTTGTGTCTCCGGTGGGAGCTGGATAAGTTTTGCTACCTGGGAATCATGGTTGCTCACTCAAAGAAGGCCCAGATGCTATATAATATTTGCTGAGTCTTGGACTCCCTGCGGTCCTCGGTTGCTTTTTGGAACACCCTGCCGCTGTCGCTTACGGGCAGGATCACCATCTCTAAGATGGTGCTCCAGCCCCGTTATCTTTATACGATACAGCACTCCTTTTGCCCTCTCCTCGCTTGGGTCTTTAGGAAATTGGAATCCCTGCTTGCTTTGCTGTTATGGACGGGCAGGTGCAGTAGAGTGGCCAGGGCTACGCTAATGAGAAGCTATGAGGACGGAGGGTTGGAGGCGCCGTGACTGGAGTTGTATTACTTTGCAGCAGTGAAGCAGCATGCGGCCTGATGGCTGGGGAAAGGAAGTCATCTGGAAAAACGTTGGTAGAAAGGGACTGTGGGAGGTGAGGGTCTCTCTGTGTTATTGATAGAGGGATCGGGGGTATTGGCTGACTGGCCTTATGTGGCCAGACAGTCTGCCTGAGTCTGGCAGCGGTTGGTAATTGTGGCACTTCTTAGGGCACCTTTTCATCTGGACTTGCCGGTATGGATACTTACTCCAATTCGGCGCATGGCAATCAACATGACCTACCAGGCGTGGCGGAGGGGGGTTTGTGATAATTGGAGCGATTTAGATCCAGGTAAGACCTTTATCTCCTTTTGAGGATGCTCAGATGGAATTCGGAGTGGGACCTGAACACTTTCTACATTTTGCAGACCTAGCTGAGTTCGCCTGACAGACCTGGGAGACTTTCCCGGCAGCCCCTTCTGTGTCAGGCATCCTGGGGGCCATGTTGTCCTGTGGAACGGGGAGACGTCTGGTATCTTTGCTATATAAAGCAATTGGGGCAGATGCAGCCCACTGGTCCTTGCAGGATCGAGGGGCTTGGGAGTCGGACTTGGGCAAACCTATTGCAGATGAGGTTTAGGCAAGAGTGTACGATCTAACTAGGACAGTTTCTGGTAACACGCGGTTTAAGCTGGTTTATTTTAACTTCTTTCATCGCACTTATATGACGCCTTTACAACTGAGCTGCTTATATCCTCATTGAGCTTCTTCCTGCCTTCGCTGTAGTTTTGTAGGGTGCAGATTTTATGCACTTAGCTTGGGGATGCCCGAAAGTGTATGTTTACTGGACTTGGGTAGTGGATAGACTTGTACTTACTGCGGCACTGAAGGGTGCCCTCACACCCCAGTTTTGCCTTTTGGGCAGCATAGTGAGACCCAAGGGGAGGAAAATGGATTACAAATGCCTACAATTGGTGCCAGGAGGCACGTTGCTATTGTATGGATGGGGCAGTGGGCGCAGTTGCTGGATCGCTGGGATAAGGATGTGTGCAAGTGGTCCCTGGCGGAGGAGGTACATATAAAGAGTAGTAAAACTGACGAAAAGCTTCAGGAGGATGTAGAAGTATGGTTGGCATTGTGTGACCATTTTCTGGCTCCTGAGGGACCTCAGTGACAAGAATGTTGATACTGGTGGTTAGAGGTGTGATTTTTTGCTCCCGAGTAACGCTCTTTATAGATTACTTGGTGGCCGCACTTCCCTGGTATTCCAATGTCAAGGTGTGGATTAATAATTGTATATGAACCTCCTATGTGGAGTACTGTGCTTTGCTTGAAGTTAATTGTTCAGATTGGCAAAATATGATGCTGTTCGTGTACCACCTTCTTCCTGCACCTAAGTATCAAAGCAATGTATATGTGATGCTGTATATACACACATATATATATATATACATACACACACATATATACATACATACACACATATACACACACACACATTTTTTTTTCTTTGCATAAAAAAGGTTTTTTTAAAGCAGAAAATAATCTGGCTTTGTTGTGAGCCAGCTCATCGCTCGAGTATAATTGGGACCTCTGTCCTACTGATGCTTCCAATTGTCTGACAAGTTTCTCTTGATACACAAGATTTTGTCCAAATAGCTGGTATGCTGTAACACCAGCAGATATTCGTTCAGCTAAACTCCAGAAAAATCTTTTTTTTTTTTTTTAAACAGAAAAAAGTCAGGTATGCGCAAATCTCAATGCTTCTTTAAAATCAGGCACTATTTCAAACAAGCTCAAGCCATACTTATGCCATTTTTGAAAAAACCTTCTTTTGTTGCAGAGTTCATCAATCTAGATCCCACCTCAACTCCCCAACCTTACCAAAGTACTAGGAAAGGAAGGTTTTTCTCAACCAAGTACCTTAATTTAAAGAAGAGGCATTCTTGGCACAGAGGGAGTTGCATGGAGCGTCGTAGAGTGTAGGAGAAGAGAAGAGTAGAGTGGAGTAGAGTTTAATGAAGTAGAGTCGAGTGTCGTGGACTGTAATGTCAGAGTCGAGTGCCGTAGAGTGGAGTAGACTGAAGTGGTGTAGAGTACAGTGGCGCAAAGTAGATTGGTACAGAGCGCAGTGGCGTAGAGTGCTTTGGCATAGAGTGCATTGTTTTAGAGTAGAGTGCAGTGGTGAAGAGTAGAATAGACTGGTGTGGAGCGGCGTAGCATAGACTGCAGTGGTGTAGAGTGCAGTGGTGTAGAGTGATGTGGTGCAGAATGGCGCAGAGTGGAATAGAGTGGCATAGAGTTGAGAGGCATAGAGCGTTGTAGAGTAGTGTGTCATAAAGTAACGTAGAGTGGAGTAAAGTGGCATGGAGTGGCATAGAGTGGGTTGTGTGGAGTAGAGTAGAGGCATAGAGCGGTATAGAGCAGAGTTTAATGGAGTAGAGAATCCCAGTGGAGTATCGTGGAGTGTAATGTCGTACAGTGGAGTGTCAGAGTGGAGTAGACTGGCCTAGAGTGAAGTGGCGTAGAGTACAGTGGTGCAGAGCAGATTGGTGTAGAGTGCAGTTGCGTAGAGTGCATTGCTTTTGAGTTAAGTGGTGTAGAGTACATTGGCAAAGAGTGCATTGTTTTAGAGTAGAGTGCAGGGGCGTAGAGCGGAGTGATGAAGAGTAGAGTAGACCAGCACAGAGTGGAGTGGCGCAGCATAGACAGCAGTGGTGAAGAGTGCGGTGGCGCAGAGTAGAGTGGAGTGGCATAGAGTGCAGTCACGTGGAGTGGTGCAGGGTACAGGGGAGTGGGGCACGGTGGAGTACAGTGGTATAGAGTGCAGTGGTGCAGAGTTGGTTAGAGTGGCGCAGTGGCATAGAGTGCAGTGGTGCAGAGTTGGTTAGAGTGGCGTAGAGTGGACTGGTGCAGAGTAGAGTGGCGTAGAGTGTAGTATCGTAGAGTGCAGTGTTGCAGAGTAGAGTGCTGCAGAGTGATGTAGCGTGCACTGGCACAGAGTGCAGTAGAGCGGCATAGAGTTGAGTGGTGCAGAGTAAAGCGCAGAGGCATACAGTGCTGTGGTGCAGAGTAGAGTGTCGTAAAGTGCAGTTGTATAAAGTGCAGTGGTGCAGAGTAGATTGGCGTAGAGCACTGGTTTTGAGTAAAGTGGTGTCCAGTACATTGGTGTAAAGTGCAGTGGCTCTAGTTGACTGGTGCAAAGCGCAGTGGCATAGTGTGGAATGGTGTAGAGCAGACTGAAGTGATGCAATGTAGATTGTAGTGGTGTAGAATACAGTGGCATAGAATCGAATTAAAAGAACAACAAGGGAACCCTACTCACTGGGAGCCTGGGTGAATAAATTGGAAGCGTAACAGTGGCTCCTGTGAACTAGTAAAAATAGTAATAATAAAGATGCACACAATGGCAATGTACAGAGTCACGTTGATGTCAGAGAGAGAAGCTAACCACAGACACAGAAGTGTAGGTGTATAACTGCTTTTATAAATTTTTGGTATGTAAAATACAAAGTATATAAACTAAAAATACAAAAATGTTTATGTTAGGAAAACAATAGTTTACCAGGTAGTGTATGCGTGTCCCAGTGAAAAAAACATAATAAACCTAGACAGATAGTGACGTAATGCGTGACTTATGTACAAGGTTTTAAAACAATAGGGCGAACATTTGTAGTTTTTACAATATAAACAACACTAAATACAATCATCAATGTTGGATCAAGGTTCGCCCTGTTTAACAGTCGACAGGCGTTTCGACCCTGTTTTGAATTGTAGGGTCTCTTCAGGACCTGGAAATGTGGGACACCTGAAGGGCGGTAGATCCTGCCTAACGTGAAGAACAGTGCCACCATGTGATAGGGGAGAAGGGGGAGAGAAGGAAAAGGCTACTCACAGGGAACCCGTCCGGGTGCCCATGTGAGGAAGGAGTGTGGTAGACAAGACCTGAACTCAAGACCGGGAATTCCTCAGCAATACTGCAGGCCCTCTTTTTAATCTTTAGTTTTTGGCAATCTTAATTGTTGCAAGAAATCCGATGTATGATTTTCCCTGGGCCTGCTGGAGGGAAGGAGCGTGCGTCTCCTTTGGTGCAATGACTAGAGTTGAGTGGTGCAAAGCGCAGTGGCATAGTGTGGAATGGTGTAGAGCAGACTGAAGTGATGCAATGTAGATTGTATTGGTGTAGAATACAGTGGCATAGAATCGAATGGCGTAGAGTGGAGTGGCATAGAGTGGCATAGAGTGCAGTGGCATAGAGTAGATTGTTTCTAGGTAGAATGAAGTGACGTGGAGTGGTGCAAAGTACAATGCAGTAGTATAGAGTGGCATAGAGTGCAGTGGTGCAGAGTATATTAGAGTGCCGTTGAGTGAATTGGCATAGAGTGCACTGGCGTAGCGTGGAGTGGTACAGAGTAGAATGCATTGGCATAGAGTGCAGTGTTGCAGAGTGGAGTGGCGTAGCATGGTGCAGTGAAGAGTAGAATGGAGTGACCTAGACCAGAGTGGTGTAGAGTGGAGTGGCAAAGATGCCAGTGGTGCAGAATACAGCAGAGTGGCGTAGAGTGCACTGGCATTGAGTAGAGTAGAGAAGCGTAGACTGAAGTGGTGTAGAGTTGAGCAGCATAGAGAGGAGTGGTGCAGAGTAGTGCAGAGTGTGGTAGCACACTGCCATTACAGACAACACATCTTCAAATTAAATGACCATTACATTTGCACAGACTTACAGTTTTACTCATAAAAGTATACAGAGCACAAATAATAATGTGTGGAAATATCATCACCTATTGTATTGAATTGTTTTGATCGAATGAAAACATTTGTTTCCACTACACTTCAGAATTACCCAAAAATTTGCGTCATTTGTGCTGTCCTAATTCAGATATATTCTTAAATATCTGCACAGTTCATTTATTGATATTGAGGGACAACCTGGTGGGGTCAGTGAACCGGTGTCCACACCCGATTGTGAGGCTTTTAAATTTAACATTGAACTCACTAAAACAAAATTCTTCCGGGGCATCCTAGAAACTCTTTCACACAGAATATTGGCTCCCTCTTAGAGGAAGGTTTGATTACCAATGATTTCACCATACTTGGCGACTTCAATTTCCACTTAGAAAATCTTGAAGATAGCGACACTGCTGCACTGATAGAACCCCTCTAGGGCTTTGGGCTCCCTCAATAAGTTGATAATTCCATCCACAAAGCAGGACACATCCTGGATGGAATGTTTACCAATAACTCTCAAGCAGTCATGAAAGCTTCTATTCCACTTACTTGGTCAGATCACTTTGAAGTCTTGTTTGACATAACTCTTAAACAGAAGTCATCGCTGTAAAACCTCCATATCAGATGGTTAAAGTCTGTGCATGGAATAAAATTTTGAAAGATGTTCTTAATAAAATCCTAGCCGATACCATTCTTTCCCCTTCAGATAATTCTGAAGACTCCTCAATACAATACACAGATTGGATGCAGTCAACCCTAGCTATATACGCCCCTCTTTAAAATTCTTAAATACAGGAGAGGTAAACCCTCCGCCCCCTGGTTCTCTGAGAATCTTAGGCTGCAGAAACAAGTGTACAGAAGATAAGAGAGACTCTGGGAAAAGGATTACAATACTGTTGAAAAGCTTGTCTGAACAACTACAAAGACATTTTGCTCAAGGATAAATCCTCCTTTTTCATGCAAAAAATAAATTAAGCTAAAAACTCCACTAAAGAACTTTTCCGGGTTGTGTCCAACCTGGTCTCACCCCCTAAGAATATTCTGAATAATAATACCCAGGACTTCGGCAATACCTTGGCCTGTTCTTTCATGGACAAAGCTGTCCAAATATACAACGAGCATGGTCAGAATCAGACCTTCAGTTCGGAAAGCAAGTCCTCTAATAACAGCAACCAAATCAGGCTCCCCAATGGACCCCTGTACCCCGGAAGTCATTAACATTGCAGCTGAAACGGTGGCTGCCTGCCTGACCAGGACTTTCAACGATACGTTGAAATCTGGAATTTTCCCCTCAGTTTGAAAGGAGGCTTCCATCCTTCCTCTTTTAAAAAAGAGAAATCTGAATCCTTGTGACCCGAATAATTACAGGGCTATTTCCCGTCCACCGCTACCAGCCGAATTATTAGAAAAGGCTATCAACCAACAATTAGCTCTATTTCTGACCATCAGTTGCTAAATTCCATCCAATTTGGGTTTAGAAGCGGCCATAGCACCAAAACAGCCCGATTAAAACTACTGAAGAGATAGGACATATTGTTGATGGTGGTGGCAGTGCGGCACTAGTACTCCTCGATTTATCAACAGCCTTTGACAGGGTCGACCACATGATCTTGGTTGAGCGTCTCCGGGTTGTCAGCATTGAGTGGTCAGCTCATAAACTACTTGGATCCTTTCTATCAGAAAGGAAACAAGTGGTGGCTCTTGACCCCATTTGTGTATAAACCTTTCTGCTTGCTCTGTGAGGTTCCTCAGGGGTCTGCCCTCAGCCTCACTCTGTTTAATGTATATGTTAAACCCCTGGCCGCCTTGATTAGATCCTTTGGCTTGACCGGACTTCATACGCCAATGATACCCAAATTGTGATAACGATGTCCTCAGCTAGTAACCAAACCAGCGTAAATTTCCACAACTGCAAGCTAGCAGCTAGCCATTGGATGAGCCAGAATTGCTTAAAACTGAATTCTGGAAAAATGGAGGACATTCTGTTTGGTAACAATTCGACTCTTGGGCCCCATCATGGTGGCTTCAGGGAACGGGTGCCCTCCCCACCCCAGTAAAAAAAGGTTAGGAATCTGGGTGTGGTTAAAGATAGATAATAGTCTTACTCTTGGACCGCAGGTTAAAGCAGTCACTGCTTCAGCCTTCCTTGTCTGACGAATGCTCAGCGAATGCTCAGAAAGGTCTTTCCATTCATCCCGGTCAGCTCCTAAACAAGCAGTGGCATAGCCAATAGGTCTCGCCTTTGGGACCTTATAAGTGTTTAGCCAGAGATATTGACTTTGCCTATGTCTTTAAGCTAGCTGTGCTGTACAGAAGTCTGCAGCATGCTGAAAAGTTATAATAAAGAAGTGTCAGAAGCATTTTTGTTACCGTATATATGACCAAGAAAGCATTATGTACAACTGAATGACCATATTAAAAAAGTATTAACAATAAATAATGTTTTGAGGTTTTTTTGTCCTTTCAATGCTGGCAACTTCTATCTGCTTGTCCCAATGGTTGCTTGTTATGGAGTTTTTTTGTTATGGGGGGGGCATAAATAACGGGAGGGTGAAGGTTGGGAAATAGTACCTGTATAACAGTCAGTCAGTGAGAGAGTCAGTTAGTTAGTCAGTCAGTTAGAGAGAGAGTGCGTCAGTCAGTCAGAGAGTCAGTGAGAGAGTCAGTCAGTGAGAGAGAGTCAGTCAGTCAGTGAGAGAGAGAGAGAGATTGAGAGAGAGTCAGTCAGTGAGAGAGTCAGTCAGTGAGAAAGATTGAGCGAGTGAGTTAGTCAGTCAGTGAGAGAGAGTCAGTGAGTCAGTCAGTAAGAGTGAGTCAGTCAGTGAGTCAGTCAGTGAGAGAGTCAGTGAGAGAGTCAGTGAGAGAGTCAGTGAGAGAGTCAGTGAGAGAGTCAGTGAGAGAGTCAGTGAGAGAGTAAGTGAGAGAGTCAGTGAGAGAGTCAGTGAGAGTCAGTGAGAGTCAGTGAGAGTCAGTGAGAGTCAGTGAGAGTCAGTGAGAGTCAGTGAGAGTCAGTGAGAGTCAGTCAGTGAGAGTCAGTCAGTGAGAGTCAGTGAGAGTCAGTCAGTGAGAGTCAGTGAGAGTCAGTCAGTGAGAGAGAGTCAGTGAGTCAGTGAGAGAGAGTCAGTGAGTCAGTCAGAGAGTCAGTCAGTGAGTCAGTCAGAGAGTCAGTCAGAGAGTCAGTCAGAGAGTCAGTCAGAGAGTCAGTCAGAGAGTCAGTCAGAGAGTCAGTCAGAGAGTCAGTCAGAGAGTCAGTCAGAGAGTCAGTCAGAGAGTCAGTCAGAGAGTCAGTCAGAGAGTCAGTCAGTAAGAGAGTGAGAGAGTCAGTCAGTGAGAGAGAGATTGAGAGAGTGAGTTAGTCAGAGAGAGAGAGAGAGAGAGAGAGAGAGAGAGAGAGAGAGAGAGAGAGAGATTGAGAGAGTGAGTTAGAGAGAGAGAGAGAGAGAGAGAGAGAGAGAGAGAGAGTGAGTTAGTCAGTGAGAGAGAGAGAGAGAGAGTGAGTTAGTCAGTGAGAGAGAGAGAGAGAGAGTCAGTCAGTTAGTGAGAAAGAGATTGAGAGAGTGAGTCAGTCAGTGAGAGAGTCAGTGAGAGAGTCAGTGAGTCAGTGAGTGAGTCAGTGAGTCAGTGAGTGAGTCAGTGAGTCAGTGAGTGAGTCAGTGAGTGAGTGAGTCAGTGAGTGAGTCAGTGAGTGAGTCAGTGAGTGAGTCAGTGAGTGAGTCAGTGAGAGAGTCAGTGAGAGAGTAAGTGAGAGTCAGTGAGAGTCAGTGAGAGTCAGTGAGAGAGTCAGTGAGAGAGTCAGTGAGAGTCAGTCAGTGAGAGTCAGTCAGTGAGAGTCAGTGAGAGTCAGTCAGTGAGAGAGAGTCAGTGAGTCAGTGAGAGAGAGTCAGTGAGTCAGTCAGAGAGTCAGTCAGTGAGTCAGTCAGAGAGTCAGTCAGAGAGTCAGTCAGAGAGTCAGTCAGAGAGTCAGTCAGAGAGTCAGTCAGAGAGTCAGTCAGTAAGAGAGTGAGAGAGTCAGTCAGTGAGAGAGAGATTGAGAGAGTGAGTTAGTCAGAGAGAGAGAGAGAGAGAGAGAGAGAGAGAGATTGAGAGAGTGAGTTAGTGAGAGAGAGAGAGAGAGAGAGAGAGAGAGAGAGAGAGAGTGAGTTAGTCAGTGAGAGAGAGAGAGAGAGAGAGTGAGTTAGTCAGTGAGAGAGAGAGAGAGAGAGTCAGTCAGTTAGTGAGAAAGAGATTGAGAGAGTGAGTCAGTCAGTGAGAGAGTCAGTGAGAGAGTCAGTGAGTGAGTCAGTGAGTCAGTGAGTGAGTCAGTGAGTCAGTGAGTGAGTCAGTGAGTCAGTGAGTGAGTGAGTGAGTCAGTGAGTGAGTCAGTGAGTGAGTCAGTGAGTGAGTGAGTCAGTGAGTGAGTGAGTGAGTCAGTGAGTGAGTGAGTGAGTGAGTGAGTGAGTGAGTCAGTGAGTGAGTGAGTGAGTCAGTGAGTGAGTCAGTGAGTGAGTCAGTGAGTGAGTCAGTGAGTGAGTCAGTGAGTGAGTCAGTGAGTGAGTCAGTGAGTGAGTCAGTGAGTGAGTCAGTGAGCGAGTCAGTGAGCGAGTCAGTGAGCGAGTCAGTGAGCGAGTGAGAGTCAGTGAGCGAGTGAGAGTCAGTGAGCGAGTGAGAGTCAGTCAGTGAGAGAGAGATTGAGAGTCAGTCAGTCAGTGAGAGAGAGATTGAGAGTCAGTCAGTCAGTGAGAGAGAGAGATTGAGAGTCAGTCAGTCAGTGAGAGAGAGTGAGAGAGTCAGTCAGTGAGAGAGTCAGTCAGTGAGTCAGCAGTCAGTGAGTCAGTGAGTCAGTCAGTCAGTGAGTCAGTCAGTCAGTCAGTCAGTGAGTGAGTCAGTGAGTCAGTCAGTGAGTCAGTCAGTGAGTCAGTCAGTGAGTCAGTCAGTGAAAAATGAAACACTGCATGGTGCATTGCAATTGTGTGAAGGCCTTTTTCACTACATTCACTTTTCTGTTAAGCTTGTGATAGTATATTGCACTTGGAGTAAGGTTGGGTGACAGAGTACCCGTCCGTCAAACTCCAAGGCAGGGCCTGTGTAAGCACCCCGTCCACATACTTCTCCCCAGCTACAGAGTTCGCTGCACCCTCAGTCTATAATTATCAGGTGTCCCCGGGCAGAATGTGCATCAGAAAAAGGCTCTCTTAGTCTTCGGGGTGGTCACTGCATGCTCCCGTCTGTACCTGTCCTGGACTACCTTTTAGACGGTCACAGTGGAGCTGTAATGTGTCAAACGGAACATGCTCTGTGGCTAACGCATGACTAATGAATGCTTCGCTTATACCACCATCTCACAATGTAGAGTCCTTATAAATGCAATTACAATAACTAAAACCGATTGAAAACAAAACACCGGTAACTTCATTTTTCAAAATAATGTTATGGAAAAACATCTTTAAACCCTTAAACGTAAATATTGAACTTTAATATAAAAAAGGCCACGATGTAATTAGCAAACATGTATTATCAGCATGATGAGTACTCTCTCTGCTGTGTGTTTCACTCAGTTGTTTGCTGAATCCTGGGTGTTTTGACAAGCATGAAAAAGGAAATAGGGGGCACCATGCTGAAGTCCCTTTAAAACCAGTGTAATAGAGAACCTTGCTTCCGGGATACAATCAAGGCTCCACTGCTGCCGGGTGTCCCACGCACAGTACCTACGTTCAGGCCTTTGTGTTACCAGAACCACAGCCTGCACAATGTGAGATATACCTGCTAGCTGTGCATCGAGGGTTTTACTGAGACACGATGAGGCAAATATAGACCAGCAATTCTGAAAGAAAGATTTTTACTTTCTTTAGACAGAGAGCTGGTACCAGGCAGTCTTTGTTGTTGGCAATGTCTTCCTTACGGGCAAGGATGGTGACCAGGGTGAATTCAAGCGACTTGGTAATCAGAGAAAGTTGGGGCTTGAAGCAGTCCAAGTTCATGTCATTCAGCTAGGTTTGTGCGGCTTCTTTTTTTGTGGTTCCTGGCAATTAAAGCAAATTCTGTCTTAAGTGGATTTATGTACGAGCGGGAGTAGCAGGATTTTCTAGATTTATAGCTCCACTGCTTTGAAGATAAACTTGCTCTAAATACTGGCTTGTCTTACTGTGTTGAGGCAGACATCTTATTTTATTTTGGTTGTGTGGAATTTGCATGTGGTGCCGGTTGCTTTGTATGTGTGTATGCTGTGGCATTTGTATAGTGCAGACCTTGCTAGAGAGTAAGAGTGCTGAATATTGTGCACAGCCAGAAAACAATCACTGTTTTCAAGGAGGCTGGGTAAGATAAGTTCGTACTGCAGGGGGAGCTGCTCAAACGGCAGGTTTGCACTCATTTTTGTGAACCAGGTTGCAGATAGTTTGGTTCCACGTTTATGGTGCAGAAGGGGAGGGATTAGATCACAGGTATGAGTCTGGCTTGCTGATATGTTGGCGGGACAGAGTGTGCACAAGAATGCATGTGTGTGAGTGAGGTTAACAGTGGGAACGAGACACAATGAGACAGAATGACAGTGTGCCAGTGGGTGTTCAAGAAAACCAATGAGAGAATTAGGGGGAGTGTGACCCTGTACCAGTGAGTATAAGAGAAAAAGAAAGAATGAGTGGCCGAGAGGGAGAGACTGCGACGGAGTGTGAATGACTGCGAGTAAGAGAGCGAGTGTTAGTGAAGGAGAGTTAGAGTGTGTGATGTAACAGGAGCTGGGGTCAGGGGAACGTCAGTAATGCATGACAGATGGTATTCCTTGTTGGAATCCTGGTTCAGGTTTCAGTCACACAGCACGTCACCATACTCCACAGGTGAGAGAAAGAATACGTCTTTGGTATCGGACTAACCTGTTCTGCTCTTACGCAACTGCCATGTTTTCCAATTACGAATTGCCATGCAATCTACTATCACTGAGCAAACATAGATTAGAATATCTAGCCGGTACACCACAAGCCAGGCGCAGTGCGTTCACAACAACTCAAAGACTGCATAACAAGCAGAAACAAAATAATACTTCAGTTAACATACAACACCATCATCCGTGGAACCCTGCTTCATGGTAAGAATGAAGGAATGTGACAATATTTCGCTTTCGCCTACCAACCTTATCTGTTATCATAGAATAGCCATCTTTGCAATGTCGTGGTTATTTTTTGCTTTATTTAAAAACTTAACATATACAAACAAGTTGCCACAGGTTCACACGTGAAAAGTGCACAAACATACACAGGCCAACGTATTAATGGAAATTCATTAACGGCACCGCTCTGGATTATTTATCAACTGGTACCCGAATGACGTTTACCGGCTGGTATCTTAGCTGCAAAGGCTAGCCTTAAAAGTTGTTATACCGAACTAGGGAGCAACTGCTCGCATCCAAATTTATCAGGTGATTATACGAGCAGTTTTCACCATTTTGGTAGAAAAAAATCTGACATTTTGTACCTGCTCAGAGGTGGAAAAAGTCGACTGGACTGTTGATGGGGGTGGGGGCCGTTGCATCGGGGGCAAGAGTGACGGGCACGCTTGTGTATGCCCGGAATGGGGGGGGGGAGGGGGAATTAACTGCTCGCCACTAACAAGTAGTGGGCAGGCAGGGCTGTGCAGCGCTGCTTGCCGCAGCCCCTCTGAGAAGCCCAATGTGCCCGGGAGTTACCGGATCGGAGAAATTTAGACACAATAATTCTGACACCTGAAACACCAATAATTGCAAATTGGGTTATTTCACTCGGAGTTTCCACGCCAGGTGAAATAAGGCAAAACGTAATGAGGGACTATGTTTAAAACGTTAATTTCGGATTCCTCGCGCCTGGGGGCGTGCCCGGGGTTACTGGTGTTCTCGTGCTGGGTAGCCATGGCCTCGGGATCGGCTGGCTGTTACTGTAACCACTAGCACGCGGACAAGAAAAAACAAGCAGTTAAAAAGGGAATAAAAAAAAAAAAAGGAAAATGAAAACAGCTGTTTTTAAGCACTCGTGCTTGTGCTAGCTTGCCCCTAGCGGGAGCGGGAGCAGCGGCGCGCGGCCCATCTGTTTTCAATTAGCACGCGCGTCGCTGCTCGCTCCCGCAAGGTGGATGCCAGCACAAGCACGAGTGCTTAAAAAGAGCTGACCAATTTCTAAAGGTCATCTCCTAGAGCAGCGCCTGCGCGCTGCCTAGGCGAGACCTAAAAAAACTGATTTCTGCACTGGTGCTGGCCAAAACAGACTATTGCAACGCCTTATATCTTAACGTGCAGAAGCAACACCTTAAACTACAGGTGTTACAAAATGCAGCTGCCAGAGCATTAACCAGGATCCCTAAATACAAATCAGTCTCCTAAGCCATCAAATATCTCCATTGGCTGCCCATTAGGCAAAGGATCAAATTTAAAGTCCTCTGTCTTGCCCATAAGGCTCTTCATGGATGGGGTCCAGAGTTCCTTAAACGATTCATTAGTTGGTACACTCCAGGTAGAAACCCAAGGTCTGAGGGCAAATTGTGGTCCAGAGGTTCAAACGAACCAACTGGTGAGGCAGAAGCTTTGTTAACTTGACAACTAAGGAAGGGAATGCACTTCCTCCTTACATCAGATCAATTCTAAATCTGCTCTCCTTCAGGAAAGCATAAAAACCTGGCTTTTCCCAAGGTACTTCTTATCAGGGCATCTGATTTTCTCCCACATTGCTAGCGTCTTGACACCTTTGGGTAATTGCTGCGCTGAATAAATCTTTATAACATAACATTTACAGACATTTAAATTTAGCTGTGCGTTAGATCCTACAGCCTTCCACAAGCACATCCCCAGCAGCCAGCATGATTGTCACATAAATGCTCTCACTTTGAAGTCAGAGAAAGAAAGGTAAACACCAAGCTCTCTCAGAAGACAGAGCCTGACATTTTACCTCCGTCTTTGAATGCACAGCAAATGTGACAAGAACAAGATTTAAAGGCCTGTTTACAGACATCGAACACTGGTGGAAGGGTACACTAAACAGGGTATACTCTACGGGAGGGGCAAACTCAAGCTGGACAGCCTAAAACAAATACAGCCGGTACATAGAAACCATGCAAATGTGAGTTACAAACCACAAGGCCAATGGTAAAGCTGATCTTTCTGAATGTCCCCAAGATGTCTTTAGCAAACCAGACAACTGACCTGTCTGGTAGGATTCGACCTAAAAAGGACAGGTCAAGTTGCTTTCCCACTTTTAGATCCACTATTGAGCCTCATGTATGTGGTGGCATTCGTCAAGGTTCTAACCTTTCTCCTCTGCAAATATAAATATATTCTTTTTTTTCTACTTAAAAAAACAAAGGCTACAGGGACATTATAGTTAGGCTAAGATTTCACTTGCACAAAAAATGTGAAATTCAGCAGTTATAGTTACCTGAGCTAACTATAATTTACGCCCCCGCAATGCAGTGCTTATGATCTCACATATTACATCACTCATGACACAGTCAGTGACATCACTGATGACATCAGAACCACTCACACACCCACTCACAGCCCCATATAACCTCTCGTATGCCCACTCACACACCTGCACAACTACTCACAAACCCAGTCACAGACCCATACCATTACTCACACACTCCTCCATAGAGGCACTCACACAACCATTCACTCACCCATACTGCAACTCATACAACCAGTCACTTCAGAAGCTGCCTAAGTCACATCTCGACCTGGATGACCCAAAACTGTCTAAAGCTAAACTCGGAAAAAACTGAGGTGCTAGTCTTCAATCAACAGGTCACTCCACCCTCTAGGCTCTGGTGGCCGCAGGAATTGAACCCCCCTCCAGAGCCTGTAGACTCGGTGAGAAACTTGGGTTTCAGATTTGATAATGCCCTTTCTTGCAAGTCCCAGATTCGGCAAGTCTCTTCCTCCTGCTTCGGGAAACTCCATATCCTGCGGAAATTTCACCACTTCCTCCCGATGGACTGCAGGAGGACGGTGGTTCATGCCTTTATTACTTCCCATCTGGACTATGCCAACAGTCTGTACTTGTGTCTCCCTGCATATCTGATCCGCAGACTGCAAATGATACAGAACGCAGCGGCCAGACTGATTTGCAAGGTGCCTTACCGACACTCCATCACACCCCACCTAAGAAGCCTCCACTGGCTACCCATCATAAGGAGAATAGAATTCAAGGCACTTACCCTGGCCTACAGAGCAACGAGGAGCCGAGGCCCGGCCTACTTGAGAGCTAGACTCTAACACTACCAGCATGACCGGGTCCTGAGATCTAAGCACCTGCAGCTCCTCACCCCCCCCCCCCCCCCTTTCGCAAGGCGAGGGTAGGCGGCAGAGCTTATGCAGTTAGGACCACTAAACTGTGGAACACAATGCCGCTCCCTCCCTGTCTGACCGAACCTGAACCCGCCTTTAGACGAGCTCTAAAAACCTGGCTATTCAAACGTCACTAAAGCTACTTGTGCCCTGTGTCTCTCGACTGCCTTAGCGCCGGGACATCTCCACTGGAGGTAGCTGCGCGCTCTACAAACTCCAAAAATAAATAAATAAAGTCACTCATCCTTACAGTCAGTCACATAGCCACACATTCACCTTTACAGCTACTCACATACCCACTTATTTATCTACACAGTCACTGACACACCCACTCACTCAACCATACAGCCTCTCAACACAGCCACTCACTTACCCATACAAGCACTCGCACACTCACACACCCACACAACCACTTACATACCCATTCACACATCCATACAAGCACTCACACATCTGCTCACTCACCCATACAGCCATCCACACAGACACTCACTCTCCAATACAGCCACTCACACACCAACTTACTTAACCAAATACACACTCAAACAGCCACTCACTCACCCATACAGCCACTTATTCACCCAGTCACTCACTCATATAGCCATTCAGACACCAGCTTACTCATTCATGCATGGTCACTACACACCCAGTTACCCACCCATAGTGCCACTCATACCGCTACTCACTCACCCATACAGCCACTGACACACCCACTGACTCACCAATACAGCCACTCACACACCATCTCTCAACCACACAGCTACTTACCCACAAGGATACACACAGCCACTCACTAAATATGTTAGAAGCAGTATCACTAAGTAGTAGTGCACCTAGTATACTAATTTAACTTTTGTAGTAGATTAAAATTCATGTTTAACACCCATAAACTCTTAAAAAAACATACTCACTTGATGATGTCAGTGATGCCGTTTGAGATGTCATCAGTGATGTCACTGACCATGTCATGAGTGATGTAATATGTGTGGGCATAAAAGTGCATTGCGGGGTGTACGTTGTAGTTAGCTCAGGTAACTATAACTGCTGAATTTCACTGGTTTTGTACAAGTGAAATCTGAGCCTAACTAGAATGTCCCTGTAATATTTGGTTTTCTAAGTGAATTTCTAAGGTTTTTTAAAAAGTACTCGCGTATGCAGAGTGGTGGAGAAAGGGGGCGGGGCCTCTGACCAGCTCTCAGGAATCCTGCTGTGTCGGACATACTGGAGGTAACAGGAGGGTTTCTAGGCCCCCCAAGGACACTCTAGAGCCAAGAGGACTTAACCCTCCAACCAGCAGTGCGCCAGGAGGCGCGTTTGCAGAGTTGTGGAGAAAGGGGGCGTGGCCTCCGAAGTCCTCTCAGCAATCCCACTGTGTGGAACTTACTACTGGAGGTAACAGGAGGGGTACTTGACCCCCACGAACCCTCAGCAGCCAAGGGGAAATCATCCCCGAAACAGTTGTGCATCAGGAGGCGCGTTTGCAGAGTGGTGCAGAAAGGGGGCAAGCCTCCATGGACTTGTGGGTCCGTTTATTTTTTTTGTTTTGTTTATAACGGGGAAGGGGCTGCCTGACCCCCCTTCCCTGGGCCACATTGGGCCCCAGGGACCCCATCCCCCGGGGCCTGGCCATATAAAGGCACCCACTCACTATTGGGACCGCGGGGGTAGCCTCAAGGCCCCCAAGGCTCCTGCCGGCTCCCTGCCTCTTGCGAGAGCTGGCACTGCTTTGACACAGAGGGAGCTGCATGTTAGCAGCTACCGCTCTGTAAAAGCAATTGTGCTCGCTTTCAGCAAGCGAGAGCATTGAAAGAGAGCACAGTTCGCTATGGCTTGGCGAGAGCGTTGAAGCTCCCGCCAAGCTATACCAAACAGCTATGTCCCGGGGAGGGGGTGCTGCGTGGTCCCCCCTCCTTCCTTAAGGGCCTGCCCCGGGGAGGCGGTGGGCCCCAGAGCAGAGAACCACCCGGGGGGGCCACGCAGCCCCCTCCCATTTCTAAAAAAGAAGTCTGGGCCTGGGTGAGGTGTTGGTCTCTAGAGCCCGGGGGGGGGGGAGGTCCGTGAGGCCCCCACCATGTAAAAAATAAAAAGCCCCAGGGAGGTGGTGGCCCTGGGGTGGGGGGGGTCTGTGAGGCTCCCCCATTGCATTAGCCCTAGGGAGGTGGCGGTCCCGGGGGCTGCAGGCGGCAATGCAGGCTCCCTCGCATCACTTTACTGTTCTTTGCCCCAGGGAGGTATTGGTCCGCATGGGCACCCCTGCATAGTTAAAAAAACATGACCCGATGTCTTTTTGTTTAATTTTGCTGCGGATCTACCCACGAATTGGTGAAAAAATAAAAATAAAATGCTTTTAACCTCCGGCGGGGACCCTGTGGGACCCCCCACCATATCTGGGGTATAGGGTATTCCTACCCTGCCCCCATTAATTTTCTTTTACACTTTTTATGGGACTCGGCTTTAAGTCGAGTTCCAAGATGGCTGCCAACACTTCCTGGTTGAAGTGGTGGCAGCCAATCAAATTTCAGTAGCATCTGTGAGTCCACTGGGAGGACTTGTGTCCCCAGATGTCTAGATTTTTTTTTTAACTTAAATATCTCTGAAGCTACTGAACGAATTTACACCAAATCACAAAACTCACGCATTCTGGACCAACATCCAGCTTTATGTCAAATTTAGTGTAATTCTGTTCAGCGGTTCGGGCTGTAGTTGTGTTAAAAAAATGAAAAATCTCGATAGACATAACACAGGGAAAATGCGTTTTAGGACCACCCTTTTTTCTTGGCCCCCGAATGACGGATCACGCCGAAACTTTCAACACAGCAGCTGAATCAAAAAGGGGAAGTTTTGTGAAGATATTGTGAAGTTCCGTCAAGTGGCACCAAAGTTATTGGCAAAACAAAAAATGCTTTTCCTATGGAAACTTTGGTCCTAACTATAACTACCTACTGGCTATCGCGAGTAGGTAATACGTATATATTATATTCACACACACATACGCACACGCATACACACATTGAAAAAACAAAGGTTAAAGTAAATTATAGTTAAGTGGAATGTTCAGTAACAACGTAACATTTTAAACTCTAAAAACCACAGAAATTCACCAGTTATAGTAACAGTTCTCAAGTAACTATAACTCGCGCCCTAAGGTAACTATAACTTGCACCTCCACCATGCACTCATTAATAATTGCAAATGTTGCAGTGACATTATCAATGATGTCATGGAAGACATCATGTGTGATGTAATATATGGGTAATTAGCACTGCATGGCGAGGGCGCAAGTTATAGTTACCTTAAGGAGCGAGTTATAGTTTCTTTAGGTAACTGTAACTATAACTGGTGAATTTCTGTGGTTTTACTTAGACACAGTGTTCTATGCCTGAACGCGGGCTTCTCTTCAGTTGCCAATTCCATGAAACAGAATGCTTGGCCAATTTCTTTTGGTGCAGAGACCCATCTGTTGAAATGTAGAAGATCTCTAAAAACACTGCTTTTTCCTCACACAGTTTAACGAGATTTATACACTTTTGTAATTTCACTGAAGTGCTTTGTTTTTGTGCCAAAATATCCACGTAGTGCATGCTGCTCTCAAACAAACATAGTAAATAAATAAATAAACAGAAGAAACTGTGAAATTTTACTTCATGCATCTTAATCCTGGGGTTGATACTATTTGTAAAAGGACTTCCAAAAGGCGAGATCACTCTTTCTTAGGCACAACACATCTTTTGAATTTGCCATAACTCTGAAACTTTTCCGTTTTTTAAATTAAAAAATAATAACAAAGGACAAATTAACTTAAAAATGATTTAGCTACTCTTCATGCATGCTTGCAGTGTGCTGGAAAATCCCTACTCCACAGGCAGGATATGGAAATTAAGGACCAAAAGTAGATGTCTGTGAAACAAAGTAGAATGCAGTCTCCTCCTGCAGCAGCCCTGCCCATTATCAGTGCACCACTAATCATGCCTGCTTAGATCCCAATTGTTTTAGAGCCAGGTACGGATGGTACACAGCATGTGAATAATGATGGGATGGGTTCGATGGTGTTGCAAAGCAAGTAGAGGAACAACTAAGACTGTAGACTACAAAAGCCCCAAAAACGCAGAATGCATATGTTATACTAGGCAACTAGTATTTTATTTATTTATTTTGAAAGTTTTATATAGCGCGAACATGACCACCGAGGGTATCAGAGCGCTTTACAGATTATGCATCACGAAGGTTATAAGCAAAACAAAACAGAATAAACAAGGCAACAAAATCAAAGTCTAATTGACAAACATTATCCTGAGGGAAAAACAGACGCAACTGAATCGACAGCGCGACAGGTCACAATCTAAAATTGTCCAAGAAACTCGTGAACCAGGTGGCTGGGCCAGAGTCAACGGGTATGGACCCAGAAACAAATGAAGGAGCCATGCTAAGGAAGAAATTTCTTCATCAAGAGTCCTTTGACTTCTTTTTTGAAGAAGACAGTGGAGGGGTTCACCCTGACTTCGGGAGGAAGGGAGTTCCAGATCCTCTGAGCCATCCCCGAGAAGGTTCGGTTATAGGTCTTTTTTTTCTTGAATTTTTGTGGTTTTAGCAAAAGGGTGCTGGCACTTCTGGAGGCTCTAGAACCGCAGGAGAACTCCAGTTTCCGAGCAAGGTGCAGTGGGGTCTTGAAGTGGATGGCCTTGTGAGCCATACATGCAATTTTTAACTGTATCCGACCTTCATATGGAAGCCAATTCAGGTCCCTCAAGTCCGGAGAGATGTGGTGGAATTTTTTTGTGCCAGTTAAGAGCCTAGCAGCGGAGTTTAGGGAAGCCCTAAGAGGAGCCGTCCTCACTCTAGGCAGGCCGCAAAGTGTTGCGCTACTATAGTCCAGCTTTGAAATCACTAATGCTTGTACTGCAACCTTTAGGTCGTGAGCAGGGAGAAAGGGTTTGAGTTTCCTGAGTAGGCTGAGTTGGAAGTTCGCTCCTTTGGTGAGGGAACTGATGTGCTTCTGCATGTTCAGGCTTTTGTCCAGAATGATACCCAGAGAAGATGCCGAGTCCACGAGGTGCGGTCTACAGTTAAGAGCAGTCAGCTGATTCAGCCATTGCTCCATGACAGGGGATTGGTTGTGGGGTGAGATCAGTAAGAATTCCGTTTTAAGAGCATTCAACTTCAGGTGATTACTTGTCAACCAACTTTGTGTTTCCAGCAGGACTGAGTTGAGGGACTGAATGTCTTCGGGGAAGGCGATCTTCAGGTATAGTTGGGTATCATCCGCGTACATATGATAATGAATGCTGGAGGATTTTAGAATTTCTGTCAGATGCTCCATGAACAGGTTAAAGAGCGTGGGGGACAGTGCTGAACCTTGGGTAACCCCCAAGGTGACCGGTGCAGGATGTGACAAGGAGTGGTTTACCTTGAAGCTTTGGGATCTGTTGTAAAGGAACAAAGAGAACCAGTTTAAAACCGGCCCAGACAGCCCCATCCTATGTTCCAGGAGGTCAATTAGGTGATCGTGTTTGACAGTATCAAATGCTGACTAGAGGTCAAGAAGGATCAATAGGCATGCTTCATTATGATCCAACATTCTAAGTGCATCATCCACGATGTGTGTTAGCGCAGACTCCGTACTATGACCTGGGCGAAAACCAGATTGGCATTGGTCCAGGAGCTGGAAGTGGTCGATGTGATGACAGAGTTGGGCGAGCACACATTTCTCCAGGAGGTTTGCTAAGGTGGGGATGTTGGTGATTGGGCGAAAGTTAAGTAGGCAGACTGTATAGAATGTCCCAGCCTAAAGAGACACCTTTATGGGAGGATGCATTCATTGAGTAACTCCAACAAAAGGCATATGCCTAAGCCCATTGGCTGGCCTACAAATGTCGGTGACAAGTACTAACCACCAGTGCGGAACGGTTCAGGTAGAACAACGATAGGTTTTAAAGAAGGATGAATACCTTGAGCTATATGCTTTGGAAACGCATGACATGGATCAAAATTACTGATTACCTGCTGCCAAATAATCAGTAATAGTAAAGAACAAGTAGGTAAAAAAGTAATACTACCACAAAATTAAAACTACAGCCATCTCTTATTTCACGGATATGGTTGCCGATGAGAGACAAGAAGAACAGCTCGTTTCACTATCAGTGGCCTCCCTCTAAACACACCTAGCTTGAGGAATTTTCAACACAAGAAGAGGGTGCATATTTCAAATTATTATAAGTGTGGAAGAAAGGATTTTAGAAGAAACAAAACATCGAATAAGCAGAACATGTTCAGTCACGCCCCTCAAACAAGCATGAAAAATGATCCCTTTCCATTTACTTTTCCCTCATTTACCACCTCACTTCCCATTACTTTCTTCAGTTTCCTTCACATTGCTTTCGCTACTTTTGTCTGTTTTACGCTGCTTTTTACTTTAATTCCCCTTCCACAGCTCCATATCTCTTTTCCAGCACTCCTTTTACACTTGCCATTCTAGTTTCATCCTTCTTGCTTCTCACCCCCAAACCCCCATTTCCCTATGCTGGCTTTGTCCACTCCACTTTATTGTCCTCTTAACTTCTGCACATGTCCCCCAGTACCCTCTGCTCCCTCGGGCCTTACCTACCCTTCCCTTCATTCACCCTTTGAAGTCACTTTTCTTCCGCTTTGTCCTCCTGGTCATACCTTTTTTCTTTCCAACGAATCTTTTTCTATATTATCAACTTACATACATGCTCTCTCCTCTGTCTTTAGTAACATTAGAAAGATACTTTTTACAAGTAAGATGGGAAAATAATTGCAAGGGTGATTGTGTTATACACTTGAGGGGTGATTTTAATGTTAGGGTGTAATCAGTCTGATTGGTGAAGATTTGGTTGAGGAAATGCAGGCTTGTGGTATTCCAGGTGCCAATGTATTAATATACCAGGTGGTTACATTCCTGAATGTGTATATTATCACACCCTGCTGGCTTAACTATCAATCCGCAGCAGGGAGCGGAGATGGATTGTTGGACATCACGCTCTTGTATATAAATCCGTATACTTTGAAGACGCTCAGTCAGGGTCAGATTTCTCTGGACTTTTTGACTAAGAACTACGCACAGGCTGATTGACACATACCATGTGGAATTGGTGATGATATTGAAATTGCTGTGGTCTTGACAGATACTTACCTTATTTCCTTGATTATATCGCAGAATGGTCTGTGGACAGCTGATACCCTTGTATGCTATTAAGTCGGACGACTACTGTTCTGAGGAGACCCTGAGATTCTTCAGGGTTCGAAACCTGACATTGTTTCACTTGGTTATTGATCAATAACAGTTCTACATGTTGCAATGCCATATGCACATGTGATCCTTCTGTAAATATTCATAACCAGTGAATTTTTGCACTGTGTGTCTCTTGTGTATATTTTGTATTAGTTCACACACTGGAGCACTGCGTCACCTGCACTTATGTAGTTGTATTATTATCTGCATACAAAAATAATAAAAAGAAATACCCACAAAAACCCTTGTCAGCAAGTTGTGATCAATTATTTTATTATCATTTTTTCTATGGAATGCTACCAAAGTGCGTATGTACCACTTGGTCCTTTTAAGTAATACATTAAATGGTAGTTTCCCCAAAGAGATGTAGGAGGGGGCTTATTTCCTGAAAAGAGTCCCACAGTGTACTCTTTCAGTATAAAATGACATTCCTGAATGGGCGCAAAGATCAGATTCACCATAAGGAACACATTTAGAGTACCAAAAAAACTAGCCTTTTTATTCTTTTTTTTATTAATCTGGAAGCTTTGCAGGTAGCCCTGGATATGTTGGTAGTGTACAGAACAGAAAGTAATCATGATACTCTACTAATTTTGCCCAGAAGCCAGCTAAATTTGACCAGTTTGATATAAAGCCAACAATGGCAAAAAGTAATAGATTCGAGCAGCAATCTGAGTGCAATCAGGAAGAATCCAGAAAAATATGCACAAGTTGCTCAGGGCATTACTGGTGCAACAATGTAAGATCTTGAAGAAGCACTCAAAGTGGGTAATTCTGGGGGCAGAGAATGTGTTTGAATGAGCGATCGATAACGTTGCAAACTACATAGTGCTGGTTATAAACTGTGGTGGGAGGATGTAAGCAGAAAAACTACTATGCTTTTATGCTCAGAGCCACGGTGTAGGAAAACCACCTTTTCTGAGTGGTCACCCTGGATTTTTCACCTTTTGTTGGATCCTACATTTGTGTTGGTGTTAGCCTTCTGTGCACTTTAACCATGCAAACAAGTGGTAAAGTACCTGTTCTCCCCCATTAAACATGACTGAAACTGCATATTCCATGCCAGTTATAATTACAATACGTATAAGTCCCTAGGTCCATTAAATGTCAGAAGTGGATTGCAGCTCCTGTTGTGCCATTAACTACAGCGACAGTGTAAAACATGGCTTCAGGCTTTTCACCGTAGCCTGACTGTAGCAGCTTAAACACTACAATTCGACCTGTCAAAATAAATGCTTTTGAAGAATCAAAATCCCCTTTTAAATATTAAAAAGTCACCCCTATGTAGGCCTTGACGCCCACAAGGTAGGGTGCATGGCATTTAAAAGTAGGACATGTAGAAATGTAATGTTAGCATGCCCTTACAGTGACTATCTCCCAAAAGCTTTTTTCACCGTGGCAGGCCTAGCTTTCCTATGTAGAAGAGCAGAGTGCAGATTAAAAATCAGAATACTGTATCTTGGGAATGGGACTCCCTAGAAAAATAATTAAACAACTATTTTAATTGCTATTAAAAATCCAAGTCAATAGTGAAATTGAATTTTTCATAAATATTAAGGATATGCAACTTTCCAAAAGTGGCCTTACTGAAGTTCTTAAAGGCTAAATGTGCATTGGTTCTCCCACTTCTCCTGCCAGTAATTAGCACTTCAATAGGTGTGAAAAGTATGTGAAAAGGGTCTCCCAGAAGCAAACAACAGACTGACCTGAATATGAAGAGATGACTCCACTGAACCCGACAGAACATGCAAGGTGGGGCTGGGATATCCTTTTCAACATGACAGTGTCAAATCCTGCTTGAATGTTGAATCCTGCTAGACAGATCTGATGGGTTTACAACTAACCCAATTGGGCACTTGAAAGAAAAGTGAACAGGGTGTGAAAAACCATTATTGTGTATTTACTGCCTGGTTGCCGGAAAACACTACTTTTGTTCCATCAGACTTCTGCCTCTTTAAACATAACATTGGAGTTGCAATTGAAAGGAAGAGAAACAGGATGCAAAAACAGTTCTTGTATATCACTGTCTGATTGCCAGAAACCCTTACTTTGTTCTATCAGACGTCTGTCTCTAAATTTATTGTGAGTACAGTGACTGCCCCAAACTGGATTTTAGTGTTAGATGTGGGAGGACACTAGGATTACTACAGTATGCTACACTACACACATACACACAGTCCTCAGAAAAAAAGTTTAATGTGGCCGAAACGTTTCTCCATCTTGAAAATGCCTCAAGTGAATAGGACTGGCCCCAGGAACATTTACCCAGTTGGTTAGGGCATGTCCACTTAGTTGCCCATGCTAGGCATAAATGAAGCATCTGCAGACACCCACTTCAGAACACTTCTTTGACCCGAGGAAGACCAGCAGAACACTTCTTGGACTGAAGGAAAAACAGAAGTAGTCTGGGCCTTCTGTGGGTGAACTAAGAGGAGCCCTAACGGACTGGATAACCAATATCTTTTTGTGTTCTCATTTTCTGAAGGACAACTCGCGTTGTCTTTACTGCCTAAAGAGTATACGGAATCACCCTTAATCTTCTTGCAGACACTAAAAAAAGATACAGACACCCTCAACCTCTCGTAAGGCTCCTCAATGGTTCAAATATGATGATGATTTGTTTGTTTGCTTGTTGGACAAATGCAAGGTTAACTCCCTGTATCTGTACACTTAGATTAGCTAAAATGTCACGTAGAGATTCAAAAGGGCAACTACAGTTTTGTTTGGTCTGTGTTTGCTATTTCAGTCGCAACATCCTGGCGTGGGAGAGTCATCGGTCTACTTACTACATCTAAGCCAACCATAAGGCACCCAACCATGTAACTGTCCTACAGGCATGTCATCTTTTGGGATGACAGGATATTGCAGAAAGAGGGTTTCAGGGTCACCTAAATTTTCAAACCAGTACAAGATTTTGTTAAGAAGGACATATCTAAACCACTACCTCGGTCTAAAGAGGCAGAACAAGAATATGCATCTTTGAAAGAATTGTACTCTGCACCTCCAGAAGGACTTCCTGATTATGCCAAAACCTTCATGTTATATATCTATGAGATAGAAGGGTTTGCTTGGGAAATGTCAGTACAAGATCATGGTCATAAAAGAACCACTGCTTATTACTTATTTGCCCTAAATGGCGACATGGCTGATCTGACTCCATGCTTGCACACAGTGGCCACTGCTGCCAATCTAGTTGAAGCAACTGAAAACACTGTGTTGGGGACAACTCTCAACTGTTGCTGTACCTCATGCTTGGCTGCACTATTACTGATACTAAAATCGAGTACCTTTCTATGTCTAGGCTGTCAAGATTGAAGTACTGTTGCTTTCTCCCTCTCCAATCATGATGGAACAATGTCCTGTATTGAACATTGCTTCTGCTCTCCCCACAGCCCTTGATGGGGAACCATATGAATGCTATTAACCATGAGCCTCTTTCCAAACCTCACTTTGATCTCACTGATGCACCTTTACCAAATTGTGTTGTATGAGTGCATGTGTTTTTAGGTTGTTTTGCTCGGCACTGTTTCTTTCACTGTTTGTTTCCCATGTATGTTTCCTTTTCATCCGCTCTGCTTCAACTCTTAGTGCAGCATAATAACACCCACACCCCACAGGTTGTTAGCGTCGCTTTCAGCAATGTTTTCAAAATACATTAATGGCTTTGTGCTATCGCTAATAAGTAATCACTGGTTTCGTTTGGAACAAAGTGCTTTTTTGGTACATGTTTCACAATATCTAGGAAGTCTTTGGCATGATTAAAATGCTTCATACAAAAAACAAGGTGTGTTTTAAATTGGTTTATCTTGGCATGATTACAGGTTGGATGAAACATTCTTGCATGAAAATAACGTATTGTAAAGCGCTTTTTTGCTTGTTTGGAGTCTCCTATTGTGCTTCCCCCTGTAGCTCAATGAATACATTGTAACAAAGATTACCATACCCTACAATGACTGGCCATAACATAAGATGACAGACCATACCATACTACACGATGACAGGCCATACCATATCATATAATGACAGGTAACACCATACCAATGACATACCATACAATGACAGGCCATACATACCATTCAATACTATACAAAGACAGGCCATACTATACCATGCTATATAATGACAAGCCATACCATACCATAACAGGCCATACCATACTGTACAATGACAGGCCATACTACACATTATAACATATAAAAGTTATATCATATTTTAATATTATATGATATATTATATAATATATACACAATATTATGATATCATATAAAGATCCTTTTTTACAGAAGTTGTACAACATGGCTAAAAAAAAAAAACCTTGACAAAGCAATAGATCTCCCACGGGCAAGACCTGTTGGCTTTGCCAATGCTTGTTAGCAAGAGGACTCTATTCCCCCTTAGTCCAAGCTGAGGCGTCACTATGTGCCCCAGCACAGCAGTGGTTAGCGTTTGCCAACATTATATGCTGTAACATGGCCTCGAGGTATTTGTAAACCTCCCTCTCACTGGCAGCATCACCTATTTTTGTGGAAATGGGCCAGGAGGGGGTTATGTTTTAATCTCTTATCTGAGGAATAGAGAGATTGACACCAATAACCCGTATACGGCATTATGAACTGTAAATGCGAAGCACTTTTGTGCTTTGGATCTGGAAAAAGAACAGCACCAGAAAACAAATATGCATTAACAGCAAGTTGCATGTTTGAAAAGTACACCCATCGCAATTTGTTTACTCACAAAAGTAGTATAAAAATGTACTTTCAAAGTTCCAAATGTCTGTTTCAAAATATTGTCACTTACAGCCATTTAATCTCAGTTACAAATTGGTATTCTGAAAAAAAAATAAGTGATGTACAAAAAGTAAAACCAAAATTTTTTGTTTTTTACTTCCTTTCTGGCAGTTATTTTTGTGTAAAGGAGACCCTTGACCTCTTAAGTTAGGATTATTATAAGAGAATGACACCCCTTCTTCTGATGTCACTTCTGGGGACATCTTTGTGAATTGAATATGGTAATTAGCCTCCCCACCAACTCATTTCCTTAGGATTAGTGCCCTTAATGGGTCAATTTTAGGAAGGAAGCAAGCAAGGTTAAAAAGGAAGGACAAAAAGATGCATGAAAGGAGGAATGATGGCTAGATCCAAAGATATAAAAAGATAAAAATACAAAAAGAGGGATTGAAAAAATTATGGATAAAAGGAAGGAAAACAGTATTAAAATGACAAATAATGATCACCTCAAATGCTCATTCAGTGCTATTTGGGATATGGCTCAAAGTGGGAGTTATTTTATTTTTTGGGCTACTCTCTTGTCCATATATTTTTTGCAGTTCAACCTCTTACTGAAAGAATGGGCAATTTCATTAGCGTTATGTATGTATGGTCACCCCTTTCATTTGAGTCAATTTATTTACTAAATAGTTTTGGGGGTTCATTATAGGATCCTTAAAATTGTTCTATGTATGCACCCATTTAAAATTGATTTTGATCATGAAGGATCCTGCTATATTGTGATTGGTCATGTTTATGAAACATTATAGCCCTATAGCCCGCTGCCAAGGGCTATTCCGGATGTTAAAGGCCCTGAACCCGAGTTATAGAGCCACAGGCGAGGGCCTATAAACGAGGGAAAACGCCTTTAACAACCAGTATAGCACGAGCCAGAAGGGCTATTAAAACATTCCACCCACTAGGGTAGCATCTTCTAAATTAAAAATGGAGAAACAAAGTCAAACATTGGAATGTTGGCGTTTCAGGCTTATATCAGCCATTATAAGCCCAGAGCTACTCCACTGTCTTCAAAGGAGCTCTCAACATTCCAAGGTTCTAACTTAAATTAATAATCAGGATAGCTACTATCATTGCCTAGATTTGCCATAAGAATTCTCTGAGAGCAATCTCCTGGATGATCTGAGGCTAATGAAATACAAATTGCTGCCTGCACAGCTAAGGCCAAAACGGTGTAATAACCAATTTAGGTTGAGGTTGGTTTGATGTATTTCTCTACTTAAAAGGAGAACAGGCCTCAAACTGTTCACACATTTGCCCTTAATTGGTTTTAGTTATAAATATGTAGTATATGATGGCATTAGCTTCTTGTGGCTTGGTGATGTCCTGTCTGTTGAAATAACAGAATAGCAATTTGTGTGTTGACACTCCTAGCTTGTGGGGCTTCACAACAGAAATCATGATTCCAAAAAATGTGTAGGAAAATAATTATACACTGTACAAGCCTGGCACAAAATAACTCTCAGAATGACCCAATGTTGAAAACTTATCAAGCAAACTAATAAAAATGATAGATAGCAATACTGAAACGAGCAAGATTAATGTCTTAACATAAAATGTTTCAACATGATAAATGCGTGCTTGGGTAGTTGATTAGTATTTTTTATTGTATAGTTGATTAAAACCATAACAATTAGACATAAAATAGTTAAAACAAACATGATAAACTAAATTTTCAAAAACGTAATTGACAATAAAATCAATGATAGTCCAATTCTCAGGTAACCCATGCGATGTGCCTTATTAAAGTGCCAAGTGCCTCAATCTAAGCCAATCCGAATGAGTGATTTCCGTCATAAAAGTAGAACATAATTTCATAGCCACTACAATTCATTTTCGATATAAAATGTTCATAACAAAGTCGGGAATTTATACATAGATCTGGTTTATAATAACGGTGAACCAAATTAAAATAGTGCCTAAATCCTTTCCATTGGACAGGTGTAGCAGTTCAGTCTAGGAGGACGAAATGATTGTTGCTCTCTAGTCTTGTCAAACTTAGAGCCTCCAATATACCTGTTTGAGCTTAATGCCTACTGGGCTTATCCCTCCACCTCTGCCCTACCCTCCTGGTGCCTCCCTCACCCAAATTCAAGGGTACCCACCCAGGTGCCCTACCATATCTTCTTTTAGGAGCCTTAAAATGCCAAATGTTCCTTCTAAAAAGGATTAAACCTTGCTAACGGCACCATCCATCCTTGATGGTCAATGTACTCCAAATCCACTCTTACTTACACCCAGGCTTTTGAGCAGGAAGCCCCTTAATAATTGTAAAGGGTGTAATTGATAGCTGACGTTGTTTCAGAGGAAAAGCTATCCCCCCCGGTATTCGACATTAATTGGGGATAAACTGTCTTCCATGTGACACCATTATGTATAAAATTAAATGTGACTTCCGTGGCTATTTCTCGCTTTATCTAATGCTTCAAAGCAAATGTTTGTATCTGTCACCATTACAAAGAGTACATTGCATGGTACCTTTAACACAATATTTAAAACAGGTGAATTATTTAGCACACAACATATTATCTTGTTCAGTTTTAACTACACACTTTGCTTAACAATAATCCAAATATTTCAATATTTTCGTAACATTTGTAGTCATCCGCTGATTGCACTAGAAACTACAATTACTATGTATTTAAAATACCTTGTCCCTCCATACCGGTAATAGAGATAACATTTCTTTCGGTTATCTGAACTAGTAGATCCCCAAGGTATTTATCTTATATAAAATTGTTGAAACGAAAATCCACTTTTGACCACCCACAGATACATGAAACGCGATCTTGCTGTATTTACACAACTTGCTTATTTTTACACCCAAATCTGTTTACAAAAGAATATTTCAATAATCAGCCACTGTGATGTACACACAGGTAGGTTGTCGAAAGAGAATAAATTACGTTTTTCAACTGAAATCAACAAAAGCTTAACAAAATGGTTGGAAAAACCAAACTAACCCGAGTCATGAGTCTCAAAATATTTAATTAACCCATTATTCTGAAAATCAGCATTAGATTTCGGAGCAGACAGTCCTGTAAAGAGGTGGAGAAAAGAGGAACGCCTACTACAAAACGGGATCAAAGGCACACATGAAGATTAAGTGTAATAACGGGACAGACTTAGACAGTGCTTTAAATGGGCCGGTACTGTCCGGTACAGAGTACCGGCACTTTTGTATTTTGAGAGGGAGAGTACCGGCACCTCTCAGAAACAAGCACTTCTATTTTTCCATTTCAAGCACTGGACTTAGATTGTATGAACGAAACTGCCGAAACATGCGAGACACTAGGGATACAGGCTACCCCAGGACGCTTAACCACTTAGCACTAACCAGTCTCCACCAAACAAATCTGCCACACACAGACAAACTGCTTATCAATGTTGAGTGCTAACTTCCTAGAAAGACAAGGAGGATGACAATGCAGTACATTGAGCCAAGGTCATTAAACTGCTACTAATGGAAATCATAGAAAGGAGGAGAGTAACACAGACTATCCGGGCACGTGTCTAATTCGCTCTTACTCTTTATCAATTTATGTTACCTCTTACAAAAACCATAAAATCTCAGAGAGGGCCACCTTATGCCACAGCCGGCACAAGAAATCGGATCAAAATTATAAAAATATATACTACCCAAACAATAAAAGGCTAATCAGATCTGCCAGCATAACACAAACTTTAAAAATGCACGTCCCTCTCTCATACTTCCTCGTCCATCATAACACTAAGCGCTGCGACCTATACGATAACGCAATTCAGTGAGCATCATGCGCCTCACGGAAACCCTTTCCATACACGACTAAAGCAAAGACAACACTGCCCCCACCACCCACCCACACGTTGTAGCATGGACAGGCGCTTCAGAGTTTGCATGTCTTTCATGCTGACCCTGGTCATGGGCGAAGCGATTAGAAGCCTTGGGAAGGGCTCTCCAAAAAGCACCAAATCCATGTGCATTCGACAGGCCCCTTCTCCCATCAGCAGTAAGAAGACCCCCACCCTCACACCCACAGGTGTTAAATATTTCCACTTTCGTCCTCGGTGTCCTCCGAGTTGGCGTGGGGCTGGACCTGTTCACGAGCTTCCATTATTTGTACGGTAACAGCACGCGAGGCTACTAGCTGGGAGAAACGGTAACAAGGTTTTGAGACGCCTATATAGTACCTATGGTACCCCAGAATCAAGGAAGGCTGCAGGGGGCGATCAGGGAACGTATGCCCTCTGGATACACATAGACAGGGTTCTGGACACACACAGCCCCGTCCCCTTGTCACTCACCGTGAAGGGCCGCTCGCCGGCGCTGCCCACGGAGAAACAGTGGTCCCCGGGGTTGACAGCCCCGGTCAGCACCTGGTGCAGGTTCATGGCCGCTGTAGCGCCGCTGGTCCCCCAGCTGTGGCCTCTGCTGTCAAACTGGTAGGCGGGGCCGGGGGCTCATCACGGGAAGCCCCGGAAAAGAGGCGGAAGTGCCGGTGACAGCAAGCCGGGTCGCTGTGGCGGAGGCGGTTACGGCACGTCACGAGGAACAGTGACGCGTCACGCGGAAGGGGCCTGGACGTGCTGCTGGAGCCGTGTGACGCCGCGCGCAGCAGGCACCAGCGCGCTCTAGTGAGATGCGGCGTGCTAGACTCGCACTGCTGCTTTTCGTGTGTCTGAAATGCTTATCTTCCCTGTAGGATCGGCGTTTTCCATCTGTATGTGCTCCCGACTCCCTGTGATCCCCAAATATCGCGAGGTTCGCGCTCTGCTTGTCGTGTTCCTGAAAGTAACACGTAAACAAGCGCAACTTCTACTCTGTTGTGAGTGATGCACAAACGGGCCGGCTGTAATTGGTGATAAGCGGAATTACACCATCTGATCCAGTCACACGCTGTGAGAAAGACCCCTTGTTCCCAGCTTTAAGGGGGCTGTGAGATTCTAGGCCGAGGTCTGTGCGATTAAATGTAACTTTATTTAAAAAACAAGTCATAACCTTGTAGCTAAGTAAACAGAAGACAATCAATTGATCAAAGTGCCGGATCGGTACATTGTTACTTTTCTGTTTTTGCCACAAAGTTTCACCTACGTGAGCAGTTGGCTAAAAAAACGTCTTTAACTTAAAGTTGTTATGGGAAATTTAATATACTGTTCTTGGCGAACTACAGGTCAGACAGAGGCTGCTATTGTAAATCCGAGTTGAAAATGTTGGTAAAACGGCAATGTCTATAGGCACTTCTAGAAACCTTAATTAAGAAGACAATAGACATTTTTCGTTTTTTTTCCTCGAAACATTCCTCCTTGTACGAGGATACGATACATAAATCAAACTATGTCCGTCCCTCGGTACCTTGATCATGGATACTTTCCCTCTTGCGTCCGTTATATGAAGCGATGATGAGGGTAAAAATCAGGACTCCTGAAGGTGAACCTTTTGACACGACCACTCTAGTGCCCTATTCCGAAGGCACAGATGAAAGGCTTGGTTCCACTCGTTTTTGTCAGCTTTCGGTTACGTTTAACTTTACCTTGAGTAATCCTGTAGATATATTCCTCCCCACCCCGGAGCTGTGGGATTCTTGTCCTAATGGATCTCGCTGCTTATCTTCCTCCCAAAAAGCATCTGAGCATAGGTGCTTTTCTCTGGTTATATGCAGAGTTTCCCAAAAGTCTCTTGACGCTGTACACTGTACTTTGCAGCAGGGTTGGATTGGGATTAAAAATCGGCCCAGGCATGCTAAAAAAAAAGTGGCCCACATTTGCATAATGCCTTTCCGCAAAACACTGCTTCGGCGAAATTTTATATTAAAAAAAAGGGGGGGGGGGGGATTTAAAAAATGCACGGATTAGTTTACAATGGTGAAACACCTGAAAACAAGTGAGGCCACTTCTGCTCAAGCCCCTTGCCCCCGCTCAGTATGCATACATTAATGGGCCGGCCCAGTGCGCGAAAGGGGGCGCCTGTTGATAAAAGGGAGGTAATGGACGACCATCTGCCTCCAGAAAGGCCACTCAAGCACCCACTGGGCCGCTGGCGGCATCGAACAACGCAGAAACCGCCCAAATCGGCCCCCCAGGCTGCTAAAAAAAGCAGCCCACAGCTGGAATTCGGATACCGGCCCCTCGGGCATTGCCTGAGTGCCCGCGTTACCAATTCGACGCTGCTTTGCAGACTGCATCCCTGGTTAGCTTGGTAACTTTCATAGCGTTCTCCAACGTGTCTATGAATCAGTCTACCATGCTATTCGTTTGAGGTCAAAGGGGTGTAACCGTTCAAGGTCAGAACTCCACTGTACACAACAAATTCCCTTAAGTCCTTGTTAGGAGATTGAGCCAACAAATTAATAGGGAGAGCCAAGGGTCCAGTCATGCTCTAAGAGCCCTTGTTTGAGCCGTCTTGAACATGTTTGGCGTTTAAATTCTGCAGCAAACATTGTTAGAAATGGGGTTTCTGGTTGGCTAGGGTATGCATCTAAGCCAGGCAGAACCCATCACTCTAGTCAGGGCAAGTAAGTTACACACCAAAGATACCCTGTGCTCAGCCTCTGGCAGTCACAGAGCAACACAATGAATACACCACAAAAGAGACTCCACACAGGAATATATATATATATATATATATATATATATATATATATATATATATATATCCTTGCCTCGTTGCTCCTTCCAGATCAGCGGGACCCTTGGGAAGTGGCGCGCACGCTGGTAGAGCGTACCGGCTAGTCACACAATCCAAAAGTTTCAGTAGGCGCGCTCTCAGGGTATAGTACACTCGAACCATGGTAGATGTTGCAAAAACTGTTTATTACACTATATATATATCCACAACAAAGTTGTATATATAGTATATTGTACATAAACAGGACCAAAATGACATGAATCATAAATATTGTGCATACGATGCAAATACACTGATAGTACTCGTTATCCTGTACAACGCAAGAAAAGAATAAAAACGATATAAGCAAAAACAACAAATGATGGACAGAATGCAGAACAATGTCATACATTCAGCTAAGCTGTGTAGGGTTTTACGTACATCAGGGAATAGGCGCTCAGACTCGTACGCGTCTATGTAACAATAGCTAATGTATGTGTACGGTGCTGCCAGGTTGGGGGAAGTACCCAATAACCCCCGTAATTTGTGTGAGTCAACAACCCACACTGGTAATATGAACACTATCCTGTGCACACGTAGTTGGGATAATAGATCAAAGCAAAGTCTCAAAAGTTGCCCAATTCAAGATCGACATCAGTTGTGTGAATCAAGATTATTTAATGATGAAACAAAGAAAAAAGAAGAACCAGCCGACACGTGTTTCGTCACAGTGGGGAGTAGTCCCGTGACTCTTCAGGGCCGGAAGGGTGGTGATGACCTGAGCGCAAATAAATTGGACGTCTTTGATGAGAGAGAGTGATACGGCAGTCATTGAGAGACGGACGTCACTTCTCCTCCAATTCCCATGCAGGTCCCGGGCTCACTCGCCTGTTACTTCTTCCTCCGGTTTGCCGCATTTCCCTAGCTTCATCCCAGCATGTCTTTTTGGGCCCTGCCCTCTGGCAGTACGGGGACTAATCTCCCTGGACACACGCTTCTGGACAGAACTTCAAGACTTCACTCTCTCTCATCAAAGACGTCCAATTTATTTGCGCTCAGGTCATCACCACCCTTCCGGCCCTGAAGAGTCACGGGACTACTCCCCACTGTGACGAAACACGTGTCGGCTGGTTCTTCTTTTTTCTTTGTTTCATCATTAAATAATCTTGATTCACACAACTGATGTCGATCTTGAATTGGGCAACTTTTGAGACTTTGCTTTGATCTATTATCCCAACTACGTGTGCACAGGATAGTGTTCAAAATGTCATACATTCACCCCAGTACAGAGATCTGGGCCTAAATCCATCGTTTTTTTGCTCACCATGCCATTCCAGTTTGAACCCAGCCATATGCAAATCAGTCTTGACCCTGTGCCTCATGGGAACAGTCCAGCCCGAACTGCCAAGCCAGGTCCTCCCTGGACTGGAAACAAGCATCCTAGGACCGGTTTCGGGGTTTCACCCCTCTTCAGCCAGGATAGCTTGTTTCCGGTCCAGGGAAGACATGGCTTGGCAGTTCAGACTGATTTGCATATGGCCATGTCTGAACTGGGGTGGCGGAGTGAGCTAAAGAATGATGATGGATTAAACCCAGATCAGTTGACTGGGGGTGAGTGCTTGCAATGTTCAACACTCCGTCCATCATCCCCTTTGGTTTTGCTATAAAAACGATATAAATCATAAATACTGTGTATACTATGCAATTGTCAAACATCACAGTGCATGTACTTTTGAATGTACCACTTGTCCTGTCGCAAACAAGGTTAGTACAATACATTTCCTTCCAAATATGCAGACTGTAGACATGTTGCATTGACTCTGCCCCGTAAATACAGGGCACAAAAGTACCTGTGCTTCTATTTGGTACTTTACAGTAATTTTGCAAGCTCTTAGTGAGACTAGTGCGTGTAAACTCCAACCGTAGGGCACAGGAGCATTTGCAGGCCTACTAAATGTACTACAGTATCCCTGCAAATGATGAGCACCCTTCTGGTGAAATGTGGGCCGAAGTACACTCACACTGAATAGGGGCTTTGCAATGCTTTTTGTGACACTCCCTGCGATCAATGCAACCACTACGGGTGTAGGGACCGCTCGGGTCCGGTCACATTGTAATCACCAAGTACTTCCATGCACAGCCGTAGGGTTAGGGCAAGCCGCTATGAAGTCGGGGTCTGCCCGTGTCTGGTGACGTTGTACAATACCTCGGGAGGATCCGTTGAGGGTGTCGGTGGGCCTCAGACACTGGGCCCGCACTGCTGTACGCTGTCCTCTGGCTGGCGAGTCGGGCTGGCACAGATGTCGCAGTCACGCTCCTCAGGCTGGACTTGAGTCTCGTCATCGTTTGGCCCACCTTGCTCCATGATACTGCTTGCCCATCGCATCTCAGTTGCCTGGTCAACAGAGGGGCTAGATCGGGGCACACACACCAGTGTTAGTAGCCTGGAGCGCAGCTCAGCAAGCACTCGCGAAAAAGAAGGCAGGATCAGGCCTCACAGTGTTGTTTGCAAGCCGGAACGCGACTCCGCAGAGCGCTCATAAACAAAGAGGCACAGAGCGCAGAACGGTTTGTAAGCCGAAGCGCGAGCCCTCAGAGCGCTCATAAACCAAGAGGCACAGAACACAGAATGACCTCCACATTTGAATAGAAAACTCATGAAGCCTTTGCAGGGGAAATCACAGCGTGTTGAGCCCACAACAATCGGGCAGCGCTGCAATTCCCAAAATGCAGATCTTGTTATGGCAAGGTCTTTTATGTCCCTGAGACCTTGGGGAGAAATGGGGGGTCAAGCCAACAAGCCCTTGGAGAACATTTGGGAGCACACAGGAAGCAGCAGGCAGGCAGGACAGCAAATAAAGTTACTTGGAAAAGTGTCAGTCCCTCCAGCAGCCCAACAGGCAGCAGGCCAGCACAACAATGCAGGTAGCCCTAATGGCGGTTCCTCCTGGCAGCACAGCATCCTCTGGCAATATGCAGAATGTAGATCCAGCAGCGTCTGCTTACAAGTCCCACGCAGTGTCTACCAACATGGGGTCAGAGCCCCTGTACTTATTCTCAAAAATGTCTTTGATGAAGGGGTGACTCAAAAGGAACCCTTAAAAGTATGCAACAATCCCTTTAAACCCAGCCCTGGCTCCAGACGATCAGTGGGGGGGGAAATCAGCCCTTTGTGTGAGGGCAGGACACAACCTATTCAGATGTGTATCCCGTCTCTCCCAGCCAAGGAAGACATCAGAATGCAGATAAATGCAGATGTATCTCCTGTCACACCCAGCCCTTCGTGTGTTGCAGCTGTCTAGAAAGTATGCACAGAGTGTAGCTATTACTGAGGCCAGAAGTGTACTGGAGTCAGGCTGCAAAGCACAAAGAGTCATAAGCAAAGAGAAATGGCCACTTCAAAAAGTAACATTTCTAAAATAGTAATGTAAAGTCCAACTACACCAGTAAGCAGGATTTATCACCACTATTCTAAACATACCAAACATGACAATGCCACTCCTTTCCGATCAGAAAATTGCAACTTAAAAGTATATAAGGGAATTCCCAATGCTAGCCTATGAGAGGAATAGGCCTCACAGCAGTGAAAAACTAAACAGACTGTATGTTAGTACCACGACATGCCACACATAAAGGCACATGTTCTACCTTTTACTTACACAGCACCCTGCCCATAGGACTACCTAGGGCCTACCTTAGGGAGTGACATATGTGTAATAAAAGGGGAGTTTAAGGTGTGGCAAGTAGTTTTAAATGCCAAGTTGAAGTGGCAGTAAACTGCGCACACAGACCTGCCGTAGCAGACCTGAGACCCGCGTGAAAGGCTACATTTGTGGGTGGCACAAGCAGTGCTGCAGACTCACTAGTAGCAATTAATTTACAAGCCCTTGGTATATGATATACTACTTTACAAGGGACTTTATAAGTAAATCAAATATGCCAAACAGATGTAAACCAATCATACCTTGTTTAGAAAAGAGAGCACAGGCACTTTAGCACTTGTTAGCATTGGTAAAGTTCCCAGAGTCCTAAAGCCAACGAAAAGAGGGTCAGAAAAATAGAAGGAGGAAGGCAAAAAGTTTGTGGATAACCCTGCAAAAAGGGCCAGGTTCAACAAACATGATGTAAAATATTAAAGTCTCTTTAAAATTCAAAAAGCTTATTTCTTTAACATGTTGAAAAGTTCCACTTTAGTACATCTCATATCACTGCTTTGAGAGGCATTTATTACAAAGTGATAATTTTTAAGCATGAACTTAGAAACTTTAATGGCCATGCCTCTACACATTGCCATTAGTGAACTATGAGGGAAAATAAGTTGTCATGAACCCTGTATATGGGCCAGATTATAATTAAACTGCCATAACCCCTTTCATTGGGCCGCCGGGCACGTAGGGGCTACTGGGCCCAACTGTGGTGATTGAGGCCTTTTACCCCTTATGTCTCAGGGCCGACCTACTATGGATCCTGATCAACTGACCCAAGTAACCCTTATTCACAGTGGTAGCTGTGAATGAGCAGTCAAAGGCTCCCTTTTGGGGCAAGTGTAGATATAGGTAAGTGAGCACGACTCATTACTCAAAGTGCATTGAGTACTGTCAGTAAATCAATGTCCAGTCAAATACTCGCTTTTATAAGAAAAATGAGTATTTTATTTCAAAGTCTACACATGGAAAGCTATAACGACATTTAAAAGCAATAATAATCCCCTTGAGCGACGTGTCCAGCAAGATGGCAGACTAGCCGCATTTTCTACGGGCTCCACCGACTCATCCGACATCCTGACTAAATCCTGTCCCCTGCACGTCATCCTACACTGAGAACGGTGTCGGAAATATCAGGGAGACACTGTGCGGCTGTCATCAGAAACTCAGAGGCACTTAGGGACTTCATTGGCCTGAAATGAGACATCGAGTGTGGCACTGAATGTTTTCCCGAAATGGTGGTGATGGGAGACTGCGACTAGGCATTTGCTGCACCGATAGCCGAGTGAGGCAATGATTCCCACTGATTGGTGGCAGCCTGGGCTGGTGCCGGTTGACGCCTCATCCTCTAGCTGTACGAGACCCTGTTGGTCCCCCTGAAACTGCATCAGGGCTGCAGCAGACCGGGGAGTAACGCCGGTGCGGGAGCTGCGGCCTGTGCATGGTCCCCCCTGGGTCAGTGAAACCTGAGAAACTATCCTAGGCAGAACTGAGAGTGGGTGCCTTGCGAGACCGACGGGAGCTGTTTACTGGTTGCTCCTGCGCCCACAAGGTCATTTGCGATGGCACAACAGCCAAGGGAATGGAGGGCCAGATTGGGGTCCACGCGAAGTGAAACCCTGCGGCGTGGCACTGACTGCTTCCTAGAATGGTGGCGATGGAAGACCGCGACCAGGCTCTTGCTGTGCCGATGGCCGAGTGAGGTGGTGATTCCAGTTGGGAGTGGTGGCGACCCGGGCTGGTGCCGGTAAGTGCCTCATCATCTAACAGTACAAGACCCCTGGTGAAACTGTAACAAGGCTGAGGCAGACTACGGAGTAATGTCGGTGCGGGGAGCTGCAACCCACACATGGTCCCCTCTGTGTGACCAGAGCCTGAGAAACTGTCCTAAGTGGAGGTGAGAGGGGGCACCTTGTGAGACCGGAGAGACCTGTTCCCTGGTTGCTTCTGCGCCCACATGGTCTGCAGCGGCGGCGGGACCACCCCAAGAGTGGAGGGCCCAGTCCGTACCCGCACAAAGAGAAACACCTTGGGCACCGCCCTTCAGGCAAGTGTGAGAGGACAAAGGTGCCGGGCCCAATGAACCTCAGCACTCCACACTCGGCGCCGCCGATTAATGGTGGCACGACAACGCTGCTGCTCAAGGAGAGAAAGGGCAGAGTCGCTGAAAGAGCCCTGGAGACCCCTCGGTCCCCGCTGCGCAAGAAACTTCACTTACTGACTGCACTCTCTGTGGGGGCCTCTTGCCGCCCGGGACCAGGAAGTAAGTACAGGGGCGACAGACCTTACAGTGAGCGGCAACAGTCATACACACAGGTGAGAGGCAGTGCTCCTTGGACATCTACAGGGCAGCCCAGATTCGCTGATAAGGGAGGGAGGGACTCTCTGCTTCCCCAACCTCCGGGACATACGGCAATAACCAGAGACTGACCGGCTCCCACTCCTTTCGAGAAAGCTGTAGCTGGACACTTAAAATGGTGATAAGCGGGCATAGCAGGAAAGAGAGTACTTGCATAACAGGCCACATATCATATTGGCGTTGTGGCTGGGGCACCTTCGCTTGTCTATTTGACGGCATGGACATTCTTTATTGGCTGATGCTCTGAACTGCAGCGGACATATAAACTGCTCCCACCATAAGCTGCCGGCTGCGCGAGTCAGGAGGGTACGAAGCTCTGAAAGTGTGGACTCCTCATAAACATACCCAGTGGCCCAGAGTAACGTGAAGACCTCACCGGAACCCCTGGCAGTCAAGACACGGAGTGATACTGGTGAGAGGCATTGGGGAGAGAGAGAGACGGAGGGGCCCCCGAAGTACAGCCAAGATACACTGTGACATACGGCCCCCATGGGTGTTCCTCCTGCGGGTGCATGATCAAGACTGGCACATAAAAAACACCCTTAGCCAGGGGCTGTCAAACTGCTATAGGGGAGCAAATACTACAGCAGATGGTAGCCAATCCTACATATCAATGAGTTCCCCAGCAACACAGATTAGCGACCCCTGTGGCATACAATTCCAGATGCGTAGGCAGAGGTTAGGAGATCTCTTCTGTGCCCAAAACATCCCGCGCTTCCTCCTGCTTTTTTTTTCTTTTCCCTGCTCTCACTAGACATCCACACTACCCCACCCCCCCCCCCCAATATGGCCAAGGACAAAGAACCCAAGCCACCCAAACAAGGGAAAATGGATCGTTACACGAAGGTAGTGGCTCCCCAGGCCAGATTGGAGGAGGGTGTACCTATTATGCCAGGCAACGCAGCGCTAGTGCAAGCTATACACTACTCAAGATAGGCCCTGGAGGGGAGACTAGGGGAGGTGCGCTCGGACATCACCCTGCTCCGACAAAACCTTTGAAACGTCTCAGAGAGGGTTTCCACCATCGAAAATAGAATATCAGAGATGGAGGACATGACTCACACTCTCCACAAAGAAGTTGCGAGCTCAGTGCCACCATGAAAGAAATGGTCTGCAGGGTGGACGACGCCAAAAATTACGCAATGAAGAACAACTTGCGCTTTGTGGTTTTTCCAGAGGGAGTTGAGGGTCCCAACATGGGTGCATTTCTAGAAAAATGGCTGAGAGCCTCCCTCCCCCATGAACATTTCTCATCCTGCTTTGTCACAGAGCAAACCTACCGAGCACTAAATGTCAAACCTCCTCCAGGAACACCTCCATGGCCGGTGATTGCCCGTTTTTTTAACTTTCAAGATCGAGACATGATACTAAGGGAAGTACGACGTCTGGGAGAGATCCACCAAACTCCGCAATCAGGCTGTTCCCAGATTACACCCGTGAGGTTCAGAGACAGAGACGCACCTTTGACACAGTCAAAATGAAGTTAAGGGCCCTCCACCTACAATACATGTTATTATTTCTGGCTTAACTCAAAGTCCTCTATGAAGGCAAAGCAATCTTCTTTCAGTCACCTGAGGAGGCATGGGTCTGGCTAGAGGAGCTCCGCCCCCGAGGTTGGAGAGAGGGGGACATGGGAGCCAACACAAGGCCTCAACAGAAGGGGCGAGACCGAAGATCCATAGATTGGGGAGAAGCCGAGGAAGCGGCATCACGGGCAAATGGTACAGTGGAACACACTTGCTGGCTCGGAGACAAGGACCAAGATCCGGCCTTTCATCAACAAGGATCCTTGGGTAAGAAGTCCCCAGATTCAGGTGTGGACATGGTACACAATGACCAAGGCAGTTGAAAGGAAACGATGAGTCACGGCGGAGCGACCGGAGATGATTTGATTTTCATCACTCCCCTCCCCCCAGGAGACTCTCAATAGAGAATGTGAGTGTGTTCTTCTTTAGCTTCTGTTTTCTTTTATCTTAGGCATCAAGTTGGTTTATTAGAAATTATTCGGGATTTCTGAAACACGATGGGCTACAGACCTCTCATATTGTCCTCATAAAATTCTGGATCATGTGATGTGGTTCAGGACAAGGGGGAGATAATGGGGGGTAGTTTGAGTGGGGGGGTACTGTTAAGCTTTTGGATTTCTATTTAGATTTGCATTGTCAACAGTGAAAGGATGCAGACACAGTTTACACTTCACAGGCACGAGGCACGACATTCAGTCACACTAAGTCCACATATCATGGAATGATGCAGTCACAGCAGCTAGAAGACTCTCCCCTTATGGTACTGACCTGGAACATCAAAGGCTTTGGCAGTAAAATTAAACGTGGCCTGGTCACACAATACATCAAACGGTTGCAACCTGACGTGGTTCTCCTACAAGAGACATACCTACAGGGGACACACTGTAAATTCCTGTATAGGAGAGCTTACACCACCCTGGCACATGCAGGGTTCACCAGCGGGGCCCACGGGGTAGCAATACTGGTGAGGAAGAGTCCCCCCTTTAAAGTGACCAAAACCTGGATAGATCCCAATGGTAAATATGTAGGAATGCAAGGCCACAGGGGCCAGACCAAAATGACCCTAATGAGTGTATATGCCCTGCCTCAGCTGCAGGCACCCACTTCGGCCAGGATAACGGATATACTGTTGGAATCCTCCTCTACATTACACATGGTGGGGGAGACTTTAACAATGTCATGACCACGAACATTGACCGTTCTTGGACCCAAATGACGCTCCCCCAGACATCCACACTGGCACAGTTTGCAAACTAAATGGGCCTACACGACATATGGTGCAATCTACACCCTTCTGACAGGACTTATTCTTACTTTTTGGGAGCACACAGGGTTTACTCGAGGCCTGATTATGTGTTTGTGCTAGGGGGAGAGGTGACACAGGCCGAGTACTTGGCGAGAGGTTTCTCTGATCACTCGCCCCTTTTAGTCCATTTGGACTGGACAGCTACTGAGTGGAAGTTAAATGCATGGGACCTAAAGGACAGGGAGGTGTCAATGGGTCTTAGGATGGATACCGAGTTGTATTTTACCAATAATGAACACTCAGTGACTTCCAAAATCGTATTGTGGGAAACATTTGACAGTGCTTTGAGACAGAGCCCAAAATCTGATTGCCCAAAAAATATAAAGGAATTAGCTGAGCTCGAGGAGCTGGAGAACCAGATTTTGCAGCTTGAGGGATCACTAGGGTCGGCTACTGATCACCTGGTTTTGAGGCAGATAGCAACACGGCAGGCGGAATATAGGGACTTGCCACAGGAGAGGGCCAAACACCAGATGATGGCCATTCTGCACCGCCTGTATGAAACAGGTGGCAAAGTGGGTAGACTCTAGGAGTGGCTAAGTCGCAGGGAACACGAGGCCCAATGGGTGCAAACCATAGTGAATCAGGCGGGGGTCCGCCTAGACACAGATGTCCTAATCGTGGACAAATTCGCTCTGTATTATGAGTGGTCCTATTCGGCCAGACCACTTCGCGACTCACAGACCATAGCAACTTATCTGGCCTCGATCCCCACCCTGAATCTAGATGCGGAGTCACAAGAGTCATTGGAGGCAGAATTCACGCTGAGTGAGGTTCAGGACGCCATAGCCAAATTAGGAACGGGGATAACTCCAAGTCCCAACGGCATACCAACGGAGTTAAATAAATGTTACGCAAATCTACTGAGACCTCACCTGCTAAACCTGTTTCCGGAGGTAAAGGAGAAGGGGGAACTACCTCTAAACCTCCAGAGACCTACTATAGTAGTACTCCCGAAGGACAGGAAACCCAAAGACAGGTGCGGCTCATACTGCCCGATTTCCCTATTAAACGTCGAAACAAAACTGTTAGCTACTATCTTGGCCACACGTCTCCTGCAGGTCATTGTAATACACTGCAACCAATCGAGATTTATGCCTGGTAGGTCAACACGTCACAATTTGAGGCAATCACATATCTGGTTAATGACTGTGCAATCGCAACTGACTTCACATATCTTCCCATCTTTAGATGCTGTAAAATCATTTGACGCTGTTCCTTGGCCGTTCCTGGAGCCGATGTTGCTGAAATTTGACTTTGGCACCCAATTTTGTAGCTGGGTGGCGGTGCTGTACCGAAACATGGTGGTAACAGTCAGGGTAGATGAAAGGGTATCTACCCAATTCCCAATAGGCAGGGGAACCAGACAAGGCTGTTCCCTCTCTCCAATCTCGTTTGCCCTGATGTTGGAATCTTTTGCATGTGAGGTCCGACAGCACCCCATCATAGGAGGTTGCGAATCTCATCCACCGAAGAAACAGAGGAAAAAATATCCCTGTATGCTGATGATAAGCTGCTTTACGTGACTGACCCAGTGACTACCATTCTAGTCCTCTTCCTGGTATTGGAGAATTATGGGGCTCACTCGGTGTATAGGATTAATTGGAACAAATCATTGTTTTAGACTCTTCAGGGACCCCTTGACACAGTGCCCCTGCCTGAGGGCCTCCAAATATCCAAGGAAGGATTTGATTATCAAGGAATTTTCATGACTTCTCAAAAGGAACTCTGTGCCCAGAAAAACATCAGACGGGTACTGGCAAACTTTCTAACAGACATTGATAGTTGGAGGGGACTTTCCCTCTTGTTAATGGGACAGGCAACCTTCTTTAAAATGATCATGCTACCTAAATTGCTATTTGTGCTCCAAAACACATACTATCCCATTGCTCGGACAGCGTGCACCAAGACTAATGAGGGGGTGAGGACCCTACTGTGGGATGGAGGTCAACCCGAATATTACAACTGGGAGGCACACCTAATTAATATTAACAACTGGATTTATGCCCCCCAAGATCACCCGACAATTCATCTTGTTCGTGCAGGGCTGGAAAAACACTAGTTTCTAAACTACCTCTATGGTAGGGTGGGCACCTGTGACCAGGTGGGCCCGGACTTGAAGGGGGCAGAACGAGCAATGAGCCCGGGGAATGAGGAAACCACCCTTTCCCCTCTTCTTTATCAGCAGCAGGACGAGTGGGGTTACTCAGTCCCACGAAGAACGGGAGACGAGGAGGGAACCATACACCGCCCCTTTAACTGGGAAGGCTGGTCGGCGGGTCACGCCCTCCGCGATGACGACGAGGAGTCCTGGCCAATAAAGTCGGGAGGAAGACGGAAGCCTGTGTGTGGCATCACCGGAGGAGTCGAGGAGAAAAACGGAGGCGAGAGGAGAGCGAGACGGACAGAAGGAGTGACGGGAAGGAGACAGCGGGGTCAATTGAAGGCAGAGAGCCAGGAGGCCAACGTCCCCGTGAGTCGCCCAGCCACGCTCCCGGAGGAGCGTGGCTCACACAGGTACGCGAACGTTTTGCGGGCTGGGTGGGAAAAAGGGAGAGACCGGATACTTGACCTGTGGGATCCCCGTTCCCAGGTGTACCCTCCCTGAGCACTTCCCTCACACAAATAGACGTGCCGTGCACCGAGTGATCCCACCACCACCCTTCCTTTTCAATCCTAGTGCACTCGTACACCCCACTTATACCTGGTATCCTGTTTGTTTTGTTCCCCCACTACCACGGAGGACGGGACCGCGCTGGAGCGAGTAAGAAGAGGGAGGACCTCCTCGAGGGACCAGGAAGCGAAGGACCAGCCCCCGCTACCTTATTACAGACTGGCCACAAGAAGGCGTGTGTTACACTCAATAAAACCCTCCATACCACAACCCAGTCTCCGACCCCTTTCTGACACCCCGCTACAGCACCCAAAGGCTGGCACCGGCAAAGCAGGTGGCCCTGGTTGCTGGGGTAAGGTCACGAGCGCGGTGGGGTGGGCACATAAGATTACAAGGGAAACACCCCTTTGGAAAAAGACATTGTTGAGGGAGGTGCAGTGGCGGGACCTTCGCAATGGCAGAGGAGCGTTGCCCCACTGGCTCAGAGCCAGCAGCTGAAAAATAAAACAATATTTTACTATTGTTTTATTTTTCAGCTGCTGGCTGAGCCAGCGTGTGCAGGGAGGTGCGGGGTCGGCCATTGGAGGGGGGTGGTAGATGTGCCCTTTTAAGTGTGCATGTCAGTTTGGCTTGCCGTCTTAGGCTGGCCAAACAAACATGCACACTTAGGTTTCTCTAACCCAGCTGTATTTCACAGCCGGGTTGGAGAAACAGCACAGATACCCTGTGCCTGAGCGAGCGTTAATCCAGCCCGCACAGGCCAATAATGCCCACGCTGTTCTCATGCTTGAGAGCAGTGCGGGGATTGGATGGGGAGGCCGTGATGCTGTTCCAGGGACTGCTGGGACCAGGAACTGGCAACAGATGAGTGCAAGGCAGCCGGCAGAACCACGGAAGTTTCCTGGTTTTTAAAAATTATTATTAAACCCCCCCTCGCCATGCGCTTCCCGTCTGCTCCCTCAACTCCTATACCCCCTCCACCCGCCCCACTGGTATTTATCTGTGTCGGTCGCCACTGCAAAGCTCAAGTCCGAATGCGAGGCTGTTGTGACACTGCAGCATTAACAATTGACTGTAATAAAAGTTTAATGAAACGGTAGTTGTTTTTCTCTGTGTGTCTTCTGAGAACACAGTTAGCACAACGAAATATTGACATACAGTTAGGGATAATCAATGGTGTGTTGCTGGTCGGTGCCATGGCCAAGTGGTGTTTAAATTTTTAGGAACAAGTAGTGGAAAAGTTGCCCTAGACCCTTGATAAAAACAGCCTGGAATGCATATGTATTATAATAATACTAATAGGCCCACGAAGAAAAATATTGTTAGTCCTAAACATAACATAAGTATTTGTAAAGCGCACGTTCACCCGGAGGTATCTTGGCGCTGAATAACAGATGTTTATTGTTACCCAACGGTACTCATTTTATCGACCTCAGATGGATGAAAGGCTGAGTGGACCCGCCAGGATTTGAACCTGTGACCATGAGGTCGAACACAGGCCCCTGCAATGGATGCATTAGTCCACTGAGCCACCAGACCCGGCTACACATAACAAATATTAGAATAGTGTCTTTATTAGTATCATTCAATTCATTATGATAATATCAAAAGGCAAACTTAGCTGCAAAAAATTATAGATTGTGCTAAATAATTTGCCCTCATTATCAAGATCCATATAAATCACATACAGTGGAAAGAAATAATCTATCCTGCAATAGTTAAATTAGAAAAAAATGCCTTTACTTTATTATATGTACATGTTCTAAATCATTTAAATTGCTCAACTGATTAAAATAGATATGCGCTATTATCTATCTAGGTTTACTACCTCATATACTGACTAGTTTATTGAATTTTATTTCATATTATATACATCATAATAAAAATTGTTCTTCCGTCATGTAATTTTTATTAAAATTATAATGCAAATAGATATTTTTCAAATGCCTTTTATAACGGCAGTATAAATGTGTTCATATTTCAGCCATTGATAATCTTTTAAAATAGTCTTGGTGAGCCACTTAATTAAAGTACGAGGTTTGTAACCAAATATTCAAAAATTCAAACTATTGTTTTTTATAACGTTCCTTTCTATTCATTATCAAACAGCAAAATATTATGAAAAGATTACTCATCAAACACGTTTCAAGAAATGAAAAACTGCAGTCAGTATTCAGCTTTTGTGCTCCAAGAGAAAGGAAAAAGGAGAAGCACCAGAGGAAGATCGACCTTGAAACAGGAGAAAAACATCCACATTGAGCTTTCCCTCATACAAGAAGGCCATGAGGCAACTAGCCAAGGGAGCCGCTTGGAACCTTGGACTTCCAACATAATGGTATATAATTAAACATTGATTGGTTGGACAAAATGTTGGGAAGGTGTTATGGTAATTTAACCAGGGAAGGAAAGAAAATGACTTAAGGTGGGAATCAAACTCCAGGCAATACCCTTTTCGGCTGGATGGTGCTCTTTGTCAAAATAGGAATTAAAGGGCTTAGAAGCATTTTTGAATCCAGAGGAATAGCCCTCTACTAAGAAAATTATGGCTGTGAATGGAATTCCAAGAGGAGAGAAGGATCTACGGAAAAGTGAGGGAAGGACAGGATGGAAGAGAAGTATGCAAAAACTGACTCTGCCTGGAACAAGAGAAGTGATGGTAAAATTTGAAAGTCAACTGTTATCTGCATAGAAGTGGCTACAGGACAGCCCTCCACTCAGGAGTCATCAATGTGGCCCATTTCTCACCACTCCGCTACGAAAACTCTGAGATAACCTTTTTCTCAGACTTCACACAGGCGGTACAAAAGCAGCGGAGATCCTTTCTAGCGATCAAACGGAGGCTCAGGGAGAGAGGTATGAAGTACGCCATGTTGTTCCCAGCACGGCTCAGGGTGGAGGCAAACGGAAGGGCCTGGTTCTTTGACCACCCGGAGTCAGCCACTGAGTGGCTGGAAACACAGAACAGGAGAGATGACGCCGACCTCCATAGCCACCGCAATCGGACAGAACGTCATTCCAAAGAGTGAGCCAGACCCAAGGAACCATAAGGACTCTTCCCCTACTGTACCAGATCTGCGTCTGTTGTTGGAACAAGTAGCAGGGAACTAAGATGGACTCGGATGGCTTAGGCTCGCACACAACGGGAAAGGGGATCTAATCCTGAGACTTGACCCTTTTCGGGGGACTATTCAATTGGGGCAGTCATGGGAGGGAGGGATGGGCGAGGCACCACATCCCCCACACTACTTCTTTTAGTTCTCACGTTGGGCGACAGGCACTCTGCATGGTTGGTAAATGGGCAGTTCTGCGCCCAGAGTGCAGGGAAGCAGGGAGGGGGGTAGTTGGGCGGGGCGTTTAAAGTTTTCATATGTTGTTAAAGTTGATGAATCGACAAGACAAACTGGCTGCTACCAAGAGGAATTGATAATTGGCACATGGTTTAATGAGTACACAGTGGGGGAAGGGCGCTAATGTGCTGAGTTGGAATGTCAACGGACTTGGGGATAAGATCAAACGTAGCGTAATCCTACAGTATATTAAAAGACAAGCCCCAGACATCATCCTGCTTCAAGAAACACACTTGGTGGGCAACTCTTGTAAGGCATTAAACAGGTGGGGTTACAAACTGGTAGCACATGCCGGCTTCACTACTAGCTCAAGAGGAGTGGGCATAATGTTGAAAAACTCCTTTCCCCTCTCAATCTGCTCCATGTGGTCAGATGACCGGGGTAGATATATAGGAATCTCAGGTCACTGGGAAGGGACCATACTGACGCTTATGTCGGTCTATGTGCCACCTGGCCTCCAGGGTGCCACGTTCAGCGATCTGAGCTCCATACTACTCTCGATAGTCGGGGGTGACTCTGTGGTCGCAGGCACTTTAGACCGACACCCGCCACGTGAGATTGGGCCCTCCTACAGATGGCTGCCAGACTTTCTGGAAGCACTGGGACTAGTAGACGGGTGGAGAACCTACAACCCGGACAAAATTCAGCATACCTTCCACTCAGGGGCCCATCATAGTCTCTCCCGCATAGACTATATTTTAGTCCCCGCATCCCAAATAGCGAACATTCAAGAAATCAGACACTTGGCGAGGGGTATCTCCGACCACTCCCCGGTATGGGCACGGATAGTCCTGGGTCAGGACAGAGTAGGTAGAATTGCACCCATCAATCCATGGTATCTCCGAGATGCCGTAATAAGAAAAGCGCTTCTCCTAGCCATAAACCAATACTTCCGGGAAAACGATGGGTCGGTGGAGTCCACACAGGTCCTGTGGGAGGCATTCAAATCAGTCATACGCGGGAAAGCACTGTCACTGATAGCTGGGGCCAAAAAAGAGAAAATAAAAGAGCTTGTGGAAATGGAGAATGAAGTCCTCCGGCTGGAGGAAGACTTAGAATTAGGGGTCACGCAAGAGAAACTTCACGCACTACAGCTCAAACGCAACGAATACAAAGCGTTGGCCACAGACAGGGCCAAAAGCATGGGGAGAGAAAAAATGGGCAGGCTATATGTTCTAGGGGACAAAGCGGGGAAGCTAATTGCCTGGCTTGATAAGAAGGAGTGGGCTAGTAGGCTGGTACCGGAACTGATAGACGTTGACAACAGGACCATAACTGACCCACAAGACATAGTAAACCAGTTTGCCGCCCACTATGGTGCGGTATACTGCACCAGAGCGTCATACACTGAAGAAGACTCCCAGTCCCTAATGAAAGACATAGCGCTTCCCATTCTGTCAGCAGAAGACCGGAATCTCCTGGAAAGTGACTTGACAAATGACGAAATAGCGCAAGCTATCAGGACTCTCCAATCCGGCAAGGCTCTAGGCCCCAATGGCATACCCATTGAACTGTACAAACTTCAGGTTGACAAGTTAGCCCCGTATCTGCGTGCCATGTACATAGAGAGTAAAGAACTGGGGAGGCTACCACCGGATCAGAGGGCGGCTACACTAATCACCATTCACAAAGAAGGGAAACCAAAGACTGATTGAATGTGGCCCATTTCTAAGGGTATGATAGAGGGAAGCCCCAACTGATAATCACAAACTAGGGAACATGGATCAATTAACCTTCTGTGCCTGGTCTGGGCAGGGTGCCCATAAACGACTCCAGAGATTCTACTTGGGTGAACACTGATGTTATGCCATCCACATTTATTAGTAGATGCACCTGAAACCAAGGTCACTGCCCCTCTTTTTACCACCTCCTTCATTAGTCTCTATATCCTTTGGCTTTGTGTCTCAATCATTTAACTAATCTTTTTGGAGTGTCTTTCTGTCGCTGACCTTGCTCAGAGCCAATCAGACCATACTGGTATTTCCCCCACCTTTCTTCACTCCGTTTGTGGGGATTCTCCCTGCTTGTTTGACCTCCATTATAATCTCAGTTGAATCAGTGAGGGCCCCCTTCTGTAAGAACTTCTCCATCTGAAAGGCCAGATTTAACTCATCCTCCAAAAAAGGGGCCATTCCAGTACTCCTAAAGTGTCGACTCTGATTTGATTTTCTGGCATCTCCGCCTGATTCTCTAAAGGATAGAAACACATGATTCAAAGGTGGCCGACATCTTAGAGTATTTGTACAATCTTCGCAATGCATATTCTTTGTGTCATCTTTTTCTGCGTTGAAGTAGCTGATGTTTCCATCATCTGAAACCTTGCTTTGACTACAGTCATCTGGTCTCTTAAGATTAAATGTTCTCTTTCATATAGTCAGGTGCTTACCACTTATGGCTTGGCATGCTCTGTGACGTAATGCACCATACCCGCTCATGCCCGGTTCAGTTCAGAGGATGAAAGACTGGTGATCTTCACAGAGTGTCAGAGCTGTCTGGTGTTAGCCATCACGTGTGTGCAGAGCACACTTCACAATGGCACCCCAAGCAAACTACCGCCATTTCACGTTTTTTGAGATGGTCACAGCCTTCCTGCAATATAAAGCTGAACTTTCCTTGAATTTTATGGTGTTCTCGCTAGGGCAATTGTGCTACAGTGTTTCGGCTGTCAAGATCTTGCTACTTGGATTCAGGATTTCTGTTTGCAAAGAACTGTTGCTTCCTTGAAAGTTTGCTGGAGGACAGTTTTGAATACATAGAAGTATTCTGAAAGTCAAGTTGTATTGAGGAAACAAACTTTGAACTATTTTAAATATTGACTCTGAGCATTGATAAAGACTTTAGGAACTGTTGAATTTAAACTTGGTGTTTGATCCTGTGAAGGAATAGGAACTATTCTCATTTCAAGATAATATTACACATGATATGTATGACTGGTTGTGCATAAAGTAACAGGAGTTCTCAGCAACTGCTAATGGTAGGAATAAGAGCGTATTTATGCCTGTTAATTACATCCCAGTGCCACGAGTGTCGAGTAGAACCTACATTTATCTTCATCAGTGACTTCATAGTTAAGAAGCTTGAGGAAGTTATCTTACCAGCGGGGAGAAATGATGACAGCCAAATATAAAATGCTCATCTTTTCTTAATCTTCGGTTTCAGGAATAGTAAGGTTCTTATCAGAACATAGAAAGTTGGTTACACAGAGATACAGCTATGGTAGTCAGTCACCACCAGAAGAGATGAGCTAGAATGGTAGTGTCTGGTGCCTCTGTTTTCTGTCTTATCCCATTCCACTTTCCTTGTTTCTACTAGTGGCCCTCATATTTTTGTTGTATGCGGTCACTGCTAGAGAAGGTGAAAGACTGAAGAGCACACCACACTCATTGGATCCACAGTACAATACTTGTGCTTATTGACAGTGTCTATTTACATGCATCACTAGAACAGGCATCTTTGCCCTGATTTATACTCACAGCACGTCTCTGTAGGTTTTCTGATTTTCTCCTTGTGCACATGACAATCATGCATGTGCTCTGAAAGCCCTTGTGAAAATAGTAAGAGACTCAAAACGAAGGTGCACAGACTGGTGGGACACACCAAGGCCGTATAATTGAAGTACCCTGGGGGCACAACGGGCTTTGCGCCCTCTTTGTGCACCCCTAGGGCACTTTGGTATTACAGAAGGGGCCGCAGACGGTTGTGCGTCCCCTTCTGTAATACCGATACCGCTAGTGCACATAAAGTACCAGCGCTATCTTCAGAGGGCATTCCCTCATTTGCATGGGGGCGTGGCCCCATGCAAATGAGGGAATCCCTTTGCCTCTGAGCCCGCGCCGTATTACAGATGCGGGCACAGAGGCAAAGAAGCTGTCAGAAGATGCACTGTCAGTGCGCCCCCTGAATGCAGCCCTCTGGAGGAGGGAAAGGGGGTCCCACGGACCCTTCAGACACCCCTTGCAGGCAGGTGCAGTCACTTACTGCACCCACCTGCAAGGGGGTCCTCTTTAAAAGTGCAGGTGGGTTGCCGCCTGCACAGTGAAACACGGAGAGACTTCTAAGCAGCCACTTAGTTTTTCATCTGAATGCGCTGCCCCCAGGGCAGTGTGTGATTGCGGCTGCCCTGAGGGCAGTGCATTCTATGTAATAGAGCGCACTTTCCCTGTTTTGAGGTGCCCTGGGCACTAACAAGGAAAGTGCGGCCTTTACATAATAGGCCACCAAGTGTACCCCTCTTTTATGGGAGCAACTATTGTCATCTCACTGGGCTAGGGAGAACTGGCAGTGGCCTATTTACCTGTTGCCTTTCAATGGAAGAGTAGATTTCCAGCTTCTACTGTTTAAAAAAATTGCCAGATCTTCATCACTCTATCCATATAGAATACTGATGGCACAATGATGTTTGGTTTGTATGGGTGAGACAGAGTCAGCTTGGAGTATGATTTACTATTTGCAGTGCAGTTTGGGGTCTCCTGAATGTGTGTTGTTGACAAGATGAGGCTAAGCCTGCCAGACAAGGATGTGACTCTGTAGAAACTAGTGAAAAGTCTTGGCCTCTTTGAAATGAGCCTATTATATTCTTGGTTCACTGGGTATCAGCTATACCTCCTAGGTAGGATATGCTTATACTATGTCAGTCATACCCCCCATATGTGTATGTTTATTTAAATAAATAAAACACTCGACCACAGCCATGTCCCAATATTCCTGAAAAGTTAAGTTACAATTTTGCGGCAATTTCATCAGGGCACGGGAATATATCTCCACCACAATGATACTGGACCTGCAGTGGTTGAAAAAAACAACAAAGAGAAGGAAAAGTAATGTCAAAGAATAAAACGTTTTAAAGAACAGCATATTAGCGTTCCCATAAGGACCTTATGCTGTTCTTTAAATCTTTAAAACTTTTTATTCTTTGGCATTACTTTGTAATTGTAAGGCAATGAAACATGTCGGACGTTCAACTTAAAATGGTCTAAACATGCCGTTGTTTTAACTAGGTGTGAACAGTAGACAAATATTAAATACATATGACAACCTATTTTAATGGGGAGTTCAGGTGACTCTTTGTTACACATTACAGGGGCGAAATAGCAGTTAGCACCATTATTTTTTACACTTTTCTCATTATTCACATTTAGTTGAGTTAGGTCACTTATCTTTTTGTCATGAAAGTGTCGATGATGATAAAGTGAGCACACAGGTGAGTACCTACCATCAGCTCTATGGTGGTTGCTTACGCGAGGCACTTTCTGACCCACCTCACATTTTTTCATATTGTCTCATACTTCTTATGACTAGTGTGCCAGTATTATCCTTAACGTTTTAGGAATATTGGGACATGGCTGTGGTTGAGTGTTTTATTGATTTAAATAAACATACACATATGGGGGGTATGACTGACATAGTATAAGCATATCCTACCTAGGAGGTATATCTGATACCCAGTGAACCAAGAATATAATAGGCTGTTGTGTATCATTTGGAATCAGGCCCTTTTGTTGAGTAACTGTGTGAGTGGAGGGTGGCCTGGTTTTTGTATCCCTCTTATGCTCCTTATTTAATGAGTTCTCTGAAATGAGCCCAGCTCACATGAATGGAAAGTAGAGGACAGAAGGCTCTTTAGACATTTAGGAACTGCCCCTTTCCTGCATAAACCTTTTCCCCTCGATGTTTGCGTTGGCTAGTTTTGTGTAGTAGCAAGGTAGGGATGACCCTCTCCTTCTGAACCACTGTTTTACAGCTCAACCAGGGGAAGTCCCAACACCACGCCACCCCTACCCCTTCCTGCTTAAACCTGCTAATCAAATAAATATGACCAAACAGCCTGTTTGCAAGGGTTCACTCCCTGATCCCATACCTAACCAGGAACAGAACTGGACTCTGAGATATAGATCCATATCTGGAAAAATAGGATAAATACTGACTTGAAATCCTACATCAGTGTGCCAGGAATTCTCAATGACCAGTGCCAGGTGTCCCACGCCAGTGAAGACCAAGACTTTGACTGTCTGCTTCTCTTTGTTAGATTTGGAAGCAGGAAACTGAATGTTCTACATCCTGCATGAGAAGCTGCCTTGAACTACCTTGAAGGAAGGATATCACTGACTGCAGAAGATGTGCACTGGAGATACCCCCAAATGAAGGAAAAGGCCACCTAGAAGAGGACGGCCTTGAAGAGCTATGTAGGAACAACTGGACACTGTCCCGCTGTAGCCCGGGAAAGGACCTGCCCTAAAAGGCCAGGTGTGGATGCTTTGGGTCCATAGTCACCCTGTAGTGTGCCCCAGAACAAGACCACTTGCTTTCCTGAATCTATGCTTGCGGGGGGCCCTTTGATCTCCCCCAGTTGGTCAGTGGAGGACAGCTGAAGTTGGCTGGAGATGGTAGAAATTACTGTGGAAAACAGAACCAAGTAAAGAAGCTTCTTTCAGGGCTTGAGGCTAAACAAAATCGAACCTGCATTTGGCTGTTTCATTCACCGAAAAAGAAGAGCATGTGATGAGTTGACACTAGAGAAAGTCGCAACTGCATTCAGTGGATTTACCTCTGCAAGGTGTTTAATTTGTTTGGATGGCGAGATTGAGCTTTAGGCCCAAGGGAGATCCAGTTAAGGACGTTCTACCACACACCTCCTCCCTAAGTAAGCCTTGGACCACTCTATCTAGCTACCTTGAGGGCCAGTTGATAAAGGGATGAACTTGTTCAGTTTTGATTTCAATAGAAAGATAAAAGGCTCTGATTGTAACCATTGTATACCCTGTGACCCCTGAAGCAGTTGTCACACCTCCCCATGCCATCACAACTTTTGTTATGTTATGTTATGTTATGTAGGGTATTTGTAGAGCGCAAGGCTACTCCTGGTACTGTCCCGGCGCTAACTGTGCCCTATTTGACAGAACAGCTAGAGCGCAACCGTGAGTGCCGCATCTATTGTTGAAAGAGCCACGTTTTTAGCTTTCTCCTAAAGCTAAAAATATCCCGCACCTCTCTCAGGGGAGGTGGTAAGCTGTTCCATAGCTTGGCAACGGCCACCTGGAACGAGCGTCCGCCCAAACGTGAACGTGTGAACTTTGGCACGCTCATCAGCCTTTGAGTTGAGGACCGCAGGGTCCTCTTTGGGACATAGGGCTGGATTCTACTCCTGATGTAGGGAGCCCCAATATTGTGAAAGGCCTTGAAGGCCAACACCAAGGCCTTAAAATTCACCTACTTGCACACCGGAAGCCAGTGCAGGGACATCAACAGAGGCGTCATGTGAGTCCTAAGATCGACCATCAGGATGGCCCTAGCTGCCGCGTTTTGGACTACCTGTAGGCGGCCCAGTAGGTAATCTGGGAGACCTAAGTACAAAACATTGACGTAGTCCAGCCTGGACGTTATCAGGGCCTGGACCACGGTTTTTCTATGCGGAACTGGAAGTAGGGGGAGGAAGTTCCTCATCATCTTCAGCAGTCCGAAACAGGTACCGGCCACAGCTTGGACTTGGGACTTCATGGACATGTCCGCATCCAGTTTTACCCCAAGATTTTTTACGGTGGTAACTGGGCTGGCTGGGGGGACATATCCTGGGGCCACCAGTTGCGCCATTCCTCGCCAGGACTGTGGCCGAAGAAGATGATTTCGGATTTATCGGCATTGCACCGCAGTTGGTTATGCCTGAACCAGGAGAACACCTTGGAGAGGCAGTTGTTAATTTCATCTCCACTCCATGCAGCGTTTTTCTCACAGGTAAACAACCGCTGCGTATCATCGGCGTAGGATATAATTTTTGCGCCGTGTTGTTCTGCCAGGAGTGCCAGGGGAGCCATGTACAGATTGAACAGAGTAGGGCACAGAACAGAGCCCTGTGGCACTCCGACCCTCATAGGGGGGATGGGTGAGGCAAAAGGCGGAGACCATACTGTTTGCTGGTGGTTTTCCAGAAAAGATGTGAACCACCTGAGGACTGTGCCCCCGATACCACAGTCTTGGAGTCTGTGAAGGAGAGCATCATGGGGCACGGTATCAAAGGCCGCCGAGAGGTCCAGCAGTATCAGTACCGCCTTTCCCCCTCTGTCAACCGTGGTTTTAATGGTGTCTGAAACCTCCAGCAGCGCCGTTTCCGTGCTATAATTTGCTCTGAACCCTGATTGACTAGGGTGAAGTGCATGGGTTGCCTCAACAAATTCAGTAGTCACAGTATTCACATACTTCTCCAAGGCCTTGGAGAGGTATGGTAGCAGTGATATTGGCCTGTAATTGCTGGCTATCGAGGGATCTGCCATGGGCTTTTTTAAGAGTGGAAGAATTCGCCCGTGTTTCCAGCTCTCAGGCACCACTCCCTCAGACAAAGAGAGGTTCAGGACCCGATTGGCTGCTGCGTTGATTACTACAGCAATGGAGGCCAGGACCTTGGCCGGGCAAGGATCGGAGGGAGAGCCAGATTTTAGTGCTTGCATTATTTTAAGTGACGTATTCAGCGGTATAGGTGGAAACTCCAGAAGAGTCTCTTCCGAGTTACGGGGAACCGGAGGTGGCAGGATTGAGCTGCCCTCACTGGCTTGGGGCACATCCCCGAAAGAGTCCTGGATAGTTTTAATTTTGGTAAAAAAATATTGAGCAATATGTTTTGTCCATCCCCTATGTGTTTCTTCCCTTCTCTGGAAGTCTCAGGGGTTGCTTGCCTGAGCCTTTGTATGTGCTACAGGATGTATTGTTTTGTACTGTTGTTGTATATATACAGTGCTTCTTCTCCCTAATGAGGCACCGAAGAGCACTAGCAGGTGAGTAGCCAGCTACTCTGCCTGAGTACGATGGATCTAACAGTTCTCTTCATCGTGTGGGTTGTGTGCTCATATTGTATTTTGTGACTGCATCTATTCATGAATTTGAAAAGTGAAAAATAGTGAGAGATAGGCTGTTTAACCATCAAATGCAAGTGTATGGACCCGTATAAAGTGTGCGAGTGAAGTGTGGCCTATGTGAATGTGTTTTTTATAGAGGTAGGTGAGGAACATGGGCATATTTCTTGGTTGCCTCCCTTGTAAGTGTTAGGACTATACACCTAGTAAGGAAACTCTGTTCCTGAAGAAATCCAGGAAGCAAACTTCTGTTCATGAACAGGATGTAATTTGTCTAGCAAGAACCTGAGCGGCTGTGGGAGCTCAAAGAATCTGAGCCTGCTGAGACTGGGAGCCTGCTGCACCTGTCCTGTCAAATCTGCGCCCTTTCCATGAGCTTGAATCCAATGTGCTTCCCACTGAAACCTGCTGTGTGAGACCTGAGATGTGCAACACTTATCATCACAAGGCTTGTGTTTCTGCACACTGCATCTGCTGTGCACCTGTGCGGCTGATGCCTATGAGACTGCACTCTTCATCCCCGTGTAGGAATTTGTGTTTGAACATACAGTTTCTGCTGCCTGTCCACCACCTTCACTAAATGTCAACCCTAGTGTCCTGGGTTTGTGTAGTGTCTACAGACTCCTGCTGTACCCTGGCATTGGCTCCTCAACCCCCATCAGTTGGTGCCATTGATTGCGCAATCATTGCTTACAAAGCTGAGTACAAAATAATAACTTCGGTTGGAAGTTATATTAAGTGTGAGTGATACATGTGCTCCCTGAAATAGACTTTCTGCCCCGCGCCATCCTCTGCGAGTAAACCTAGATTATTTGACATCATTACCACATTAAAGTCCAGTTACCCCTGTGCACTGTATGAAAAGGCGGAACTAGACACTGAACACGAGGCGCCCCCCGCCCCGATCAGGGTTAGATCCCTAAGCATTACTTTCGTTACCTTTGCGAAGCCAACCTGCAGTAACCCCAGTATGTAGATCAACTATTGATTGTATGTGACACGCCTAGTGGGAGGGATGGGTGGGGAGAGGTTTTAGGGGGATAGGATTGTTTAGGGTACATGATGCTGGCAAAATGTGCACCAAAAGATTATTGCTGTGTACATGATTCCTAAATTGTTGGCAGGGGGGTGGGAATTCTATATGCAGCAGAGCTATTATACTTAAATCACATGCAGTGATGATTTCGTTAATTGACCTGTGTGTACCTTGGCATAGATCATTTCATAGAATGTACCTGTTCAGATTGTAAAACTCAATAAAATTTGTTTAAAAAAAATAAATAAATAACCACATTAAAGTCCAAGCCTAAAGAGATGGTACTTGGCCATTCATTGTGCACTTAGTAGTATGTGGTTCATGTGTTTCCCAAAAGGTCTAAAAATGGAAATTGGCTAAAAATTGTTGTAGTGTCATGAATAATGTGTTGGCTGCATTTCACAGCCAGCCATCAATAAAACGATAAATGTACTTCCACCCCAGGGCTGCAGCATTGTAGTGCTCTTTATACAGAATGACTGACAGGCATTCTGATGAGAGCAGCAATGGGAAACGACATTTACAACTCTGGCGTTACCACGCTTGCCTTTACCACGCATTTGTGTGGTAAAGGCAGTCAGTGCTCTAGATTCAGAGTGGGTGGGTGGGAAGAATGGAAGGAGGAACAGGAAGGATCGGGACGCGGCGTGGTAAGTAGGGCTGGAGGCCGGGGTTTAGGGCTCAGGGCGGAGGTGTTGAGTAGTTTTTAGGGATGGGGGCCGGTTTTAGGGCTCAGGGTGGGGGGGCAGTTTTTAGGGCTGGGGCCGGTTCTAGGGCTCAGGGTGAGGGGGGGCTGGAGTTGGGGTAGGTTTTAGGGCTGGGGCCAGGTTTTTGCAGGTTTGGGGGCCGGGTTTTAAGGCTCAGGGCAGGGGGCTGGAGTGTAATCTTTACCACGCATATGCTTTTACCAGTCATGCCTTTACAATGAAATTCATTGCAAAGGCAAGCGTGGTAAAAGCATGCGTGGTAAAGACACAGTCGTAGTAAAGACCGCTTTGTTAAGGCATGCGATATAGTCACATGCATGGTTCCATCATACAACCGCAGCAACAGGTTAGGGGGATGCTGCTTCATAGTGCTTCTCAGGGTGGATTTCAGGAGCACTACGACATGTGTGTTCTCAGTGGTCTGCTTTGCCTCCAAGCACTGGTGCTAGAAAAAATTTCAGAGTGGGTGTGCTGCCATTGATGTTACATCACTGAAGTCATAGAGATTGCGAGAAATCCAAGCATCACACAAAGAACAAGTGCAGCAAATGTACTCAGCAAGAGAGTAATAAGGGTGTAGTATGTAGCTGGTGGTGCGTTTTCAAGCACACATCTCAAATATATTACTAAAGCATGGTGTGGTTGCACGCTCTCATTTACAGACAGCACATTTTCCAGCACAGACATGCAGTTTTACTGATAAAACCATGTAGCGTAAAACCATAATGTGTGGGAATTGGGTTTCAGCAAAAGCTTATCGTATGCACATCCCCAAGGTTAAATTTCTTGATTTGTTTTGATCCTAATCAAATCTTTGCTTCCATCACACCTCAGAATTACAAAAAAGTGATTCATTTGTGCTTTATTTAAAATATTTGTGAAGTCCATTTACATGTATTTAAATGTTAGTGTGCCTTAGAAAAAAAGTAACTTTCTACAGCCTTTATTTAGCTAACACTAATCTCCATGTCAAATGAATAAGCTGCAATTTGTCATAAGACGTAACCACCCAGTTAAACTGTCTTTGGACCACAGCAAATGTGACCAAAACAAAACTTAAATACCTCTTTATTGCTCAATCCCCTTCTGAATTCCTGCATGGTTATTTTATGGGTGTTGCAGCACCTCCCCCGCACCTCTACTTCCAGCACCTACGCCTATAAATTGTATTTCGAATGATGTTTTTTTTGCAGCAGCAGTCTCTGCCAGTGAATATTCCTGGTGTGTGTCTCCGTAGCTCAGCTTGGAATATTGAGTCACCTAATCCGGAGCATTTAAAAATGTAGCTGAGAGTCTTGATCTGTAATCTCTCTTGGTTGATATTTCCTCCTGATGCAAACAATCAGCTCCGTCTGAAGCTGAGAAATCTAAACACCGATTAAGCTTTGTAAAGTTTTGCAAACGTCCTTTTAATATGGAGAAAATGAGTTGTTGCATTAGCAACAGGAATGGCGTGTTCGTTCTCCACTCTGCATTTGGGTAGATTGGAATAGAGTGGAGTAGGGTAGAGTGGAGTAGATGGGAGTGGGGTAGATTCTGGAAGATTGTAGTGGAGTGGGGTAGATTGTAGTGGAGTGGGGTAGATTGGGGTAGAGTGGGGTAGATTGGGGTAGAGTGGAGTGTAGATTGGGGTAGAGTGGAGTCAGGTAGATTGTGGTAGAGTGGAGTGAAGTAGAATGGGGAGGAGTGTGGTAGATTGGAGTGGGGTAGCTTGGGGTTGACTGAGGGGATAGACTGGGTTAGAATGGAGTGGGGTAGATTGGGGGGGAGTTGGGTTGATTGTAATGGATTGGGGTAGAGGGAAGTGGGGTAGATTGTGGAAGAATGGAGTGGGGTAAGTTGGAGTGGGGTAGATTGGGGCAGAAGGAAGTGGAGTAGAATGGGATAGAGTTGAGTGGAGTAGATTGTGGTAGAGTGGAGTGGGGTAGATTGGGGTGGAGTGGCAAAGAGTGGGTAGCGTGGGGTAGAGTGGAGTGGGGTAAATTGGGAAAGAGTGGAGTGAGGTACATTGGGGTAGCTTGGGGTGGGGTACATTGGGGTAGAGTGGAGTGGGATAGAGTGGGGTTGATAGAGGTGGGGTAGAGTTGAGTGGGGTAGTGCGGGGAGATTGGAGTGGAGTGGGGTAGATTGGAGAAGTTAGATTGTGGTACAGTTGGGTAGATTGGGGTAGATTGGAGTGGGGTATATTGTGGTAGAGTGGAGTGGGGTAGATTGGGGTGGAGTGGGGTAGAGTGGAGTTGATTGTGGTAGATTGGGGTGTGGCAGAGTGGAGTGGGGTAGATTGGGGTAAATTGGGGTGAGGTTGATTGCAGTAGAGTAGAGTGGGGTAGATTGGTCTAGATTGTAGTGGAGTGCAGTGGGGTACAGTGGAGTGGAGTAGATTGGGGTAGAGTAGAGTCATTGAGATAGATTTGAGTGAGTTACAGTGGGATCTAGCGGGGCAGAGTGAGGTGGGGTAGATTGGGATAGAGTGGGGTAGGTTGGGGTGGCATAGATTGGGGTATATTGGAGTGGGGTATATTGGGGTAGAGTGAAGTGGAGAGTTTGGTAGATTTGGGGTGGGGTAGATTGGGCTAGAGTGGGTTAGATAGTAGTGAAGTGGAGTGGGGTAGATTGGAGTAGGGTAGTTTGGGGTAGATTGGCGTGAGGTAGATTGGAGTAGGGTAGATTGAGGTAGAGTGTATGCAAGTGTATGCAAGAGCTATTGGCTTTGGCATTGTGTTGTAGCCATGTTGCACACCAATGTGGTTGCTGTTTAGCATGACTAAAAGTTAGTGGGGTGTATTGGGGTGCATTTGGGTAGATTGGGATAGAGCGGAGTAGGGTAGAATGGAGTAGATGGGAATGGGGTAGATTCGGGAAGATTGTAGTGGAGTGGGGTAGATTGTAGTGGAGTGGGGTAGATTGGGGTAGAGTGGAGTGTAGATTGGGGTAGAGTGGAGTCAGGTAGATTGTGGTACAGTGGAGTGAGGTAGAGTGGGGTGGAGTGTGGTAGATTGGAGTGGGGTAGCTTAGGGTTGACTGGAGGGGATAGACTGGGGTAGAATGGAGTGGGGTAGATTGGGGTAGAGTGAAATGAAGTAGAGTGGAGTACACTCGGGTAGAATGGAGTGAGATGGAGGGGGTGGGTATTGGGGTGGAGTGGAGTGGGATAGATTGGGGTAGACTGTGGTAGAGATGGAGTGGGGTAGATTGGGGTAGAGATAAAGTGGGGTAGATTGGGGCAGAGTGAAATGGGGTAGACTGGGGTAGAGTTGAGAGAAGTAGATTGGGATAGAGTGGAGTGGGGTAGATTGGAGTGGAGTGGAGTGGCATAGAGTGGGGTAGATTGGGGTAGAGTGGAGAGGGGTAAATCAGGGAAGAGTGGAGTGGGGTATATTGAGGTAGCTTGGGGTAGGGTAGATTGGGGTAGCGTGGAGTGGGATAGAGTGGGGTAGATTGAGGTGGGGTAGATTGGGGTAGAGTTGAGTAGGGTACTGTGGGGGGTATATTGTAGTGGAGTGGGGTAGATTGGAGAGGGTAGACTGTGGTACAGTTGGGTCGATTGAGGTAGATTGGAGTGGTGTAGATTGTAATAGAGTGGAGTGGGGTAAATTGGGGTGGAGTGGAGTAGAGTGGGGTAGATTATGATAGATTATAGTGGGGTAGATTGTAGTGGAATGGGGTCGAGTGCCGTGGGGTAGATTGGGGTAAATAGGGGTGGGGTTGATTGGGGTAGAGTAGAGTGGGGTAGATTGGTATAGATTGTAGTGGAGTGAAGTGGGGTGGATGGAGTGGGGTAGATTGGGGTAGAGTGGAGTTGTTGGGATAGATTTCAGTGAGTTGGAGTGGGGTATAGCGGGACTGAGTGAGGTGGGGTAGATTGCAATAGAGTGGGGTAAGGAGGGGTAGATTGGAGTGGAGTATATTGGTAGGGATTGGAATGGGGTAGATTGGAGTGGGGTATATTGGGTAGAGTGAAGTGGAGATTATGGTAGATTGGGGTGGGGTAGATTGGAGTGAAGTGGAGTGTGGTAGATTGGAGTGGGGGTATTTTGGGGTAAATTGGTGTGAAATAGATTGGAGTCAGGTAGATTGAGGTAGAGCATAGTGTTGTAGACTAGGGTAGAGTGGAGGCTTATATTGGGGTGGGTAGATTGGGGTAGAGTAAAGTGGGGTAGATGGGAGTGGGGTATATTGGGGCAGAGTGGAGTAGAGTGGGATGGAGTGGGGTAGAGTGGGCTGGGGTAGATTGCTGTGTAGAAGGGTAGATTGGGGTAGATTGTAGTGGCGTGGGGTAGATTGGGGTGGGATAGACTGGAGTGGGGTACATTGGGGGTAAAGTGGAGTGGGGTAGAATGGAGTGGGGTATATTGGGGTGGAGTTGGGTTGATTGTAATCGATTGGGGTAGAGGGAAGTGGGGTAGATTGTGGTAGAATGGAGTGGGGTAAGTTGAAGTGGGGTAGATTGGGGTAGAGGGAAGTGGAGTAGAATGGGATAGAGTTGAGTGGAGTAGATTGTGGTAGAGTGGAGTGGGGTAGATTGGGGTGGAGTGGCATAGAGTGGGTAGATTGGGGTAGAGTGGAGTGGGGTAAATTGGGGAAGAGTGGAGTGACGTGCATTGGGGTAGCTTGGGGTGGGGTACATTGGGGTAGAGTGGAGTGGAATAGAGTGGGGTTGATAGAGGTGGGGTAGAGTTGAGTGGGGTAGTGCAGGGAGATTGGAGTGGAGTGGGGTAGTTTGGAGAAGTTATATTGTGGTAAAGTTGGGTAAACTGGGGTAGATTGGAGTGGGGTAGATTGTGGTAGAGTGGAGTGGGGTAGATTGGGGTGGAGTGGGGTAGAGTGGAGTTGATTGTGGTAGATTGGGGTGTGGCAGAGTGGAGTGGGGTAGGTTGGGGGTAAATAGGGGTGAGGTTGATTGGGGTAGAGCAGAGTGGGGTAGATTGGTCTAGATTGTAGTGGAGTGCAGTGGGGTACAGTGGAGTGGAGTAGATTGGGGTACAGTAGAGTCGTTGGGATAGATTTGAGTGAGTTAGAGTGGGATCTAGCGGGGCAGAGTGAGGTGGGGTAAATTGGGATAGAGTGGGGTAGAGAGGGGTATATTGGAGAGGATTAGAGTGGGGTAGGTTGGAGTGGTGTAGATTGGGGTATATTGGGGTAGAGTGAAGTGGAGAGTTTGGTAGATTTGGGGTGGGGTAGATTGGGCTAGAGTGGGTTAGATTATAGTGAAGTGGAGTGGGGTAGATTGGAGTAGGGTTGTTTGGGTTAGATTGGCGTGAGGTAGATTGGAGTAGGGTAGATTGAGGTAGAGTGTAGTGGTGTAGATTATGGTAGAGTGGAGGCTTAGATTGGGGTGAGGTAGACTGGGGTAGAGTGGAGTGGGGTAGATGGGAGTAGGGTAAATTGGGTAGAGTGAAGTGTGATTGATTGAGGAAGGGTGGAGTGGGGTAGATTGGGGTGGAGTGGGGTAGAGTGGGTGGGGTAGATTGTAGTGAGAAGGGGAGATTTGGGTAGATTGTAGTGGAGTGGGGTAGATTTGAGTGGAGTGGTGTTGATTGGGGTGGGGTAGACTGGCGTGGGGTAGATTGGGGTAAAGTGGAGTGGGGTAGAATGTAGTGGGGTACATTGGGTTGGAGTGGGGTTGATTGTAATGGATTGGGGTACATTGTGGTACAGGGAAGTGGGGTAGATTGGGGTGAGTTGAGTGAGGTAGATTGGAGTGGGGCAGATTGGGATACAGTCAATTGAGCTACAGTGGGGTAGAGTTGATTGGCATGGAATGGGGCACAGTGAGGTTGATTTGAGTGGGGGCGTAGATTGGAGAGGGGCAGATTGGGGTAGAGTGGAGTGGGGCAGATTGGGATAGAGCTGATTGAGTTAGAGTGGGGTCAAGTAGGGTACAGTGGGGTCAAGTGAGGTGGATTAGATTAGGGTAGAGTGGGGTAGAGAGGGGTAGATTGCAGTGGGATAGAGTGGGGTAGATTTGAGTGTGGTATATTAGGGTAATTTGGAGTGGCATGGATTGGGGTGGAGTGGAGTAGGTTGGGGTGGAGTGGAGTGTGGTAGAGGAGGTAGATTGTAGTGGAGTTGGGTTGATTGTAATGGATTGGGGTAGATTGGAGTAGGATATTGGGCTAGAGTGGAGTGTGGTAGATTGGGGTACAGTGGAGTGGGGTAGATTGGGATGGAGTAGATTGGGGTAGACTGGAGTGGTGTAGATTGGGGTAAAGTGAAGTGGATTGAGGTAAAGTGGGGTAGAGTGGAGTAAATCGTGGTCGATTGGGGTGGGGTAGATTGGTGTAGAGTGCAGGAGGGTATATGGGGCTAACTTGGGGTGGGGTAGATTGGAGTAGAGTGAGGTATATTGGAGTGGGGTAGATTGTAGTGAACTGAAGTGGGGTAGAGTGTAGTGGTAAAGATTGGGGTAGAGTGGACTGGGGTAGATTGGGATAGAGTCCAGTGAGTTAGAGTGGAGTCTAGTGGGATGGAGTGAGGTGGGGTAGAGAGGGGTAGATTAGAGTGTGGTAGATTGTGGTAGAGTGGGGTGGAGTAGATTGGGGTTGAGTGGAGTGGGGTAGATTAGGGTAGAGTGGAGGGGTATATTGGGGTAAGGTGCAGTGAGGCAGGTTGGAGCGGGGTAGATTGAAGGGTAGATTGAGTAGGGTGGAGTGGATGAGGTAGCATGGAGTAGGTTTGAATGGGGTAAATTGCAGTGGAGTGGGGTAGATTTGAGTGGAGTGGGCTGGATTGGGATAGATTAGAGTGAGTGGGGTAGACTGGAGTGGAGTAGATTGGGGTAGAGTGGAGTGGGGTAGATTGGGATAGAGTTGAGTGAGTTAGAGTGGGGTAGAGTGGATTGGCATGGAATGGGGTAGAGTGGGGTAGATTTGAGTGGAGATGGGTAGATTGGAGTGGGGTAGGTTGGGGTAGAGTAGAGTAGGGTAGATTGGGATGGAGTTGATTGAGTTAGAGTGGGGTCAGGTGGGGTAGAGTGGGGTCGAGTGAGGTGGGTTAGATTGGGGTAGAGAGGGGTAGATTGCAGTGGGATAGAGTGGGGTACATTGGAGTGTGGGGTATTAGGGTAATTTGGAGTGGTGTAGATTGGGGTAGAGTGAAGTGGAGTAGATTTGGGTAGAGTGGAGTGTGGTAGAGGGGTGGGGTAGAGTGTAGTGGGATGGGGTAGATTGTAGTGTAGTGGGGTAGATTGGAGTGGGGTAGATTGGAGTGGCATACACTGACGTAGAGTGAAGTGGGGTAGATTAGGGTAGAATGGATGGGTAGATCGGGGTAGGGTGAAGTGGGGTAGATTCGAGTACGGGGAGTAGGGTAGAGTGGGGTGAGGTAGATTGGGATAGAGTGGATTGGGGTAGATAGTAGTGGAGTGGGGTAGAATGCAGTGGAGTAGTTTGGGGAAGATTTGAATGGAGTGGGGTAGATTGGAGTGGGTTAGATTGGGTTAGACTGGAGTGGAGTAGATTGGGTACAATGGAGAAGGATAGATTGGGGTAGATTGTAATGGATTGGGGTAGATTGGAGGGGTGTAGATTGGGGTTCACTGGAGTGCAATAGGTTGAGGTTGAGTAGAGTGGGGTATATTGTAGTGTAATGGGGTAGATTGGAGTGGGGGAGATTGGGGTAGAGTGTAGATTATGGTAGAGTGAAGTGGGGTAGAAAGGGATGGAGTGGAGTGGGATAGATTGGAGTGGGGTAGACTGTAGTGGAGTAGGTTAGATTGAGTGGAGTTGCGTAAACTGGAGAGGGGTAGATTGGGGTACATTTGAGTGGATTGGGGTAGAGTGGAGTGGGGGCAGATCGGGGTAGAATGGAGTGGGGTAGATTGTAGTGGATTAGGGTAGATTGGCGTGGGGTAGATGGGGATTGACTGGAGTGGGATAGACTACGGTAGAGTGGAGTGGAGTAGATTGGGGTAGAGTCGAATGCGATAGATTGGGGTAGAGTTGAGTGGAGTGGGGTAGATTGTAGATTGGGGTAGAGTGGAGTGGGGTAGATTGGGGTGGAATGGAGTGGGGTAAATTGGAGTGGAGTGGGGTAAATTTTGGTAGATTGTAATGGATTGTGGTAGATTGTAGTGGGGTAGATTGGGGTAGATTGTAGTGGATTAGGGTTGATTGGAGTGGGGTAGATGGGGATTGACTGAAGTGGGATAGACTGAGGTAGAGTGGAGTAGATTGGGGTAGAGTCAAGTGTGATAGATTGGGGTAGAATTGAGTGGAGTGGGGTACATTGTAGATTGGGGTAGATTGGAGTGGGGTAGATTGGGGTAGAATAGAGTGGGGTAAATTGGAGTGGAGTGGGGTAGATTTTGGTAGATTGTAATGGATTGCGGTAGATTGGAGTGGGGTAGATTGGGGTTGACTGGAGTGGGATAGAGTGAGGTAGAGTAGAGTGGGGTAGATTAGGGTAGAGTGGAGCGTGATGGAGTAGGGTAGAATGGATTGGAGTAGATGGGGTTGAGTGTTGTAGAGTGTGGTAAAATGGGGTACATTGGGATGGGGTAAATTGGGGTAGATTGGTATAGAGTGGATTAGTGTAGAATGGGGTGAAGTGGGGTAGATTGAGGTACAGTGGGCTAGATTGTGGACAATGGCAGTTACTAAGCTCCTATCTGTGAGCTCAGCTGTGCGGCAGTGTGGCTGCTATCTGTTCTACTGTTTTATTTTGCACAAGAGCAAAAATCAAAACTAGGCTATGAATGTGGAGTGGAACTAAGTGATTTATTGATGCAGTGCATTTCCTAGTGACCATATTGGAGCCTATCATGAGGGGGAGGAGTGAAAATATAATTATAAGAGGGGATATTAAATTGGTCATGGCTTGATTATTTACGCTTTTAAAAAAAGCACTATAGCGGGAGCAGGGGGCAGGGCGAGTGGGAGGGGGGAAGAAATAGTACCATCACATCAGGAACAGTGGAGGGGCACTGATTAAGTTTGATTAATCTGTGCGTGGTCCCTGCTCCACAAAAAGGATCGGAAATGATGTTTGGCCAGCATTGGCCAATTAAGAAGGTTCCAAAGAAGAGAGGCACTGCAGTCAACAAATGATAAGCAATTAGAGAGGTCCAAGCCCTTTTGTAAACAATTGTGCCTTACAAGCGAGACGCATGTGCTAGCGCATACGCTCGCAGGCTCGAACCTAAACAGAGCACATGTTCTTGAAAGTACTTCACTGGTAACAAAATAAAGCATGCTCCAGCATCCATACACTAGTACACGGAAGGCATTTCAGAAACCTTCTAGTGCACTAGTGGTTCTCATCACTTAAATAGGGGCATCAGGTACCAAGGTCGCTGTGTGAGTGTTTAGCTCCCAAGAAGAACAAGCACATTTTCAGGTCTGGCTTAAGAACGTGGCCGTCTACAGTACCCAGGCGACACCGGGAACTCGGTTACGCCGCCAATATGGCGGTTGTGCCGGTCCCCGGTGCAATGTCCCTCGGGAGGTGGGGGAGGCGGGTCCTGCGCCGATGACGCGCGGTTGTCCCGCCCTCCCCACCCTCGCCCATTGGCTAAGTGGTGCTTGCCCCGGAAGCAGTTTAAGTGCTTCCGGGGCAAACGCGACGTGAACGGTCCCGGATCTCGCCGTGACCAGTTCTAGCCGGCTTGGGGGGTTCGGACCCCCTTTAAGAGCCCAAGCAGAGCGGGAGGAGAGTCTCTTCCTCTGCCGCTCTGCCCAAGAAGACACCGCCCCAAGCAGCTCACGGAGGTCTCCAGGGAGCCTCCTGTTAGGAATTTGTCTTTCGTTCTTTCCGTTTTGTGCAGGTGGTGTGCCGATCGGCGAGGAGAGCGCGGATCGAAGGGGGAATTGTACGGCGGTTTTCACCCGCTTATCGGAGCCTCTGCCCCACGCGGCAAGGGCATAAAAATCTAATATTTGTGCCTTTTATCTTCAACAGAGATTGAGGGGGAATTTTTCATCGGCGGTACTTACCCGCATATCGGAGCCTCTGCCCCACGTTTCCTCAGGCACACAAGGCAGAGGTCGAGGAGGAATTTCGTCTGCGGTTTTTACCGGCGTATTGAAGCCTCTGCCCCACGTGGCAGGGGCATAGGGAATCTAACCACCTTTGTCCGTTTTTATCTTGCGCACAGGCTCACAAAGGACGCAGCAGGCAAGAGTGGAGCCGGCGTCTGGAGGCACCTGAAGAGCAGCACCCTTCGTCTTCCTTGCGCAGGACTGGGACCGGGAAGCACAGACCAGGAGCCACGCGGGTTGGAGGATATCCTCACCTGCCCCACATTCTTGAACGTGTGGGAGTGGCTCTGGCTGTAGCTGCAGTCTGGGGTCCTGCCATATAGGGAGGTAAGGGGGTGTTGTGGGGAATCTGCTGCATACAGGGAGCTGTTGGGGCTCAAGGGTCAAATGTTGCATTGATGTTGCATGTGCATTCCGCTACCAGGGTTGTTTTTCAGAGTCTGATTGAGTCTACTCGGGGAGGCAATTAGGTAGCAGTGTGTATTGGGTCAATACTAGCATCTGACGGGTATTATTTGGTGCACAGTAGAAGTGTCGCTTGGTGCTGGTTCTTGGGTGAGCACTGAAGGTTTTGGGCAGGGTGTTAAGTGCTAAGTTTTAGCAAGCAATGGCGCCAAAAGCAAAGAGAGGGCAGGTTCCATCCAGGATGGAAGAGTGGATGGAGAACATGATGCACTCCATGAGCGATTTGAATCAAACTGTGGCAGACCTCACCAGAAGGGTGGATGGACAGGAAAGCACAGGGGACAGGCCCAGGCGCCCTAATGTGGCACCCAGGGCAGCTTTTCCTCCGGTTCCGCGGAGATCTAGGAAAAAACAGGGGAAGGGAGGGGCTGTCCCAGAGATCCCAGCAGGGCCACTAATAGTCCCATTAGAACCAGTAGTCTCAGCCATCCCTACCCCGGGGGTCCCATTGCCAGTAGCCATACCTGTGCCTGTCGCCCCTCCCATCCCGGGTCCTGAGGCACCAGTGCCAGCAGTAATAGCCATACCTGCGCCTATCGTCCCTGTGATCCCGGGTCTTGAGGCACCAGTGCCAGCAGTACCGGCACAGCCTGCAGTTTCAGCGGCCCCCAATGTAGCGCCAGGTCAGCAGGACATAGCGGCGAACCTAGCGGCATTACTACCATGGCTGGCAAAGGCCGGGGCAGTGATTCCATCTACAGGTAGCCGTGCCCTGTCAGCAGAGGGTAATGCTCTAGAGGCAGCAAGGAATTTGATAGCGCGAGTTGAGAAAGCAACACAGGTGGTGCCGCCATCGGTTGAGGTTCCCCAAAAGGCAGGGAACACCACAATTGACTCGGAGCCCCCAGTGAAGGCTGCTGCAGGACCGGACGACGCTAAGATGCAAGCGGGCACGTCAACAGGTACAGTGCAATTGCTGCCAATTTTAGGTCTGGGGGATGTGCGCTCCAACAGAGAGCGTTTGGCTAGGCACATTGCGCAGGATGTAAAAGAGCAGATTTGGAATTGTGAATATGTAAACATGTTCTCCTTGTTGGTAGATAAAGATGAAAAGGAGGAGGCCAAGAAAGCTAGGTAATGGGCCCACCCACCGGACTGGGCCAATTGGCCAACTAGAAAGAAGGTGGATGAAACATTGATTAATTGGATAAAAGCATTTGGGAACTTCCATGCAGTAATAATAGAGAAATTTCCAGGACTAAGCACAGAGTTGGTATGCTATCAGAACAGAATTACATGTGCACATGACGAGTGTTAGACCTGGCACCATTGGCGTGGGTCTCCCCTCCATTTTTCGCTTTTTGTCTCCTCTGTGTTTGCTGGGGTTAGATGCTCTGGGCGCTGTGCCACATCCATTCCGTGCCACAGCGCGAATGCTCCCTATTGTAAATTGACTGTATGAATTGATGTTCCCACAATTGGCTCATTTGGTTTACCTGTTAGTCTCTAGTATAGTGCACCTTGCGTGCCCAGGGCTGGTAGACCGAATGCTGCTGGTGGGCCTGCAGCGCTGATTGCGCCACCCACAGAAGCAGCTTGTAAAGTGGAAAGTCGAATTTAGTATGCCTGAGCTCAGAATATTAAAGTACATCTTTTAGTAAGGATTATTTTTATACTCTGTGTTTGAAAATACCACTTTTAGAAAGTGGGTATTTTCTTGCCTAAGTCTTCCAGTGTGCTCTGCTGTTATGTGCATTGGCTGTCTGGTTTTGGAGGGACAGGGCAGGCTGAACCCGACCTGGGTCGAGTAGAGAGATCTGCAGCTGGAGTATGGGGAGGGGTGACCCTTTGATCTGAGCAGGGCTGCGCCTGGCAAGGTAAATGATGGCTCCCCCTCCCACAGTGCGTCTGATGGCAGACCCACTCTCCTAAAGGGCAGGATGCCGCCTCGTAAACAACGTGCCCCCAGGACCTCCCCGAACTGGTTCTGACTGGGTTCAGTGACTTGTGACTTTTGAGAGAACAAAGGCGAGGGGGGTATAAAGATGTGCGCGAAAACCCCCACGAGTGTGTTACTTCTGGATGCCAAGACGAACCTCTGTCCGTGTAACTAGAGGGAAAGGACTTTGAAACTTTCATCCATCTTGCTGAAGCAACTACCCAAGGGCCTGATTTGAGCTTGCCTCCTGCTGAAGTCTCAGGGACATTAGACTTCACCCATCAGCCGTCCGGATTCCTATTTGAGGGGGATTCTACTCGCAGGTGAGGCCTCTGTTGAGAATTCCAGAGCCTCTGGTTCTACTGCGGGGAACGCGGGCTGAAAGTCGCTATCGCTATTGTGGGCCGTGCAGCTGAGGAGCTGTGCCGCTGAGTGCCCGCATTTGCTATCCTACGAAAATCACCGCTATCGCTATTGTGGGCCGCTGCAGCTGAGGAGCTGTGCCGCTGAGTGCCCGCAGTTGCCATCCTATGAAAGTCGCTATCGCTATTGTGGGCCGCTGCAGCTGAGGAGCTGTGCCGCTGAGTGCCCGCATTTGCCATCCTACGAAAATCATCGCTATCGCTATTGTGGGCCGCTGCAGCTGAGGAGCTGTGCCGCTGAGTGCCCGCATTTGCCATCCTACGAAAATCATCGCTATCGCTATTGTGGGCCGCTGCAGCGGAGGAGCTGGGCCGCTGAGTGCCCGCATTTGCCATCCTACGGAAGTCATCGCTATCGCTATTGTGGGCCGCTGCAGCTGAGGAGCTGTGCCGCTGAGTGCCCGCATTTGCCATCCTATGAAAGTCGCTATCGCTATTGTGGGCCGGTGCAGCTGAGGAGCTGTGCTGCTGAGTGCCCGCATTTGCCATCCTACGGAAACCATCGCTATCGCTATTGTGGGCCGCTGCAGCTGAGGAGCTGTGCCGCTGAGTGCCCGCATTTGCCGTCCTACGAGAATCATCGCTATTGCTATTGTGGGCCACTGCAGCTGAGGAGCTGTGCCGCTGAGAGCCCGCACTAGTCACCCCTTCCAGGATTGTGTTCCCACCTGCGTGTACCGCTGGGTGCCCGCCTTTAAGCCCCGTCCCAGGATTATCGTGAGTGCACGCCGCGGACCGCTACAGCCGGGAGCTGTGGCCGCTGCGAGTCCGCCTGTCATCACCGCGGCTTCCTTGTGAGGCTGCGTGCCGTGCCCCTTTACATCTCAGGTACATTGTGCATCACCGGGTCGCGTGGACCCCGGCCCCGAACTAAGTCCGTTCCACCCCCGTTTCGAGTGCCTTTGTTGCTTTTGAAGTGAATCTGTAATTATGTGCATTGTGGCTCCTTGAGTGCTTTTAGCCTCGTGTTCAGTCTATATAAAGATAACTATTTTTCTATAACTACTTGTGGTGTCCGTTTGTAGCGTCTCTCCTGTGTTATTGTGTATGGTCATAAATGCTTCACACACTGCCTCTGAGATAGGCCTGTCTGCTCGTGCTACGTTACCACAGGGTTGAGCAGGGGTTATCAAAGGGTGTAGCCCCCTTACTCTGACTTAGGAAGAAGGATCCCTATTTGGACCTCGGCGCCAGCCGCGGCCAACTAGGGATCCCCATTTCTAACATTGGTGGTCAGCGGTGAGGATCAGGACTTGCATTTGTGATCCACATACAATAACCAGGGTACGCTACTAGTGAGTGTAGGCCTAGGCGCAACCACGTACGGTTTGATTTTGTTCTATTGTCGATTGTAATTGCCAGTTATGTCTTCAACGGGTAGGCCAGCGTCCAATGCTTCGGAGGATCTCATCTTTGAGGAAGACAGGTTACAAACCTACACTGCCAAACAGCTAAAGTCTTTTTGCAAGCGATTCACAGTCCCCGTTGCGGGTCTCTCTAGGAAGGAGGAGTATCAGAAGGCCCTTAAGGCCTGGGTAGAAGCGAGAGAGTCCGCTAGGAATGAGGGAGAGAATGCTGGAGGGCAGCAGGATGACGAAGTGGATTTAGTGGGAGGTAAAGCACTTTCCAATCCAGGTACTAGTGTCTCCTCAAAGAGTCTGTCTCCAGAAGAGATGGAGGACAGGGAGAGAGATAGGAGGCATAGTTTGGAGGTGGCCAAATTAGAAGGTCAGAAGGACCTAGAGAGTAAAAAATTGGATATTGAGAATAACAGGTTGGCATTTGAACTTGAGAAAATGAAACTGGAGCATGAGAGATTATTGAGGGAGCTGGAGATCAAGGCTAAGAGCTTAGAGATCTCCCCTCTGGTGGCAGCATACCGTTAGTACCTACCGAGAGTAGAGTGTATATACCCAAGGATGTCATCAAGGATTTCCAGAAGAGTGAGGATATTGGGCAATGGTTTGCCGCATATGAGATAGCCATGGTGTCCCACCGGGTCCCTGAGAAGGATTGGGGAGCGGGGTTGTGGGGACACTTTGTGAGTGATGGGAGGGATACCCTGTTGGATCTGCCTGAAGAGAGCAGGATGGTGTATGCCCATATGAAAGAGGCCTTGATGAAGCGATATGGTTTGACCCCAGAAATGTACAGGCAGAGATTTAGAACCTGTAAGAAGTTAGAGGTACCACTTGGGTCGAATATGTGTCTTTTTTTTGCAGAGCAATGGATCGCTGGGTAAAGGGTAGCAAAGTGGAAACTTTTGAGCAACTGTATGATTTGTTTGCATGGGAGCATTTATCTAGTAGCTGTTTTCCAGAGCTACGCCAGTACCTTGTTGATAGCAAGCTAACTAACCCTAGGAAGCTTGCTGAGGAGGCGGACCGCCGGGTGAGCACCCGGGTTCGCAAGTGTTCTGTGGGAAACTTCACCAAAGGTGGGCAGGGTCCCCAGCAGAGAAGTGGGGGGGACAGGGGTAAACCGAGAGAGTTCCAGAGAGGGCCCCAAAGTAATTGCCAAGGGAACCAAGGAGTGGTGTCCCAGTCTCCCCCCGAGAAGAAGCCAGTGCCCCCGAAAGGGTAGGCCTGTTCATAGGGGGCCCCTTACTTGTTTTAAATGTGGTCAAGTGGGCCACCGGTATTATGATCCCCAGTGTCCCCAGAGGGACCTCAATGCCCCACCCCGCGCACCACCCCGCCAGCTCGCTAGTGTAGCCAAGGGAGGGGAAGAGATGGGTGCCCAAGGTGGGTGGGATCCCGTGGAATTGACCCTTCTCTCTCTAGGAGGCTTTGAGAAGGTCCCTAACCCCACGCTGCCTGATAACACTAAGAAGTACAGGCAGTGGGTGACCATCAATGGCCATAGGGTGGAGGCTCTGAGGGACACCGGAGCTAGTGTGACTGCTGTCAGCTCCCGGTTGGTGTCCAAAGAGCAGGTTGTCCCCCATGCATTCTGCCCAGTAGTGTCAGCAGACAACTCTGAGAGCCAGTGTGAGGTGGCTCAGGTTCCCTTTGAGTGGGAGGGGGGGTCTCAGGAACTCTTCAAGTAGCTGTGAGGCCCGCCATGCCGGTAGACTGTCTGTTGGGCAACGATTTAGAAAACTCCCCGTGGGCTACGGTGGAGAGGAAATCTCACTTGGAAATGTTGGGTCTGCCTGAGTGGGCGTGTGCGACCACTCGGTCCATGGCAGCCAGTAAGGACGTTCAGAAGGACCTGGAGCCTGAAAGTATGGCACAGGCCCCTGCCTTACAGAGAAGGGGTAGGGGGCGCGGGAAACCAGCCCCCATAGTTCCCACAGTCCAGGAAGGAGCAGTCCTTGAGGGGGATGCCCTGGAGCCTACAGGGGAACAGGTAGCCGAACTGGGGGACCTTCCTGAGCTGACCCATTGACAGCAGGAAGGAGGGCCCACCAGGGAGGAATTTTGTGAACAGCAGAAAACGTGCCCTTCTCTCGAGGGGCTGCGGCGACAGGCTGCAGCCCAGGCGGCAGGTGATCAGTCAGGGTCACATCTGATCTATTGGGAGAATGACCTCCTTTACAGCGAGCCTAAGGTTGCTGAGCCTGGGTCAGCTCGTGTGCTGGTGGTACCCCAGCGCTTCAGAGCCTTCCTACTGGGGTTGGCTCATGATGTGCCATTGGCAGGACATCTGGGGCAGACCAAGACCTTCGAGAGGCTGGTCACCCACTTTTTTTGGCCCCAGATGCGCAGGAGCTCAGATGCTCACTGCAGGACATGTGAGACTTGCCAGGCAAGTGGAAAGAGTGGGGGGAAGATCAAAGCCCCACTCCAGCCCTTTCCAGTTGTCAGTACCCCGTTCGAGCGAGTGGGCATTGACATTGTGGGGCCTGTGGACCCCAAGACAGCCATGGGCAACAGGTTCATCCTGGTCTTGGTGGACCATGCCACCCGGTACCCTGAAGCCATCCCACTCCGGACAGTGACGGCCCCCGTGGTGGGACGTGCACTGATGGGGATTTTCTCCCGTGTGGGGTTCCCCAGAGAGGTGGTGTCTGATAGGGGTAATAACTTCATTTCCAAATATATGAAGTCTCTGTGGGAGGAGTGTGGGGTAACTTATAAGTATACCACCCCTTACCACCCCCAAGGGAATGGGCTGGTTGAGAGATTCAACCGGACCCTCAAAGGCATGATTATGGGCCTAGAAGAGACCATGAGGCGTAAGTGGGATGTCCTCTTGCCACGCCTGTTGTTTGCTTACCGTGAGGTGCCACAGAAGTCCCTAGGGTTCAGCCCCTTTGAACTACTCTAAGGTCACCCGGTAAGAGGGCCTCTGAGTCTGGTCAAGGAAGGCTGGGAGCAATCCCCCAGGAAACCTCCCCAGGATGTGTTTAGTTACATGCTGGCCTTCAGGAACCAGACTCGGCGTCTCAGAAAGCTTGCTGAGGCAAATCTGGAAGCCAGCCAGGAAGAGATGAAACGTTGGCACGATCAGAATGCCACTCTGATTGAGTTTCAGCCTGGTCAAAAGGTTTTGGGTCATGGCCCCAGTGGAGCCTTGTGCGCTCCAAGATAAGTGGACCGGACCATTTGAGGTGGTGGAGCGCAAGAGTCCTGTTACCTACTTGGTGGACTTGCGGTCTCCCCGGAACCCCTTGCGGGTCATGCATGTCAACCGCCTGAAGCCCCACTTTGAGAGGTCCGAAGTGGGCATGCTCCTGGCCACAGATGCTGGGATGGAGGAGGAGAGTGAGCCTCTTCCTGACCTCCTGTGCGCAAAGGAGCAAGACGGGTCAGTGGAGGGTGTGGTCCTCTCCGCCACACTGACCCCTGAGCAACAGAGTGATTGTCGCCAACTGTTGGGACAATTCAGTGATCTGTTCTCCCTGGTGCCTAGTGTCACTGATTGGTGTGTCCATGAAGTGGACACTGGGGACAGTCCTCCTGTTAAGCACAAGGCTTACCGAGTGACTGACCGGGTTAGGGCATCCATTAAGGAAGAGGTTTCCAAAATGTTTGCTTTAGGGGTGATTGAGTCCTCTAGCAGCCCTTGGTCCAGCCCAGTGGTCTTGGTACCAAAAGCTGCAGCGCCTGGTGCCACCCCAGAACTTCGGTTCTGCGTGGACTACCGAGGTCTCAATTCAGTCACCAAGACTGACGCGCACCCCATCCCCAGAGCTGATGAGCTCATAGATCGGCTAGGGGCTGCACGGTACCTCAGCACGTTTGATTTGACGTCTGGGTATTGGCAGATCGCCTTAACTGATGGGGCAAAGGAGAGGTCAGCAATCTTCACACCAGATGGGCACTACCAGTTCAGGGTGATGCCCTTTGGGATGAAGAATGCCCCTGCCACCTTTCAGAGGTTGGTCAACAGGGTGTTGGATGGGCTGGAAGATTTCAGTGCTACCTACCTGGATGACATTGCAGTGTTTAGTTCCTCATGGGAGGACCACCTGCGCCACCTCTGGGAAGTGTTGATGGCACTGCGAAGGGCAGGCCTCACAATCAAGGCAAGTAAGTGCCAGATTGGGCAGGGTTCTGTGGTGTACTTGGGACACCAGGTGGGGAGCGGCCAGGTGGCGCCCTACAGCCCAAGATTGAAACCATCCTGGCTTGGGAGCCCCCCAGACCCAGACACAGGTGAGAGCCTTTTTAGGACTCACGGGTTATTACAGGAGGTTTGTCAAGGGGTATGGCAACATTGTTGCACCCTTGACTGAGCTGACTTCTAAGAAGCAGCCCAAGATGGTGAACTGGACTGACACCTGTCAGAACGCTTTTGACGCCCTGAAGACAGCCATGTGCACAGCACCTGTACTTCAGGCGCCCAACTTTTCAAAAGAATTTGTTGTCCAGACAGACGCTTCCGAGCATGGCGTGGGGGCCGTTCTGTCACAGATCAATGAGGAGGGCCTAGACCAACCTGTAGCCTTCATTAGTAGGAGGTTACTCCCACGGGAACAGAGGTGGAGTGCAATTGAGCGTGAGGCATTTGCTGTGGTCTGGGCACTGAAGAAGCTGAGACCATACCTGTTTGGGACTCACTTCCGGGTTCAGACAGACCACAGGCCCCTCAGATGGTTGATGCAGATGAGGGGAGAGAATCCAAAGTTGTTGAGGTGGTCCATTTCCCTACAGGGTATGGACTTTACGGTGGAACACCGCCCTGGTACAGAGCACGCCAATGCTGATGGTCTGTCCAGATTTTTCCGCCTTAGTGATGAGAACTCCCAAGTGGGTGGGTAGTTCTCCCCACATTTCAACTGGAGGGGACACGTGTTAGACCTGGCACCATTGGCGTGGGTCTCCCCTCCATTTTTCGCTTTTTGTCTCCTCTGTGTTTGCTGGTGTTAGATGCTCTGGGCGCTGTGCCACATCCATTCCGTGCCACAGCGCGAATGCTCCCTATTGTAAATTGACTATATGAATTGATGTTCCCACAAGTGGCTCATTTGGTTTACCTGTTAGTCTCTAGTATAGTGCACCGTGCGTGCCCAGGGCTGGTAGACCGAATGCTGCTGGTGGGCCTGCAGCGCTGATTGCGCCACCCACAGAAGCAGCTTGTAAAGTGGAAAGTCGAATTTAGTATGCCTGAGCTCAGAATATTAAAGTACACGCACCCCATCCCCAGAGCTGATGAGCTCATAGATCGGCTAGGGGCTGCACGGTACCTCAGCACGTTTGATTTGACGTCTGGGTATTGGCAGATCGCCTTAACTGATGGGGCAAAGGAGAGGTCAGCATTCTTCACACCAGATGGGCACTACCAGTTCAGGGTGATGCCCTTTGGGATGAAGAATGCCCCTGCCACCTTTCAGAGGTTGGTCAACAGGGTGTTGGATGGGCTGGAAGATTTCAGTGCCGCCTACCTGGATGACATTGCAGTGTTTAGTTCCTCATGGGAGGACCACCTGCGCCACCTCTGGGAAGTGTTGATGGCACTGCGAAGGGCAGGCCTCACAATCAAGGCAAGTAAGTGCCAGATTGGGCAGGGTTCTGTGGTGTACTTGGGACACCAGGTGGGGAGCGGCCGGGTAGCGCCCCTACAGCCCAAGATTGAAACCATCCTGGCTTGGGAGCCCCCCCAGACCCAGACACAGGTGAGAGCCTTTTTAGGACTCACGGGTTATTACAGGAGGTTTGTCAAGGGGTATGGCAACATTGTTGCACCCTTGACTGAGCTGACTTCTAAGAAGCAGCCCAAGATGGTGAACTGGACTGACACCTGTCAGAACGCTTTTGACGCCCTGAAGACTGCCATGTGCACAGCACCTGTACTTCAGGCGCCCAACTTTTCAAAAGAATTTGTTGTCCAGACAGACGCTTCCGAGCATGGCGTGGGGGCCGTTCTGTCACAGATCAATGAGGAGGGCCTAGACCAACCCTGTAGCCTTCATTAGTAGGAGGTTACTCCCACGGGAACAGAGGTGGAGTGCAATTGAGCGTGAGGCATTTGCTGTGGTCTGGGCACTGAAGAAGCTGAGACCATACCTGTTTGGGACTCACTTCCGGGTTCAGACAGACCACAGGCCCCTCAGATGGTTGATGCAGATGAGGGAGAGAATCCAAAGTTGTTGAGGTGGTCCATTTCCCTACAGGGTATGGACTTTACGGTGGAACACCGCCTGGTACAGAGCACGCCAATGCTGATGGTCTGTCCAGATTTTTCCGCCTTAGTGATGAGAACTCCCAAGTGGGTGGGTAGTTCTCCCCACATTTCAACTGGAGGGGACACGTGTTAGACCTGGCACCATTGGCGTGGGTCTCCCCTCCATTTTTCGCTTTTTGTCTCCTCTGTGTTTGCTGGGGTTAGATGCTCTGGGCGCTGTGCCACATCCATTCCGTGCCACAGCGCGAATGCTCCCTATTGTAAATTGACTGTATGAATTGATGTTCCCACAAGTGGCTCATTTGGTTTACCTGTTAGTCTCTAGTATAGTGCACCGTGCGTGCCCAGGGCTGGTAGACCGAATGCTGCTGGTGGGCCTGCAGCGCTGATTGCGCCACCCACAGAAGCAGCTTGTAAAGTGGAAAGTCGAATTTAGTATGCCTGAGCTCAGAATATTAAAGTACATCTTTTAGTAAGGATTATTTTTATACTCTGTGTTTGAAAATACCACTGTTAGAAAGTGGGTATTTTCTTGCCTAAGTCTTCCAGTGTGCTCTGCTGTTATGTGTATTGGCTGTCTGGTTTTGGAGGGACAGTGCCATCCTACGAAAATCATCGCTATCGCTATTGTGGGCCGCTGCAGCTGAGGATCTGGGCCGCTGAGTGCCCGCATTTGCCATCCTACGGAAGCCATCGCTATCGCTATTGTGGGCCGCTGCAGCTGAGGAGCTGTGCCGCTGAGTGCCCGCATTTGCCATCCTATGAAAGTCGCTATCGCTATTGTGGGCCGCTGCAGCTGAGGAGCTGTGCCGCTGAGTGCCCGCATTTGCCATCCAACGGAAACCATCGCTATCGCTATTGTGGGCCGCTGCAGCTGAGGAGCTGTGCCGCTGAGTGCCCGCATTTGCCGTCCTACGAGAATCATCGCTATCGCTATTGTGGGCCGCTGCAGCTGAGGAGCTGTGCCGCTGAGTGCCCGCACTAGTCACCCCTTCCAGGATTGTGTTCCCACCTGCGTGTACCGCTGGGTGCCCGCCTTTAAGCCCCATCCCAGGATTATCGTGAGTGCACGCCGCGGACCGCTACAGCCGGGAGCTGTGGCCGCTGCGAGTCCGCCTGTCATCACCGCGGCTTCCTTGTGAGGCTGCGTGCCGTGCCCCTTTACATCTCAGGTACATTGTGCATCACCGGGTCGCGTGGACCCCGGCCCCGAACTAAGTCCGTTCCACCCCCGTTTCGAGTGCCTTTGTTGCTTTTGAAGTGAATCTGTAATTATGTGCATTGTGGCTCCTTGAGTGCTTTTAGCCTCGTGTTCAGTCTATATAAAGATAACTATTTTTCTATAACTACTTGTGGTGTCCGTTTGTAGCGTCTCTCCTGTGTTATTGTGTATGGTCATAAATGCTTCACACACTGCCTCTGAGATAGGCCTGTCTGCTCGTGCTACGTTACCACAGGGTTGAGCAGGGGTTATCAAAGGGTGTAGCCCCTTACTCTGACTTAGGAAGAAGGATCCCTATTTGGACCTCGGCGCCAGCCGCGGCCAACTAGAGATCCCCATTTCTAACATTGGTGGTCAGCGGTGAGGATCAGGACTTGCATTTGTGATCCACATACAATAACCAGGGTACGCTACTAGTGAGTGTAGGCCTAGGCGCAACCACGTACGGTTTGATTTTGTTCTATTGTCGATTGTAATTGCCAGTTATGTCTACAACGGGTAGGCCAGCGTCCAATGCTTCGGAGGATCTCATCTTTGAGGAAGACAGGTTACAAACCTACACTGCCAAACAGCTAAAGTCTTTTTGCAAGCGATTCACAGTCCCTGTTGCGGGTCTCTCTAGGAAGGAGGAGTATCAGAAGGCCCTTAAGGCCTGGGTAGAAGCGAGAGAGTCCGCTAGGAATGAGGGAGAGAATGCTGGAGGGCAGCAGGATGACGAAGTGGATTTAGTGGGAGGTAAAGCACTTTCCAATCCAGGTACTAGTGTCTCCTCAAAGAGTCTGTCTCCAGGAGAGATGGAGGACAGGGAGAGAGATAGGAGGCATAGTTTGGAGATGGCCAAATTAGAAGGTCAGAAGGACCTAGAGAGTAAAAAATTGGATATTGAGAATAACAGGTTGGCATTTGAACTTGAGAAAATGAAACTGGAGCATGAGAGATTATTGAGGGAGCTGGAGATCAAGGCTAAGAGCTTAGAGATCTCCCCTCTGGTGGCAGCATACCGTTAGTACCTACCGAGAGTAGAGTGTATATACCCAAGGATGTCATCAAGGATTTCCAGAAGAGTGAGGATATTGGGCAATGGTTTGCCGCATATGAGATAGCCATGGTGTCCCACCGGGTCCCTGAGAAGGATTGGGGAGCGGGGTTGTGGGGACACTTTGTGAGTGATGGGAGGGATACCCTGTTGGATCTGCCTGAAGAGAGCAGGATGGTGTATGCCCATATGAAAGAGGCCTTGATGAAGCGATATGGTTTGACCCCAGAAATGTACAGGCAGAGATTTAGAACCTGTAAGAAGTTAGAGGGTACCACTTGGGTCGAATATGTGTCTTTTTTTGCAGAGCAATGGATCGCTGGGTAAAGGGTAGCAAAGTGGAAACTTTTGAGCAACTGTATGATTTGTTTGCATGGGAGCATTTATCTAGTAGCTGTTTTCCAGAGCTACGCCAGCACCTTGTTGATAGCAAGCTAACTAACCCTAGGAAGCTTGCTGAGGAGGCGGACCGCCAGGTGAGCACCCGGGTTCGCAAGTGTTCTGTGGGAAACTTCACCAAAGGTGGGCAGGGTCCCCAGCAGAGAAGTGGGGGGGACAGGGGTAAACCGAGAGAGTTCCAGAGAGGGCCCCAAAGTAATTCCCAAGGGAACCAAGGAGTGGTGTCCCAGTCTCCCCCCGAGAAGAAGCCAGTGCCCCCGACAGGTAGGCCTGTTCATAGGGGGCCCCTTACTTGTTTTAAATGTGGTCAAGTGGGCCACCGGTATTATGATCCCCAGTGCCCCTGAGGGACCTCAATGCCCCACCCCGCGCACCACCCCACCAGCTCGCTAGTGTAGCCCTGGGAGGGGAAGAGATGGGTGCCCAAGGTGGGTGGGATCCCGTGGAATTGACCCTTGTCTCGCTAGGAGGCTTTGAGAAGGTCCCTAACCCCACGCTGCGTGATAACACTAAGAAGTACAGGCAGTGGGTGACCATCAATGGCCATAGGGTGGAGGCTCTGAGGGACACCGGAGCTAGTGTGACTGCTGTCAGCTCCCGGTTGGTGTCCAAAGAGCAGGTTGTCCCCAATGCATTCTGCCCAGTAGTGTCAGCAGACAACTCTGAGAGCCAGTGTGAGGTGGCTCAGGTTCCCTTTGAGTGGGAGGGGGTCTCAGGAACTCTTCAAGTAGCTGTGAGGCCAGCCATGCCGGTAGACTGTCTGTTGGGCAACGATTTAGAAAACTCCCCGTGGGCTACGGTGGAGAGGAAATCTCACTTGGAAATGTTGGGTCTGCCTGAGTGGGCGTGTGCGACCACTCGGTCCATGGCAGCCAGTAAGGACGTTCAGAAGGACCTGGAGCCTGAAAGTATGGCGCAGGCCCCTGCCTTACAGAGAAGGGGTAGGGGGCGCGGGAAACCAGCCCCCATAGTTCCCACAGTCCAGGAAGGAGCAGTCCTTGAGGGGGATGCCCTGGAGCCTACAGGGGAACAGGTAGCCGAACTGGGGGACCTGCCTGAGCTGACCCATTGACAGCAGGAAGGAGGGCCCACCAGGGAGGAATTTTGTGAACAGCAGAAAACGTGCCCTTCTCTCGAGGGGCTGCGGCGACAGGCTGCAGCCCAGGCGGCAGGTGATCAGTCAGGGTCACATCTGATCTATTGGGAGAATGACCTCCTTTACAGCGAGCCTAAGGTTGCTGAGCCTGGGTCAGCCCGTGTGCTGGTGGTACCCCAGCGCTTCAGAGCCTTCCTACTGGGGTTGGCTCATGATGTGCCATTGGCAGGACATCTGGGGCAGACCAAGACCTTCGAGAGGCTGGTCACCCACTTTTTTGGGCCCCAGATGTGCAGGAGCTCAGATGCTCACTGCAGGACATGTGAGACTTGCCAGGCAAGTGGGAAGAGTGGGGGGAAGATCAAAGCCCCACTCCAGCCCTTTCCAGTTGTCAGTACCCCGTTCGAGCGAGTGGGCATTGACATTGTGGGGCCTGTGGACCCCAAGACAGCCATGGGCAACAGGTTCATTCTGGTCTTGGTGGACCATGCCACCCGGTACCCTGAAGCCATCCCACTCTGGACAGTGACGGCCCCCGTGGTGGGACGTGCACTGATGGGGATTTTCTCCCGTGTGGGGTTCCCCAGAGAGGTGGTGTCTGATAGGGGTACTAACTTCATTTCCAAATATATGAAGTCTCTGTGGGAGGAGTGTGGGGTAACTTATAAGTATACCACCCCTTACCACCCCCAAGGGAATGGGCTGGTTGAGAGATTCAACCGGAACCCTCAAAGGCATGATTATGGGCCTAGAAGAGACCATGAGGCGTAAGTGGGATGTCCTCTTGCCACGCCTATTGTTTGCTTACCGTGAGGTGCCACAGAAGTCCCTAGGGTTCAGCCCCTTTGAACTACTCTAAGGTCACCCGGTAAGAGGGCCTCTGAGTCTGGTCAAGGAAGGCAGGGAGCAATCCCCCAGGAAACCTCCCCAGGATGTGTTTAGTTACATGCTGGCCTTCAGGAACCAGACTTGGCGTCTCAGAAAGCTTGCTGAGGCAAATCTGGAAGCCAGCCAGGAAGAGATGAAACGTTGGCACGATCAGAATGCCACTCTGATTGAGTTTCAGCCTGGTCAAAAGGTTTGGGTCATGGCCCCAGTGGAGCCTTGTGCGCTCCAAGATAAGTGGACCGGACCATTTGAGGTGGTGGAGCGCAAGAGTCCTGTTACCTACTTGGTGGACTTGCGGTCTCCCCGGAACCCCTTGCGGGTCCTGCATGTCAACCGCCTGAAGCCCCACTTTGAGAGGTCCGAAGTGGGCATGCTCCTGGCCACAGATGCTGGGATGGAGGAGGAGAGTGAGCCTCTTCCTGACCTCCTGTGCGCAAAGGAGCAAGACGGGTCAGTGGAGGGTGTGGTCCTCTCCGCCACACTGACCCCTGAGCAACAGAGTGATTGTCGCCAACTGTTGGGACAATTCAGTGATCTGTTCTCCCTGGTGCCTAGTGTCACTGATTGGTGTGTCCATGAATTGGACACTGGGGACAGTCCTCCTGTTAAGCACAAGGCTTACCGAGTGACTGACCGGGTTAGGGCATCCATTAAGGAAGAGGTTTCCAAAATGTTTGCTTTAGGGGTGATTGAGTCCTCTAGCAGCCCTTGGTCCAGCCCAGTGGTCTTGGTACCAAAAGCTGCAGCGCCTGGTGCCACCCCAGAACTTCGGTTCTGCGTGGACTACCGAGGTCTCAATTCAGTCACCAAGACTGACGCGCACCCCATCCCCAGAGCTGATGAGCTCATAGATCGGCTAGGGGCTGCACGGTACCTCAGCACGTTTGATTTGACGTCTGGGTATTGGCAGATCGCCTTAACTGATGGGGCAAAGGAGAGGTCAGCATTCTTCACACCAGATGGGCACTACCAGTTCAGGGTGATGCCCTTTGGGATGAAGAATGCCCCTGTCACCTTTCAGAGGTTGGTCAACAGGGTGTTGGATGGGCTGGAAGATTTCAGTGCCGCCTACCTGGATGACATTGCAGTGTTTAGTTCCTCATGGGAGGACCACCTGCGCCACCTCTGGGAAGTGTTGATGGCACTGCGAAGTGGCAGGCCTCACAATCAAGGCAAGTAAGTGCCAGATTGGGCAGGGTTCTGTGGTGTACTTGGGACACCAGGTGGGGAGCGGCCGGGTAGCGCCCCTACAGCCCAAGATTGAAACCATCCTGGCTTGGGAGCCCCCCAGACCCAGACACAGGTGAGAGCCTTTTAGGACTCACGGGTTATTACAGGAGGTTTGTCAAGGGGTATGGCAACATTGTTGCACCCTTGACTGAGCTGACTTCTAAGAAGCAGCCCAAGATGGTGAACTGGACTGACACCTGTCAGAACGCTTTTGACGCCCTGAAGACTGCCATGTGCACAGCACCTGTACTTCAGGCGCCCAACTTTTCAAAAGAATTTGTTGTCCAGACAGACGCTTCCGAGCATGGCGTGGGGGCCGTTCTGTCACAGATCAATGAGGAGGGCCTAGACCAACCTGTAGCCTTCATTAGTAGGAGGTTACTCCCACGGGAACAGAGGTGGAGTGCAATTGAGCGTGAGGCATTTGCTGTGGTCTGGGCACTGAAGAAGCTGAGACCATACCTGTTTGGGACTCACTTCCGGGTTCAGACAGACCACAGGCCCCTCAGATGGTTGATGCAGATGAGGGAGAGAATCCAAAGTTGTTGAGGTGGTCCATTTCCCTACAGGGTATGGACTTTACGGTGGAACACCGCCCTGGTACAGAGCACGCCAATGCTGATGGTCTGTCCAGATTTTTCCGCCTTAGTGATGAGAACTCCCAAGTGGGTGGGTAGTTCTCCCCACATTTCAACTGGAGGGGACACGTGTTAGACCTGGCACCATTGGCGTGGGTCTCCCCTCCATTTTTCGCTTTTTGTCTCCTCTGTGTTTGCTGGGGTTAGATGCTCTGGGCGCTGTGCCACATCCATTCCGTGCCACAGCGCGAATGCTCCCTATTGTAAATTGACTGTATGAATTGATGTTCCCACAAGTGGCTCATTTGGTTTACCTGTTAGTCTCTAGTATAGTGCACCGTGCGTGCCCAGGGCTGGTAGACCGAATGCTGCTGGTGGGCCTGCAGCGCTGATTGCGCCACCCACAGAAGCAGCTTGTAAAGTGGAAAGTCGAATTTAGTATGCCTGAGCTCAGAATATTAAAGTACATCTTTTAGTAAGGATTATTTTTATACTCTGTGTTTGAAAATACCACTGTTAGAAAGTGGGTATTTTCTTGCCTAAGTCTTCCAGTGTGCTCTGCTGTTATGTGTATTGGCTGTCTGGTTTTGGAGGGACAGTGCCATCCTACGAAAATCATCGCTATCGCTATTGTGGGCCGCTGCAGCTGAGGATCTGGGCCGCTGAGTGCCCGCATTTGCCATCCTACGGAAGCCATCGCTATCGCTATTGTGGGCCACTGCAGCTGAGGAGCTGTGCCGCTGAGTGCCCGCATTTGCCATCCTATGAAAGTCACTATCGCTATTGTGGGCCGCTGCAGCTGAGAGCTGTGCCGCTGAGTGCCCGCATTTGCCATCCAACGGAAACCATCGCTATCGCTATTGTGGGCTGCTGCAGCTGAGGAGCTGTGCCGCTGAGTGCCCGCATTTGCCGTCTTACGAGAATCATCGCTATCGCTATTGTGGGCCGCTGCAGCTGAGGAGCTGTGCCGCTGAGTGCCCGCACTAGTCACCCCTTCCAGGATTGTGTTCCCACCTGCGTGTACCGCTGGGTGCCCGCCTTTAAGCCCCATCCCAGGATTATCGTGAGTGCACGCCGCGGACCGCTACAGCCGGGAGCTGTGGCCGCTGCGAGTCCGCCTGTCATCACCGCGGCTTCCTTGTGAGGCTGCGTGCCGTGCCCCTTTACATCTCAGGTACATTGTGCATCACCGGGTCGCGTGGACCCCGGCCCCGAACTAAGTCCGTTCCACCCCCGTTTCGAGTGCCTTTATTGCTTTTGAAGTGAATCTGTAATTATGTGCATTGTGGCTCCTTGAGTGCTTTTAGCCTCGTGTTCAGTCTATATAAAGATAACTATTTTTCTATAACTACTTGTGGTGTCCGTTTGTAGCGTCTCTCCTGTGTTATTGTGTATGGTCATAAATGCTTCACACACTGCCTCTGAGATAGGCCTGTCTGCTCGTGCTACGTTACCACAGGGTTGAGCAGGGGTTATCAAAGGGTGTAGCCCCCTTACTCTGACTTAGGAAGAAGGATCCCTATTTGGACCTCGGCGCCAGCCGCGGCCAACTAGAGATCCCCATTTCTAACAACGAGTATGGTGGGAAGTGCTGGAAGGAATATGATAAAGCTTTTAGAAGGGTAAAAGCATCTGATCCAGCTCTCACATGGGACCAGGTTGATATGATCCTTTGGTTAAGACACATGAATTACCAGGGCAAGGACGCACCTACGGTGCAGTCCTTTCGGCCAGCTACACCCCACACTGGGGGTGCGGGGGCGGGCAGCAAAAAGGGAGCATGCTGGGATTTCAATAGAAAGACATGCACTAGGCCCAGTGGTTCCTGTAAGTTCAAACACGCCTGCTCATTCTGTGGCCTCTCCTCACATCCAGAGTCTAAGTGTTTTAAAAAATCTAAAGACAGGGGAGCCAAGAAGCAGGAATGAGGTTCAATTGTTTAAAAAAGCGCACTCACCTATTGACTTTATGGCCCTGGTACCCTGGTTGAACAAATACTCATGCCCTAGCACAGCCCAGATTTTGCTTGAAGGTTTTAGGGATGGTTTCCGTATCCCAGCCCCTGGGTACTCAGGGGTCTCTTACTGCCGCAATCAGCAGTCAGTGAGAGATAACATATCTATTGCAAGAGAAAAGGTAGGAAAAGAACTGCGTTTGGGGAGAGTGGCAGGTCCTTTTGACGCAATTCCCGTGAACAACTTTGTCTGGTCATCACTGGGGGTGGTTCCCAAAAAAGACCAGGGGGATTTCCGCCTCATCCATAACCTATCTGCTCCCAAGGGTCTGACACTGAATGAGGCCATTGATGGAGCACTGTGCTCCGTCAGATATGCATCATTTGACCAGGCAATTGCTATGCTGCGATCACTTGGCCCAGGCACCTTATTGGCAAAATCAGACATTGAATCTGCATTTCGTTTATTGCCTGTGAATCCACAGGATTTCCACCTTCTGGGTTTTCAGTTGGAGGGGAAGTTCTACATGGACATGTGCATGCCAATGGGGTGCTCTGTCTCTTGCTCTTATTTTGAAAAATTCAGCTCCTTTTTGGAATGGGTTTTTAGGCAAGTCTCAGGGCACCACTGGGTACTGCACTACCTGGATGATTTCTTGCTCCTGGGTGCACCACAGTCACACGAGTGCAGTACAGCATTGGACACATTCTGCGCACTGATGAGGGAGCTAGGGGTACCCCTGGCACAGGGTAAGACAGTTGGGCCAGCAACAAAAATTGAATTCTTGGGCATTGAGCTAGATTCTATTGAGGGGGTGTCACGTTTACCCTTGAGCAAGGTGAAAGATTTCTCGCTGGCATTGGCGGACTGTTTACTAAAAGAAAAAGTCACTTTGCATCAGTTACAAAAAACCGTGGGCATGCTAAACTTTGCTTTGAGAATTATCCCTATGGCCCGCCCCTTTTCCCGGTCCATTGCGCAGGCGATGTCGGGACTTAAAAACAAGCATCACCACACTAGGTTGTCCAGCGAGGTTAAGCAGGATATGCGGATTTGGATGACATTCCTGCGTGACTTCAATGGGTCGGTAGTGTGGCCTAGCCCAGCCAGGTCCAGTCCAGAGCTTGGGCTGATGACAGACGCAGCAGGGAGTGAAGGGTTTGGAGCCATCCTGGGTCCGCATTGGGCGGCAGGGCATTGGCCCAATTGGTGTGTCGACAGCGGTCTCACAAGTAACGTTTCATTTCTAGAGCTATTCCCTATTTTGGTGGCTGTGACAATTTGGCCGCAACAGTTCCGTGATCAGTCAGTTGTTTTCTGGTCAGATAACATGGCAGTAGTGGAGTGCGTCAACCTGCAGTCCGCAAAATGCAAAATGTTGCTTCGCCTGCTAAAAGAAATTGTGCTGCAATGTATGAAACTAAATGTGTTGTTTAGAGCTAGGCATGTCCCGGGCATCCTCAACCACGCAGCTGACCATTGTCTCGTTTCAAGATGCAGGTTTTCAGGTCCCATCATCCGGAAGCAGCGGATCGTCCCACACCTTTTCCGGAGCATCTGTGGCAGCTTGGTGCCCCAACTTACCAGACCTCGTGGCAGCTAGCTTAGCCCCCAGGACTAGGCGAGCCTATGAGGCAGCATTTACCGCATACTGCGCATCCCTAGGGCAGGACCTGGCATAATCCAGCATCCATCCTAGCATTCTTAAAGGGACTAAGGGACGGGGGCGGTCGGTGGCTTGCGCAAAGCGCCACATGACTGCAGTGGCATTTTTTGCAAAAATGATGGGGCATCTGGATCCCACGGGCACATTTGTGGTACAAAGAGCTTTGAAGGGTTGGCAGCGGTTGCAGAGCACGCAGCCGGATGTCAGACACCCAATCAGCATTGAGGGACTCACAGCCATCATGGCGGCGTTAGAAAAAATATGCAACTCCAGCCATGAGGTCCGCCTATTCAGGTGTGTGCTCTTTCCCTCGCCTTCTACGGCGCTTTCAGGGTGGGGGAGCTAGTGTCACAGAACAAAAAAGTCTGGCAAGGGGTATGCAATTTGCCCATGTCCAAAGGCAGGCTGGTTCAATCTCATTATCGATTCCCAGATCAAAAATGGACCAGAATGGGAGGGGGGACCATGTTATCCTACAGAGGGCGCCAGGGAGCCCATGTTGTCCAGTGGGCAATCTAGAGTCATATATGGCATGCAGGCCGCAGGGCGCAGATGGGCCCTTACTGATCCACCAGGATAGTTCCCCCCCTGACAAAGTTTCAGTTTGGGAGGGTCCTTGCGCTGGCTTTGGGGGCAGCAGGCCTAGACGCATCCAATTTTGGGACCCATTCCTTCAGGATTGGGGCAGCCACAGAAGCCACGGCCCGGGGACTAACTGGTCAAGATGTCCAAAGAATAGGGCGTTGGTCTTCGGACTGCTACAAGCGCTATGTACGGCTGCATTTGCTGTAAGTATTATCGCTAACGTTGGCCTTGTCTCCATTTCTTCTGCAGTTTCCACGTCCTGTCCCGCAGGAGGGGAACCTGTCATCACTACCCTGTCCAAAGCGCACCGCCCACTCCATATATCCGCCGGGGGGCCGGGCCGCAAGGGAGTCTGGATCGTAGGACATTCATATATCAACAGGTTAAAGCAGCAATTCCTCACAGGCAATTTTATGGACAGGGCCCGCCAGGCGGGTTGGCACGTATCAATGCATGGTCAAGGGGGTTTGAGACTTGGGCAGTTACAGAAGCTCATTGCCCCTTTGTTGTTGAGGTCCCCGGTGACACCAGCTGCAATAATAATCCATCTGGGAGGGAATGATTTGGTTCACATGGGCAGAAAGGGGGTGGTGGAGGCATTAATCACAGAGGTAGGATGGTTGGCCAAACAATGTCCCCTAGCGTCATTAGTATGGTCTCACATGATCCCGAGACTCCAATGGCGGGGGGGGGGAGTCTGTCTGGGCATTGAATCACTCGGTAAAGAGGATCAACAACAGGGTCAATCGACTTTTTAGAACTCCTAAACTCGGGACAATTCCGCATGGGTGCATCCGGGGAGAGCATTGCGATCTGCAGGACGGGGTCCATCTTTCTAAACTGGGTAATGAAATATTCTTAGAGAATATACTAGCCTGGCTTGTAGCAGGGAGTCACAGGGCATGACCTCGGGACCTCTGGTAGGGGATGGGGGGATGGCCAGATAGTCGGTCAACTAGGCTGGCCCGTGGCGGTAAGGTCATGATTGCTAGAAAATATTTACTGCTATTAGTAGGCATCCCATTATTTAACGGGGACGCCTGGGGGGGGACAGTGGTCCCTCATCACACTCCAGGGGGCAGTAATGGCTGGTAAACTGAAGGGCACGGGGGGTAGGAAGTCCCGCTTCCGGTAGGCCGCTTGGGCCAACCCCTGCGCAGGCGCATTGGGCGACAACCTGGCACAACATCAGCCCCTGGGAGGTGCGAGCAAAGGGCGTGGGGGGCACCCACGTAATCTGGTGGGGACACGGGCCTCCTGCGCAAGGTCACTCCGGTAAAGGGGGACCTGGTAACAAGTTGGGAACAGTCATGACCTTGCACGTAGGCTCATCCAGGATACGCAGAAAACAAATTGTACATATTCCAGTCTAGGTTAGGTATGGCTTTGTATTAGACTCTTGTTAAGGTTAGCCATTCAAAAATGTATCAATTTCTGTATTGAAAGTGTAATTGGATATGTTTTGGGTTTTCTGCGTATTGTAAATTTTCCAGTTTTTGATTATGAGTTATTAATAATGTGTTTTATTAATTTGTAATAAATACGGCCGGGGTTATCGACCCCTAATCCAAAGAAATGGTGTTGGATCTGATTATTGATGTTCTCTGGGGGAGGGGGCAATGTTCTATTGGCCACGTCCAGGGAGGGGACTCGGCAATACCAGGCCATATACCTATTGTTACCAATTCTTTAAAATATACTAGAGTGGACTTTAGCTCTGCCCAATGGTGTATGTTTCATTCCCCTGTGCAATTGGCTGTTTGTTGTATCATTCCGCATCCCACGGAGTACTCCCACTGCAATACAGGAGGGTCTATTTTACATCTCAAATATACTCTGAGAGGTTGTATATTAATATATATATTTCATACAAACATTGTATAATAAATGGAATCATTTTCTGACTGGACTTTTTTTTTCCAAACGTTTAGCCGGGAATTATGTGCAAGTCTCACACACATATTTAAGCTCACGCACACACACGCAGAAAAGGGCACCCAATCCAGCTGCTCAAAACAAATCAGTCCTTGACCACGCCATCATATCTGGCTTTAATGGAGTAACACATGCAAAAGCAGGCGTGCTCAAATGCAGTGTGCACGTGTGAAGCACATTAAAGCCAGGCCTATTTGCATTTGAAAGGAGTTGGGCATACGTTTGAAAGTGGCCAGTTAATGTATTTCTAGCTGTATTTGACCATCCTCTTTAATGGAGGCCCACATGCTCAACTAGCTGCAGATGTGCCCAGCTTTCGTGGACCTTAGCTGTGGTGGCCCCCATGCAGGGCTTTAAGTGGGATGAAAAAACTGGGGGGTCTCTCAAAGGGGCGTGGCCAATGTAATTAGGGGCGTGGCTTAAAAACACCTAAGCTAAAAATTTGTGCTTAGCATAGTGTGCGCCCGAATTGTATTTTGCTGTTTCTGTCATTGCATCTCGATATATGATACAACAAGTAACATCGTACCTACAACAAGTCAGGACTATTGGCTTTGTCAATGGTGTTAGTTGCATAAGATAAATGAGCAGCAACTATGGCTTGTATATCATATTGAAAAAGCTTCCACTTACAGCCCTGGTGACACCACGACAATGTTGCTGCTCCTGAGTTTCAAAAAGAGAAGGGAAATCCAGAGAGAAAATGACTCTTTAAAGGATTTCCCTTCCCCTCCAACGCTCACCTGGCATGACGTCATGCCCTAACTTCTCCGCTTGTGAGAAGTGAGCAGTGTGAGCAGCGCACAGGATGTGCCTGCTGTCTGGAAACGGGTCTCTATCGGGCTCTGTTTTGTGCCCTGGCACAGGCGGTCCGTTTTTTTCCGGACTGCAGTCCGGAAAAAAATTGCCAGGGCACAAACAGAGCCCGATAGAGACCCGTTTCGAGGCCCCCTTTAAAAAACTGCCGGTGCTCAGCACCGGTGAGACCCGGCCCACTTAAAGCCCTTCCCCCATGACGTGTATGGTATGTGTGTGTGAAGGAAGATAACACTGATGCTGCACTTGATTTGCATAGAGGAAGTTTGCTCAGTATCTACTTGAGTAATGTGTGACAGATACTTGACTGACTGCAGACTGCCATGCTATTACAACACTGTCCAGGGCCCTGGAACATGGAGGGATGGATAGAGGCCACATAACTGAAAAGAATAGACAAGTAAGAACTAAAATGCCATGCCATGTGTAGAAGAAGCCTTCCCTGCCGCATCGCAGTGTCCATAGAGGAAACTTGCCCTGTCACTGTTTCTGAAGGTTCAGGCGGAAGCTGCGCACCTGCTGTCCATGCTGGTGTTTTGTGTGGACCAAGTTTTCCCTCACTTCTTAACAAACCCAGGCTTCAGGAGGCTTGTCCTGCTGTTCATGCCGAAGGAATGTTGATGCTGTGTGTGAAGTAAGCTTTCCCTGCAGTGGCCATGCTGTGTGTGAAGGCATCTTGCCCTACTCAACTGCGGGAAGGAAGTTTGATGTTTTATTACTCATGCTGCATGCGGAGACCGCTTGTCTTATAGCTCCTCGTGTTATATGTGAAGGATACTTTCCTTTCTGCTCCTCTTCATGAGCGTGGGGAGGCTCCTCTGTGGATGATCAGGCTGTGTGTGAGGGCAGCTTGCACTACACCTGCTCATGCCATGAGAAGGGAGCTTGCCGTATATCACACATGCTGTATGCAGTGGAGCTAGAAAGATTTTTAGATTGGGGTGCTGGCCATTGATGTAAAAATCCATATGCTGCTTTAAGAGCAAATGTACCATATGAGCAAAAAAGATGAATGGGAGAGTTTAGAGGGAGGAAGGGGTGGAGTAGTGGTAGGCGTATTTGAGCATCTTGGGGCCCATTTTCACAAACATACTGATGGAACATGGAGTAGTAAGTTGGTGTGACTGATAGCAACCAAGGCTTTCTGCAGCTATTGAGCCAGAACCAATTACTGGAATTCCGAATCAGGCTTAATTGGGGAATTGTTTTTAAGACAGACCTGGCACCATCATTTTTCACCATGAATTAGCAGGGTGCTGCAAGCCTTCTGCCTTTCACCTTCAGGGAGGAGATGTAGCCTAAGGGCCAGAGCTGTCAACTATGGAATTGGGGAACTATCTTCGAGTCCGACGTTGGCTCAACCTACTGTGATTCTAGGCAAATCACTTACTTTCCCGTGCCTAAGGAAAAAAAACATGAATCTGGCCTTGTGCAATGTAATCTGGTGCTCATGTAAAGCGTTCCAAAGCCTTTGGGCTGAGTGTGCCCTATATGAAACTGTAAATATATTCTGTCCAGGTGGATAACTTCTATCCCATTTGTTTCTGGCGATTGGTCCATGTAATTATGTGAAATGGGTAAGATTGACTCACCTTTAATCCTGTATTAAGCACTTTGCCTGCACCCCATCACAAAACCACTCTGCCAGTTAACGCCAATGATAAATATTGAGTCAAAGGTTCTAAAGGTTAATAAGAACAGTGCTCTTGTAAAATAAGAAAAACTGTGGAACCCTGTTGTTTGAGAAAATAATGCCATCAAAAGTACTGTTCGCTGAATATAAATAATGTCTTAGAGTACTACTCTGCAATGAAATATTGCACCTCAATACTGTGCCACAGAAATTGGCTTTTTGTAAAATTGGGCCAAGGCCAGGCACACAAAATATTGGCGAGAGGCCAGCTACAACCAAAGTAAATTTTGTGGCATACGGTATCTCATGCTCCCAGATTGCTCAATGTCTGCAAGATGCCATATTGCCAGTCCATTCTTGTTACAAATCATTGCTTCCGGGCGCTTTGTGCCTGTTGGTTCCATTGAAACCAAATGCACCCTGCAGCTCACACCATGCCCTAATGTGTTACATGAAACTTACGGCTGGAAAGAAGGGTCCTACCAAAGTGGTATGACCTTGCAAGCAAAGCTCTGGCTGAAAAATGCTAGCAAATAGCCCTAACATGTTAGAGCTCGTACCGAGAAACACCCCAATCTCATTGCCTACACTGCAGCCCACTGTGTGCTGGTATCTGGAAAAGGCAGAGTGAGTATATAGGCTGGTTCAGGTGGGAAGGATAGCTGAATCCAGCCTGTCACTTACCAACCTACAGAGCCTTCCCATCTCCCAAGTGAGTTGTGGTAGACGTGTAGCGAATTGGTTAATGTAACTATGATCCACCTGCTATTTATTCATTGATTTCTAATAAAGTTGGAAACTTGAGGTCACATAATACTTTTTTCATGACTGCACTACAGTGTGTATATGTTGATTGAGTGTTCTACAGTTTGGTAAAAACTATATTTCTTGCACCCTACATATAACAAAGAACTCGGGCCATCTTACACTAGGATTGAATGACAAGGATCCAGACCTTAACAAGAAGTCAATCGCTACTCAGTGTTACTGTAGATCAGTGCGCGGATGCGGATGCGCCTGCTAGAGGAATGACATAGGTTATCGGGCAGAGTAATGTATAAATTCATTGATGAGTTTTGAGGTTTTGCTGACACCCGATGTTTATTAACCATATTTCTCTCTTTATATTGATTGTAGCTTTTGCTATGTGTGGTTGTTTATTGATCTCTTTGAATTTGTAGAATCTAATGCAGGTATTGGAATAAAATGTAAACGCCTGCCTATAATTATTTCCGACTTAACAGATGCTACCGCTAATATTAAATCATTCATGGTTTTAGGATCTTCGTCATGCGTGCCATAAAGACTGACTCATGTCAATCATTTATTTCCCAGTTTACATACAGCAAAGATCCAGCACCCTTCTTGATCTGAATTTGAGGAAACAATTTCTGGTGGGGAATCCTACCTTATCAATATGGCTGCCCACCTGTGTGACACAGAGGCGGAGGAGTAGAGATAATGTGATATCTAGAGGCAGCGAAACATTTTCGGAGGATTCTTTGTAATGTGAACCTTCTGCATTAATGTTATTGAGAGGTTATATTCTTTCAACCATCACATTAGTGCTTGACATTTTTTTGCATTGTTTAACCCATTGAAAAGTATTAATACTTTTAGCTGTGCTATTGCGCCTATGTAATATGTTGCTTACAGCCTCTATCGCAGCAAGGTCTTCAAGATGGGTGGCTGGCCCCCTGGGGAGCTGAATTGATCTCCGCCTGAGGGCACCAAGCACTTGCCACGATTAGCAACCTACTGAAAACAATGCTGTGTCTTTGGAGAAAAACACAGCGACCATTCAGTAATGGGCCATCAGTAACATCTTTTGTCACTCGTGGCCTGGGTGAGAGTATTTGTCATGGGGGTGTGAATGCTTCAAATAACCCTCAAAATCCCCCATCCTCATTTCTGATAAAACATCACACTGTGGATACTTTTACAATTTAGTGAGGCCAGGCTCCCAATAGCATGTTGGCAATCAGGTATTTGATTGCCATTTTAAAAGAGATAGGTGAACATAACTGCAGGGTTTGAATTGTTGAATATGTTTACAGCTGCAATTTTCTACAATTGTGAAAAAATAATTGCCATTCTGGGGAGCCCCAATGGATTTTTTTTATCGCTGCATTAAAAAGTTTGAAAACCACAGTTTTATACTGATGGCCCTGAAACCTTTTACGATGGCTAGGGATGTGTTCACTCATCTTTCTACTGACTATGACACCTCCAGCTCACCCGCCTATACTCGCCCAGTATCTCTCCTATTAACACCCACACACAGCTCTGGGGATGAAACCACACAGCCCAATGTCAGAATAAAAACCAGGGTGGTCGGGACCATAACCTGGAACTAATCTGCTCCTACACTGACATAAACTGAGGAACTATCAAGGACCAAATGCACAGCCGTCCCGGTAGCCACCAGGCCCCCTGATTCATCCTCCCACTGTCGATCTACTTCCTGGTCCAGTCCAAATACACCAAAACAACAGCAAACAGACTGACTCTTCACAGATGTGAAGAGTCCATTGGTGGGATTCACATAAGAAGTGCAGACACTTACCTCATACTTCAGTAGAGCCACTTACTGCTGGCCAGAGCAGAAATCTTTTATCCAATCCTCGGCTTGACATCAAATCGAAGATGGAGCACAAGCACTCTCCTCCCAGGTAACAATCTCCCAAACCCTTGTTACATCTCACACAATACACCTACTCCTGAAGAGCCCAAAACGCATACTAACCACAATACTTCATGCATGCCACCATGTATATAGTCACTGTCACACCCTACACTCCGAGTACTTCAAGATCTCAGATCCCACAAGACATCCTATCCCCACAATCTCCAGAGGTACATGTCCTTGTGCAGTTGCATTTTATTTTACAGAGGAACAAGATATCTGAAGAAAATAAATCAACAATTATCATTTTCAAACTTAGCAAGTGGAGTCTTGTTAGCTCACCATGTAATTTCTAGTGCCTTTTTATATGACAGTAAAACCAGTTGGGCTACCACAGGTGCACAAATCACAGAAATCCTTTCCAATAAATACTTATTGTTCACTAGAAGGTAATTGTAGTTGATATCCAAGCAACCACATCCATGCATCATTGTACCCTCACCTATGTACACATCCAACCACCCTAGTCATTTTTCCACCCCGTCAACTTGCAAATATCCACAAACACTAATCTGAGTATCCGTCCATCCCATTAATTCCCCTCCACACACATCTAATCACACAGATGTGCCCATCATACATTGCCTTGCCGCACAGACCTACTGTTTCTTTGCACCCCACAGGGACCTCAATCGGTCCCACAGTGCCCAACAAGGTTTAACCTTTGCAGGTATGGATCTTTCCTCCTGCTACCACTACCTTACTTCTTTGCCCTTTCAATATAAGTATTTTTCCTTTCACCCCCCAGATACCCACTGGACTGCCTAACCCTCCTCGCCCTTTGAACTGGACCTCCCTACTATTCAGGTAGTTTTGCTCCTCCAATCTCCCTCTATTTTTAATACTTGACCTTGTCGGTCACCCTTGGGCCTCATTCTTGTTTTCTTTGTCTATACAGCACTATATCAAATTCAAGTAACCTTGTCCTGATGACGACCTTAACTAAGACAGGTTGAAACGCCGTCGACCACCCAGCGTTATCTCTGGCTCCAATGAGGTCAATCTAAATAATCTAAAGTGGAATATTTATCTTGTATATAGCTTCATTTTTGTTATTGACCACCAATCTTATTATATATTCTTTGCACCGTTCACGCTGTTTTGTCACCTCATTGTGTCACTGCGCCGCTCACTATCACAAGCACGTCCAGTGCACAACCCACTTATGGTTACTTATACATATAATGTACTGTAGTGCTGTTATAACTACTCGCAAATAAGAACCTCTTTCTTACAAACTTCCTTGGGTCTCCCTTGTTTCCTTCTCTTCTTTTGATTAATTCTTCTTGTTTAATTGCCTTGTGAATGATTACCGGTTGAGACATTGTTTTATGTGTGCATACTCTACCCAGGTCTCGACTGGGTTAACGGGTGTACTCCTGTTCTTCTGTTTACATCATACATCCTCAGCAAGCCATATATCCATCCACCAACCACCACTCATTCATTCATCAACCCACACTGATCCATCCACCTAAGTTGAACCCATCTAACTATGCAACCACAGCCATCTACTTATCCACAATGAATGAACCCACAACCATCCAACTACTACTTATTTACATGTACAACAATACATCCATAAAATCTTACATCCATGCATCTAACAAACATCTTCCTGTGGCAGCATTAGCCTGTATGTGTGTTGTCTGGGTGTGTGTATATTCTCATTTCCGTATTGTCTGTGTGCGCATGAGTCTCTGCATTTTTTCCTTGTTGTACGTCCAAACATATGACACAACAACATATGCTAATTACAGCATAGATCACATATACCTAAAACAAGCCACACCTAATGGCTTTGCCAAAGCTTGTTTTGTATAGCACTTCGGACAATATTTCCCTGATGTCAAAGTGCTCTTAATAACAGATATTACTAGTACCTGTATTTAATAGTACTCAAAGTACCTTGTTTCGGAGGATTCAAGGTTTAGTCTGCTTTACCAGAATCCAGTCTTGGACACTGAGGGCCAGATGTACGACCGTTTTTTGCAGTCGCAAACAGGAAATCGTCCCGTTTGCGACCGCAAAATTGGTCTGCCCCTTGTACAAACCCTATTTTGTGAGTCTGTAAGCTATTACCGTCTCGCAAAATAGGGTTTGCGACTCACTATTAGGAAGGGGCGTGCCAAGGTCGTCCCTTCCTAATAGTGACTCGCACTTCAATGTACAATTGTTTTGTGACGGTATTTGCGGTCGCAAAACACTCCCAGTTTACCACCTACTTCAAGTAGGTGGTAAGCCACTCGCAAACGGGTAGCCCTTTGTGAGTGTGTGCGAAAATATTTTTTAGGAGTAGGCAGTGGTCCCAAGGACCACTGCCTGCTCTTAAAAAATGAAACAGAAACGTTTAATTTTTCTTTTTTAAATGCATCCCGTTTTCCTCTAAGGAAAACGGGCTGCAGTTTTAAAAAAAACTGCTTTATTAAAAAAGCAGTCACAGACATGGTGGTCTGCTGACTCCAGCAGGCCACCATCCCTGTGCGTGCTGGCCATTCCTAAAGGGGTCGCAAATAGCACCTGCCTCATGAATATTAATGAGGGAGGCAATTTGAGACCCCATTAGGAATCGCTAACAGTGTCTGAGACACTTGTAAATTGCATTTTGCGAGTCGCAAAGCGACGCAATTTGCGAGTCACAAAATGTAAGGGTCATACATCTGGCCCTGAATCTCTCAGCATAACCAGTGCTTATGCAGGGCAACTTGTGAATTGAATTTTGCTAAATGTAATGTTGTACGCTGACTTACACACTTCTGCCTCTGCATCTCTCCTCTCTTTTTTGCTAACCAACCCCTGAACCTGAAGTTCTGGAGCATAGTGTTAGTAACACTTACCACACTTAGAATTTCTGCCCATTGGTCTGACTTTACATAGATGGAAATCCTACTCATCTACAATTCAGGTCCTTTGTCTCTTGCTACCATTGTCGATTTCTTTCACAGCCTTTTGTTTTGCATTCTTTTCCAGAGGTCATCATCACGATAAGTTAAGGACAGGGATTGCTATAACGCTTTGAGAGATGAAGTATCAAAATGCCATACCTAAAACGTTTTAACTCATGCCACTATTATGGAACTCTAAAGAGCACCATAGATATTAATAGTTAGCTGTGGTACAGCCAAGTTGAATCCTTCCTATTTCCAGTTTCAAAAGCCAAATGGCCGTCAGAGTAGTGAACCGCATTAGTAAAAATCAACATATCAGCTGGAAGAATGTAGAGAGGTTCTCCAGGAGACAAGGAGGGAAACTTGGACCCAGAAAGGTGGTCTCCCATCCAACCATGTCAGCGGGAGCCCTGGCTCGCTGTATTTAGAGATCTTGCCTGCCTGGTACTTTCAAAGCTATTGCCATTGCAGCAGTTGCTCCAAAGGCTGAAGAGTTTTCTGAGTGAGCACTATGTTGTTTTTCAAGAGTAAACTCACAAAATAGGAGTGCGTTTTTGAAAAACAAAACCCAATTGCCCCAGTGAACAGGGATATTTCTCCCTGAGCATGGGCACCATTGAGTGATTTCCCTGCCTGGGACTTCCATGCGATGCCCAAGGTACGGCTAACAGGGAAATCCAGTGGTAGTTCCCCTGCCCTAATCAGGGCATAACAACCATCGCTATGACCTGATAGCCCTGTGACCGACTGGCCAGTCAGGTCCAAGGTTTCTTATGGCAGTGCCAACTAAGGTTCCACCATCGGAAACTCTGTTTTGCACTTCCCTAAATTGAGTGGAGGAATCAAGAGTTTGGCGGGGGAGTACTGACCATTTAAGATGGTGATCCTTCTCCACTAAACTGTAAAGGACACCCAGTGAAGGAAAATATAGGTGCTCAAGTATTTTGAGAAGACTCCACAGGATCTGAAGCTGGAAGTGATATTTTAAACACGGTGTAATCTCTTTCACTTTCTGGCTCTTACTTTTCTGCACTTAACACCCAAAAAGAACTTTGCTGCAGCATTTCTTATTGACCTTACCGGGGTGCTGGAGTTTGCTGGTAAAGAACATTGGTCCCAAGACCAAAGATATCACAATCAATGTACAAATACATCAAATGATCAATGTATTCAATTGTATATAAAAAAACATGTAAAAATGTAACGACACAGTGGGTGTGTGTTTAGAAACGTGCTCAGTGCTCTCATACAAGTGATACACACGTGTGACAGTACAATACTGGTGTGGCTGAATAGAACCCACTGACTCAACCTACATAGGCCATTAAGGAAAAGTTTGGGCTCTGCACTTTTTTTTTTTTTATTTAGCACTAGCGCAATACCATCTGCACTTCGAGACACACACCTTAACCTTAAATTTATCCAACATTGTTCCTTATTTTCCCACCACAAAGGCGAATAATTATTTTCTCCAAAAATGAGTGCCGGTGCTCATCTCCTGCGACCAATGGGATACATTTAGCACTGATTGCACTGGGCATGGTGGCCTAGTGAATGGTGATGTTCAAGGAAATAGCAAGAAATTTTAAATGTCCCCACTTAGAAATAAACTTATGGCACACAGAGAACGAAGGAAGTAAGTCAGACCCTTCCTAGAATTGTTCCATTCACCCATACATCCACTCATCTATATCCTCCCATTCTTTCGTCCACCCTCAATTCTTGCATGATGTGTCACCTTTCCATCCATTCGCTGACCAATCCATCCATCCTTTTAATCATTCTATACTCACACCATTTCAATAGTCCAATTGTAATTGCGTTATTCCATCCATCCATTCATCTATTCATCCAGCCATTGTTTCATACATGGTATCATTCTTCCTTCCAGTCATTCTTCCATACATGACTTTATCTCTAATTATCTCCTTCCTGCCTTTGTTCTGTTTACTTTTCCTGTCTTCCTTATCCTTTCTGCCTTCCTTCTTTCCATGTTTCATTCCTTCTTTTTACATTTTTTTGACTTTCACCATTTCTGTCTTTTTTTCCTTTGTATTCTTTCCGGTTTCGATTTCAAATTTCCTTTCTTTTATCATCTTATTTTTTCTCTTACATTTCTGTCTCCTCTCAGTCCACTGCAGTTGTCTCCATTTGCCAAAATTTCTTTCTTAGTCTCCTGAAACGAACTGGACTCACTTAGCAGCCATTGACTCTCTCCACTGAAATCTAACCTGGTATTAACCCGTTAGTAGGAGCTTTTGCCTGCAGAATCCAAAAATAAACATAATAAACGTTTTAGAGGGAAGTTTTACCAGACCATGGGTGGGGCCCAGTGATAACTCCCCCTTTATCTGCTAGAGCGTGCGGGGGGGGCAGTCACGACGTCACTGGAACTGTTATAAAGGAAGTTGTTTTGGGTGCGCCTGACACAGTGGTATGAGGATGAAAAGTTCAGAGACCTGTTAGGAGAAGGAGTTGTTGCAGGCATCGTTGAAAGATAACGCAAACAATACATTATTAGGCGGTGAGGGTGCATTCTTATGCGGGAGTCGGCTAGGGGATAAGCGACAGCTCGTCGCCATATATTGTAATGGAGCCACGGGGTCTAAGAACTTTGAATTCACAAGTTGTCCTATGACAGGATTGGGTACGCCGAGAGTCAGATGGTGCAATTCAAAACAGTGAACACCGAGTTTTCCACAGCGCTCTTTGTGGGTGAGTGAGCGGGCTCGCGGGTATTACCACGTGCCAGCAGAGTGCCCAATGCAAATAGGGGAACGCCCAGAAAGGCACGTGCTGGTTCTTGACCAACATTTACATGCACAGCACACGTAAACATATCTCTGAGAAGGGCAGGCGAACGTGTTGTAGCTAATGTCTGAAGGGCATGGAACACGCTCGCGTTTTGTGGGGACGTGGGTGAAGGGATTTCGAGACGGTTACAACCTGGATAAAAACAGAAAGGAAATTACGGTGCATGTTCTCATTGATGCCAACCCTAGGAATCTACAGTCTTGGGTTTAATGCTCACACGCCTGGGTGCGCTTCCCGGTCTGAATCAACACCTTAGCGGTTAGTGTTCTCTATATGGGCGAGTGGGAGCTAACGTCATATTTGGGGTTTGGTAAGCACCTCCTTGAAAATAGAGAAGCTGAAATTCCGCCAAAAAAGAATCAGTGTAAATCATAACATGGATTAATTAACATCACTCAATAAATTCTTTCCCAGGAACTTGTTTGAAATAAGCTCTTTCAGAACAGAAATGTGCAAGTAAGAACGAAAGCAGTCAAACACATTTCTACCGATTATGTGTTCACTTCTATGGGCAGTTACCAGATAGCACAGTGCTCGTGAAAGCACGTGCCACGCCCTCTGGGAGGACTGTTTAAAAATGCACGGGCCCAAATGTTTACATGTTCATTTGTTTACTAAACATCACTAACAGATCTATGCATCGTGTTTTGTTCAATATTCAAATGAGGGCAAACAAAAACAACTAGGAAGCTACAAACACAAAACACCATCGCCTACTACTGTTTGTAAAACAGCCCTGCGTACATGAGCATCGAAGCGTGGAAAAGAAGACGGCATCTTTCCAGCAAGAAATGGTTTTTACTGAGGCAAATTAACAGATAATCCTAAACTGTAACAAGTGGGTAGAACGTACTTGCGTTTTTGGATGAAATCAGAGTTAGCGGGTCTGATATTCCGGGACTTTGTAAACAGGAGGACTTTAACAGACAGATCTGACAACGAGTAAACTTTAGAAATGTTTTAAAGTGTGGATGTGTTTTCTTCTCTAATTGTCCTTATAAATACCGATGCCAAGCACACCGTTGCGAAATCAATGAAATGAGTTACAGACATTGACAATTTATGAGTAATAAATAAAACCGATCATCATTATCAGAAATAAATGCATTGCCCATGACTTTAGCACTAGCTTGAGAGGGTCAAAGATGGTATCTCTCGAGAACTTATGGGAGACAGTCTAAAATATCTAAAGTCTTTCCACCATTGCATTCTTTCTTGTAAAGGGACAGGGTGGAAGTCTAGGTTTGGCCACCATGCTGGGGCACGCCAGACTAGCAAATTAATCAGTTGTTAAGTGGCTCTTTGACAAAGACATACAACTCATGCATGTATTGCTTCTGTGTGGTAACTAATCCACTTCCCGCCACTTTGCTGATGCGTTTTCATGCAGCACTGTCTCCTGTGCACGCACTTTCTGGCATTTCGCTATTTTCTCTTAAAACTAGAGTCTGATAGGCGACTAAGTTCTAGGACTTGACTTAAGAAGTTGTTTTATTCTCCAAGGCTGCTAGGGAGGTCGACCCTGTCACCATCCTTGATGTCCCATAGGTAGGCATCATGTCACACATTCTCTGAATTGGTCCTCTAGAGAAGCAGCATTTGCCTGGTTATTTCCCGCCGTCTTGCCCCTGACCAGTAAGAAGATCTCTGTTCCCTTAGCTGTGGCCACACTTAGATACGGATGCTGCAGGGAGTAGATGAGAGGGGCGTTTAGGGGCCAATCAAGAGATTCAATCGATACCATTCCCTGACCTATTTCTGTGAAGGATACCTTAGAACCACCTGGGACTATTTCTCTACCTGACTCTTGACCGTGTCCAGAAGCTCTTGGTGAGTCTCATTCCCTAGAAGTGGTGCCCCTTATGCTTTTGCCAAGTAATCTTTGATTTACGCAGTGCTTGACACAGTGATGTGGTGTCTGTGATCTTTGAGGAAAAGATATATTGTTACCATTTCCTGGACGGCTAAAACACTGGGGTCCAAACTACAAGTACACTCTTAATTCCAACTCCGCTTATCCCAATTTAGCAGCTGAATAGTCATGAGTGATGTGGAAACAGAGCATGCCTGATATTTTCACTCGGGCCCTTTTGCCTACCGGAGGACACAGTGTGGGGCGATGGTGTGAAAACACCAGTCAACTTGACGCATCAGCACTTCTGTGTGCATGAAGACTGATGCAGGATGCTTGCAGCATTCATTATCGGAGCCTATGAGGAGGCATTTAATTGTATTTGGTTAGTTAGAAAGGGGACTGTACAAGTGGGAATCTGCAATGCACCTCCAATGTTTGGCAACATTATTCCACTCCTTTTCACTAAGGCAAGCAGTGCCACTGTAGTCCTAAGCCAGAGGTCAGCGAAAGATGCCTTGCACTGTGGGCTATGGACTGCATTCCACAGGGGACTGGGAGGTACGAGGGGCTACACCAGGAATACAAAGACACAATCAACCAGGTTTCTCCAATGAGTAGCTCATGAGCTACTTGTAGCTCTCTAGCTACCTGTGAGTAGCTCTCTCTCCTGTGTGTGGCACAGCGTACTAAATTAGAAGGTTTTTGTTTGGTTGAATGAATATATGTATACCAAAATTGAAAAAAGTGTATTTGAAATCAAAATGTGTCTTCAGAGCCCATCATTTCTAAAATATATTTAAAGCACATATTTGAATGATAAATAATGCAGCATTGAGAGACTTCTTACTAATATTATAACCTTGGGGCCGTAGGGCATTGCAGCTGTGGCTGTTATGTAATACCCTTGTAGAGACATTCCAAATTGACTAAACCTGTTTTTTACATAACTGCTGGCAATCCTGCACCGAGGTGGCCACGGCTGGTAATCTTGCATAAGCTGGTCACTTATGTGATCTTGTCTGATGTGTATGTACAACACTAATAATATTCGTAGCTCAGGATGATTTTCATTGAATATAAGTAGCTCTTGTTAGGGAAAAGGTTGGAGATTCCTGCAATAAACATACCCCACTTGGTACAAAGTTGATAAAACAACAAAGAAGGCACCTATGGCATTGAGAGGAAGAGCATTGAGAACCCTGCCCCAACTGCGTTCGGAGACTAAACATCAGAACTAAGAGGCAAATTGTGAATATCCCTATCAGATCTAGTGTATAAAATAGGAAGCATAGAAAGCTCACACTCATGCAAAGCAGCTCAAGGAAGCCTTTCTCTTAAATGCTGTCATCTGTTAAAGATAAAATGAAAGTGCTAACATCAGAGTGCTGTTCTAGAAGCAAAACATGTTTGAAACAGATTCATCAAGGTTTGGGGTGGACGAGATGAGAAGGCAGAGGATCCTAGGTCAATTGTGTGGTCAAAACATTAATATGGTGCACCATGCATAAACCATGGGTAACTATGGTTTACCCATGAAAATTTCATCATGCTGAACGGACGTGAATTGTTATGCTTTATTACCATCACCACCTCTGTTAAGATTGGTTCAGGCACAGGTACACCTCCTTCATTCAGAAGCAGGTGTATTTAAGTAATATCTATATTTCCGTAAAGTGAAGGAAACACCACCAGTGGATTGTCCTCCATGTGCAGCACTTTCTCCATGAAGTGGAGGGTCTTCTACTACCTCGTATGTGGTATTTCTCTAGTGGTGAAATCTGATTTGGTGTGTATCTGAGGGCTATTGGTGTGCCTTTGCAACTTGATGATCTGCTGCACAATCACCTTTTCCCGGGTCACTTTCACAGGTTGAAGAGAGCAGTGATGACCTGAAGTCCCGAAATAACCCCAAAAATGTTGATTTTTACGTCAAAAGGGGAAGCTTGAATCTAATCTGACCACTATACTCGGGGAGGAATGAGTAAAATACTTATTGGTGTTTCCTGATGTGCAGTTAAGTTATTTTCAAGAGGTGTAGTGGGATTTTGCTGTCTACTATTCTTCTGGACAGAGACAGGTCATGCACGGTTAGGTCAGCTGGCCGGGCTTCAACTGAAGTGACCCCTCTTCTCTGATATTAGATAAGTCTGTCTAAGTGCCCCTTGGAGATCTAAATACTGGTCGAGGTTCAAGGAGGAGGATGCACACTTCCATGAAAATACATGGCATGGCAGGGTATGCCCAGACGTGGGTCCCTTGCTCACTTTGCCACTGGATTCAAGATAACCTGGCTGATGACGGCTGTAAGCCAGAAACCGGTCCCAGGATGCTTGTTTCCGGTCCAGGGAAGACATGGCTTGGCAGTTCGGGCTGGACTGTTCCCATGAGGCACAGGGTCAGACTGATTTGCATATGGCCATGTCTGAACTGGGGTGGCGGAGTGAGCTAAAGAATGATGATGGATTAAACCCAGATCAGTTGACTGGGGGTGAGTGCTTGCAATGTTCAACACTCCGTCCATCATCCCCTTTGGTTTTGCTATGTTCGCCCTAAGTTGGCAGGGTATGCCCAGACGTGGGTCCCTTGCTCACTTTGCCACTGGATTCAAGATAGCCTGGCTGATGACGGCTGTAAGCCAGAAACCGGTCCCAGGATGCTTGTTTCCGGTTTCGGGGGGTGAGTGCTTGCAATGTTCAACACTCCGTCCATCATCCCCTTTGGTTTTGCCTTGAGAGATCTGATCCCAGTAGAAGGCTGCACTAGCCTGACTACCATGTTTTGGACTACCTAGAGCATGTTAATGATCATAGTTGATCTGGAATTCCCTGCCTCCCTAAAATTCAAAGTCTTATGGTGCAGTAAGAAAATAGGAAGAATCTTTTTAAAACTTGGTGCTGGAAGAAACAGCTGCAGGCCCCTACACTGACTTGACTTTCTATGGTCATGCCAACATAGACAAGGAAACCAAGATGTTTTACTTTTTGACAGGACTGACAAGCAGACGTAGGACTGATGCACCAGGATTTTAAGATGGCCTTTTCGGCCGCAGAAAATGCATTTGGTTCTTAGTTATGCCTAACCCATGCTCTGGTGTAAAGAAGGTAGGCTTTGAAGTTTTGGTCAGGTCCTACATTTAATGTCTGCAAGAAACCTCTCAAAAATGTGTTCATTGACAAATATCTGATCATGCGAACCCAGTTTTGTGGTATGTTTTCCACCAATACGTTTGCCTCCTTATTTCCCTATGCAGTTCTAACCTACAGCATGACTCCTCAATTCACCATGATCGATTTGCCAATGCAGGGTCCCTTTCCAAAACCTTGCAGGGTATCGAATATTTTCTAAAGCAGAACCTCTAAACATAGAGAAGGTGTGTGTTCTTTCAGTATCGAAGCATGGTAGTAACTAACAGTAAGGCAACAGGTTTCAAATGCAGTATGTGGTTGATTATGGCCATCTCACTTATGGTGTGACAGAAGAGGCCGGCACCATATTTTCAAGTGATGCAATACTAGTCCTCAGAGGGGTTGGCTGAGTTCAGGCCATGTACAAGTTGAGGCTACTAGTTGCAGTTCAATTTAGAAAGAAAGAGTTCAGTCTATCGCATAAAGTGTCTATGACTAACACATTCCTGGCAGAATTGAAAAAAACTGGTAGAGATGAAATAGTCAATTGTGTTAGCACAAACGCTCTATTTATCAGAGTGGATAGCAACTTTAGAGATTTTCAGAGAAGATTAGTAGTGTGAAGCATAGTGAACAAATGTTGATGTTTAACCGATTTGGACTTTAGTCTACAGTTAAGTTGTTTTGAAGTTCTAGAAAGAAAGAGGGGATAGTGTGTTTCTACTTTCTTACAGTTATAATGAGTCCTACTATATCCAGCAGGTCTTTCATTAACATGGAAGAAGTGGAGTTGGCTGTGTTAAAATTAACGACCTCTAGACATGGTTGAAAATTTATCTAGCAGAGGAAGGACAAGCTATCTCATTTGCACACAGGTATAATAGCACAGGCCCAAGCAGTGCTTAATTTGTAAAAAAAATAAGTGCAAGGGCCCTAGTCAGGAATCCACTGCAGCTTGCACCTCCCATTGGCAGTGCCATTCTGCCAATGACCAACTACTTACCATCACACTTCTGCAAGTGTGACAATTCAGACTATTCCAGGGCCCTAAATCTATAAAAATGGCTTTACCAACAGGCATTAGTCAGTTTTAATGTACATTGAATTAATAAACAACAGTTTTTAAACTGATCTCTAAATTAGACAGACAGCGCCAATATGTGTCAGACTGTCATAAGCACTGGTGTTGACAATTAAGTGCCTGTGCTGAGCACCAGAAACCACGGCTCAAATTAAGCACTGGGCAGGTTGGTGTCGAAAACACTCTATTAGAAGATGTTCACACCAAATTTTCTGTAAGGTAATTTAGCAAACTTTTTAAGAGATAGGGTCTAACGTGCATTTTTATGTGTTTGGGCTCTTGAAGAAGTTACCGAAGACCAAGATCCTCAAAGACATTAACCAACAAAGTGGGCATGAGTTCATTCAGTGTGTTACTACATGTATATTCCGATCACCAAGGGTAATAAATGGAGAATATCGCACAGCAAAAGGGGCCACAAAAACAATATATTGCTGCAAGGTCAGTACGTTTCGACCTGAAGGGCGATCAGTGTGGAACCACCTGATGCTAGTTACTAGAGATCACTAAACATTCCCACCCTGGCATGATGTCTGCCTGGAAGATGAATTGCACTGGGATAGAGCTCTGTACATCTCCTCCATGACCCTTAGCTCCATTGTAGTGGGTAGAGTATAACCATTGGTAACAAGCAATTGATGGTAACAGAACTAGTGTGGGTAGCCAAGTTTCATTCATCCTAGAAAAATTGCTATTATGGGTGGTTATCATGCCTCAAATTTTCAAATGTTGCTTTATCGAAGGGCAACTGCTGAGCAGACAAAATTTCCAATTGTAATTTATGAACTGTATGATCAGCCCGAGCTCAGTGTATTCCAAGTTCCAAGGTGTACAGGCCATACATGTAACAATATATACTAATAGAGAAGGGTGGTGGGGGCAGTCAGCACCTTCCAACAAAGTCCTTAGCTGCTGCACATCTGAAGGCAGGAATGCATTGAGCAGGGAGGCATTCCCTTTGCCCCAACATGTGACGTAGCCCACAACTCAGCATGTGCCAAGTGAGCAGGACTACTGAGATGGATGTTGTTGTTTTTAGGGTGGAAGGTTTTGGTAATTGTCTCTAAAAGGCATCTAAAATCATCCCTGTTTACGCCCAGCTGTGCCCTGTTTTGTCGTTGGAGTATTGATTAACTGGGTAAACTCCAAATAATAAAATTAGCTCTATAGTGTGCTTTTGTACCTTTTGTCAGCCCAATATTTAAAGTGTGCTACAAGGAGGATTATTTGTAGGATGAATTGGCCAACCAAGGGTGTCCTGAGTCTTAACTTCACAAAGCAATAGTTGAAGATTTGGGGTCACTGGTTGTAACCTGGAGCAGCAGTGGTGTGGCCACCATTGTTACCTATACATTGTTGTCCTGCAGAGGGGACTTTTATTGCATTTCCCCTTGTGTTTCAGGTCCTACTGCCTCACATTCAGAAGTTCTATTGTTGTTGTTTGAGGGTACCGATGATGACAAATCAACACACTTCACTGCAACGCTAACTTGTCAGAAGAATGTGATACCCGCCCTTGGAGTGATGTTTTCCTTTGATTCACCTTGATGCAGATCCAATCGCTGGGTTCTTGGCTGTAGTAAGCTTCAGTGGGCTTGAGGATAAATCTCCCATTACCCGTGAGTGGAAGCACTGAACACATCTAATGAGGGTACGGCAATAATCCAAAGTCACATCATCGAGGAAATGAACACTTAGCATATCTGCAGGCACATGGACTGAAGAAGGGAGGTTCAGGGGCCTCCCCATTAATATTTAATGTGCTCTTGGTCCACAATTGGGATGGTCTTCATAATACATAGTCGTCTTCTTAGTAAGGCACAAGGCCACTTTTAGACCAGTTTCTTTACACATTTTTTGCCAGTCCTTTCTTGAGGATAGTATTTTGTCTTCCAACTTTCAATGAGAAGACTCTGGATGATAAGCACAATAACGTTGCAATTGTAATAAATAGTCTTTACATTAGCCTTTGGGGATTTGGGACATGATGTTTAGTCTAAAATCACTGATCAAAGTCAGAGGAATTCCAAAACGTAGGATAAAGTCCCTTAGAATATTTTTGCCCACTATAGTTGCATCTGCTAAAGGGGCAATTTCAACTCAATCTGTGGAACAAACACACTAGACGAAGAATGTATTGGCAATGGCAACATTTGGGCAATCGTATACATCCTGTTTCTACATTTACAAATGAACTCCATTGTTTAGGATTTACAGCCAAGGTTGTCTTTACTGCTTTACATACATTGTTTGCTTGATTGATAGCACAGGTGTAACAGTACTGCTGGGCTACAGATTAAAAGTAAGGAGCAACTACTGTGTGTTGGCAGCCTTGATCATCTCTTCCTTGCACACATGTCCCACCCCATGAGATAAGCTAGGTAAGGTTAGTTAACAGTATAGAGACCACCAATATACCATCCTTAGAACACCACAGTTTATCATAATGCAAGAGACATACTTGCGTTCTCCAGACTTTTTTCTCAGTTTCAAGGGCTTGCTCATGCAACACAGTCAAGTCATGCACTGTAGGCATTAGGGACTCAAATGAGATGAACACATACATGGTGGCATGGGAGGTGGGGTGACAAGGCAACAAAGTTGGCTGCAGAAGCAACCAGATCATTACTTAATTAAATCTCATTTTACAAGATTAATGGGCTGCACACTTGACAACTGGTACTGTTTTTGGAAGTTGCAATGCATCCATTAATTTTTTAACATAGCGCCAATTATAGAGATGTACCTGATGTGAGGAAGGCTCTTTAAAGCCATAATTGCCCAAAATCATCAGTGACATCAAAGGTGTCTTTGGAAACAGAGTGGATAGTTACAATTTTCTTTGAGGCAAGGATACAAGCCCTAGAGAGTAAAACAAGTTTTGCCTCCTGTGCGGAGCACACCTCAGGGAACATCTGCTTTCAAACACCTCAGTTTGTGAGCAGCAGCATATCTATAACCAGTTTTCCTCACTGTTTCTGAGGCAGGACCCATCCACGTAGTAAACCACTAACACATTTATTAGCTAGATATCTTTTAAGTCAATGCATAGTTTCATGGGATAAGCTGTAGTCATCAAGCAATTATGTGGCTGTCTTTCCTCTGAAGTGGAGAGCTGTGAGTCAGAGTTCAGCATTGGACATTAGATAACAGTAATGTGAAAGGAGATAACAACAGGATTTCATACTTGGACTACCAGGAGATGGATAAGTGTTGGGTTTTAGTTGAAAAGAAAAGTGTGTCCACTGAATGAGGCCAAGCCACTGTGAGAGGTGAATCCAATTTGGTATTTGAAGACATTTCAAACAGGTTAGTGGCAGGTGTCCATGCATAAATATGGGTCAGTCTAGCTGGAATAGGGTCCAAAGCACAGGAGTAATATGCAATTGAGCTCTTCTTGTCACCATCTGCTGAAGTTAACACCCCCCTCCCAGGGCAAATGCCCTACGTTCATGTTAGCTATGTGTAGGGGTTTAACTAGTTGAGCAATCCAAGTGCAGGGGCAGAAGGTAAATCAGAAGTCAAAGAAATTAGGCTTTGCTCTGCTTCCTTGGACTGAGGTAAAGGTTCAAGGATGTCATTTCCTATAAGATCTTATAAGGGCTTGTGTTAGAACTGGGAGCCTCTAGTTGGCTGAGGTAGGTACCTTAGTCCAAATAGGGACCCTTGCTTTTAGTCAGGGTAAGGAGGGACACACCTTCAGATAACCCATGCTCACCCCCTGGTAGCTTGGCACGAGCAGCCAGGCTTATCTCCAAGGCAATGTGTAAAGTATTTGCACCCACACTCCCAGTAACACAGTGATAACACCACAAATGGACACCACACTGGTTTCATAAAAATAACCGTATTATTATAAAAAGGAATACGATGAGACCAAACGATAGAAAACCAACATATGCGTATTCGTAATAATTCACTTGGCCGGTTACTAGGCCAGCAATCACTTGTAGGTTCTTGCGGTACTAATGCAATGCTATGCAGTTCGTAATGTAATAATAGGACAGTCCTTAATGCAAGAATCAGGCAGTTCGTAATGCAATAGTAATGCGATTCGTAATGCAAGAATCAGGCAGTTCGTAATGCAATAATAATGCGGTTCGTGATGCAAGAATCAGGCAGTTCATAATGCAATAATAATGCGGTTCGTGATGCAAGAATCAGGCAGTTCGTAATGCAATAATAATGCAATTCGTAATGCACAAATCAGGCACTTCGTAATGCAATAATAATGCGATTCGAAATGCACAAATCAGGCAGTTCGTAATGCAATAAAAATGCGATTCGTAATGCACAAATCAGGCAGTTCGTAATGCAATAAAAATGTGGTTCGTGCTGCAATGTGCGCGGTCAACTCGGGCCCCCACTAGGCCCCAACAGCAGAGACAACGGTCATAGACTTACAGGGGCGGACTCGGTCCTGCTGGGCAGGTCCGGGCCGCTCGGGGACTCAGCGCGTCTAACGCGGTGCAGCGGGAGAGAGCTCGGAGCACTCCTGTACTCCTCCTGCACGCCTCCCCAGGCCACACACGCTTGCGGCTCCCGATTGGAGTCCAAGCCTTACCTGGGGGGGTGCGCTTCCTCGCTCTCTCTCTCTCTCCCCGCTCATCGGACGTCCTGCTGGGCGATCCCAATCACGTTGCGGCTCTGTTGCTAGGCGGCGCTGTAGCCGGACAGGTTACGGCACTGCCTTCTCTGTCGCTGATGATCTTGGGCAGATTCCTTTCGACGAACAATGATCACGATCCCTTTCACCTTGTAGCTTCCTTAGCTTCAAGAAATCCTTTAGCACGTTGCGGCTCGGGCCGGCGGCGGTGATCCTTACTCACAGCCTCAGTTACGATGTCGGCTCAGGCCACAAACAGCAATACAGCAGCGTGGACGATGTTTCACGCTGCGGGGGCAATGCGATCACGGGGCACCTTTTACACAGTACCCCGGACCACATGGCAGTCTCAGGCGTGCAAGAGCACCACGCACACAGCGTCGCTGAGACACAGTCCTCAGTTCCAAGCACCCCGTTAGCACGTTGCTGCTCGGGCCGGCCGCAGCGATTTTCACTCGCAGCCTCAGTTACGATGACGGCTCGGGCCACAAACAGCAGTACAGCAGCGTGGACGATGTTTCACGCTGCGGGGGCCATGCGATCACGGGCAAATTGTAAACAGTACCACGGACCACACAGCAGTCTCAGGCGTGCAAGAGCACCACGCACACAGCGTCGCTGAGACACGGGTCTTAGTTTAAAACAGTCCTTTGGCACGTTGCGGCTCTGGCCGGCGGCGGCGATCTTCACTCGCAGCCTCAGTTACGATGACGGCTCGGGCCACAACAGCAAGGCAGCAGCGTGGACGATGTTTCACGCTGCGGGCGCAATGCGATCACGGGGCACCTCGTAAACAGTACCCCGGACCACACGGCAGTCTCAGGCGTGCAAGATCACCACGCACACAGCGTCGCTGAGACACGGTTGGAAAATTTTGTGTTCCTGAGTTTCCACAACAGGGGACCAGCTCTCCTCGGGCCCTTGGAGACACGCTACTTCAGGACACAGCATACAGCAAAGTCCTCACAAGCAGGGGGACACAGCACACAGCAAAGTCCCTTGTCCTCTCCTTAGTCAAACCAGCAAACTGCAGGCCAGCCCCAGAACACACAGCAAGGGCAGTCCTTCTCTTCAGTCTCTTCAGCTGTTCTTCTTTGGCAGATGTTCCTCTTGTTCACCAAGTATGTTCAATCCTTTTTCAGTATGGATTGCAGTCTTGAGTTCAGGGGTTTCAGCTCTTACATTTATACCCCTAAATGCCTTTGAAGTCTTTGTGTTCAGGGGGCTCTGAGCCCAGTCCAAACCAGTTCTGGGTGCCTTCCTGCCAGGGCACACCTTCTTCCTTTGATAGTGGGAGTCTGGGGCCCAGACGCTCAGCAGGAGGTGGAGCCATCCTTTTGTGGCAGCAACACAGCCCTCTTCACATCCAGGGGGCTACTCCTCCCCCCTACATCAAATGCAGGCCCAGGTTGTTGCTGTCTCACCTTCTCCTCCCTGGGGTCAGGACACTTCCCAGACCCTGTCACATCTAAACCCAGGCAGGCAATATACAACCAGGCAGAGGCACACAAGATGGTTTAAGACAAGAAACCAGCCACTCTTAAAAACGTGGTTCTAAGCACACAATTTAAAAACCATCTTCACAAAAAGATGTGTTATTAAATTCTGAGTTCAGGCACACTAAACTCCACCTCTCCATCTTATGCCTATGGGAAGATATGCTGGAAACATGGGACACAGTATTCCCCATTCTGTCCTATGGGCAAGATGGCCTTGCAACAGTGAAAAACGAATTTGGCAGCCTTTCACTGTCAGGACATGGTACACACCTCAGTAGATGTCCTACCTTTCACATACACTGCACCCTGCCCAGGGGGGTACCTTGGGCCTACTATAGGGGTGTCTGATGTGTATAAAACGGGAAGGTAAGGCCTGGCAAGTGGGTGCACTTGTCAGGACAATAAGGCAGTTAACAAACTGCGCGCAGGCACTGCAGTGGCAGGCTTGAGATCTCTCTTTAGGGCTACTTGTGTGGGTGGCACAATTAGTGCTGCCTGCCCACTAGTAGCATTTGCATTACCCGCCCTGGCACACATAGTGCACTTTACTAGGGACTTCACTAGTAAGGCAAACATACCAATCATGGACAACCAATTACCATAACAATTTACACAGAGAGCATATGCACTTTAGCACTGATCAGCAATAGTAAAGTGCCCAGAGTCCTAAAACCAACAAAAACAGGTCAGAAACAATACAGGAGGAAGGCAAAACGTTCAGGGATGACCCTGCAAAAAGGGCCAAGTCCAACACAACCCCCTTCCAGCCAAAACACAGGGTAGACCAATCACTACCTTGATGGGCTTCCCGGCTTTGGGCGATAGAACACGGACCCTGGCCCGCAACTGCAGGGGCATATTCCAGTTCTATGCCAATCTGAACCCAGTTGGATCCCTCTGTCCATAGTCTCAGGGCCCCCTAAGCTGACCCAGGGGGGACCCATCTCCTCACCTGGGGACCCCATCTGTGCCGCGCCTAAACTTACTTTGCTCACAGATGTGTCCACACTGATAGACAGTGCCCACATGGCCAACACAGGGGTGTGGCCCAGTCCACCCTCGAGGTCTGACTCCAGCCCCCCTCCCAGGGGCAACTCTGTCCACCAGGACAACCAGCCACAGTGGCCACTGACAGCTGTCAGTGATGAGAGCCAGGCCTCAGGCCTTTCAGGCCTCTCTAACCTCTGTGGCGTCAGAAAGTGGGGGGCAGTAGCCCCAGGTGCCTGGCACCTTTTCTCCACTCTCCCTTCTGCCAAGTCAGGTATGGCATCCTGACACTGGCCCGCCAGCCCAGGGTCTGTACCCTCCGGCTGGACAAGAGACTGGGGTGGGCTCTCCCACACCCTGCCTTCCTCTCTGGACCCATGCACCCTCCCCACTGGAGCGGTGCTACCAGACACCAGAACTGGTGGGATGCTGGTTACAGCAGTTCCCCTCAGTTCACCTGACACTTTGGGATCCCCCCCAGGCAGTGGCCTCCCGGTACAGACTAGGCTCCCCTCCTGTTGTTCCCTTATGGAACCAACCAGGTCCTGGGACTGGGTATCGGGCACCTTGGGACACAGCCCCCTCCCACTCCTTCTCCTCTGAGACAGGACGTGGGACCCTACACCCCTCCCACTACATTGGGACCTATCTGGGCTACCACCAACCTCCCCTACCTCACTTGGTTGGGGAAAACCTGAACCACCCCCTTCTGGATCACTCCCAAAAGCTTCCTCAGACCCTCGGGAATCCACCCAAAGGTCTGCCTCCTGCGCAAGCTCCCTGGAATCAGAGAACTCGCACCCCACCGGGTGTTGGCTTAGCTCTGGAAAACAGGGACTTAAAATATGCTCTCCAACAAATGAATCACACAGCCCCCCACAGTTGTTAACCAAGCTATCCTTTGCCTCACCCTCCAGTGCCTCACACAAGTACCCCACACCACTCTCCTGAGATTGGCAAGACAGGGTCTGACTGTCTCCGTCACTCAACCTACACTCTTCTGGGCGGTCTCCACACTCACACACCAAGGTTTCTACCATAGGGGAACCCCTCTCCCTACACCTCTCATCTAGGGTCAGTAGAGTGTCCCTCCCACCACTAGGAATATGATCCCCTGTGTCAGTTCCCCAATCTACTTCAGGGACACTGCACACCACTGGAGCTACCTCATAAACCTGAACCCCCTGGTGTACGTTAACCCTCTCCCTCAAGTCAGGCGCCACATCTCTGGGTGTATGTACTTTTCTCTCAGCACTAGACACTACACTTTTGCTGCCACCATCTGAGCTGGACTCCATCTCCAACCCAGCGGAGCTCACTTCCTGAGCTACACACATCTCTTTTGGCTTGGTTGAGACACTCATGGCCTCGAGCCTTTCGAGCTCCAAATCTAGCTCCTTCATTCTTAACTTATGGGCCAAAAGCAATTTCTTTTCCTCCAAAGCGAGAGCGTTCTTGCTCTCCTCTGCCCACCTTTTGCTCTCAATGAGCAACTTCTTCTCATCCGCCTGAGCCTTTAGTTTTAAAACCTCCAACTCATGCTCTCTGACCCTTTGGTTTTCCTCCAGCTCCTCTGGGGAAAAGCTCCTCCCTGAATGGTTACTACCAGCCCCTGAGGCTGGTCCTTCCACTGGCAAATCCTGTGGACCAAATCCATTCCCTGGGTCATCCTCATCCACCTCATCATCACCTGTCTCCTGAGCCTCTTTGGCTTCCCACCAGGCCCTCAAGGCCGTTTGCAGCTCCTCCTTCTTGGCGCTACTTTTCATGGGACATCCCAAAGCTCTGCAGAATTGCCTCAATTGATCAACTTTGTAGGTAAGCAATGCCTCAATGTCGAATTCCAATTCTGCAGCCTCACTGACTTCTTGTCTCCTTTGAGACATGATGTGTGGCTTAAAGGTCGCTCAAAAATAGAACCAAAAATCAAAACACAATATGTGGTTGCGTCGTGGTCTGCGCTAAACTAGTGATGTACACCAATCACTGTGAGTCAGTTGCAAATACACGTTCAAAGCCCACCGCTGCCACCAATGTTAGAACTGGGTGTCTCTAGTTGGCTGAGGTAGGTACCTTAGTCCAAATAGGGACCCTTGCTTCTAGTCAGGGTAAGGAGGGACACACCTTCAGATAACCCCTGCTCACCCCCTGGTAGCTTGGCACGAGCAGCCAGGCTTATCTCCAAGGCAATGTGTAAAGTATTTGCAACCACACTCCCAGTAACACAGTGATAACACCACAAATGGACACCACACTGGTTTCATAAAAATAACCGTATCTTTATAAAAAGGAATACGATGAGACCAAACGATAGAAAACCAACATATGCGTATTCGTAATAATTCACTTGGCCGGTTACTAGGCCAGCAATCACTTGTAGGTTCTTGCGGTATTAATGAGCAAGTTACGATCTCTAATGCAGTCCTAATGCAATGCTATGCAGTTCGTAATGTAATAATAGGACAGTCCTTAATGCAAGAATCAGGCAGTTCGTAATGCAATAGTAATGCGATTCGTAATGCAAGAATCAGGCAGTTCGTAATGCAATAATAATGCGGTTAGTGATGCAAGAATCAGGCAGTTCGTAATGCAATAATAATGCGGTTTGTGATGCAAGAATCAGGCAGTTAGTAATGCAATAATAATGCGATTCGTAATGCACAAATCAGGCAGTTCGTAATTCAATAATAATGCGATTCGTAATGCACAAATCAGGCAGTTCGTAATGTAATAATAATGCGATTTGTAATGCATAAATCAGGCAGTTCATAATGCAATAAAAATGTGGTTCGTGCTGCAATCTGCGCGGTCAACTCGGGCCGCCACTAGGCCCCAACAGCCGAGACAACGGTCATAGACTTACAGGGGCGGCCCCGGTCCTGCTGGGCAGGTCCGGGCCGCTCCGGGACTCAGTGCGTCTAACACGGTGCAGCAGGAGAGAGCTCGGAGCACTCCTGTACTCCTCCTGCACGCCTCCCCAGGCCACATACGCTTGCGGCTCCTGACCGGAGTCCAAGCCTTACCTGGGGGGGGGGGTGCGCTGCCTTGCTCTCTCTCTCTCCCCGCACGTCCTGCTGGGCGATCCCGATCACGTTGCGCCTCTGTTGCTAGGCTGCGCTGTAGCCGGACAGGTTGCGGCGCTGCCTTCTCCTTCGCTGATGATCTTGGTCAGATTCCTTTAGACGAACAATGATCACGATCCCTTTATCCTTGTAGCTTCCTTAGCTTCAAGAAATCCTTTAGCACATTGCGGCTCGGGCCGGCGGCGGTGATCCTTACTTACAGCCTCAGTTACGATCTCGGCTCGGGCCACAAACAGCAATACAGCAGCATGGACGATGTTTCACGCTGCGGGGGCAATGCGATCACGGGGCACCTTGTACACAGTACCCCGGACCACACGACAGCCTCAGGCGTGCAAGAGCACCACGCACACAGCGTCGCTGAGACACAGTCCTCAGTTCCAAGTACCCCGTTAGCACGTTGCGGCTCGGGCCGGCAGCGGCGATCTTCACTCGCAGCCTCAGTTACGATGACGGCTCGGGCCACAAACAGCAGTACAGCAGCGTGGACGATGTTTCACGCTGCGGTGGCCATGCGATCACGGGCACCTCGTAAACAGTACCACGGACCACACGGCAGTCTCAGGCGTGCAGGAGCACCACGCACACAGCGTCGCTGAGACACGGTTGGAAACTTTTGTGTTCCTGAGTTTCCACAACAGGGGACCAGCTCTCCTCGGGCCCTTGGAGACACGCTACTTCAGGACACAGCACACAGCAAAGTCCTCACAAGCAGGGGGACACAGCACACAGCAAAGTCCCTTGTCCTCTCCTTAGTCAAACCAGCAAACTGCAGACCAGCCCCAGAACACACAGCAAGGGCAGCCCTTCTCTTCAGTCTCTTCAGCTGTTCTTCTTTGGCAGAGGTTCCTCTTGTTCACCAAGTAGGTTCAATCCTTTTTCAGTATGGATTGCAGTCTTGAGTTCAGGGGTTTCAGCTCTTACATTTATACCCCTAAATGCCTTTGAAGTCTTTGTGTGCAGGGGTCTCTGAGCCCAGTCCAAACCAGTTCTGGGTGCCTTCCTGCCAGGGCACACCTTCTTCCTTTGATAGTGGGGGTCTGGGGCCCAGACGCTCAGCAGGAGGTGGAGCCATCCTTTTGTGGCAGCAACACAGCCCTCTTCACATCCAGGGGGCTACTCCTCCCCCCCTACATCAAATGCAGGCCCAGGCTGTTGCTGTCTCACCTTCTCCTCCATGGGGTCAGGACACTTCCCAGACCCTGTCACATCTAAACCCAGGCAGGCAATATACAACCAGGCAGAGGCACACAAGATGGTTTAAGACAAGAAACCAGCCACTCTTAAAAACGTGGTTTCTAAGCACACAATTTAAAAACCATCTTCACAAAAAGATGTGTTATTAAATTCTGAGTTCAGGCACACTAAACTCCACCTCTCCATCTTATGCCTATGGGAAGATATGCTGGAAACATGGGACACAGCATTCCCCATTCTGTCCTATGGGCAAGATGGCCTTGCAACAGTGAAAAACGAATTTGGCAGCCTTTCACTGTCAGGACATGGTACACACCTCAGTACATGTCCTACCTTTCACATACACTGCACCCTGCCCAGGGGGTACCTTGGGCCTACTATAGGGGTGTCTGATGTGTATAAAAGGGAAGGTAAGGCCTGGCAAGTGGGTGCACTTGTCAGGACAATAAGGCAGTTAACAAACTGCGCGCAGGCACTGCAGTGGCAGGCCTGAGATCTCTCTTTAGGGCTACTTGTGTGGGTGGCACAATTAGTGCTGCAGGCCCACTAGTAGCATTTGCATTACCCGCCCTGGCAGACATAGTGCACTTTACTAGGGACTTCACTAGTAAGGCAAACATACCAATCATGGACAACCAATTACCATAACAATTTACACAGAGAGCATATGCACTTTAGCACTGATCAGCAGTAGTAAAGTGCCCAGATTCCGAAAACCAACAAAAACAGGTCAGAAACAATACAGGAGGAAGGCAAAAAGTTCAGGGATGACCCTGCAAAAAGGGCCAAGTCCAACACAACCCCCTTCCAGCCAAAACACAGGGTAGACCAATCACTACCTTGATGGGCTTCCCGGCTTTGGGCGATAGAACACGGACCCTGGTCCGCAACTGAATGGGCATATTCCAGTTCTACGCCAATCTGAACCCAGTTGGATCCCTCTGTCCATACTCTCAGGGCCCCCTAAGCTAACCCAGGGGGGACCCATCTCCTCACCTGGGGACCCCATCTGTGCCGCGCCTAAACTTACTTTGCTCACAGATGTGTCCACACTGGTAGACAGTACCCACATGGCCAACACAGTGGTGTGGCCCAGTCCACCCTCGAGGTGTGGCCCAGTCCACCCTCGAGGTGTGACTCCAGCCCCCCTCCCAGGGGCAACTCTGTCCACCAGGACAACCAGCCACAGTGGCCACTGACAGCTGTCAGTGATGAGAGCCAGGCCTCAGGCCTTTCAGGCCTCTCTAACCTCTGTGGCGTCAGAATGTGGGGGGCAGTAGCCCCAGGTGCCTGGCACCTTTTCCCCACTCTCCCTTCTGCCAAGTCAGGTATGGCATCCTGACACTGGCCTGCCAGCCCAGGGTCTGTTCCCTCCGGCTGGACAAGAGACTGGGGTGGGCTCTCCCACATCCTGCCTTCCTCTCTGGACCCATGCACCCTCCCCACTGGAGCGGTGCTACCAGACACCAGAACTGGTGGGATGCTGGTTACAGCTGTCCCTCTCAGTTCACCTGACACTTTGGGATCCCCCCCAGGCAGTGGCCTCCCGGTACAGACTAGGCTCCCCTCCTGGTGTTCCCTTATGGAACCAACCAGGTCCTGGGACTGGGAATCGGGCACCTTGGGACACAGCCCCCTCCCACTCCTCCTCTGAGACAGGACGTGGGACCCTACACCCCTCCCACTACATTGGGACCTATCTGGGCTACCATCAATCTCCCCTACCTCACTTGGTTGGGGAAAACCTGAACCACCCCCTTCTGGGTCACTCCCAAAAGCTTCCTCAGACCCTCGGGAATCCACCCAAAGGTCTGTCTCCTGCGCAAGCTCCCTGGAATCAGAGAACTCGCACCCCACCGGGTGTTGGCATAACTCTGGAAAACAGGGACTTAAAATATGCTCTCTAACAAATGAATCACACAGCCCCCCACAGTTGTTAACCAAGCTATCCTTTGCCTCACCCTCCTGTGCCTCACACAAGTACCCCACACCACTCTCCTGAGATTGGCAAGACAGGGTCTGACTGTCTCCGTCACTCAACCTACACTCTTCTGGGCGGTCTCCACACTCACACACCAAGGTTTCTACCATGGGGGAACCCCTCTCCCTGCACCTCTCATCTAGGGTCAGTAGAGTGTCCCTCCCACCACTAGGAATATGATCCCCTGTGTCAGTTCCCCAATCTACTTCAGGGACACTGCACACCACTGGAGCTACCTCATAAACCTGAACCCCCTGGTGTATGTTAACCCCCTCCCTCAAGTCAGGCGCCACATCTCTGGGTGCATGTACTTTTCTCTCAGCACTAGACACTACACTTTTGCTGCCACCATCTGAGCTGGACTTCACCTCCAACCCAGCGGAGCTCACTTCCTGAGCTACACACATCTCTTTTGGCTTGGCTGAGACACTCATGGCCTCGAGCCTTTCGAGCTCCAAATCAAGCTCCCTCATTCTTAACTTATGGGCCAAAAGCAATTTCTTGTCCTCCAAAGCGAGAGCGTTCTTGCTCTCCTCTGCCCACCTTTTGCTCTCAATGAGCAACTTCTTCTCATCCGCCTGAGCCTTTAGTTTTAAAACCTCCAACTCATGCGCTCTGACCCTTTGGTTTTCCTCCAGCTCCTCTGGGGAAAAGCTCCTCCCTGAATGGTTACTACCAGCCCCTGAGGCTGGTCCTTCCACCGGCAAATCCTGTGGACCAAATCCATTCCCTGGGTCATCCTCATCCACCTCATCATCACCTGTCTCCTAAGCCTCTTTGGCTTCCCACCAGGCCCTCAAGGCCGTTTGCAGCTCCTCCTTCTTGGCGCTACTTTTCATGGGACATCCCAAAGCTCTGCAGAATTACCTCAATTGATTAACTTTGTAGGTAAGCAATGCCTCAATGTCAAATTCCAATTCTGCAGCCTCACTGGCTTCTTGACTCCTTTGAGACATGATGTGTGGCTTAAAGGTCACTCAAAAATAGAACCAAAAATCAAAACACAATATGTGGTTGCGTCGTGGTCTGCGCTAAACTAGTGATGTACACCAATCACTGTGAGTCAGTAGCAAATACACGTTCAAATCCCACCGCTGCCACCAATGTTAGAACTTGGTGTCTCTAGTTGGCTGAGGTAGGTACCTTAGTCCAAATAGGGACCCTTGCTTCTAGTCAGGGTAAGGAGGGACACACCTTCAGATAACCCCTGCTCACCCCCTGGTAACTTGGCACGAGCAGCCAGGCTTATCTCCAAGGCAATGTGTAAAGTATTTGCAACCACACTCCCAGTAACACAGTGATAACACCACAAATGGACACCACACTGGTTTCATAAAAATAACCGTTAGGACAAGAAACCAGCCACTTTTAAAAGTGTGGTTTCTAAACACACAATTTAAAAACCATCTTCATAGAAAGATGTGTTATTAAATTCTGAATTCAGGCACACTAAACTCCACCTCTCCAGCTTATGCCTATGGGAAGATATGCTGGAAACATGGGACCCAGCATGCCCCATTCTGTCCTATGGACAAGATGGCCTTGCAACAGTGAACAACGAATTTGGCAGTATTTCACTGTCAGGACATGGTACACACCTCAGTACATGTCCTACCTTTCACATACACTGCACCCTGCCCAGGGGGGGACCTTGGGCCTACTATAGGGGTGTCTGATGTGTATAAAAAGGGAAGGTAAGGCCTGGCAAGTGGGTGCACTTGTCAGGACAATAAGGCAGTTAACAAACTGCGCGCAGGCACTGCAGTGGCAGGCCTGAGATCTCTCTTTAGGGCTACTTGTGTGGGCGGCACAATTAGTGCTGCAGGCCCACTAGTAGCATTTGCATTACCCGCCCTGGCACACATAGTGCACTTTACTAGGGACTTCACTAGTAAGGCAAACATACCAATCATGGACAACCAATTACCATAACAATTTACACAGAGAGCATATGCACTTTAGCACTGATCAGCAGTAGTAAAGTGCCCAGAGTCCTAAAACCAACAAAAACAGGTCAGAAACAATACAGGAGGAAGGCAAAAAGTTCAGGGATGACCCTGCAAAAAGGGCCAAGTCCAACATCTTATCTAAACCAGTGTATCCTAACTCGGCAATAGCCAGCCATACATAGGAGAATGCACTAGTGGGGTGAGGGGCCTTAAAACATTTCCTGAATATGATCAGTAGATATGTGCCTTTCTTCTTCAAAAAAACACATGGGAGACAAAACTACAGCTTATACTTGGAGACCCTATGCCGTACCTTTTCTAACCCAGTAAGGCACTAGAGAGATCACATTTCAATTGTTACAATTTTTTAGAGGTAACCTACAGATCATCTACATACGGGATATGGACAGACTCCCCAGAAAGGTAACAGATTAAAGGTGTCATTTCAGGGCCCGTGAAAATACAGAATGTGACTTAGTGTATCCTCGATAAAGCCTTGTTGAAGTTAGTTGTTGGCCGCAAATAGAAATTGACTTTCATGTTGTATTGTGATAGAAAATAAAGTGAAACACAAATCAACAACAATGAAATGTAGCAGTAGATGAGATAGAGGACATGATAGCAGTAGGATTTGGGACAACAACAAGAGCAGGGCGTACCACAACGTAAACTGTTCTCAAGTCTTTTCCAAAGTGGTGAGTGTCTTTCCCATGTTACTTGATGTGGTGTTGCAGTGGATAGTAGAGGGGAGGAGGATACATTGCTCTAGAAATGTGGAGATGACAGGACGGATTTCCTCATCAGTTGCAGGTGGTTTTGAAGGACCTGATGAAGTCTCTTCCTGGGTTTAAGCAAATCTTAAATGGCTCAGCAATGGGGACACCCTACATCAATGCATGCTGGGAACACAAGGAGTGAGGGATTATCTGTAAGAGTGTGGACCAATCCTCAGAAAAAGATATGATAGGGGGCATGTCAGTGTGCAGGGGCTCAAACAACATCGCTAGCACAGCATGTTTATTGTCTGCCTCTACCTCCAAGAAAGCACAAATTCATCGTTCCAATACACAATATAATTTAAATCTTGCTCTAGGACATTTGTGTGAGAAGAAACACTTAGCAAAAAGGCAAGTTGATCTGATACAGGGCCTATGGAAATGGAAACTGCAGTGGAAATAGAATGGAGGCTCTTCTGATTAGAAATGCTGACACACTCATAGTTTTTCTCGAGCGTCGAATGATAGGGAAATTGGAAGCCTTACGAGCTGAATGTCCAGGTTTGGTGTCAATGAAACAGAAAGTGAGTTTGCCATTAATGAAACAATATACATAAGGACCCTTTAGAAAAACTGTAGACTGATTTAAGGATAGGGTTTCTTTCAGGCTCACCTAGTAAGAAGCTGATGGGAGGTTTGGGGTGGGAAATCACAGTTTGATCGTTTGGCATTTGGAGTCTATTTGGCCACTACCCGGTCCAATGTCATAGCTGCTTGTAGTTATAGTAGTAGGAGTCCCTGGATGGAACAAATCAACCCTTCTCCTTCCCTTTCCACGGTGCCTCCCACTGTTACCTCCCTTTACTGTTCCTCCCTGCCTTCTCCCACCTCCCTCTTTTTATAATTGCATCTATAGGACTATGTTTTGCTCCAGTTTGCTCTTTCTTTTCCTGTCGGGTAACTAAACAGAGGTTAGCTTGTGGCACAGTTCTGAAAGGGATTTTATTTGCCAGCCCACACAAATGAGGTGTAATAGGCCCTGAAATTCAGGGAGTAGTGCCTGAACAAAGGAGACATCCATTGCCTCTTGGAGGAATTTTTAATACCGAATAGTTTGTTGACTTTTGGCCTGATTTAGAGTTTGGTGGACAGGTTACTCTGTCTCAAGCTTTGCAGATTTCCTATCTGGCTTATTACTAATGCATTATAGCCAATGGCACTTATAATAAGGTGATAATGATATTTGCAGTTTAATAAGCCTCCAGAGATTTAGAATAAAGGTTAAAATGTGCCTTTTGAAAGAGGAAATCAAAGTGATGCCTGTTTTGGCTGTGGTTTGAACTTGGCAAGGAACTAGAGTCCAAATACGTTTAACATGAAGCGGAAAACCACTCATCTGCTCATTCACTCGTGCACCACACAGCTGACCAAAGAGAAAGTAAAATAGTATTCAAAACTATAATTTATGATGTAAACCCGTACTGTTGGCAAATGTGTATGGTGTAGATGAAAGGCACAGGTCATTTGTGTACATTGTAATCTGTTTCACTGCTTGCAAAGTAATAATCTTAACTACTTAATAAAATAAAGAAGGCAGTGTTGAAGAACAGAATGCTATGGTACTGCAATATTTAACTGGTTCTGCCAACCTTTTTTATGATGTTTGCACATTTCATCCTCTGCAGACCAAATAATACCTCCTCGGCTTTCTGTGTGTGTGTCTTGAGTCTAAGATGGCAGCATGAGGCCAGTTTCCCCACCCCCACCCCCACCCAAACACAGACGCACGGAACTGATCCAAATAATTCAGACTCATCTTTAACAGGTTTTAGGTTATGTTTTTGATAATTGATGAAAGGATAGCTTGAAGAAGCGATTTCACACCATGGGCCTCCCTTGTTCACCGTCTAGGTTTCAGTAACCTGAGTGCCCTCCAACTATGGCCCTTCTTATTGGTTTTATGGTTCTCCTGATTGTAAGGAAATGCCTCTTTTAGCATGATCATCCCCAAAGTTTTGCACTAATGCTGCTGGTTTTTCAACTCTGAGAGTGCACTGAGGCCTGCTAACCAGACCTTGGAGCCAGTACTTTCACCGCTAAAAGTGTAATGTTAAATTGGCTATACTCAATTTGCATATGTTAACTTACTTATAAGTCTCTAGTATATGGTACCAGGGGCACCTAGGGCCTGTAAGTTAAAATGTCTACCAGGGGCTGCAGCACTTATTGTGCCACCTTAAGTGTGACAATATAAAAAGTGTCTCCCAGCCTGCCACTGCAGCCTGGAAGAGCAGTTCTAAGTTTATTTATTTAAATATTTATATAGCGCACTACTACCCGAGGGCGTCTAGGCGCTTGCAGAAAAGGCACGCAGAACACACTGAGATGTTAGATTTCCAGTCCTTGGGCAGATTTACAGAGTAAAGAGCCAAGTCTTGAGTCCCTTCCTAAAGGACAATAGATCAGAAGCATTCTTTAAATAGAATGGTAGCTTATTCCACCATCTTGTGGTGATGCTAAAGAAACTTTTGCCACCCCATCTCTGGAGACGGAAGGTAGGCTCTGTCACCAGCTTCAATGAGGTCGGTCGAAGTGTGCGTGCAGGGGTATGCCATTTGAAGCGCTTTATCAGGTAACTAGGGCCTGAATTTTGTAATGCCTTAAAGGCAATACATAAGGCTTTAAACCTGATGCGCTTCTCCATTGGTAACCAGTGCAGAGAGTTGAGAGCATGTTTAGCTGACGAGTATTTGTCTAATCCAAAGAGCAATCTCGCAGCGGAGTTCTGGAGTACCTGTAGCTTTGCCACTACCGATTTGTTTACTCCGACCAGTAGCCCATTGCAGTAGTCGAGTTTTGATAACACTAAGGCTGACACCACAGTTTTCTGAAAATTTGTCGGTATAAATGGGAGCACTTTCCTTAGAATTTTCATAGTGTAATAAATGGATGCAGTAAGCATTTTTACATGCTGGGAAAAAGATAGGGTGGAATCCATAGTGACTCCAAGGTTTTTGGCCTTGGTGACTGGGACGGGAACAGTCCCCAAATCAGATGGCCACCAGTCTGAGGACGGAGCAACATAAATGTTGAAAAGGGTGGGGCTCAAGGATGAGCCCTGGGGCACCCCAAACGGGAGCCTGAAACATTTTGCTAACTTGACTTTGCTAACTTGCTAACTTGACTTTGCCATTTAATCTAATGACAACGCCTAGACCTCTTTTTTACTATATATGTCACCCCAAAGGTAGTCCTATCGAGTCTTAAGGTCGGGTGATGTATGTTAGAAAGTGGGACATGTACTTTTATATGTCCTAACAGTAGAACCCCTGAAATGTCATTTTTACTGTGGAAAGGCTTGTAGCCCCATTGGGGAGTACAGGGTTGCGCCCTGACAACTCAATTGTGCTAACTTCCGAATGGAACTACTAAAGTTGGTAGTTCATGGTATCAAATAAATGCTGTTGAATTTCTTTTGTGTTGTGTGACTTTCTTATTCTGTTGTTTGGGTACTTTACACTTGTTATTTTTTTTTTGGCCTGACTTCTCGAAGCCACAGTTACCAAAGATTGAGCAAAGGTTTAACAAACATGCCTGACTGGACCCAAGTCGGTAACCTGAGTGTATTCCACAATGAGATCACACAACCACACCATATAGTATACTACATTTCCTCACACTGATTCAGGTGAAAATAGGATTTTCAACCCAAAGTAAATTTCTGAAATCTGTAATAAAACCATATATTGAAGCGGTGGTGGGATATGATTGAGACCCATGGAGAAATGTGAGTGAGGTATGAAGCAGGTGAGTTGTATCAGTTCACGCTCACTCACACGTGCGCTTACACACTTGGGTGCGCACGCACACACACACATTTTATGGTGTCTCCCTATAATTCCATGTTTTTTTTGCTGTTGTCATTGAGTTTTGAGAGAGAGTGTGAGAGGAATTTAGACTTTGGTGGGGTTTCCATATCTTGTAAACTAAAGGTACTGCAGCAAATTTTTGCATTCTGTAGGTGGGTAGAAGTGTGCCATAAAAGGGCCAAGTCACAAAGGTAAATGTAAGCATTTAAATTTACTTACATGTAAATTTACTGCTGCACCTTGATATGAATCTACACTTTTGAGCTATTCACCATTTCTGACTGTAGATGTATACCTAAGTGCAGACTTGCATTTCTCCACCCCTCAGTTCAGGCGGTGGAGACATCTAAACTAAATTTACGAGTGTAAAGGTACTACTACCAGTAACTTTTCAAATGTAGGCGGCGATCTAAGTCACTGTGGTGGAGATTGCTCTTTGAGAATGTATAAGAAAATTTCTGAAAGTTTATTATTCTTAAAAAATATATATATTTTTTTAAATATAAAATATACATGGAACATTTTAAAATATTTATTATTAACATAGAATTAATAAAAAAAATGTTGCAGCACATTAACTCATTAAATTTTATGTATATTAAATAATTATTTTAAATATATTCATCTAATTTATAAATATTATTTCTTTTAAAAAATGTAAACAACTCACAACCATAGTATTTTTTTTATTTTAATATGTATTAAAATCATTAAATTAGATTTTAAAATATTAAAACATTTGTTTAATAATTATATATGTTTTTAACATTAAACAAAATAAATATTTAATACATGGATGGCTGAAAATCTCTGTATAAAGCCAGTTTCGAATTTCCTTAGTACAACTGAGTTGTGGTGTATCTAGTCACCTGTAATAAAGAAGTGACAAAACTGTTCAACTGTAATAAGCTCTGACTTCACAATGCCTCCTGACAGCAGTCAGGGTGAAAGGCAGGTAAAGGAGCTTAATTACAACTGCAGTTTAAACATGGAAAAACGGGAACTGGCTTTTCTTTCTTCTGCTATCTTCTTCTAAAAGAAAATGCAATCAGCAAAAAGTAGAGATTTAATGCAGAAAAGATAGAATCTCTTCATGTTTTTGCCCAAATTGACCCAATGCATTTTTTAAAGTAAAATTAAAGTGGTTCTAATATCTTTTTGCAAAAAAGTCTAACTGCTTTTTGTTGTGTTTAATTTTGCAGCACAGAATCCGCTTTTATTCCTCTTGTCTACAATGAATACAGAAGAGCAAGACACCAAAGATTGAAGTGGTTTGTGTGAAGGGTGATTGTATGACCGTATCTTATAAGGAATTAAGTATCCTCTGCCATAAATTAAAAAGATATTGTAAATCACCTGAGAGTTCCATGACCTTATAAAGGAATTCTGCCTTCGGCCTTATTCTTCTAATGGCCATGGAACTTCTCAGCGACTTGCAATATCGTTATAATGTGTGGTAGGTGGCACTTTATCTCATATATATTTTAAAAGTTGAATTCATTTTATTTAGTTAACATAATTTCGTATTCGGTGTATTTTAAGTCCCTGCCACAATTATTTTCTATTGGAATGTGTTTCAGTACCCCTGAGTGGGCAGTTGTGGTGCCTGATTTACTCCAAGCCGATTTACTACTGTTTTGTCACCTTTAGGGCTGTAGTAACTTTAGAAGTGTAGTTTGTGAACAGCAATTATCTTTTTTATGGGTAGGTGTTTGTAATACTGTGTCCCTCCCTAAACCTTTCCTTACTTTTCCCTAAACTCTTCCTATTTCGTTGTAAATATTCCTCCTTTTCCCACCACTCCCATTGGTTTCTCCCACATTTACTACTAAGTAGTAAACTTACATGTGTTGAGATCTCCACATAAAAAAGATAGGAAAAGTGGAGCTGGAGATTTCCCCTTGTAGGATTGTGAAGTGTATGTTGTACAACGATTGGTACTAAGTAGTCCTACTTTACGTACTACACAATGCAGTTTGTGAATCACGCCCTTTGTATTGAAAGAACAAGAGCATGGGTTTATATCTAAACTACTTACAGGGGAAATTGAAGTAACTGAAGGATTCCAGAACTGACTAGAGAATGGGCAGCAAAGGGTTCTCCTGGGGAAGCATCTAGGTCCGCCCAGCCTTTATGCATGGAGACCCTCATCAATTATTACCCACACAAGGGATGCTTGAAGATGGCGAGCCTCTATAGGACTAGGTTGTGCCATGTTAATGGAAATCTATGTCCGAGTCATCTGAAAATGTTACAGTGACTGAGGACAGGCGTTGTTCTACATCATGTATGACCAGTGTGGTTTCTCACTTTGGATTCAGTCTGTAGTGTAAGCAGTTAAGACGGAGGAGCTAACTGACTCCATACCAAGTATAAACTCTGCCACCTTGAAAAAAAATAGTCCCTATGCACCACATCTGATTTGAGGTATGTAAAGTATGTTCATTTGTTTCATAGAATTGATTTTGCCCAGAGAAACAGATGAAGACAGGCTCTTGAGAACAAACATGAGTTGTTTGACCATTGAAAAGGCAACAATAAGCACATCTGACCCTCTCTGAAGTGATTGCTCTATGCTGAAAACCGTCCGATTAACAGGTAAAGAACTCTACTGGCTGTCTGAAGCCCCCAGATCACCTTAGAAACATGCTGCTTTGTCTATAGGGAGGTATACTTAAGCGCCCCATGGTACATGGCTGACTTCAATCTTCCTCCTAGTCACTTCTGGAACTACCAGTGACTGCAACACTGTATTAGAAGCATTCTAGAAAGGAGACCCATTAATATGCCTAAATCCCCGATACTAAAGTATTTGACCACATGGGCAACATACAGATGTGCAGTATCTGGACTTTACAAACTTATCATAGAGCATTTGCGTCCACACCCTATGGCTATAGCTCTCAGCAACTGGTGGACACATAGATTAGGACTGGAAACAAGTGAGGAGGACTGGGATGGCCTTTTATTGACTTAGAACACATATCTAAGAGCAGCAAGATTGACATTTCGGTATTTCAAGATTTTACATAAATGACATTAGACACCTTATAGGCTGTACAAGACAGACCTGACCAACTCGAGATGCTGGAGGTGCCCTACTGCTGACTGTGACATTGTTCACATACTGTGAGAATGTAACTCTCTTCAAGATTCCTGGTGAGAGATCTAGTCTAGTGTGGCAGGACCAATAGGCATTAAGACTCCATTAAACAACCAAGCAGCACTATTTCATAACAAGGCGGGCTATGTGGAAATCGCACCACAAAGGGGCAGATGGCTAGCAACCCCATCAGCCACAGTGAGGATCTGCATTCCGCGCCTGTGGAAGACAGATAAATTCCCATCTATAGAGACGTGGGTCACAGAGATGCCCACCTGCATGAAAAGGTTATTTACAGGATCTATGATCAGGTACACAAATTCACAGAAATCTGAAAACATTTCCTCACGGAAGAGGGACACGTCAAACCTACAGATGCCTAGCCATATGCATGAACCTCATGCAGGCACACTGTTTATTCCCTTCCAGGCAGTATGAGACAGAGAGTGGATACCCCTATTTCCCATTTTCTTTTCCCTGTTTTTTCCTTTTCTCTCCATGAGTTTCCCCGTATCCCCTCTCGGTCACCAGTACGCTATTTCCAACCCAAGGTTACACGGGGGAAAATATATATATTTTATTTCTCATTGGTTTGCGTACTGGAAGAGGAGATATGTCACATCATATTTTACTCTGTTGGAATTTGCACTTGGTTGTATATTTAGTAAATGATATCACCATTAACAATATATTGTTTTGAATACCCTTTGCAACGGAAGAGCACTGGGCGAAGTGAATATGTACTCTCTTTTTCAGCTTGATCCATAAAATCAAGAAGAAGAGCTACATATTAAGGACAAGGAACAGTAACTGTTTCTGCTTTCTTTTCTTTATTTTCAAATAATAGGCTTAATACCTGGATGCTGAATTGAAATGAGATAACACATTAGAGAAATTAGATGGGTGTAAGGACATTGGCTAGGGATGGTACTCCCCTAACTGACCTTCTATGCATGATACGAGCATGGACTAATGATTATCTCTGTAACTGTGCATGTATATGCTAGACAAGTTCTGTATTCCACTAGCGTTTCGATAATATTGCCTTGGTGCATTGATGTTGATATGAAGCCCAAGGCGAGCCATACTTTAATGTCTTGGATTGATAACAGTATATGTCTTTAATACAAATTCCAATAAAAACAAAAGTTAGTAAAAAAAAGAAGGTATAAAGTAAAAAGTATAATGCATGACTTATTATTCCAATGGCCCAAGTTTAAACTGACCAAATGAAGCACTTAAGACTTAAGAAAATTCTGGACTATCAGGTATCACCTAAGGAATGCAAAAACAAAACAATTATGCAGAACACAGAGGTGCCAGATGCAAGCTGGAAAACTTGGGAGGAAAATTGTGAGTGCTCCACATTAAATAGTGCCACTGCCTTGTTTGACTTGGAACCAGAAGTCATCATCCCAGGGTGCCATCTTGGAAAGGTGCCCTTGCTTTGAAATGGCCTATTGTTGCAATTAGTCATCCTTGAATGTGAAGGATTCTTCCCTGCACATGTAAAAACAAAGACTCCATGCCTACTTTGGCTTCTGTGGTTGTGGAACGAGGCAACACGGTCTGGGCTTTTTAATACAGTGACCACCGCGAAATATGAATGCCTCTTATTCTTCTGCCCCTGGTCTTCATGCCCTGTTGAGACACTAGCACCGTGACCATTTAGGTGGGTTCTGGTAATATGGATCTAAATCCCCTTCAACATCCGGCAAGATTTCCATACATTAATTTAAGTTTCCGAAGACTAAACTCTTCCAGCACTTCCTTGTTGATGGGTAGGATTGTGTATGTGAAGTATGAATAAAGTGTGAAGGGTATGATTGCAGCAAGTGTGCTTGTTTTACAGAATCATGGAAAAGCATTTATTGAAATTTCCTGGAAGAAGCACTACATTGTAACGAAGGATGAGGTATTCAGATTTGCCTGGAGCTGAATCCAGAATGAGTGTGTCTGCACTGATAAGATGGGTGTGTTCTTACCGGGAAAAGATTGTTGAAATTGTCTGTTGGGACGGAAAAGCCTTCTCCATCATAAAGAACGTGTACCTCTGCCCTGAGTGCCCAACTGTACTGTTTTCTGGCTCGCTAATGCTGATTTTTGTTGTCATAGGCAAATATGGATCATGCGTGTGCGCCATGACATACGCCTGCCTCACGGATTGTGGTCCAATTGGACAAGGAGGGGAGCCCAAACCACTATCCTCATAGTGGTGGAAGGCTACCGCCTTCACCAGGAGTTAGGCAGCATATGCACAGTGGTGGCAGCATACTGTGTAATGATCAGTAGGAGTGAACAGGTCCTTTTTAATCTGTGTCACTGGAGTGAGGCCTGCAGACTCACTCACCTTTTTAAACATTCTGCTACTGTGTGCTTACCTCCTCCTTGGCCTACACCAGTTAGATGTAAAGTGCTGTGCAGCGCAAGAGTGGTGACTCTGTGCTGGTTGTATGTACATGGGAAGGGTACAGTACATGCATGTTGAGTGCATGTATTGAGTGTATGTATACCTGTGAGGACTACATTATATGAGAGATGTAGTGCTGTGCAATGCATGTGCAGTGGAAGCATGTGCTGGTTATATGTGTGCTTACGAAAACTACAATACATGAAGGGTTAAGTGTTGTGTAGTGCACGCATGATGAATGTGTTCACAGGCAGTGTATGTGTTTGCAAGTAGTACACCATGGCGCAACACAGAAAGGCTAGAGTACTGAACAGTGCGCAGTGCAAATTTGTGTGCTGAGTGTATGTTTGTCTGTGAGGGCACAATGCATGAAAGTAACAGTACTGAACAGAGTGTGTGCTGTGTCCATACACTGAGTGCAAGTGTGCTGCAATGGTACTTTACATGGATGACCCTGGGTTCCATTTCGGGAAACCTGTGGCCTGCCTGGTGAAGACATGAGGAGTAGAAGAATCCACAGAGACAGATTTGTGAATTGCTGCATTCCTATGAGCTGGGTTGGACACACTGGAAATGGGAGAGAGAGAGTCCCCCTGTACAAAACAAAAGGCACTCATTGATTCCGTGATAGATCACACGGAAATGGCCTGTACACATCTCAGGAAGGAGATGGGGCTGATAAGGAAATCATAAAGAGTAGAGTTGAGAGCCTGGGATTAACCTTTTGATGCACATATCACTGTGTCTGACATCCTGGTGTGAACAGTACTCACTCCCTTGGCCTGCGTTGTGGGCCTATCAACTTTAGAGTCTCTCCTGCTGTGACCTACAGCCTTTCACGAGTAACAAGAGAGAGAAAAGTGTGCACTTCAAAAGAAGCAGAACCCCCAACATAAAACTTCAAAGACCCTGACCCTAAATCACATTTGTTTTCTGGAAATTGACTATAGGGAGGGGAGATGAGACCCCAACATTCGAATTCTGCCAAGCAGCCAGACGGGCTGAGTGTAGAAAAGGGGGGAGCTCTGCAATATTTCTTTCTTTGACCAGGACTGGGGGCCAAGGACTGATAATCTCCCTGCTGGGTGAGGGGACATCACCCAGGGAAACCAAGACCACCTGCTCTAGAGTCTGGAGCACCAGTGCCTGCCTGCTTACCAAGACCAATGTGCCCTGTGAGGAAAAGGAGAGCATTGAAAGGAGTAAAGTCCAGTGGGGAATCCTACTGAGAGGACTGCAAGGTATGAGGAGACAGCTGTGCACTGAACGGGTTGCTGCCCATGTGCCGAATCAAATTGGTGACCTCTGAAATGCTAGGAGAGGGCCGCCGTGAGCTTAGCCATGAATCGAGGGCTGTGCGGGGAGCATGATGTTAGTACCGCATTATTGCTGTGACCCTGTATGCCAGGAGGAGCCACCATGGAAGTAATTGTTGCTGACACAGATCCAAGACGTGTGCAGGCCTTAGTGGTGACCCCATATGCCAGGAGGGGCCACCGTGGTATAGGTGGCTACGCAGTAAAGACTGATGCCCTGCCAGCACGTAACGCAGCAACCCCTTATGCCAGGAAGGGCTGCTGGTACCGGGTACTGCAAAAGTTCAGGCCGTTACCCAGGAAAACTGAAGCTGTGACCTGCTGGTCAGAAACAAGCACTGAGACCTGCCCCTTGACCTGCCTCGTGGACTCCAGAGGACGTCAAGTGGACTTCACTCCATCACTGGGACCCAGCCGGGAGCATGAGGATCAACCCCCTTCCTCCGTGTGAAAAAACGCTGAATTTACAGCACCAAAAGGCATAAAGAGAACCTTCGATTGCTGTTGAATCCGGCTATGCCACTCAGAAGAGATCCTGCGACAGCTTGGTTCTGCTGTGCATCCTGTGTGCAGACTGACTCGACTGAGCAGAATGAGGGCATTGCAAGCGCCCACGGTTGGGGATCTTGCTGAAAAGCTGAATGCTTCTGTGCTGCTGGAGCAAGTAAGTCTTGATAGGAGCCTCATGGGTCCTGGGGGACTTGCTGCTAAAGGAGCTGCAGCACCATAGACACTTTTGACTGTTTCCTAATAGAGTGAACTCTTCAGTAAGGCCTACTAGTGAGCATTCGCTGGATGTGGCCACCACTGAATGGGGGAATAACCCTGACTACATTACAAAGAAGAGGGTGGGGCAGGGACACTAGAGTCCTGACCTCTGTTGTAATACTACTTTGAATATGTAGAGTTAGAAATAAAATACTTCTTTTTTAATATAAAAACAAATATTTGACTGGACATTGATTTATTGACATTACTGAGTGCACTTTGAGTTATGTGTCATACTCAATAACCGGTATCTACACTTCCCCCTGAGGGAGCCTATGACTGCTCGTCCACAACTACCACTGAGAGTCAAGTGCAGAAGGGGTACTTGGCCCAGTTGCTCAGGATCCATAGTAGGCTGGGCTCCAGGGCAACAGGAGTAAAAGGCCTCACCCACCATGGTTGGGCTCAGTTGCCCCTGCGTGCCCCGTGACCCTCTGTAAGGGGTTCTGACATTGTGTTTGGGTGTTTTGAGAGAGTTTAGGTGTTGATCCCAGGCAGGAGAGCCACGGTCCCTTGGCCCATGTAAGAACTAAAGTCCTAGATGAGCTGTGTCCCTGTTTTGCCCCACTCATTTTTTTCTATTTGGCAGTAGTTTGTTACCCTGAGGGACCCATACGATTATAGATCTGGTGCCCCTCAGGGACATCTAAGGTGTGGCCTAAGATTTGGGAAACCCACCAATGGTCTCCCTGCCCTGTAGTCTGTAGGAGGGAGCCTCTCTCTATCAATCTCTATCAACTAACTTTGAACAAACCAGGTTGCTTGCATTACAATGTTTTGGAATACTGTAGCTGCATGCTTGGGTGATGACTGTTGACTTTTCCTACAAAATCCAAGTGGGTTGGGGAAATGGAGTGGAAACATTTTGTGCATAGGGTTTGAAGTAATGTTGGTGAACATCAGAACGAGTTTTCAAGAAAGAGAGATTACAATTGCTATCAGTGTACCTGTTGTTCGCGTTGCTCTCAGCTGACACTCTTCATATTTGTATGAATTATGTTTGCAAGATAAAGGATGAGTGTTTCCCTATGAGAACAGAAAGGAGAGTCTATTGCTCAGTTAGTATTCTTCTCCTACTTCCTTTGTCTACCACGGTGTGTCTGAAGGAAATAAACACATTTTTCCACTGCAGCAGCAACCAATGGTTGTTTTTGCTGTGACCCCACTTGGATGAAGAGGACCCCACAAACATTAAAATGACTGAATTTCTCAATACTTTTCTTGCAGTGTATGTGGTGATTTGTTAGGGTTTGTGTATATAAGTGTGTGAAAGGTTCTATGATGGCATGCTAAAGTTTTTGAAGTGATACTGTTTAGCATTTTACAATGGTGGCTGTATGGGTACATGATGCTTGGCTCATTGGTATGTAATGGTGGTAGTGAAAGTGTATCTTGGTAAATGTATGTGTGTTTGATACTCTGCCTATGGATGTATACTTTGGATAATTATAGTTTTGTGGGTATATGATGGTAGCTTTGTGGTTGTGTGAGTACTTGTATGGGTCTATGAATGGCTATGTGAGGGATTGTGTGGGTGTGTGAGTGGGTGTATGAGAGGTTGTATAGGGGTTTGAGTGGGTATGTGAGTGCTTCTGTGGATGATGTCATTAGTGATGTCACTGACCATGTCATGAGTGATGTAATATGTAAGGTCATAGGCAGTGCATTGTGGGGGCATAAGTTATAGTTACCTCAGGTAACCATAACTGCTGAGTGTCACTGGTTTTGTACAAGGGAAATCTGAGCCTAACTATAAAGTCCCTGCAACCTTTGGTTTTTTCAGTGAATTTCTATGTTTGTTTAAAATTCTATTTCCTAACTATAAAGTCCCTGTAACTTTTGTTTTTTTCAGTGAATTTCCTTTTAAACTTTTTAATCCTAACTGTAACATGTCACCTTTGAGAGTGGCTGAGTGAGTGGCTGTGTTGGTCTATGAGTGGGTCTGTGAGTGCCTGTGTGAGTGTGTGTGTCTGTGTGGGTCTGTGAGTGGGTTTGTAAGTACCTGTGAGAATGTGCGAGCGAGTGTGTGAGTGCCTGTGTGTGTCTGTGAGTGGGTACCCTAGTGGATGTATGGGTCGGTGAGTGGGTGTCTGAGTGGCTTTATGGATGGTTGAGTGGGTGTATGAGTGGCTGTATGGGTCTGTGACTGGGTCTGTGAGTGCCTGTGTAGGACTGTGAATGGGCCTGTCAGTGCCTGCATGGGTGAGTGGGCATTTGAGTCCCTGGGAGGGTCTGAAAGTACGTTTGTGAGTGGTTGTGTGTGTCTGTGAGTGGGGGTGAGAGTATCTGTATGGGTCTGTGAGGGAGTGTGTGAGTGTCTGTGTGGGTCTGTGAGTGGGTGTGAGAGTTCCTGTGTGGGTCTGTGAGAGGCTGTGTGAGTGGATGTGTGGGTCTGTGAGTGGGTGGGTGCAAGAGTGCCTGTGTGGGTCTGTGAGTGGCTGTGTGGGTCTGTCAGTAGGTGTGTGAGTGCCTGAGTGGGTCTGTGAATGAGTGTTTGAGTGCCTGCATGGGTCTGATGGTGGGTCTATGAGTGGCTGCATAGGTCTGTGAGTGGATGTTTGAGTACCTGTGTGGGACTCTGAGTGGGTGTGAAAGTGCCAGCATAGAACTGTGAGTGGGTGTGTGAGTGCCTACATGGGTATGTGAGTGAGTGTGTGAGTGCCTGCATGGGTTTGTGAGTAGGTGTTTCAATGTAGGTGCAGGGCTGTGAGTGGGTGTGTGAGTGCCTATATGGGCCTGCGAGTGGGTGTTAGGATTTGGCGCAAGGCCAGATCATGGTTCTGGCCTTGCACCAATACCTAAGGTTTTTGCACTGCCTTATCCCATAAATGCCCCCTTTGCATACATTAAACTAGGGTCAGTGCAAAGGGGTGTTAGCGCTGTGTGATGCTCATTTTTTGGTGCAATATAGCTTTTCAGCTTTGAAGTTGATTGTCCCTGCTCTTTGTGCCACAGGATTGCCAGTGCAAACCCTTCGTAAATCTGGATCTAGTAGTTCAACATGAGGTGATGGGGTAATACAATACAATACAATAACACCCCTCAAGTCATTACACAATGTATCTTTAACGCAATGGAGAAGCCCCAAGTGCTTGTTAAAGTCTTTTTCATGTTATTGCTTCCAGTAGGAATAGCAGGCAATTGCGACAGATCCAGCATTCTTAATTTTGTTTTCTCTAGACGCTTCACAAAATATTAGTATATTAATTTCTCACTGTTGATGTAGAGTTGCACTCTAAGGCGTTCACTTAAAAAGTGGTCTCTCTCTCCATAAAGTCACCAAGAGCAGCCGCAGAGAGGAGGGGGTCGAAGCAGAGTTGCGCCATCTCTCACAGGCCGTCGTCGCTGAGGGGCCTGTCTCCTACTTTGCACTGGGTACCGAATGAGGCCGCCTCTACCGGGGAGCGGCTGTGCTGCTGAGCTGTAGGGCACTGTGCTGTACCAACAGCCCCAGGCACTCGCCCGCAAGGCCTTCACGGTCTCTCAGAGAGTGGGACTGTTCAGCTCGTGTCTGCCTCCGGGGAACCAGCCGAGAGTCAGAAATCAGCTGCCAGAGAGAGGTTGGGAGTGGGCCACAAGATCTAAGGGGCAATTAACTGTTAGGTCCAAGTCTCCAAAGGTAAGGGTTCTGGAAGCCATGTGGAAGGTGGGGGTCTAGTCACTCTTTGCGTGGCACTTATGTGCTGAGAGTGTAGGGGTGATAATTATTCAAACTCCCCAATAAAGGCGTGGAGGTGGCTGAGGACCAATTCGCTAACAGCAGAGGGTGGTCAAGCCCCAGCGGCACACACAATAGAATGGGGGGATGCCATGTACCCCCCATCCCCAGGCGGATTTCGGCCCCAGGGACCCCATCCCCAGGGCTTAGCCATGTCTCATGGGTGCCCTTTGGCACCCAGTGGGCAGGATCGGGACCGCAAGGGAAGCGTCAAGGCCCCCGCGGTCCAGCCAGCTCAACGCCTCCTGCGGATCTGTGCAGCCCCCAGCTCCATATTTCAGTTAGCCCTGGGGAGGTAGTGGTCCCCGGGGCTCGAGGGTGGGTCCGCGAGGCCCCCCTATTCAATTTATTTATATCCCCGGGGAGGTGGTGGTCCCCGAGGCTGGGGTCCGCGCAGCCCTCTCAAGCATTTTATTGGTAGCCCGGGGAGATTCACGCGGCCCCCCAATATCATTTTTAATTTGTAGGCCCGGGGAGGTGGGGCTCCCGGGGGGGGGTTTGCACAGCCCCTGCTTACTATTAAAATTAGCCCCGGGGAGGTGGTGGTCCCTGGTGCATTTTTAAGCCCTTGGAGGGGGGCCCATTGCACCCCCCTCTATTATTAGCTACAATTAAAACAAGTGCGGGAGCCTGCGCTTTTTTAAAATTCACCGTAATATTCGCAAATATTTCATGAAAATTACCATGAATTTAAAAAAAAAATGCTTTTATGCTGTAGCAGGGTCCCAGGGGGACCCCAAGACCAAGACCAAGGCTTGGAGGTCAGGCTACACTTACTCTGCCCCTTTTCTGTTTTTTTCTGTTTTTCTGTGGGACTCAGCTGAAGCTGAGTCCCAAATTGGCTGCCAAACCTTCCTGATTGAAGTGTTGGCAGCCAATCAGAGCTCTGCATTTCCCTGCATGAACGCGTTGTATGCGCAAATTAGCCGCAATCACAGATATCCTAATTTGAATTTTCTTAAATTTCTCAGCAACTACTGAACACACTTTTTTGACCCCCAGCCCTTTTCTCAACGCCTGTTTAATGGATCACTCCAAACATTTCCATGCACAACAAGACTCACTGTGACACCATTTCTGGAAAATTTCATGAAGATTCGTCAAATACCGCCAAAGATATAGGCAAGTCAAAAAATGCTTTTTCTATGAAAACATGGTCCTAACTATAACTACCTACTGGTAAGCGCCAGTAGTTACTATATATATAAACCAGGAGTGTTCCTTGCAGAATATGGCTGCATCCACCAAACAGGGTTGGTGCCGAGCAATGGGTGCAAGTCCCGTTCACAATCCAAAGAATTTGTATGTCTACACGTTTGAGGCATAAATAGCTCGCACTCCGAGGATTGTTTTTCAAAGATTTATTGGCAATGCGTTTCAACCTCAATGGTCTTCCTCACGGCCAGTGTGATTTTCGTGCACCATCACTCTTAATTGGATTTTCTTAACAATAGACATGGATGTGATATATATGTCTACATGCTCACGCAATATTTTCAAAGAGCAGTTGATTTTAACAAAATCAAAAGGCAGACCTCTGTTGCATAACATTATCACACAATATTTACAAACAGCAGTTGATTTTAACAAAATCAAAAGGCAGACTTCTGTTGCATAACATTACCAAGGGAGCAATACTATAGCTGTACCATATCTCACCAAAACTTGCTTGGATAAATAAAGAATGAAAAGTATTTAGTCATTTTGTTCTGAGCAAAGTGTCACAGTACCAATATATTGTAAGCAACATTCCGGCTAAGTGGCCTTGTCAGTGCAAATAAACACGGCATCATAGTCAAGTTATCGAAAAAGATATATGCTAAAAAACTTTTTGGTGTAATCATATACTGTAAAATGTGCATGATTTACAAATTAAAGCTCTGTACATTTGCTGGCTGCCGAGAAAAGAAAAGTATTCTTCTGCACTTATATAAAAAACAAAACTTGCTTGGATACATGAAGAATATATATATGTGAATATATATATTTACTGAAAAAAACAAAGGTTACAGGGACGTTATAGTGAAGTTGACGTTTTACCCACACAAAACCATAGAAATTCAGCAGCTATAGTTATACTTATAGTTATGCTTATGTTAAGAAACTATAACTCGAGCCCTAAAGTTACTTAATGGCACACGTTATAGTTTCTACAGATAAGTATAACTACAAGTATAACTATAATGGCTGAATTTCTATGGTTTTGTGTGGGTAAAACTTCAACCTAACAATAACTTTCCTGTAACTTTTGTTTTTCTCAGTGTATTTCTATGTTTTTTTTAACATAAAGTAATATATAATCAAAGGCCGTGCGCTGGGGCGGGTTTGGCCACAGGGTCTGGCCCCACAGCCAAACCCCCACCCCGCATGCATCCAATCCCAGGCTGCGCATGCATGGATCCTCGATTCGTGCCCCGACAAAAAACTGGGCAATGTCTTACCCATGAGGGGTCCCTCAGGGATCCCTCCATATGTCCTATGGGAACAGGATCCCTCTATCCTGACCCCCTATGTGTTTTGACACTTTATTTTTCCCTCCCCTGGGTCAAGCCACTAACAGAATGGCGCCAGCAACTTTCCTTTCAGGTTACGGCCAGCCAATCAAGGCTTTGCTTTTTCCCTGGATCCACGGTACCTGCAAATCCCCCACGGATGGATCCGTGAAGGATTCGCATCCCTAGAAAACTATACATTTCTTTCTTTAATAACTCGCAAACTACAGAATGGATTTACACCAAATTACAAAAAGGTCGCTTTCTGGACCAAGATCTATCTTTCTGCCAAATTTGATGTAAATCCGTTCAGTGGTTCAGTCTGTAGCCATGTCTAAAAATGTAAATATCCCAAAGATATTGCATGGGGAAAAAGCATTTTGGGACCCCACCTTTTTCTCGGCTCCCGCTTGACGAATCACCCCAAAACTTTCCAGACAGCAGCTGCACTAACTTGTATACTAGTTTTGAAAATTTAGTTAAGATTTGTCAAACGGCACCAAAGTTATTAGCATAACAAAAATTGCTTTGTCTATGGGAAAAGTTGGTCTTAACTATTACTACCTACTGGCTATTGACAGTAGGTAATATATATGATGTTAGGTAGCTGGACGTATGAGTGTTGATGTGTTTTCATATGATATTTTGTGATGCATCTATGGAGAAGGGACGTTTGATTGTCTGAGCAATTATAGGATGTGGGAGTGTTGGCATATGATCTACCGAATGATGTTTTATACTGGGTGGTGTTTTATTTTTGGTTTAAATAGGTATGTGATGTACTGAAAGCTGTATGCTATGGGTGAGAGTTGAGGCTGTCTAAAAAAACTGAAATTCAGCTTAAAACAGTAGTTATAAATATGATTATGAATAAAAAACAAATCCCCCTTGAAATTTACCGGTTATGACTAGCTTCACAAACAATAACTCGCAAAACAGCTATGCAAACAGTAATTCCCACAACAAATGCAATCCACATGGCCTTGCGCTTGATGTTACTAATGACTTCCCAAATGACATAAATAAGTGGTTCTTAACCTGTGGTCCAGGGACCACCAGGCATCTGCTGCGCCTACTCAGGTGGTCCGCGACTGCTTAGAAAATTAAATAATATTAACAAATTAATATAGTGTATATAATTAAAGAGGCAAAATTGAAAATTGGAAACTTTAAAATGTTCTGTAAATGTTACAGGTTTTGAAATTGGGGACTTAAAATTAAGATGGTATCCTCAGATTGATTCGTGGGAACAGTTCAAGTGCATCAAACAGAAAATAGCATAGATGATGGATGGCCTCAATTGAATTTAAAAAGCTGCAACCTTCCCACTTAAATTAAATATATATTTTTATATTTCTTTGTCCCTATAATAAAATATTTAATCATTTGTGTATTTGTTTGATGAATGCTTGTTTCTGTATTTTTGTGCATTGCTTTGCGGTTCAAATCATTGAAATTGTTTGGGCGGTGGTCCCCAGATTCCAACAATGGTACTGTGCAGGTCCCTGGATTCCTATAATGATTCAGTGCGGGTGCCTAGATTCCAGTAATGATAAAGAGGGGGTCCACAGGAGTCAAAAGGTTAAGACCACCTGACATAAATGAGCTCACTAGTGATATGACATACTACTTTACCCTTTACATTATGAATAACAAAACTATGGCTACAGTGATCTCTTTGAGTATATGTTGTAATTTATTGTTATTTTGCTGCCAGGTGCTCCTAATTACTGGTATAAATATTGTGAGGTCATAAGCACTGCATTTGGTGTGCAAGTTACGGTTTGTAGGGCAGGTGTGCAAGGTATGGTTTGTGGAGCTAAGCATAACTGGTGAATTTCAGGGTTTTTACGTTTTTCTGTTTAGTCATGCAGTACACATTCTGTAGAGCTAATTGCTTTTTTCTCAGTAAGCATTTTTTCTATCACATTGTTTTGAAGTGTTTGTGAGAATGTGCTAAATTTATTTCCACTTTTGTAGCAGATTGTTTTCATTTAGTGAGCTGAAAATGCAGCATGGCACATAGATGGAATATAATGTGCTCTGTGAAGTTATTCACATCTTTATTGTATCATACTATCGCTGCGCTCATGGAAGTGTAGAAGTCTCCCCATGCTCAACAATGGTAATAAACAGCATATTATAGTCTTCTTATCTACAGAGATGCTATATATTCACTTAAGTACAGTTCTCGTTACAAATTCCAACCCAAAATCACCCTGAAAGATGCCAGTTATGGTTAGCTTCACAAACCATAAATCACACACCTGCCATGAAAACCATAACTAGACGCTCGTGGAGAGCTGGCTGGTGGCACCTAGATGGCTCAACATGATGGTATATGAACATATATCAAATGCTGCTGAAAGGTCCAACAATATTAAAGCAGCTTTACTACCTTCATTCATCCTGAGTCCTTCGTATGCTGATGGTGGCAGTAACCAGTAAAGTTTTTGTGCAAGCAGCTGGTTGAAAACCACATGATCTAGAATTAAAAAATTGGAAGATCCAATACATTCAGAAAGCTGAGAATTTACAATGATTTCCACAATTTTGGTAAAAAATGGATGAAGTGAAATAGGTCTATAGTTTGCCATGACATTAGGATGAACAATAGGTTTCTTCAGAAGGGAAGTTACTGGTGTTTTTTCAAGAAGGAGGAGAACTTCCAGGCCTTAAAGAGATGCTGCAGAGAGAAGTGAGAACAAGTGTAAAGTAGATTGCAAGCATCTTGACAACTTCATAGTGCAACAGTCAAGTGAGAGCAGGTGTAAGGTAGAGTGCAAGCATCCTTACAACTTCATAGTGCAACAGTCGAGCTGGAACCCGGAGGAGCTCCAATTCACCTTAAGAGAGAAACAAAACAGTCAACAGAGAGCCCACACACCCGCTTGTCTGGCTTCTTCACATGTAAACCAGGGTACAAGTCCTAAAACAAGAAGAGGGGGACTAACCAAGTTAGGCAGTGACATCATGGTGTGTGCCATCACCGTGCATGCTGTCGCGACGCATGACATCCGGTGGCGTAACAAAACTTGTAAGGGACCCCCTGCAAGGTACATGGAGGGGCCCCCGCTCCGGATTTAATCAGGTGCTCTCAGGCCAGAGTACTCTGCTGAGGGGGCCCCCTTTCAGACCAGGTTATGCCACTGGTGACATCGCATGTGGCATCACAGGAAGTGACCTCACTGGAAGTGACATCACAAGAAGTGACATCAAATAATAAGACCTCACACGTTTATCAGGTAGATCATGAGTACATTTAAGCACATCATGAGATTTGCGTAGGGATGTACAAGAAAGTGGCGCAATCCCGATGCAAAATCTGGGCCTCAACTAATACATTTATTTTTTTTAAAACCCTGCTGCAAAGAAATTGGCCACAAGAAGAAGCATGGTAGTAGATCTGTTCTGCTTAATTGGTTGCAAAGTCTGCATTTTAAAATATTTTATGGGGTTTAGGCATCTGCTGCAAAGGTGCCCAGTAAATCTCAGGGAATAATAATAATGATGCGATAACTCTGGAGGTTAACGCATTTGGTGGAGAGATCTGTGATTTGTGTAGTCCCAGATTTGAATCAAAGTAGTGTAGAAGGTTAATGTGTATCCTGCAAAGCACATCATCTAACATGCGGATGTCAGATTTGTATTTAATGTAGATAGGTAAGTGGGTTACTGCCTTGAACACAGAGATCCTTTTGTTACCTGCAGTTCATAAATGTTAATCCTTCTAATATAGCACAGAGAGCCATTAAGGACATGTGACTTACACCTTGTAATCCTCACTGTCTCATGTAACTCATCTTGTACATTGATTTACACACTTACATGATTAATTGTCAATGCATAATGTGTATGTTACGTAAAGCGCTGTGACAGCCTGCATTGGGATGAGTAGCGCTATAAAAGTAATAAAATAGTGCTATTTAAATTGTTATTTGTGTAAATACTGGGACTGACTAACACATTTGACATTCTTACAGTGCATGCACTTATGTACAGGGACTGAACAATGTAAAAAGCGACAAAGTGTGCCTCTCTTAAGTACCTGTGAAGAGATAACAAGCTGTGTGCTTTTGCTTCCCCTCCATTGCATTTGCATTTAAGTGTGAGGTTCCAGGCGTGTCCAGTCAGGATACTCGCTCAAAAGGAGGCCTGATGGCCCCTTTACTTCGGCCTTTATCTTTGGCCCAGCTGCAGGTGAACATAAAAAAGCCCCCCTCGCTGCCTGCACCTTGATGCTGGTAATGGAAAGCAGACAATGTGCAGGCGCTACTGAAAGTGTCCCGATGTCTGCTAATTACACTGGGACCAGTTCAGCAGATTTCTGTGGGGCCCAACCTCTTGGCAGGGTGGACAGAGTCCACCCTGTGATAATAGTGGGTGGACCCCGTGTACCCTCTTGTACCCCGACTTGTGCCCTGATGTAAACGATGCTGTTGTGTCCTGCTGCTGGACACAGTCTAGTGTTTTGCCAGCCACTCCCTCGAGGGCTGGCCCATACACCCACCCGACGCCCATCCAACACAGGCGTCACCGGTCAGGTGACCCTGCCAATAAAAGAGCCCGAGTGCACGTGCTCGTGGCCAGTTCCAGCAGTGAACACGCTGTGCCTGTGTTATCATTTCTCTAGCATGTGGGCCCAGGGCCCACAGTACAACAGATGCCTTTTAAAGCCCTGTAGCTGCCATTAAGTGGTTTAATGAGCCTCTCCTGGCTACCTGGCTCTTTTTGGCTACCCTCCTATCCGACCTCTGTGTTCCCCGGCCTCTAACCTTGTGATTGCGCTCTTTGCTGACCACTGCAGGCTGCGAGGTCTCGAGTCACACTACATTCCGTAATTTCCTGTCTGTACTTCTGCATTTTACTACCAACCTTCTCAGCTTCAAAGATCTGGAAAGGCACCAATGTTGCATTAGGCTTCTTCCGAGTTCAGTTCTGAGTGTTCGCAATAGGGCGTCAGGTCACCCTACACTTTATAAATACAGCAACCAAATGCGTATGTCTTGCCTCGTTGAAATAACTCGATTGTGATGCGCGTTAGAGGGCTTCCCCTACTGGCCCTCTACCCTGTTCATTTATGGATAATTGCAACGGAGTCTTTACACGTAAAACACAGAGCGTCAGCAGTTGACGGCTTCCATCAGCGCCTTCAAGAGTTGTTGCACTGACTGTGGTGTTATGGTGCCCACCCTGATCTTTCACGATGTTATCTGTAGACACTGCTTCGTTATATTTGTCATGCAATAGCTGCCGGCAATGTCAGTGCAAACAGCAGTGTTGTCACTGCAAATATTTGTTGTGTGCATTCTTGGTAGCTACTTGATTGCAGGGCTCAGTAGCACGTGCCGGAGGGCTGGCGAGGCTGACCTCTGACTCGTGACTGCAGGTGGGGCCAGGCAGCCTCTTCCGTTGTTGCCTTTCTCTCAATGGGAGGAGGGCTGTGATGTGAGATCAGGTTGTTCTGGTAGAGCAAGGAAGGAATGGTGCGTCATCCCAGAAACACTTCAAGACTGAGAACAAAGTGGGTTGTCACAAAGGTTGAGGGAGTTTGTGTGTAACTCACTGAGTGCTAGAGCGACGCTTTCCAATGTACACATTTCTTACTTTGAATTCACGTACTTTTGTTTGAGTTGTGGGTGTGTACACTATGCATGCAATTAATTATTTATGCTAATTATACACGAGCCACAGTACCACGCGGCTTTGCCACACGTACTCCCACACTTTCCACTAGGGAACTCCTATATAGGCAAAATAAATCCTTTTTTCCGCATCTCGCGGAGTGCATGTTCGCACTCCGGAAGTGTTTCTATTAGTAACACGCAAAAAAGGATTAACGATTACTTTACTAGCAGGAATAATCGGAGAAAATCTCGGGCTTCTGTTCTGTGATTCATTCCCCTATTCCCTCTCCATTGAGTGTTTTAATCATTGTGTTTGTAGCCGGCCCTCGAGCACTGTTGACGACCACAGTGGGGCGTCACACCCCACTCCCGCTACGCTACCTACCTACCACATGTACATTGTACACCCGCTATCTCTTGTGAATCGACTGCATTCGACCAAACCGTACATCAAACATCTATTGTCACAATAATTCTGCTCCCTAGAGTGAATCACAACGTTTATTGTACGATCAATTTCAATAGTAAAAAATCCACATTCTGATTCACTGAGGTTTTATGCCATATTGCGACAGTAAACTGCATTTACAACGGGCTTCGAGCAAATAAGGCGTATTTCGGGGCAGGGGGAGGGAGGTTTAGGGGAGGCTTAACCACCCTGTAAGAATGCAGTGAACCCCCACGACTTTCTTGGTATTAAACCAACATTTTCGATCCTGAAAATATGCGCAAAACTAGTCTTGTGGAATGCAGTGGTATGTGCTTGTCTGGGATGTGTAAGCAGCAGAACACACGGTTGATGGGGTCCTGCGGAGGTGTTTCTTCACAGGTAAAATAGGAAAAAGTTGCATGTGCAAACACATATTTCTGCCTATTTTCCTCATGCAGATTTTCCCACTAAGTGGGTAGGACTTTGTGTCCAGCATGACTCCTTCCTGAAACCTAGAAATGTCATAGTTACTGGAATTATTATTGAATTTCCAAAAATAAATCTCCAAACGTAAAACAAATTAACCCGAAGTGCAGATTTCTGATTTTTGACTATCCTTGTTTAGAAATTGGGCCTCAGAACAGAAAACTGCCATCTGTTCAGCAACTTGCTTACATCAGACTCAGAAGGCAAACCTTTAAAACCCAGCTTTCTCACATCTGTCATAGTTTTGTGATCTTGGTCAAACCAAGTTACCTTCCTTAGGGGGTCTTGTCTCCCAAAAATAGACCTTAGAAAAAGGATGGACACTGGTGATAATTCCTGTATTTAGAAAGCAATAACTTGCCTATTTTGTTCAGCAAAGACACATTTTGGATCGTTTTGTTGCTTCAGGACAGCCCTAATATTAAAATTGAGATATGAGCGGCAGCTAACTAAGAAAAGCATGCTATTATCACTATAACGTGCTCAAGAGTCACGTTAGAAATATTGATTTGCATCTCTCGGTGGTACATTTTAGAGCGTCCAATTAAAATGGTCTGGAGAGGATGTGGAACTGGGGAACCAGTATAGAAACTAGGAACTGGGTCAACATCCGGAAATTCTGGGCAAATGGCTTAGGCCCAGATGTATGAAGGAATTTTGCAATCGCAATGATTCCGATTTGCAAAATCAGAGCTTTTGCGACTGCAAAATGACCTTTTGGTATAAACAAAACCTAAACTGGGATTTGGTAACATGGATGCTACTAAATCGCAATTTGGGTTTGTTAGTCCTACTGAATTGGTATTTGGAAGGGGCATGTTTAGGAGGTCTCTTTCAAATAGCAATTCACAATGTGATGTAATAGTGTTTTGAAACCAAAATCCGGTCGCAAAACAATATTTTACAGACTACAGAAAGGTAGTGGGAACCCATTTGCAAAGGGGGAGGGGTCTCTAAGTAACCACTTACCCCTTTGTGAATGTTGGCAAAAATATTTTGTAGAAGTAGACAGTGGTCCCATGGACCAATACTTAGTCTTAAAAAAAGTTTGTAAACCTTTTCATTTTTTTTTTTTAAATGTATCGAAAACGTGCTGCATTTAAAAACAAAAGATTGCTGTATTTAAAAGGAATCACAGACATGGTGGATTTCAAGAAGTAGTCATGCTGGACACCATCCCTGTGATTGCATGACCTTGTGTAATGTAATCTGGTGCTCATGTAAAGCACTCTGATGGATGTGGGTGAAGTTTGCACTACATAAAACTGCAAACAAAACAAAAAAATCGAAAAATATTCATCATGTTTATCCATTAAACACATAGCTGTGTACTGAATTCTTTATTTTCCTCCTTGTTTGTGGATTGATATTTTTCAGCACAGTCCTGACGTGTCAGTGCGGCCCACTCCTCCCCCAGAACATACTGTACCATGGGACAGCAGATGACGCCATCATTTTGGATCCATTTCCTTTCCTGGAGCTAGTTGAAAAGAAAAGCCCTGATCTGCTCAAGCTGTACTTGGCAAGGTTGGAGACTGACGGGATGGTTATGTATAAATAAAAGGCACATTTATATTTTTAGTATTTTGCAATGTAATACTTTATTGATGTGTACTTGATGTGTAGTTTAACTAACTAGTAAACCTCTCACAGCATTTCCCCATGATTCCTGTACAGTCCACGACCACAGACTATGGTAGCAAAATAATTAGCCAACTAAATTCTATCAGGCATATATTCCGGTTTGGGGATTTCTTGGCGTATTCCGTCTCCTAATCCCAATTTTGGGCCCACTTACAAGCGTATTAAACAAGTCTGTATGCCACTCTGTTTACCATTTTTTTTAAATATCAGAAAACAATCCATGGCCATTTTTGCCCACTGGCTTTTTGCACATTGAATGAGGGATTGAACAACAATTGCAGAATTTACCATTTTAATTATCTCAAATGTTTGTACCAATGATGCTATTTATCTTAAAGAATATATAACCGCTGGTGTGCCTGTGTAAAACTGGAACTAGAACTGCTAATAACCCCTTCATGTGACATCAATAAATGCAATCCAGAAAACGTCTGACCATGATTTTAAATTGCTGTTTTACTGGTAAATGGTGACCATTAACACTTATTAAACGTCGTTTGTTGTGTCAGTGTGAAGTTGTCTTTTCTTACATCCAATATGACATCTTCTGACCACTGCTTCATTTTGCTGTTTGTTTGATTCCAATAACATTACTATCTTTCCCACAGACTCCTCTTGCCTTACTGTGACACTGACCTCTTTTCATGATACGAAATCCCAGTTCCTTTTACCACCTGCAAGATAAACCAGAGTTATCAGAAATTAGGGGCTTTTGAGTTAAGCAGACATAATGGGAAAGGAAGTTGTTACAAATATTAATGTAGTGTTGTTGTTGGGTGCATTGTCATCCCTGGGGAGAGTGGGTTGGATGCATTAGGGAAGGATGTTGAGATGCAGGAAGTTATGAAATATATTGCCGGTCGTTGGCCAAATAACAAGTGTATAGACAAGGCTTTGGTTCTGTACAAAAAGATTGCTGAAGAATTGTCCATTGTTGATTGTATAATCAGGAGAAGTGGACAGTTGGTTGTTCCAATAAGTATCAGAAGCAAGGTGTTCGAACTAGCTCACGAGGGTCATATTGGCATACGTGCCATGAAACACAGGATTAGAGAAGACTTTTGGTGGCCAGGAATTGATTTGACTGTGAAACATTTCGTTTGAGATTGTTGTGCGTGCGTTCTCAGTGACAAATCACAGAAAACATATACTGTTGCTGCCATTGTAGCAGATGCCATACCTTGGCATAAGGTAGCTTTTGACATGCCAGGCCCTCTTGGAGTTTCAGCTAGTACACCAAGGTTTGCCTTAATTTTAGTTGATTACCTCTCTAAGTGGTCTGAGATGAAATTCGTAGAAAATGTGAGTTCCAGTGCTGTCATCGATTTCTCCAAAGAAGTGTTCATAAGGGATGGTTTTCCAGAGGAGTTGGTGACAGATTATGGCCCCCAGTTGGTGTCCAAAGAGATGAGGGAGTTTTGGGAATTTGCTGGCATAAGACATGTAAGAACATCCTTATATCATCCTCGCAGCAACGGCTTGGTAGAAAGGGTAAATCGTGTCTTTAAGGATCAGTTACAGTTGGCCATAATCAATGATCTTAACTGAAAATCTACTGTTAAAGACATGTTATGGGCCATGAGAACTACTCCTTATATCAGCAAAGGGGTATCTCCTTTTACCTTATTAAGAGGAAGAGTTGCTGAATCCAGGATGAATAAGGGGTGAATGAGAAGGAAAAATGTTGATGCACACAGGCTAGGATGTGTGATGGACGTGAGTAAGGCAATGCAAAAGAAATACAGCACTGATTGTGACACACAGAGAGGTAGACGTACATGTTGGTGATTGGGCGTACTAAGAAATGGGAACGTTTGGAACAAGTGTTTCATTTTGGTAGCACCGGAATCAAATTCACCACGCGTGTGTGAGAAGTTGGGAGTGTGTGAGGGGAAAGAGGAGAGTCCAATTTTAGACAAGAACCATTGTCGGGGAGAGTGAAGAGAAGTCCTGAGAAGTTTAAGGGCTATGTGATAATATAAGGGCAAATGTAAGTGGAAGATGCCACTCATCCCACTTTTGGGAAACTGTTACCTGTTTATATATAGGACATACTGCAGCATAGTGTGTATACTGTATATTTCCAGGTTAAGCTTGTTATATTGCATATTTCCTGGATTAATCTTTAAAGTATTGTTAGGAATGCCATAAAAGGAATATGTGTTTATTTTATAGAATTTTGTTTACATTTCTAACTTGCCATATTTTAATATGCTTATCCCATGGGAGTGATGTTCAGTGTTCTTGCATGAATATTATTTTAAATTGTGTTAGAAGTAGGGTGTGTTGGGTTGAGTGCATTGTCATCCCTGGGGAGAGTGGTGGAATGTTGAGGATGGGGACTACACAACTGTTAGTTGGGAAGGCAGTTGCCGCTGGGTTGGTTTGTTGGCGGCATGCATTAAAGACTTCTCTTACCGACTTCGCAGTCTGAGCCTCTTCTCTTCAAGTGTGCAAACATTAAGAAGTACAATGTCTGTCCTATAGTAGCAAAATCCCAGCACAACTTGCTCCACTAAACCAAGCAAAGTCACCTCCAAGAAATACCACATTGCCTATAGCTGCATTCCACTCGTGTTCTGTAGCCAAACAACTTTATTGTGTTGTATCAAGAACTTGTGGCAAGCACATGCCAAATAAAAGCATAAACGCGGGCTTTTCTAGCACACCCCTACAATAGGAAGTCTTCTCGTCAGACACATGCCTGAACACGTTCATCCTCTTTATTCCCTGCTAGGGGCTGAAGGAGTTTTGAGAAGAATCCATTATGTGCTCCAAGCCACATAGATAGGTTCCACCTCTGAGTGGCAAAATACAAAGTTCTAAGTTCTGATACTAAAAAGCCCTTGGAATTCCCGAACAGTGGAATAAAACACACTTGTTTGTTTACAACACCCGCCTGCCTTACTCAAGCTTAGGAGAGTTTCAGTGTGTGGATATTGTGCATGTTACGCTTTCTTGATAAACTACAGGCGAGTTTTCCCTTAAATTACGCAATACTTTAATGTTGTACTCTTCATGTTTTTATCTGGAATTATCTATTTGCTACAGGCCAAGGTGTGCACGTGTCAATTGGCTAACATAGAAACGAAACCTCTTACCACACACTAGATTATCTTTCACTTCCCCTTTTGCACCTGATAGGAACTCATAACCCTCTAGAGACCTTTTACTGAAGATTAGCTCTGAAGGAGAATGTTAATGTACCAGACCTGTGATGTGCTCAATGCCTTTACATCCTGTTCTCAGAGTCCCAGTTGTTTCTAGGGAGGTGAAGCAACTGGTGGCCCTCAACGTTTTGGCCAGGTGCAGCACCAATGCTTGGATTTCACAGCACCTGGTGTGTGCCCATACAAAACCTTTTCAAATAGGTTGGCGCCTTTACAGAGCATAGTTAATTAGGCTGTGGCTGGGCTTCTTCAAATAACAATGACCTATGTTTTAACAGCTACTTCTCAAAATTTGGAAAACGTGGGACTTTCATGATGTTGACTTGAAATATCAGCTGAGTAAGAATGGTGTCTAAACTCACAAATTCACTCACTCATCCACGTATTCATTCCCTCCAGTGAGTGAAGAACCTACTCCAGAGATCTGTTTCTAACCTGCCTGTCACTCATAACTAAACTGTACATGTTCTCTGACCAATGAAAGCTTGTACTAGTCAATCCTGCTGCAAGTGCTCTTCTGGAAATGGAAGATTGCACTTGTTAACTTATGTGAGAGCGGAAAGCTTGCTTTGCTACTGCCATCATATACCAATTCTGTAAGGAAGCAAAGCTTGCACTGCTGATGCCTGATTTGTATGTGTGCTGTGATGGGAAAAGCTTGCACTGCTGCTGCCCCACAGATATTTATCCTCTAAAGAAGGGATGCTTTTACTATTTCTGCCTTAAGTGTACCTATTCTTTTAAAAAGGGTGTTTCCCCTATAGAATGAAAGTGTTTCCACTGCTTATGAATTAAAAAATGATATATGGAATGCATTTGTTTAGCATGGCCTACGAACAGGGACTTTTCCACAATATTTGATGTGAGATGCCTGCAGTGCTGAAGAAGTACCTGTCCCAAAGGGAAAATATTTGAGTGCCAAAACATGTTGACAGAAAAGAGAAGCAGGATACATTGCTCTATCCTCTGTTTTTAATCTTGTGGCAGGGAGGCACAAGTAAAAAACTTTGTTAGATCACCCACACACAATTTTAATATAGGCCTGAGAGTTTAACAATGGGAAAACATAAATATTGGCTTAAGGGATATAACCTTACCAAAACTAAGGAACCCATAACTATGAGACTGCACAACAAGTGAACAGGACCACTTGTATGTTTACAGTGCTAGATGCAGAACCAACTAAGGAACCATACCACGTAGATAGGTGGGTTTCTTATAAGACGTAAAAGATATCCCTTCTGGGGCCTGGCAAGGTCCCTATTAAGCAGAAGAAAGAGGGGGGAGGGGAAAGGAAGGGGACTAAACAACCAATGGTTTTGGAGGGGGGTTCTGAAATGGAACAGAGCACCTGAAAGAGTCTACACCTAGTTGGTTCAGTAATATCCCTGAGTTGTAAGGTCAGAAGGGAGGGAGACCCTTTTGTTATTATAGCCCTCACTCACTCTAATAGTGACATGCTTCATCATCGGGCTCACCCTGGCTCCTAGAGGTCAGGGTGGGCTCGACCGTGTTTCAGGGAGCACTTATGGAGATATTTGGTATGGGGGCATAACGTTAAGATAAAATTCCTCTTCCACTCCTAAAGTATCCTTTATTAGTGGAGTGGGGTGGAAAGGTTAAAAAAGACTATGGTAGGGTGGAAGGATATGATGGTCCTTGCTATGACCCTAACTGAGCACCAACATGTTTCAGCACTAATGCTGGCCTATTTATGGTCCTGGGCTTTCGTCAGGGTGGGATGCAAAGAGGTCACTTCCCCCAGAGTCGTGAGTGTGGAGTGGTCATGCAATTAACATTAAACACACTGGTACATACGTTATTGTTATTTAAGGGACAAGTCTAATACATGCCGCTGTTTTTCTTCGGGGAATTTCCTGAAAGAAAAAGAGAAGTGCGTACATACACATAAAAACACGTTCTGACTTATGTGTGGTTAAGCCAGAAGTTTGCTTGTTGCAAGGAAGCTTCATCGTTGTTGTTCCCCTGGGTAAAATGCCGTGAGAGTGACTGGTATCGTGGTTATGTCTGAGGCTCACCAATGAGAGATTTTACCAGTGACTTGCATTCACAGATTTGTGTTTTCACCATATATTTTATGGAAAAACGTGCAGGCAGTGATTTTGTTTCATTCATGCCATACGCAATGAGTATTGCTACTCTGTGTCACACATACACACACATGCAATATGTTGCCCGTATCTATAGTTATTCTTTATAAAAACCATATATAAATATATATAGTGATTGATAAGTGAAAGAAAAAAACAGTTTGTCAACGGTGGTTTGATTGCGGCACTCACCCCGGAATGACAGGGCATGAGCTCCCAACGGGGGGCTTGGAGGGGAGGCCTTGTAGTCACACTCTGCAGGTAAGGGAGAAGGAAAAAACAAAGCCGGCAGAGTTCGTTACTTTAGTTAATTAAATGCGGAGTTCGTGGGAAAAAGGGCTCCGTGTGTTCTAATCACGCGCCGGGCATCGAGTGTCAGAGATGGGGCATTACTTACTTCGTCAAAGGTCTATCCCTGTAGGAGACCTACTGTGCTCCGCTCCCCTGCTTGTCTCAGGAGGGAGTGAATCACCGTAGGTAAAATACTTGGCTCCTGCGCGTGATTTGTGGGCGTGTGTTTCGGCATCCCGTGTCTGCCGTGCGCCCGTGTCACATTGTGATTGGGTGAGGTGAGGGAGCTTTGCACGACGTATTGTACCACATGGTCTGTAGTACGTTTGCCATGAAAGTTATCCCCGTAGCCATGGCGACAGGGGGAGTAACTTTCATTCTATCATGACAGGCAAGCGGATGTTGTTATTTTGAGGGACAATAAAGTTTTCATACTTCTTTGTCAAGGGTGCGGATGAGACTGTCCGTGTGCACAACATTTTAACATAGCGAAGGAATGGAAGGTTAATTCGTCACTGTGTGTGCGTGACGAGAGTTCAGTGGCTACTTGTGTTAGGCTCATGAGGTGGGCACGTGGCACCGTCTTCATTCCTATGGTTGTCTGTCTAATAAGCAGTGACGTAAGTGTTGTAAAAGCACAGGGAGACGCGGCCACCATCTACATTCCGGTGGTTGCCTGTTTTGTGAGCAATAACGTTAGTGCTGAAAAAACCAAGAATATATGGGTGTTTGAGTAGTATTACCATTTTGGAGGGAGATGGATAAATTAGGGTAGCGCATGAATAATACCCTGGTCATATTCCTACTGGGTAGTATCCTTTATGGTGGTCTATCAAAGTGTGTTATTATTATTATTGGGATTTGTAAAGCGCATGGCTGCCCTAAGGCTTCCCAGTACTGCGCGGTCAGGAACTGAATGGTACATTAATTTCTTGTAGGCGAGTGTCTAAAGAGATATACATATAGGTAGACCCCTTTCTAGCGGCGGGTGGCCTGACTTTTATCTGTTGAGGTTATTCAGATGGTTCCACGGAATGTAATCGTTGAGTCCTGTTTTATATGTCTGTAAACGGTATACCCATCTCTGTTCTTTGAGTAGGAGTGCGTTTTGGACTCACTCTATTGTGTACAGTTGTTTTCTCTATGATTGTCCATTTTAGGTCGTTCTGTGTGGTTTGATTCCAGAAAGTGGGTGGTGAGTTTTGTCGTGTTTTTTTTGCAGCGGATGGTGCTTCTACGTTCGCTGAGCATGGTTTTTACTTTCCTTGTGGTCATGCCTATGTATTTAAGATCACAAGGGCAAGTGATCATGTATATGACATTTGTACTGTTGCAATTAGTATGGGTTCTTTGTTCCCAGGGTGTTTTGAGCCCTATGTCAATGCTTGTAGTGTGTGTTGTGAAGGGGCACACACTACAGTTTGTTCTGGTGTTGGTGGCGTTGCTGTGTTCCAGTCTGTCTCGTATGCTGCTGTTTTTTTTAAGGAGAAAAGAGGTTTTTCAAAATCAAGTTTGTTGGATGTTAGTATCCGCCAATGTTTGTTGATGGTTTTCTTGATTAGGTTAGACCCGGAATTGTATGTTGTAACACATATGAGTTTCTGTGTTTCAGGTTTGTTAGTTTTTTCGAGGAGACTTTCTCTAGGGATGTTTCGTACTCTTTTCTTTGCTTTCTTTATTATCTGTGTTGGGTACATCCGGTCTTGGAGTTTTTTAATCAGTTTCTATGCCTCTTTATTGTAGTCCTCATTTTTTTGAGCAGTTGCGTTTGATGCGCATGAATTGTCCTACTGGCAGGTTTTCTCTGAGTGCTCTGGGGTGCGCGCTGTTAAAGTGGAGAAGACTGTTGCGATCAGTGGGTTTAGTATATAGTGATGTCCCTAGTCTCCCTCCTTCAGCGGTGATATTTACATTTAAGAAAGATAGCTTCTTGTTGTCATTTGTCACGCTGAATTTTAGGAATGGGTTCCTGTTGTTGATCCATTCGTTAAATCGATCAATTGGGGTGTTGTCATGTTGGCATATTACTAGGATCTCGTCGATGTATCTGATCCATAGACGTATTTTGTCGGCGTAGGGGTTGTTAGCCCAGATGTTGTTATCTTCAAACCAGCCCATGTATAGACAGGCGATACTGGGGGCAAAGGTACTGTGGGTTTCATCATCCTTGTTGAGTATATGAATGTATGGTAATTCTGTTGTAGGTTTGGCTCTTTCTTCCAGGTGTGTTTTGCTTCTTGTATGTGTACGTATTTTTTATGGAGAATGTACAACAGTTCTTTTACTCCTCTCGCTCCCTCTTTAGTGTGTTAGCTACCTGTGCGTTGTAACTGTCCTATATGAGTTAAATAATCATGTGGTGTTCCTCCTGCTATTGCTACCTGCTCTTTACTTATTCTTTGCATTATGGAAACTTGTGCTGCTAGTGTCCATGTTGTACATTTGTTGTGTTGTAAAGCTTGATATAAAACTTTCCACTGCACATGACAAAATAATTTCCATTGCCAATGCTCGTTTTATTGCATGACATGAAAGAAAGAGCGAACCCTCTCAAAATATCTGAGTAGAGTTTTGTTTTATGCGTGAAACAAGCAGATTTTGAAATGGACTAGATGAACATACCTGACAAGTGGCTCCATGTAATGTATAACACCTTCGGCAATTTTGGCATCTTAGCCAACTTCACTTTGCATTCTGGGGCTTTGAACCCAAAGAGAAAGTATTAAGACAATAATACAAGTCCCACACTGCAAGATGCTGTTGGCTGAAAAGCGAGTACTGGCAGATGTGTTACAGTGCACTTGAGAGACTAGTGAAATCCAAAATAAAATGTTGTTCTGCTTTTTTCCTCAAGGGTTAAACAGCCCAGTGGGTGAGAGGGCAGAGATAGCCTTTCAAATGCAAATAGGAATATTTCACAGCTAGTGGGCTAGCATTAACACTCCTTGGGAAGAAAAGAACATGCTAAAAATGCATTGTTTCCCAGAACAATGTTAGCAGCAAAGACAGTCTGAAAAGAAAAGCAATGTGCTGACACTCATCTTTCCGAGCGCCTACCTCTGAGATTGCCTTAAAATGGTGCAGGACTTGCTGCTGAGTACCTAAGCTCATGTTGTAAGAGAGAAAAGATACTGCATTTTCTTACCCTTTTATATGGTCTTATGTCTTTGTATGTGGAAGTTCCAAATACGATTAAAGGCTCTGGCAGCTTTTTGTTGCTACAGTGTGGAAAGTATAGAGGAATGATAGTGTGACACTCTGGTGCATGTGCGGTGTGAGTGAGTGGTACTGCATGTGTGTTTACTTGCATTTTGGGGCAGATGTCGAACACGGAAGCAGCTCGTCTATTTAAGCAAAGACGAAGGCGGAAGTGCCTCTAAAACAGTTACTATTGGTGTGTTTTGGGCATTGTGTTGTATTTTCCTCTTGAGTTTCTGACGATATTCAGCATGGGAAGAGGCAACACCAAGGGGCATATGTACATGTACAAGGTGTTAACGCTGCAGTAGCGTCAATTTTCTGACGCTACGATGGCTTTTTTTTTATCACCGTATTTACAAGTTTCCGCTAACCGCAGTTAGCGGCAGTTTTCCTGCGTAAACGTGCATTTTTCGGATCGCCACTTCTGCCAGCTGGACTTAACGAAAATGAGATGCAAGGTGGGCGTTCCCGTGAAAAAATTGCCGCTAACCCACTTTGCAATATTTACAATGATTTATCGGTCCGGCGATACTTCCAAAAAACTGCCGCTAAGGCCAGTTAGCGGCTGGTTTTTAAGACCAGAAAAAAGCTGGTCTAAAAAATGGTGCAAAAACACCTGTACATAAGGGAGACTAACTCAGACCCTCATTTGCTTACCTAACGACACCATGGAGGTAATTCTCTTGCAGCTCAGAGCTCCAAGAAGACCACAACCACCACCGCCACCAGTACCACCACAGAGGCAGCGCCAAAGAAGAGAGCGGGTCTACCGCCAACACATCACCCTGATAGACCTCTGGCCAGAGGATGTGATAGCCCACCACAGGCTGAAAAGGACCTCCATCCTACGCATACTCACCCAGATAGCGCCAAGGCTGCAGGTACCATCAAGGCGCTGCACGAACATCCCTCCGCAGACAAAGCTACTTGCAGTGCTACACATGTTGGCCTCTGGTAGCTTCCAACCAACCACTGCCAGAGTGGGTGGAGTGTCACAGTCAGCCTTCTCAAGGTTCCTCCCAACTGTCTTGGATGCCATCATCAGCCTGATGCCGCAGCACCTACGCTTCCCCAACACTGCGCAAGAGCAACTTGACAACAAGCAAGGCTTCTATGACATTGCTGGGTTTCCGCATGTGTTGGGGGCAATTGACTTCACCCATGTTCTACTTGTGCCTCCTGCAGACACTGCACACATATACAGGAACAGGAAGCACACACACTTAATGAATGTGCAGGCAATTGTGGAACACCTGGGCCTGTTCATCAATGTTGTCGCTAAGTTTCCTGGGAGTGTGCATGACTCCTACATCTTTCGCCAATCGATCATCAACCAGCGGTTTGAGAATGGCACATATGGAAATGGACTGCTTGTTGGTAAGTACAAAATGAACACACCTCAAGTACACAAGCATGTAGCTCAAATATGTGAGAATGCACATGTAGTCAATGTAATATGACATACCTTGGAACTGGTCCAAACAATATACATAAGCACACAATACAAAATAATCAAGACATATGTCAGACAGCACAACAAGGGAGTAGCCTACAAAATCTCACACAAACCAGTATGGCACCCATGGAATATAGATTTTGCTGAACTCATCAGACAAAATTTAAAATAAATCAATGCAGCACATGACACAGAACATATGCTTCTGCTGTGCTACAAACATCTTGAAATAAACACATGTATCATATGTACACGAAGATGACAGATCCCCTGCTCTCACATGTGATGGTGCACAATTAGCTGACATGCAAAAACATAGTCAACCATGCAGCAGGTGTTCCTGCATCATGGGTTTGCAACTAGTGCTGCATGAGAGGAGCACCAACTGCACACAAATATTCACCAAAGTATATTAAACATCACTCTGTGTCATTGCAGAATGGAGCATGCATAAGAAGAGCATGCAAACAATCCAAATCACAATCTCACTACATGTTGTGCATGCATATGACTACCCTGGTGAGGTGTAGCAATATGATGCACAAAATCTGAAATTACAATGTGTGTCAATTGTGAACTGACACACACACTGAAATATTGATGGGTATTACTCAAACATGCATACATGCAGAGTCAAAGTCAACTCATGCACAAGGAAATCAATGCATATGTACGTTGTCATCACATGTCCCATTAAGTTAATTGCACCAGGTAGCAGTGCCACTGTCACTTAAACACTGACCCACCTTGGGGGCAAGGTGGATGTAATTAGCCCACAATGAGTTTAAAGTTTAGCAGACAAGGAATTTCGCACTCAGCTACCCTCAGCACAATCACTCCCAATGAGGTATCTAGATGATGTTCCAACATAGTAATCGTCAAAAAGTTAAGGTGGATGTTTCAGCAGGCACATGTGCCAATGGTGCACCCCATAAAATATGTGCACAGGAGAGGATCAGTTTGTGCAACGGGCCTGTAAAGAAACTGTAATCTCTTTTCTAGTGACACATACATCCTGACACTCACAACATGGAGGTAATACACAGGATCCAGACAATGCCAACATGGTGATGTGTAGGCTGTCAAGTATAGGCAATTTAATTTCAGTGATGCTGGTTAATTGTCTTAAGCTCCACATGACAAACCAGAATGGCCAAAGTTGCACAAAGCACACACACCAAAATAGACACTCTGCAAACACAGCAGGCACAAATACTAATGGACACATCTCTCCATTATCTGTTTCAGGTGATCATGGATATGCACTCTTGCCATGGCTGATGACGCCCATCAAAGTGACACACACACAGGCACAGAGAGACTACAACGTTGCACTGGGACGCACAAGGGCCATTGTCAAACGGACATTTGGAGTCCTCAAATCCAGGTTCCAGTGCCTAGATATATCGGGTGGCAGGCTCCTGTACAGTCCTGAACTTGTATGCAAGATCATAATAACATGTTGCATTCTGCACAATATTTGTGTACGCACAAACACGCCATTGGATGAAGACCAGGAGGAGCAGGACAATCCAGAGGATGGCCAGGACGAAGAGGTAGATGCTAGACACACCACAGCTTCTGCTGCTGGAACAGCAAGAAGTGATCAAATCATCAGAATTTTTTTTTACATAATCACAATAAACAAAGATGCCATCACATGTTTTCATCTAAAAAAAAAAAAGCCACATAATCTTATTTTGTGAAATAAAATATCACTACACAAAGTTCTTGTATGCATGGTTAATATCTGCAGAAGTTCATCTATCTGTTAAGTGAAAGGTAAACAAAAAACTGATCCACACAGCTCTCACGTATAGCAGTGGACATAACATCCATCAAACGAAGATTGGGGATGGAACAACGGATTGGGCCTATGACCTAAGTAATGTGTATGGTCCCTCATTTAACAGAGAACAGACATACATATGAGTGAAGTGCTACAGGAAAACCAATGATTACAGCAAAAGTTTACCAGCAACATACTAACAATTACATCATGAATGGACAATGTTTTGGGTGAGATGGACATGACAACAAATAGTAGCACCATTACATTGTCAAAAATGTCTGGGGATGGTCAATACAAGTTTACCAATGTCAATTGCATGATGTGTGTCATTTAGTAATTTATCATAACTACACAAATATGCATACACACACCTGCAGTCACAGTTGAACACATAGACAAACATGCAACTTACAAAATGTGGCAATGTCACATTTTGTTGTGTCACTCCAGGAATGTACAACATACTCTGTAGAATACAATGTTGGTCAAGATGGCCAGAAAACATATATGGAATGTGTTGCAGCCCTGTGTGGGCAACATGTACCGCAAATCCAGTCATGTGTATGCTACACCAAAACCTATCTCCGGACAGAACCAAGGGAAATCCACCATACACACAAGAGAATCATAACATGTGATGATGAAAAACAGACACACGGTTGTCTCCTAAATGACAACTTAAGAAAGCAAATTACATGTGAGACATATCCCATGTAAGTCATGGTTGTACAAGCAGTGTGAACATGTTTCTGGTGAACATAACATTGCTGTGCCTCATCTGCTCCATATAAAACCATCTCACAACCATGGACAACGACACAAGGCCTCCAAACACAACGCACTTTAATAATCAGTGAATCACCAAACTCAATCCTTTGTCAACCGGGAGTATGCAAGCATGGGTACAGTTGGGCACTCTGAGTATGCCGGTGGAAACCATAGGTGCTGGATCTGCAAATGTGCCCACTAAGTTCCACAGTCACAGGTACCCTGACATAAAACATTTCACAAGGTCAGGTGCCTCACCTTCACCAGCTAATGCTCTGCACAAAAACATCATGCATGATGATGTGAAAAGGGGCAGGACAAAATAGGATGTCTCCACTGTAAACACATTGTTGTGTTGGTGTGTGCGATGCAATACACAGTACCCTTTGTATATGATCATGTGCACCTTGATTGCTCACCCCTACACGGTGCACCATTCCTGATTCTCCGGTCCATAATAGGTCTACATCTGGAATGCCAGAGTTTGCCAACAGGTAAGTGTTGTTGATGCCAGTGCACACAGGCCTGTGGAAGACGCAGGCCTAGCCTTCAAAGACAATTTGCATAAACACTGCAGTACCTGTGTCTGACAATATGGGTCAAATACAAATGATACAGTGTTGAGTCAACTCAATGTGGACTGTATGTGCTTACTGGCATTGGATGTCATGCTGTTGTAAGTAGTGCACTATGTAAAGTGCTGCTTTGTTGTGGCCATCCAATAATGTCATGTCCACCTTGGACACTGGCTCTACAACATGTTACCAGATGGCTTTGTGTGCTTTTTTGTCCTCTACATAATTTGCACACAGCTGACACATTCTGCATTCTGGTGCATAGGTTTCTGCCAACAACATCAGCAGTGCTACCACAAGATCATGCTGCCTACAGAGTCCGAAACATGACGTACTGCAGACACACATAAAATGGTTGGTGTGTCACCTGTCCAGGCATCATATTGTTATCAACTTAGCTTCAAGTTGTGTAGCGCTGTCACACTAGACTGATGTGAAATTGTGCCGGACACAAACTGTTCAGTATGAGATGTAAGAATGTATTGCACATATGTAGCAGAAATGAGAAATCAAATGCCAAATATACACAATTTGCTCACATCATCAGATAATGTAAATCCCCATTGTGTCCCACAACCACCTTGATTCATGCACATGACTGACTTTGCAGCTGCGCGTATAAATTGTGCACATCTGCTAATCTAGGCTGAAGAATACCAAGTAGGAAGCTGTGGTCAAGCCTTCACATTGTTTGAAGCATCCAAAATATGTTTGACTAGTACTGGATGCCTGATGTTCATTTACATGTTTGTTGCAAGCCTTGTTTGTTGTCACACATACTAACTATGCCAAACATAATGACTACCACTGATCACACATGAATCAAAGTGGATAGGCTGCAATGTGTGATCCAAGGGCATGTAGACAGCCATGTATAACTGTAATCTTGACATTTCAGATTGACTGAAGTCACATACACAACACAGATCACATCACATAAACAAATGGTGTCAGCAGTCATGCAATTTCATGAAATCTTGTGCATCTGATGAACAACTTGCACTCTACGTCCAAAATTTTGCTGCTTAAACACGAAAACGATAATTTTTTTCATAACCGCCTGTGAGAGGGATGGGCGGAAAGTAAAGCGAGGAGGTCTTAAGTGTGGTTGAATGATGGCTTCCTTTATTCAAAGGAGTTCAAATGACAAAAAGAAACAATCCAAAAGAGGAGTCAGGTAGGGTAGGGTAGGGTTCGGACGTCGTCTGCTTCCGTTATGTTGGTTGTGGATCCTCTTCTCCTCGTAGGGCGACGGTGGCACAACCCCAGGGTGCAGGTGGAAACAAAAGGAGAGAAGACAGTCAATGTAGCTGTCCCGTAAGGGAAGGATAACGTGAGGTAACTCACGGTCCACCACCTTAGGTCAAGGAATCCACCAAGGGAGTGAAAGGGATGTAGAAGAGACGGAAGCGGGTGAAACGAAAAGAGAGAGGGTTACCAAAAGAACCAAAACAGACAGGAAGGACCGTTTTGTAATTCAGGCCCTTCCTTACTCCGGGCTCCTTATATTTCAGGAGTTGGCTACTGTCTGGTACACCGCCACAGATAAGCCAGAGTAACAACCCGGTAGCAGAGGGTTTCTAATAGGCTGGTGCTCGTGCTGTACAAAGTCTCAGGGTGTGCGCGGGAGTGGAGCTGTAACAAGGGGGGGGGTGAAGGAGTCGGTGATAACTGTGAGAGAAATCCGTGACCACCACACTACCCCATGTTCCCTGAGTCCCTTGGAATGGCCTCCCCCTTCCTAGACTGCAATACCCCCTGCCCTGTTTCACGTACCGCTGTGGCCGCAACTCTCCTGAGCTGCGGCGGCGTTGAGGCGTCCTCTGGGGGTGTCCACCACTCTTCGGACCACTCCTCCCGCTCGGCTTCGCTTTTCTCCTCGTCCTGCTGGGAATCCTCGTCTGCTTCTCGTCCTGGCTCGGTAAGGCTCTCCGTCTTCTCTTCGGTACTCCACGCTCCTTCCTCCGGCGATCTCTCTCCGTTCTTTCTCTCCTCTGAGTCTTCCGGGTTTAAAGCCAGAGATACCGCCCCTTGAGCCCACGAGGCGTCCTGCCATTGGCCGCCATGTTGAAAGGGGCGTTCTTGGTCCTGTATGGGAGAGGAGCCGTAAGGAATTAACTCTTTCCGGGCTATACCGGGGCTAGCGAAAGGCATTCCTGGTATCCTAGGGGGTTTAGTATGGGCCACGGGCGGGGTGATGTCCCGGTCCTCCTCACATCCCCCTTCCCTAACATTCTTGCCAGCAAGACCAAAGTCAAGAGGATACCGGGATAAATAGTCAGCGTTGGCTTGATCCCTACCCTTCCTATGTTTGGTGTGGAACCGATAGGGTTGTAATGCCAGGAACCATCTCAGTATCCGGTCGTTATGCCCCTTATTCCTGGATAACCACTCTAATGGGGCATGGTCAGTGAAAAGGGTGAATTCTCTCCCCTCAAGGTAATATCGAAGGGAGTCAATCGCCCATTTGATGGCGAGGGCCTCCTTTTCAATAACTGCGTAATTTTTCTCCCGAGGGAATAGCTTTCGGCTTATATAGAGGATGGGCCTTTCCCTTCCCTGGGAGTCAACTTGGGACAACACCGCTCCTAAGCCGGTGTCGGACGCATCTGTTTGTAAGATGAACGGTTGAGAGTAATTGGGGCTCAGTAACACTGGGTGACACGTCAGGGCTTGTTTTAATCGTTGGAAAGCATGGAGGAGGAGGGGAGTGGGGTGTCTCAGCTCTTTTTCTGTCAACACCTTCTTTTGTTATAGATCAGTCAAGGGGGAGGCTATTTGGGAAAAGTTAGAAATGAATCGGCGGTAATACCCCAGGACCCCAAGAAACGCTCTTAACTCTTTTTTTGTCTTGGGAAATGGGATGTTGGAAATGGCTGCTACCTTCTCGGTCTGTGGTTTTATGTACCCTTCCCCCAAAAGGTATCCTAGATACTTCACGGACTGGGCAGCGAGTTTACTCTTAGCTGGGTTTATGGTTAGACCTGCTTCTTTCAAGGCTCGGACTACTTTCTCCAAATGGTCGAGGTGTTCGGCCCAGGTGGAGCTGTGGATAACGATGTCGTCTAGGTAAGCAGCCGAAAAATCAGAACAAGGTTTTAGAACCGTGTTCATCAGGCGTTGGAATGTGGCAGGAGCCCCATGGAGACCGAAGGGGAGAACGGTAAAATGGTATAGACCGCTCGGAGTTGCAAACGCCGTTTTCTCCCGGTCTCCAAGACGTAGGGGCACCTGCCAATATCCCTTGCACAAATCAAGGGTGCTGATGTATCGGGCAGTACCCAGACGCTCCACCAGTTCATCGACTCTCGGGAGTGGATAGGAACCGAAACAAGAGATCTTATTCACTTCCCGAAAGTCGATGCAAAACCGGATGGACCCATCCGGTTTGGGCACCAGAACGATTGGTGAATTCCATTCACTATTGGAGGGTTCGACGATGCCCATTTTCAGCATTTGTTGTACTTCGCCCTCTATCGCCTGCCTACGGGACTCTGGAACGCGATAGGGGCGCAGTTTCACCTTTGTACGAGGAGGGGTCACAATGGCGTGTTCCATCAAATGGGTTCGGCCTGGATACAGGGAGAACACCTCCTGTAGGGATCGTAGCTGGGTCGCTAGTTCTCTTTTATTGATTTCTGGGAGGTCCTTATCTATGCTTTGCAGAAACACGGGTTCAGGACCCTTTGTAAGCCCTATGTGTACCGGAATGGCCCCCTCCCACTTTTTAAGCAGGTTGACATGATATATCTGTGTCTTTGTCTTCTTTTGGGGATCCAATTCCAGGCGATAGGTCACCGGGGTAACCACTTCCACCACACGATAAGGGCCCTGCCATTGCCCCAACAACTTATGGTCAGAAGAGGGCATCATCAAAAGAACATAGTCGTTAATGCCAAACGTGCGGGTTTTGGCTTTTTTATCATATTGTGCCTTCTGTGCTGTTTGGGCTAGTTCGAGGTGGGATTGGACAATGCTGCGGATCTGACCCAGATGGGTTTTCAGATTGAGAATGTACTCCGGGAGGGGTTTTGTCCCTTCTGGCTCCTCCTCCCACTCTTCCTTCAACATGTCGAGCAATGTGCGAGGCTGTCTGCCATAAAGCAACTCGAAGGGTGAATACCCAGTGCTCCTTTGGACTTTGCAACGAATCGCAAAGAGAGCCAGAGGGAGCATGTCTTCCCACTTCCGCGTTTCAAGGTCCAAAAGCTTTTTTAGTGTCGTCTTTAGGGTGGCGTTATAGCGTTCCACCCACCCATCTGTTTGGGGGTGGTACGCCGAGGTGCGGATCTGTTTGATGTTCAGGGAGAGGCATACCTGCCTCATGAGGTGAGACATAAAAGGGGTCCCCTGATCCGTGACCAGTTCCCTGGGAAAGCCTACTCTCGAAAAGATGGTGATCATGGCTTTGGCTATTTGTGATGCGTTTGGTTGGCGCAAGGCCACCGCTTCCGGAAAGTGGGTAGCATAGTCAACCAATACTAACACAAATCGGCAACCACTACGAGAAGGCAGCAAGGGGCCTATGATGTCCATACCAACCCTGGAAAAGGGTTCCGGTATGATGGGCAAGGGTCGTAAGGGTGCTCGAGGGGGCAGGGACCTACTGTTTCTTTGGCATATGGCACACTCTCTGCAGTATTTTCGGACCTGGGAGAATATGCCAGGCCAATAGAACCTTTCCATTATTGTCTTTTCCGTTTTATCCTCCCCGAAGTGCCCTCCCAATAAGGGACTGTGGGCTAAGAATAAGACCTTCTCCCTATACGGTTGGGGCACCAATAATTGGGTTGGTAACCCCCTCCCACCCTTACGATAAAGCAGGTTTTTCTGACAAAAACTGGGGACCTACTTGCTCAGGATCCTCTTCGTTTGTGGCCTTGTTCCAGGCCTCACGTAAAGCTGGGTCGTCCCGCTGGGCCTCCTGAAACCCCCGTTCGTACTGCCACACCGGGGTCTCCTTACTTTGGGTTAGAGCGACCCTTGTCCAATTCCATTTTTCTTTCTTTTTTGCTTGCTACTTTTCCGATATTTCCCGGCACTAGATCAGGTTCTGTTTCCTGTGAAAAGGGTGCTGTCCTCCTCCATTCCTCCCCTTCCGCCCAGGACTCTTGTATCATTTTAGGCATATGGGGGTAATCGTTTCCTAACACTAAGGGTTCGGGTAGGCGGGGAATAAGCCCTACTTTCAATGACTCTGCTTTCAAGGACGGATTGTGTTGGATCTCAATTTCTGTGGTGGGATACTGATGACTGTCCCCGTGTATGCACTGTATGGTGACGTGCCCTGTAGGTCGTGGACGCCCCCCCGGGATGGCCTGTGGTTGGATCACACTTTGTAAACAGCCAGTGTCGATCAAAGCCTGTCTTTCCTCCCCGTTAATCCGTACTACTCTATGGTAGGGAAGGCGTGCGCCAGAGGAACTACAATAGTAGTTGCGAACCAGCCCTACCTCCATAGGTTCCTCCTTCTGAGGACAAAAACGGGCTATGTGCCTATGGTTCCACAATTATAACATCGTGGTCCCTGTTGGGTAGGGACCCGGGGTGGTGGTATAGATGGCCCTGGTAGAAGGGTGACTGTTTCTGGCTTGCGTGAGGGGTGGAGTGGTTTGTGGGGTTTCATAGGGGTTCCGGGATGTTTCCAGTACATATCCTCCCGTCCCCTTTGGGGTTCTTGGGCCCTATAAAAAGCGCTGGCAATCTCAACGGCTCGGTCCAGAGTCAGGCCCACGTGTTGTCTCACCCACTTTTGTATGTTCGAGTGCATGGACGACAGATATTGTTCTAAATAGACCTTCTCCATAATCTCATCCTTGGTTGATTGTTGCGGCTTCAACCACCTATCAGCCATATCCCGTACTCTATAGGCTAAGGCACGGGGTGTTTCCTAAGATCCTTCCTTGATTTGTCGCAGGCGTAGGCGGAATGTCTCCTCGTCTATGCCCATTCTCTCCAGTATGCTTTTTTTATGTCGTCGTAAGGGGTAAGACCCAAGGGTTAACAGCCTGGTAGGCCGCTTGGAGATCCCCGGATAACAGAGGGCCCAGGTATTGCCCCCATTTGTCTTGGCCCCAACCTGCAGCCCTGGCCATGCGTTCATAGTTCAAAAAGAAGAAATCGGGTTTTTCCCCCCCACATACTTCTGTAGGACCACCGAGGGGAACCCCATTGTACCCCTCTGTTGGCTATGGGTGTCGGCCAGCTTCCCTATGACGGCCTCCTGGGTCTGGCTCTGTTCCTCAAGGGACTTGTGTATCTTCTCCCGGTCCTCTTCGGCTACGGACAAAAACTTTTCCATACACCGTTCCAACTTTTCCTGGCTTTCTGCCATCTTTCGCACGACTGCCTCCATTTTCCCGGATCCCACTTCTGACACCAGATGTGAGAGGGATGGGCGGAAAGTAAAGCGAGGAGGTCTTAAGTGTGGTTGAATGATGGCTTCCTTTATTCAAAGGAGTTCAAATGACAAAAAGAAACAATCCAAAAGAGGAGTCAGGTAGGGTAGGGTAGGGTTCGGACGTCGTCTGCTTCCGTTATGTTGGTTGTGGATCCTCTTCTCCTCGTAGGGCGACGGTGGCACAACCCCAGGGTGCAGGCGGAAACAAAAGGAGAGAAGACAGTCAATGTAGCTGTCCCGTAAGGGAAGGATAACGTGAGGTAACTCACGGTCCACCACCTTAGGTCAAGGAATCCACCAAGGGAGTGAAAGGGATGTAGAAGAGACGGAAGCGGGTGAAACGAAAAGAGAGAGGGTTACCAAAAGAACCAAAACAGACAGGAAGGACCGTTTTGTAATTCAGGCCCTTCCTTACTCCGGGCTCCTTATATTTCAGGAGTTGGCTACTGTCTGGTACACCGCCACGGATAAGCCAGAGTAACAACCCGGGAGCAGAGGGTTTCTAATAGGCTGGTGCTCGTGCTGTACAAAGTCTCAGGGTGTGCGCGGGAGTGGAGCTGTAACAAGGGGGGGGGGTGAAGGAGTCGGTGATAACTGTGAGAGAAATCCGTGACCACCACACTACCCCGTGTTCCCTGAGTCCCTTGGACTCGCCTCCCCCTTCCAAGACTGCAATACCCCCTGCCCTGTTTCACGTACTGCTGTGGCTGCAACTCTCCTGAGCTGCGGCGGCGTTGAGGCGTCCTCTGGGGGTGTCCACCACTCTTCGGACCACTCCTCCCGCTCGGCTTCGCTTTTCTCCTCGTCCTGCTGGGAATCCTCGTCTGCTTCTCGTCCTGGCTCGGTAAGGCTCTCCGTCTTCTCTTCGGTACTCCACGCTCCTTCCTCCGGCGATCTCTCTCCGTTCTTTCTTTCCTCGGCGTCTTCCGGGTTTAAAGCCAGAGATACCGCCCCTTGAGCCCACGAGGCGTCCTGCCATTGGCCGCCATGTTGAAAGGGGCGTTCTTGGTCCTGTATGGGAGAGGAGCCGTAAGGGATTAGCTCTTTCCGGGCTATACCCGGGCTAGCGAAAGGCATTCCTGGTATCCTAGGGGGTTTAGTATGGGCCACGGGCGGGGTGATGTCCCGGTCCTCCTCACACCGCCATAGCAAATAATCGCAATATACATGTTACAACAATAAAAATTACAGCAAAAGCCAATAGCGTGCAAAATATTATCGCATAGTCAAAAAATGGGCCGCAAACTCCTCCATGCATCCTGTTTAATGGAGGAGTACTGTACACTTTCACTTACTCTTTTGAGCACACTATCAGTGTCTGTGGAGAGTGTTGGAGGTGGTTTGAGTTGTGTGCTGGTTTGTGTGGAGTAGAGAGGGGTGTTGTGTTCTGTGAACTGTCCCTAGTGTCTCTGTGAAGTCTTGTGTACTTGTCCTTACATGTTTTTTGCGTCTTGTACTAAATATTGTCGGGTGTTTGTCCAAGTGGTACTTTAATAATATTAATAGTTGCAGGGGGATATCTTTGGGCTTTTCTGTATTCTTAGTGCATTTAGGGGTGTTTTGGAAGATGTTGGGTGTGGGTAGGGAGGGCAGGATGTCAGAGGGGGCATTGGGGAGCTTCCTCTGGCTTGTGAAATTCTACCTGCACTTGATGGTTGAGAGTGGGGGAAGGATCCTGCAGGGATATGTGTACGTGTACGTAAGGTGAGGTGGGAGCATGTCTGCAGTCAAATGCTGAGGATCTTCGGGGTGGACAGGACTGTCCGACAATGGAAGCACCGATGGCAGGATTGCGTGGGCCATGAGGGTGACATGTTGGACCACCTGGGCGTCATCATTGGCCTTCAAGGTGGTAAATACAACCCCAAAAATCATCAATCATCTTTTTCTTTCCAAAATCAAAAATGTAGTCAGGAACACAATGTGAGAAACGCTACAGGATGATGTCAGTCAGTTATTTAGAGTAAAGCTGCCAGCTTCTACACAATCACACTTGCACCATTGTGCAAGTGAGACAGTGTTTATGATGAGGTATGACCATGTTGAGGAATGTGTAAACTCCTGCACACATAAAACGAAGTGCTGTGTCAAGGTTCAAGGTGTGCTGCGCAGTGCATCCTATTAAGATAGTGTATGATGCGATTTGTGTGTGGACCCTTAATGTGAATGAGGTGGCCATGTGAGCTACAGAATGCAGGATACATGACAAAACACACTGCCTCATGTACAAACATGTCGGGCACCACTGTGCAAGGGTCTAATCACATGTTGACACTTCACAATGTATGTGAAGTACCACATGACTGCAACACTGTCTCACAATCACAATTGCTCTATGACATGGTTGATTTTGTGTAAGGTATGATGAGATTTGAAATTTTGCATTTGAAGAAATATGTCTTCTTTGGAGTGTCAGTCTGCCGCATCCACAATGTGCGATAAGACAACATCAATTGTCTTAACACACCCTTGTGAGATCTGCAGAGATAATATTGTCTACAGACCATGGAGAACATGATGTTGTGGTGAGAAACGTTGCCTTGGGAATGTGTCACGCAAGTAGTGTGTGCAAAATGAGCACATTTGCTAGCAGGATTGTCTTGTGTTGCACAACTCTGCATTGGTCATGTTTTGTGGGTACGACAGGCAAAGCAGATACAATCATGTACGCAACCTGAACAGAGACAGTACTGTTACAGGGCATTGATTTGGATGTAGATGAATCTGAGGATGAATAGGACACATGTGAGAATTCACGTCTGATACCAACACACGTTTATTTTCATGTCTCACAGCTGGCAGACCACTGATTACTCAGGGGGACATCGACGCCTTCATGGACCCACACGCCACTGGTGAGTTCCTTCATTAAATATTTGCATTGTGAGATGGGAATAATCTTTGGGTAAAATCCTGTATGTAGTAGTATGCAGTCTGGATGTGTATACATGTACATTGCCTCCAGTGTGATGATGGATCATAAAAGTGTGAAGTATGAACAATTTAGTAAGTTGAGACGAGCATTGCATTTGTCTTCCTGATGTAACTTCGCACATCCCCAGTCAGTGATACCCAGGCCAGAAATATCAAAGGGTTATGTCACTCCAGCCGATGCATGTGGATTACACAGCATACAGGCAGGAGAGGAGACATGTGAGTGATGTTGGTGATGGCTATGACCAGACATGGAATGCGTGTACATCCTTTTTAAAAAAAAAATCTTTTTTTATTAGTAGCAAGCACATCAGGATCAGGATACGGACAATATTATAGAAACAAGGATAAAATATACAGTTACCCAACCAAGGGCCTCTTGGTACAATTCACACAGCACAGAACGGTGTCTTGGAGGCATCTTACAGGGGCTGGTCTCCCAAATTAAACCCTGCCCATCATTACAAATGCAACGTTTCAGAGCCAATTCTGTACAGCCCTGGAGGGGATCTATCCGTAATTGCTATCCTCCAGTCACATTGGTACTTTTAAATGTACCTATTTTTTAACAAACAACACAATGAAACATATTTATTGCTATTGACAGCATCTGGCGGTAGAGGCATCCACCCACACATTGTATTTATATGTCTATGTTTGATGTTCGGCCATGTTTTTGTGTAATGCAGAGTCCCACACCTCTTGTTCCTGTCTCCAGGGGTGGAACTTCTGGGTGGGGAGAGAGTGATATGGGGGGAGCATGCGTGGAGGGTGGACTAGTAATGGGGGCACCGCTCCTCCGCAGGGTCTCCGAGGGATTTGAATGTGATCCAGCCAGCCATCAACACGTGGGTGTATGTTGTGAGCCCAGGGGTACTACCCCACTGTCTATGTGGGGAACCTGACCATGCAGCCATTGTGTAACTATGGGGGAGTGGGGAGCTACGCTGTGTAGAAGTCCTGGTATCGTCCCCAGGGCGATCAGTGTCACTCCCATCCAGGGTGATCCGTCCCCTGCGTGAAACCCAACATAATGCCCCAGGTCTCTAGATTTCGATCCGCGTTCACATCCATGCAGACCGCGCATAGCCGGCGCTCTTCCGCTACCCCCCACTCGCAGAGGTCCGACCTCCATTTCTCTGGAAGGGGGGGGTGTGGCTAACTTCCAGTGGATCGGTATGCGGCATTTCGCCAAAACCAGCCAGAGCATAGCGAATTTATGCTGCACAACGGTTGTGGCCTTGTGACTCGGCAGCACCCCCAGCAGACAATGTTTGACTGAGGGCTCAATTGAGAGCTTCGTTGCCCTCCACAAAGTGTCCTGCACTGTGCTCCAGTAAGGGCAGAGCATGGGACAATCCCAGGTCACATGAGCAAAATGGGCATGGGATGGTGCCACATCTCAGGCATTTAGGTGAGTGCGATGGGTCAATCTTAGACAAACGCAAGGGAGTCAGGTAGGTGTGGTGGAGATAGTTGAACTGTGTGAGCTTGAATCGGGCATTGCTTGAGACATCCTGGACCTGTACAAATGCGCGTTTCCATTCCTCCTCCGTTAATGCGACAGGTAGGTCATCCTCCCACCTATTCCGAGTCTCCATTAGGTCCAGTTTACGGTCTGTTTTAAGGGCCTTTTATAGCCGGGATATTAATCTTCGAAAGGAGACTGGGTCTAGGATGGTGCACAGCGTGCTTGATTCCTCCGGTTCGTTCGGGAACGTGGTCCAGATTTCGCAGAACGTGCAAGTTATCTTCACGTACTGGAGGAAGTGGCCTTCTGGGACCCCATAATGCTCCTTAGCAGCCTCAAAGGACAGGAAGGAGTCGTTAAAGTATAGATCCCCCGCCGTGGTGCAACCACCCGCACACCAGCTGGCTACATCCATGACTGATTGTATCTGGCGGAAACCCGGTAGCCACTCTAGAGGGAGAGCGCGTGCATACGGGGCTTTCCGCAACACAAGATTCACTGCTCGCTCCCATGCCCAGGAGACCTGTTTAATTATGAATGGGCAGTCCGGAGGGGTTCTCACCCCATCATTAGGTATCTGGGGAGGTCTGCTTCAAGGCACCAGCCAGCGAGCAGTTTTTTCTCTGAACCGTCAGAGCACCATTGCGCCGCGTATTGTAGGAGACCCGCGATGTAATAAAGACGCAGATCCGGGAGCCCCAGAGTGCCCTGTTCCATGTCCAGCTTTAGGAGATCGAGTTTAACTCTGCTGCTGTTTGCCCGCCCAGACCAGCAAAACCAAGAGGCTGTTCAGAGTGGTGAAGGTGTCGTTCGGGATACAGCAGAATGAATTTTGTAGAGTGTATAGGCAACGGGGTAGTAGGACCATCTTTGCCAGTGCCACCCGTCCCATGAATGACAGCAGTAACCGGTTCCAAAAAAGTATTGAATCTTTCAGGCTTTCAAGCATTTTTCCCATATTCAGGGTATATTGGGCTTCAGGTGAGTGGGCTATCCGCATCCCCAAATAGCGGAATTGATCACTCCTCCAAGTGAGCGCTAGCAGTGGGAGTTCAGTCACATCCCGTCCCGCCAGGCCAGCTAGTGGAAATGCAACGGATTTTTTGGGGTTGATTATCAGCCCAGACACCTTACCGAAGTTGCCCAACAAAGTCAGGAGATCCGAGGCGGCCTCTGCGGGTTGACACACGTATATCAGCGCATCATCTGCATACAGGGACACGACATGCGTTCACCCCCCCACCACCAGGCCCCAGCGCTCCATGTCCCTCCGGAGATGGATTCCGAGTGGCTCCATTGTGAGCGCAAATAGGAGCGGGGACAGGAGGCAACCCTGCCTTGTGCCCCGTTCAATGGTGATCAGGGCAGAGACACACCCGCCGGTGCGTACTGTTCGGTTTGAAAATCCTGTTCTCGCTATACACTCGTTCCATGTTATATTAGGTTAGCATTGTGCGGCTAAATTAGGCACCATTCGTATTCACGTTATGCAACCCACTGAGTTATCCCCGCAATGTGTAAGCTTCGGTTAGCAAGTGCGACTAAATTTTGTATTTCGTAATCCCTATTAGGCTGTGTCTGAACTAGGCCTCATTATTCGTATTGCTTGCCTTAGCAGAACACTGAATTTAGTTATTATTTTCTTTAGTGTTCAAGGTTGCTTTCCGACTTACTAATGAATAGGCCATTCTGCCCTCGCATACCTATCCGTGTGTGTGTAGTCCTGCTCCCACGTTAGGAGACGCTGAGACCCAGCACGGCAACCTTGAAACTGTGATAGTGTGTACCCATCTGGCAGGTGGTTGCCCATCCTTCTGTGCCTCCTTTGTTCATGTTCGGCCTAAGCCGGTAACTTTTCACTGTGGGCGTGGTTGGAGGTTCTTGGGAGGAATGGTTATGCGTTGCAGACTGTTGGGGGGTCAGTCCCTCGGCAGACATCTTAGGGTGCAGGACAGATTGGACTCCTCTGCAGAGTATTGCTAATAAACAGCTGCTTGTATTCTCTACTGTCTGACCGACTCTTTATTTGGTAGAAGGCTAGTAGGAGGTTGCAGATAACCCGGGTGGCCCTTTTCGGGTCACTTCCTTCAGTTGGCGCCCGAATAGGGACCCCACAAGGTGACCCGACTCGCCCGTAATCGGGTTGTGGGCTCAGGGTTGTGTCCGGTCGGATGGGCGGATCGGGGATCCCCACATGATTGAGCCTGGTTCTCGCAGCTGCCCCGCCTGTCTGATCGGGCGACTCCTCGTCTAGGGTCACCAGCTGGGGTCCTGAAAAGGCGAAACCTCGGATTTGACAGTTTGGTCTGAAGAGTCAGCAGTGGAGAATAATCTTGCTCGACCTGAGTGCACCAGGTGAGTGATTTGAATTCTTGGGAAATGTGGCGCCATGGGTGAACGACATGAGCCTGCGGGCTGTGTCTGGTACAGTCTCCGTACTGTCTTATCTTGATCTTGGTGGGTTTGTGGACCCTTGAAAGACACAGAGTGTTTGTGAATAGTCTACCAGGCCAACTGGAAATTCGACCTATTCTTGAAAAGGTCTGGGACTGTTTGCAAGCAATCTGCCAGGCCAACTGGAAATTCGGTCTATTCTTGAAAAGGTCTGGGGCTGAAGCCTGTCTTCTTGTCTTGAAACAGTCTTTGGACTGTCGTGTTTTGGCGCAGTCTGCGGACTGTGTAGTGCAGTTTTCGGACTGTGTTCTTTTTAGGTCTCGCCTACGCAGCGCGCATGCGCTGCATAGGCAAAAAGACCTTTTGCGAGCGATTAGGCTTTTCAGCCAAAAACGTGCACGCGTTCCATTGCCTTCAATGGCAACGCGTGCACGTTTGGCGATTCACTTGCAGGAGCGAGCAGCTGGCGCCATATGGTAGCAATTATCGCTCCTGGCGCCGCTCGCTCCCGCAAGTGAATCGCGCACGCTCCCTCCTCTCCCCCCTCCCCCTGCTGCCGTGCGAGGCGCGCGCGCTTGTTTTGCTGGTCATTCACTTCTGCAGTGACTTGCTAAACGCTCCTCACCACATGCTCACATCACTGCCTCCCACCAGGCCACCTCTTGCTTTCGCCAGCTCTTCTCTTTTTATGCACTTTGTGGCGTCACCGGCTTAGGCTGTGGCTTCACACGTGCTTTTCCGAGGAGATCTCTGTTCCTAACTGGTTTCACCCAGTACAACTCCATATCATGTTATTGTCGGTCAGTGACCTCTGCAGTGACTCGTAAAACGCACGCCACTGCATGCTGTCATTCACATTCGTGTCTCCCCCGGTAACTGCTGAATGTGTTAGTTTTTATTCCAACCAGCACTTTTATAAACTGTCAGGAGCTCTGCGGTAGGTGGTGTCGACACTTAGGGAGCGAGTACATACACAGCTGCAGTTAACGCAGCCGGGAAGCGATCCCTGAGCCCATTTCGTTGATTTAGCCAGGGCTGTGTGTTTTAGCTTCCCCTTCTTTTAATTGGCGCTTTGTATTCCCCACAGAGTGCCTCATATGTGGAAAAAACGTAGCCCGCAGACGCACGTGTTTACACTCCCTGCTTTCCATTTTTGGTGCAGGCAAACTTCGCAACAGTAAGAGTTTCGTTCCCGAGTGATCTAAGAGATAGGGACCAGTCACGGACGCGTGTATCCTGGAAGTCCCTGCCACCCGCGATTGCGTCACACGTTCGGCGTCCACTCCTCGCGCACCTCAGCGGAAATCAGTAATTGCCCATAGAAGTGTTTTAACGAAATAATGGGTCTGTTTATTGAATATAGACATCCACAGATCACACTGCCTGTCTCGGTATTACAAGGCCATGCCTGTTGTAATGCAGGTCCCGCTCTTCCCCCCTCCCTTCCCTCCCCTCCACCATTAAAATGCCTTTTGGTAACCTTTGCCTAAAATGACTGCGCGTCAAAACGTGGGTTGATTTGTGTCTGTTCGACTGCTCTGGTGCACTCTCGTTACCATCTACGGGGCAGATTTACAAGCCCCTTGCGCCACTTTTGCGTCACTTTTCCCATGTTAAAGTGACGCAAAAGTGGCGCAAGGGGCTTGTAAATCTGCCCCTACGCTTTATGTGTTACCCCACAGTCATTTTATTTTCTAGGGGTGGGGTAGACCAACAAATTAAGTGGGAGAGATGAGCCAAGGTTCTGGCTTAGGCTCCAAGAGCCTGTACGCGAGCCGAGCCCTGAAAACAGTTGACATGGAAATCATGCAACACACATTTCTTTAACACACGGAAGCGTTTCACGTTAGTACATACGATTATTTGAAAAGTATTTATTAAAAGTGGGAGTTTTTAAACATAAACTGAGTAACATTCCTACCTCCTGTAATGGTGCAGGGCCCTAGGCCCTCATGCACGCATAATGACTACACACAGACGCAGTACTGGGATGGTAGAACTGGCCCAGGGCACGTGCGCCCGGCCCCTTTTATTGGCAGGGTCACATGTGCAGTGACGCCTGTGCTGGATGGGGGTGGGGTGTAAGCCAGCCCTCGGGGAGTGGCTGGTGCTTTACAACAACTAGACCAGTGATCAGCAGATCACTACACCTCCGTCCTAATGAGAATACTGTTAGTCAACTAAGAGGCAAGTCAGTTGTCAATTATACAACATATGGGGGTCTAGATTATTTTTTATAGCTGGAGCAACTTTATAGGCTATTAATTCAAACACAAGACAGGGTTTTTGTACAAGGCACACCCTGATCTTAAGTATTTAAAGGGGCTCTCATATGTGATAATAAACAAAAAGGATGCTCAGTGAAATAAAGTATTCGCCTGGAATCACACAATTTGGTCAAGCAGGGACACGGAGATTGAGCCCAGATTTTCGAATTTCAGTCTGTGCAATTCAGTCGCTAGGCTGGTATCTCTGTCTGCCATCAAATCTTAATTCTGTGTGCTTAATTCTTGGAGGATGAAATTAGAGTTTGTGTAACAGGCAGAATCCACATTGTATTTTGGACAGTTTTATGAAGAGCTAACCTTGCATTCAGGCTTAACACAGCAGATTCAAACTACTTGCATGTTTTGTGTTTTTGGCATAGGGAGATTTGCCAGGATTCACAGGATGCAAAGGTGAGGCCAGAATTCGAACCTGGCTCCAGGTGATACATTTTTGGCAGCTGTAGACACCAGGCCACATCGCCTGCTGGGCAAGCTCAGCTTTTTTTTTGGCTTGAGGTTCCTAGAATACTTTACGCTGAGCCAGAGCCAGGCATTTGGCTTAAGCCTGGCTCGAGCTTTCAGTGGCTCGCCCACCTCTGTTATTTTCATAAGTACTGTTGCAACCTTAACATGATTTTACAAATATCATTTGTCATTGAGATACTCTTCAAATGTTTGCAAAAAGGAACTGTGAGACAAAAGCATGCTACAATCTACAAGTACATTTACAATTTATATCTAAATCTAATCTCAGAATTAGCGGTGGGTGGAATATTTTGATTTTATTCAGAAATATGCAGAAGCGAGAACAAACAAACTTTGCTTCTCTCATGAATGGAAGATACAACAAGCATTGGCATAGCCAATAGGTCTCGCCTCTGGGACCTTATAATTGTTTAGTTATCCAGCACAATATCCTTGGTGCAACAACATCAAGTGTTGCATGGCTAAACACTTATAAGGTCCCAAAGGCGAGACCTATTGGCTATGCCAATGCTTGTTTTTGTTTGCTTTGGTCTTGGACCATTTTGTGGTTGATGTCGTATTTGTCCATGAGGGACAGTGCATGTGTCTTATATTAAGATGCCTTGTTTAAGTAAGTTAGGGTGTTTTGGGTGTCGGTGTTGTTCCACCGAGGCTCGATTGGAAGAGAGGCAGCCTGCGTCTCCGGAGGGCACCCCAAATTTTGATGTATACGTCAAGCATGGCATTGGCCCTATTATGTTTAGCACGTTGTGGAATAAATATACGAGGGACAATGCTGATTTACAGTGGCAGCTTACTGGTACATTTGATGAACAAAAGTTGAATTACTTGCAGGACAAATTGTTTGCGAAGAGGAGCAGGCAGTCAATGTTTTATTCCCTGAGAGTATGGCAGAAGGAGGGCAGAGAAGCAAGCTAGGAGGGGGCAGACACAAACAATAACGCAGAAAGCAATGGCCTATGATAGAGAAACGATCGAGAAAGGCATAGAGTGTGCAGATAGGAAGTTTCGATTACAGAGTGATAAATGTTATGTTGCTTGAGAGGAAAGTGATGATTTCGTTGAGGAGTTACTAGATTCTCGACCACCGCCTCCTTATGCCCCTGAACGGGTATACCCCATGATCCCAACATCTCAGCATTCGGCCTCTGGTTCCGCTATTCCTAGTCTTTCTGCCTCCAGCTCTGCTGCTTCGGCCCCAGCCCCGCTTGTTTCTTCCCCACCTTCGCAAGTTATAGGGGCGGGTGCCGTCAGCTCTCCTACTCTATCCCCTGGCTCTGTATCTGTGGCTATGCCTTCTCATACCCCTACAACACAGTCTTTGTTTGCGATGGTGCCCGTTTCTTCGTCTGCTCCTTCTCCCTTGAGTGTGTTACCTCAGGTATTGCAAGTTGCCGAGACGCCTGTGCGTGGAGTGCATGGAGCGGATTGGGCAGCAGCACGTGACCGCATGGAGAAAGTGTTGGTGTGCTCTGCTGTGGGTGATGAGGAAAAGCGAATGGTGGCGGACCAAGCTGCACAGTGGGCTCGGAATCCGATTTATAGTGTGGAAGATGTGTGGAGCGTGATGAAAGATTATGAGCCGTTTATACAGCAACATGCTCTTAAGCATATGTCGGCTACGTTGATAGGATTGTGGGAACAGTGTTTCAAGGGTATTGCACCGCAGATCATCTATGACATTCGGGACAGGGTATATACGACAGATATGGCCCCTAATGAGGTTTTCAGTAATGTGACGACATTGGTGGGTTATCGGGGTAGATTGTGTAAGAAGGTCCCGACGATAGTGACGCAGTGTCCCATGAGGGAAGTTCATCCCATCTTCCACCCCGAAATACCAGAGTTGCGAGACGACCATGACATTATTACTCGCCCACTAGTGGCAGCCCGTTTTCAGGAACAGTGGGTCTACACTCCATGGAAGAAGAGTGAGGTATTATCCTTAAAGGGTCAATTGCGGACCCTCGGAAAAACCCAACTGCGTATTATAAAGAATTGACGGAGGCGGCCTCCTCCACAGTGATGACATTAGCTGATATCGAGTTGTTTTTCGGTCTGTTGGTACCGGTAGATATATGGAGGCAGGTGCATACGCAGGATCATGTGACAGAGCTAGGTGGAACATGGGTTGAGATCAGGGCATGGGATAAGGAGCGCAAGCCCGGCGAGAAGCCGAAGGTGGAGCTGTTAGCTTTGCCGGGGCGTATTATTACCTACATGCATTCCCTCATCCCTCTGAGACGAGTGGACTGGGACAAGTTGACTGCGTGTCGCCAGAAGAAGGATGAAAGTGTGTCTGATTTCTTTACTAGGTTTGAAGGGGTATTCTTGGATTTTAGTGGCCAAGATCTGTCACAGGAGGGTGGTGTTCGTTTGTTCATTAACAGATTTGTCACTAATTTGCTTCCCTAGATTGCGACTAGGTTGCAGGCTTCGGAAAGTACTTGGACTACATCATCCCCGTCAGTAATTTTGAGTATGGCACAGTACTACGAGCATAGGGAAAATGAGGATAAAGCGAAGGTAGAGAAAAAGTCCAAGGAATTGAAGACGAGGGTGTTGATGCAGCAAGTGATGAGAGGAAATGGCAGAGGTAGAGGTTCGGGACCGGCCCAGCGAGGGTCCCGGTCGGACAGGAACAGTACTCTCGGTGTGCCCGTAGGGTACAACCAATGTGCGTACTGTAAAAAGGAGGGGCATTGGCGAAATGAGTGTCCAGAGTTGTTGCAGAAAGTCGAGGCCCCGAGAGGGAGGGGTTTCAGGGGGCGCGGTAGAGGAGGAGGAGGCCGAGGGGAGGTGCAGCCTGAAAATGCATCGTATGATCAGCACAAAAGGAACTATTTTGACGAAAACAGGGGACGGCAGTACTATCATGGCGACTATGACATGGATGAAGTGACGGGGTTGCCCCAAAGCTAGGACAGCCAGGGACAGGGTGAGGGACCAGTTTCGGTGCCTGTAGATCAGCGCGGACCCTATGTCACTGCAGATTTGCAAGGTGCGGCCAAGAAATTTTTAGTTGATACAGGGGCTATGAATAGCTCTGTTTCCCGTTCACTGGTCCCGGGGGCAGCTCTGTCTGGCCAAAATAATGTTTCGGTAGGTTTTTCGGGCATGCCGGTTGTTAGCCCCATTTCCAAGCCTCTTGCTCTGACTATTGGTCCCTTTACAGTAGATTCGCCATTTCTGTTAACGCCAACTTGTGGAGAGAATTTGATGGGTTTGGATTTGTTGAAGAGATTACATATCACCATCTCTTGTTCCCCAGATGGTGTTTACATGACCATAGAGCCAAAGGTGGCCCGTGCAACACAGTGTTTTGCAAAAGATGCGCCCCTCCCTGCTGAGTTTAAAGATGTGCCACACACCCTGTGGGCAGCAGGAGATACGGACATTGGATTACTCCAGATCCCGCCGGTCTCTATTAGGATTAAAGGTAATGCTGTATTGCCACGTGTTCCCCAGTATAAGATTTCCCAGGCAGGAGAAAAGGCCTTGTTGCGAATAATACAAGATTTGGTTGAGTCTGGTGTGGTTGAGGAGACAACGGCGAATGTGTGTAATAGCCCTATTCTCTCGATTCTCAAGAAGGCACCCTTCGACTCTTCTGATGCTCATCCCGACATCTATCGCTTTGTAATTGACCTCAGAGAGGTTAATAAAATTGTAGTGCCTCAATATCCTGTAGTCCCAGACATTACCACGATATTGACTATGATTCCCTCGTCAGCCAAATTCTTTTCCGTGATCGATTTAAAGAATGCTTTCTTTAGTATTCCGATCCATATAGATAGCAGACATCTGTTTGGGTTTGCCCTAGCCGGCAGGAGCTTTAGATTCTGTCGTGCTCCTCAAGGCTATACAGAAAGTCCTAGTATTTATAGTCAAGCTTTAAAAACTCAATTGGATTCTTTGGTACTTCCTCCTGGTAATGCACTATTGCAGTATGTTGATGACCTCCTTGTGGCCTCTGATACTGAAGATGGCTGTAAGGACGCCACTGTTAAACTGCTGCTGCATTTGGCACACCATGGCCATAAGGTGTCCCTTTCTAAGTTTCAATATTGCTGACAGGAGGTCACCTACTTAGGTCATCTACTCTCGAAGGAGGGTTGCAGACTAACACCTGAACGCATAGCTGCTATTACTAATATGTCTGTACCCAGCGTGAAGTACGTGCATTTATTGGTATTACCTCGTATTGTCGACATTGGATCCCTAACTATTCCCTACTAACGAAACCCCTCCTCTACCTGACTACCAAAGAAGTGCATGAGCCCCTGCCTTGGACATCTGCATGTCAGCAAGTTTTTGAGCAATTAAAGGTTGCGCTTTGCTCTGCTACTGTGCTTAGTACTCCTGATTACCAGAAGCCTTTTGTGCTTTAAGTACACGAGGTGGATGGTTGCACGCTCTCTGTTTTAACACAGGGTTTTGGTGGTAAGCAAAGACCCTGCACTTATTTTTCTGCCATTCTGGATAACGTCGCCAGAGCGCTCCCGAGCTGCCTAAGAGCTGCTGTGGCGGTTTCTATCAGGCAATCAGCAGGGCTCGTTCTTTACACTGACCTCACAGTAATGGTACCCCATGCTGTGGATACGCTTTTGAACAAGACAAAGACGCAGCACCTTACTAGTGCGCGCCTGACTGGATATGAGCTCACTTTGTTTGCTCCGCACATTACCATCAAAAGATGTGCCACTCTGAACCCAGCCACATTACTACCCCTCCCCTCGGTGAGTAATGACACGTATGCACATGATTGTGTGTACAGAACGGAAGAGGAGATGAAGGGACGGGTAGACCTGACTGATGTTCCCCTATCTGACCCCCTAGGGGAACTATATGTCGATGGCTCTTGTTTCAAATTACCAGATGGCACCACCACTGCAGCATATGCAATTACAACGTTGCGTACTGTAGTTGAGACATCCCGTGTCCCGTACCAATCAGCCCAGGCTGCAGAGTTAGTTGCCCTTCTTCGGGCCTGCGAGTTGAGCGAGGGACTGACTGTCAATATTTACACTTACAGCCAGTACGCCTTTGGGGTTGCTCATAATTTTGGGCGCCTCTGGGCGGAGAGAGGGTTCTTGACTTCGCATGGATTGCGAATACAGAATGGCCCATGATACATAGACTTTTGTCAGCCCTAACACTTCCAGACAAGTTAGCGATAATAAAATGTAGTGCACATAAGGCAATAACAGATGATGTTGGAAGGGGAAATGCTTTCGCAGACCAAACAGCTAAAGAGACACCTAGGTCAAAGATGAAAAAGATGTTTGTGGCAGGACCTGCTAGGTGGGTCCCAGACAATGGAATGTTTGAAGACACGTTAGAAAACGTTAAAGAGATCCAGAGTGAGGCAACATTAGACGAATTGGCAATATGGCAGGACAGTGCAGGGCGTCTAGATGAGGATGGGTGTTGGACTGATAAGTCCGAGAAGCAGCGGTGGATGCTGCCCAACGCCTATGTACTCCCTGTGGTTACCATGGCCCAGCCTACATTAGCGCCAAGGGAATATGCAAGGTGTTGGACCCAGTGTGGCAGAACGACAATATTTCCAGAATAGCCACTCATTTAGTAAAAAACTGTATGATTTGCATGACACATAATCCTGGGAAAGGTACTCCTACACCCTCAGGTAACTTTGCACCGCCTTCCTTCCCTTCGAGGTCCTCCAGATGGATTTCATCGAAATGGAACCATTTAGCAATTTGAAGTATGTGCTGGTAGTGATTTGTGCATTCAGTAAATGGATTGAGGCTTACCCCACTAAAGAGAATACAGCTATGGCGACGGTGAAAGCACTCGTAAAGGAGTACTTCCCACGCTATGGATTGCCACGTGTGATCTGGAGTGACAACGGAAGTCACTTTAACTCGAAGGTGATTCAGTTGGTGTGCGAGGGGTTGCACATCCAGCAGAAGTTCCATGCAGCTAACCACCCCCAGTCAGCTGGTTTGGTTGAGAAGTACAATGGTACTCTCAAACTGAAGTTAGCAAAAATACAAGAAAGTACAGGATTGCGGTGGCCAGATGCGTTGCCTTTAGCATTGTTATCTACCAAGGCGACCGCACATTCTAGGACAGGTTGTCACCTTATGATGTGGTGTTTGGCCGCCCTGCCAATATCTGGGGCGTCCCAAGGCCCAAGCGCTTTTCCGAGATAGAGTACCCTCTACTTGTGGACTATTTGTATGAGTTGACTAAAGATCTTCGTTCTCTTCATCAACAGATTCAGGAGGCACTGTGACCAGTACCAGAGGGACCCGGACATCAGTTGCAGCCCGGTAACTACGTTCTGGTAAAGAACTTTCAGAGGAAGAGCTGCCTGGAGCCTCGTTGGAAAGGGCCATTGTTGGTCCTCCTTGCCACCCGCACCGCGGTGAAGCTCGACGGCCGGAAGCACTGGGTGCACGCAACCCACTGCAAGAAGGTCCCTCTCCCACTTCCCTACGACAAGTGGGTGCTGGAGGGCATTGCTGACCAGGAAGGGGAACGGGTGCCCCATTTCGTTCCTTTCTCTGACGCCCGGCTGAGGTGGGCGCAGACGGACGAGGAGAGTGATGCTACCCTGCTCGAGGCGGTTCCCTCGCAGATAGGGGCACCCCAGTTTCACCCACTTCTGATCCACAAGAGTCTGAGTCTCAGTGCCCACCTGATCCTGAGTTTCACCCCCTTTTTGTTGACGAAACAGTGCCTGGAGTCACCAGGTATAATTTACGCCCCCGGAAGAAGGACAGTGCACCAGAGGGACAGTCTAGCAGTTAGGGAAGGACTCGAGACCAGGGTGTGGGTATTGTGTCTAAGGTGCCTGCGATAGAGTAGGGTGAGCTGAACAGGTGCACTGCCCTGGACACTGGACAGGATCATTGAGGGTACTTGCCCTGGAGGAAGGGTGCCCTATCCTGAAAGAAGTAAGATTTGTTTCCAGTAAGGGTTGCGATCGCACAGCCCCATCGAGGGAGTGCTGCATAGCATAGTCGTTGATGAACAATAGGAGCCTACCAGCGAGGCTCTAGACGGACGCTGGGTGACTTGTGCCCCTCTGGTCGGTTGTGTTTTGTGGCTCCAATTCCTAAGGCTTCTTCTATGTACCCATTTGGCCGTGCAGTCATGAGGGAGGAACAGCCCCTAGTGGCCCCTCCACTAGAGCATAATGGTCCTGGTTGGCCTAACTGGTCTAAGAGGAGTAAGATAGTAGTGGTGACTTTCCTTCTCATTGTAATGATCATACTGTTTGGGGTTGTGTGGTATTTAGAAGAACAACATCCAGTCCACATTCTGATAGGGACTACCCCGGTTCCACCCGAACACCTGTTTGTCACATTGACCCCGCATAAGGAAAGACATAGACAGACATATGTTGACAATGCCTTTGTGCAGATGCTACATCAGGTTCACAATATGACTAATACAATGAATTGCTGAGTGTGTGGGTTACTCCCCTCTGTTATGCACAAGAATGATCTATTAGTGTCCTTATCCCTGTCGTACTTAGGTAGCTGTGAGGCGTGGTTTCAGTTGCTTTCCATGGTGTATATTCATTATCATGCTGACGCTATGAATATCACGGAGTCTGATTATGAGACAGTTCTGGAATATATAGCAGTACACCAGGGTTATACTCCGGGAACAGATGGAAAGGAGGGTACCTTGCATCCCAATGCTTGCATGAATGTATACGACAATCACAAAAATGTCACATGGTTGCAAGATGAAATGATGGATTTTCAGGGATTCAATGTCTCTGAATACTTTCACTGTTTTCATGCACGAAATATCACTAGAGACACAGTCATGCCCGTACCTGTGATTGATACTGCAGCTAGTTTCTGTGTCGAAGGTTTTGGGAACATTCTGGTGGGACAGAGCGGCTGTAATTATACATATCGATTAAACACTACTAGTAGCCCGCCTTTACTCACGCCTCCTAATGTATACTTTGTCTGTGGAGCGCATGCTTATACATGGCTCCCTAGGGGATGGTCTGGCCGGTGCTATGTCTCGTTTCTTTTACCTCCTGTTTATATTGCCCCCTCCAATTATCACAAGGACCACAGACTACAGTGGAGAAGCATATATCTGTCCCGGGTGAGGAGAGTTATTGACACAGCAGATATTGATCAGACGGACACCACTTTGCAGCAATTCATGGATGCCATGAAGGGTATAGTGCCCTTTTGGGGACCTATGTATAACAGTCTTAGCGTTCGCCGCCTCACCAGGGTTGTGGAAGGGGTCATTGATACTACAGCGGGCATACTCACTAACATTACTGCTGAGCTCCAGGCTACCAGGCTCGTTGCTCTTCAAAATCGGATGGTTTTAGACGTCATCCTTGCAGATAGGGGTGGAGCTTGTCGCGTCATCGGCAGCAGCTGCTGGGTCTTCATCCCAGATCACGCCCCTAATGTATATTCCGCTATCCAGAAGCTACATAGGCTTGCATCTGATATTTATCAGGACAATGGTTCATGGTCCTTTACAAGGTGGTTCTGGGGTCTGATATCATCCTGGGGTTGGAAGATACTTCTTTTCCTAGTAGCTATCGCAGGTGTCATCTTCACGTGCTGTCTCTGTGTCAATTGCCTTCCAGCATGTTGCACCTATTGCGTGAGCAAGCTCACACCTACCCCCAAATTGCCAGGACGTGATAATAAAGACTCTGCTATGATGATGCAAGACATACAGGATATAATGCTGATAGATGAGGGTATTTTTTTGAATATTAAAGTGATCTTGATACATTTATACTGCTTTGTTTTCCTTTACAATTTGAGTGACTATGCATTTTCATTCTCCCCTGCTTAGAATTGTAAAGACCCTACCGGATAGCGCCAATAAAGCATTTAGCCTCCACTGCTAAAAGGAGGGTCTGTTAGGTTTGAAAATCCCATTCTCGCTATACACTCGTTCCATGTTATATTAGGTTAGCAGTGTGCGGCTAAATTAGGCACCATTCGTATTCACGTTATGCAACCCACTGAGTTATCCCCGCAATGTGTAAGCTTCGGTTAGCAAGTGCGACTCCATTTTGTATTTCGTAATCCCTATTAGGCTGTGTCTGAACTAGGCCTCATTATTCGTATTGCTTGCCTTAGCAGAACACTGTATTTAGTTATTATTTTCTTTAGTGTTCAAGGTTGCTTTCCGACTTACTAATGAATAGGCCATTCTGCCCTCGCAGACCTATCCGTGTGTGTGTAGTCCTGCTCCCACGTTAGGAGACGCTGAGACCCAGCACGGCAACCTTGAAACTGTGATAGTGTGTACCCATCTGGCAGGTGGTTGCCCATCCTTCTGTGCCTCCTTTGTTCATGTTCGGCCTAAGCCGGTAACTTTCCACTGTGGGCGTGGTTGGAGGTTCTTGGGAGGAATGGTTATGCGTTGCAGACTGTTGGGGGGTCAGTCCCTCGGCAGACATCTTAGGGTGCAAGTCAGATTGGACTCCTCTGCAGAGTTTTGCTAATAAACATCTTCTTGTATTCTCTACTGTCTGACCGACTCTTCATTTGGTAGAAGGCGAGTAGGAGGTTGCAGATAACCCGGGTGGCCCTTTTCGGGTCACTTCCTTCAGTACTCTAGCTGTGGGCCTCAGTTACATGAGGTGCACCCATGCCACAAAATCCGGGCCCAGTCCCATTCTAAGCAGAACTTGCCATAAATAGTCCCATTGTAGGGTATCAAAGGCTTTTTCGATATCTAATGAGAACACCGCGGCTGGTGTCTCCAGGCCTGCCACAGAATGCATTACATGCGCCAGCCTACGCAGATTCATATGCGTGCCCCGGCCCGGCATAAACCCGCACTGGTCCTCATGCACCAGTTGAGTCACCACCATGTTCAGCCTTGATGCCAGGACCTTAGCTAGGACTTTTGTGTCCACTCCCAACATGGAGAGGGGACGATAAGAACTCGGCGACGTTGGGTCTCTACCCGGTTTTAGCAGCATTACTATTTGAGCTTCTCTCATAGTGCTCGGGAGTATCCCTGTCTGCCTTGCCTCACACAGGGTCTCCAGCATCCCCGGAAGCAGCTGGTCCGCGAAAGCCCTGTAATATTCTACTGGGACGCCATCTGGCCCAGGGGCTTTGCCACCCGCCATGTCCCGCACGGCCTCCTGGAGGTCCTCGAGGCCGATCTCCGCCCCTAGCATCTCACCCTGCTCATCAGTGAGTCGCGGCAGGGGAATTCCAACAAAGAACTGCGCTATGGCCGCCTCTCCGGTCACCTGGCCCCTGCTGTATACGTTTGCTAGATGTGCACGCAGCTGCAGATTTATGGCAGATTGTGTGTGTGTGAGGGACCCATCCAGCTGACTAATTGATAATATAGTTGGGGTGGATGCTCTCTCTTGAGAAACCAGGCCAACACCTTCCCAGTTTTATCACCTTCTTTGTGCAGGAGCTGTCGATATTCTTGCCTAACCAGACAGTCCAGGCTGTCCCATATTTCTCCCACTCAACGGTGAGCTCTCAGTCGATCCTTATCCAACGCATCCGTGCTAGGATTCACATTCTGCAGCGTGTGCAAGACATTCTCGGCAGCCACTAGGTCCACCTCCAACCGCTGTCTCATCCCACCCACCTTTGATAAACACTCCCCCCGCAACACCACTTTTAATGTATTCCACTCTGTGCCCCTGGAATCTGTAGACAGCCAATTACTGTCTAAGAAGTTGGCGATTGAGCTACTGAGCTCTGTGCGGAATATCTCATCCTTCAATGCCCTTGGCTGTAGATCCAAAGCGGGACCGCGGGCCTGTCCCTCCACACACCCCACTGTAGTATTACTGCGGTGATCCGACAGAAATCTCCCCAATATGCGTATGCTTTGGGCATGCTCGGCTGCATCCCCGGAGAGTAAAAAGAGGTCAAGGCGACTATATACCGCGTGGGTCGGGGCAAAGCATGTATATTCACGCTTAGTTTGGTGTACCGTCCTCCACCAGTCCACACACCCTAGTCTCCGATTCACCCCCCGAAGGGCCTCCACCATGTTGGGTTTAGTGTGCAATTTCGGGGGGAGTCTATCGATTGACCCCTCTAGCACGCAATTAAAATCACCAGCCCACAGGAGTGGTATGCCTGCATGGGCTATTATGAGCACTTCAAGGCCTAGGTAAAAAGCACTGTCGTCTAAGTTGGGGGCATATATATTAAGGAGTGTTCAAAATAATGGGGCGACCCGGTGTCCCTCAGAACCTGGGTATTAGTAGTAAATAGAACAAGCGGTTCTGTCGGGTTTAAACAATTGCTTAGATTAATAGCACATATAAAGAAACAAGCGAACACACCGACAAACAAAATAGAATCAATCATATATTGAAAAGGGTATTGAATTCCCCTGACTGTCACAAATACAAATTAAATTGCAACAAAACAATAAGTGACTGTGGTGCAAACGTGACATATAGTGATTAGTGAGATAGACTGTACACTATATACATAACAAATACATTAGTGACATAAAAACGATTTCTTCAAAGTATTGTCCTATATGATTATACACATGAAATACAAAAAGTACTTGATGAATCAAATCGTGATCAAGAGAACTGTATGGACATATGTTAAATGTCGACGTTTCACCTTTGGAATTAATTCACGCATCATATTCCTGATCTTATTCATTGAAGATTCTGCTGTTTGGCTGTCCGCCCCTTTGTTTACAGTCCTGAGGAAGACCCGCCCCTGATGCATACCAGTGTGCGCTACCTCTAGGGTCGAAACGTCGACATTTAACATATGTCCATACAGTTCTCTTGATCACGATTTGATTCATCAAGTACTTTTTGTATTTCATTGCCCTGAGCTTCTGCTTCACACCACCGAAAGACATTCTAAGTTGTTGGACCATTCGTGTGTAATCAGGGAAAATGCAGAGAGTGTGATTCTCAAAGGCTGGATCTCCACTGCGCCGGGTCTCCCGGAGGATGTGATCTCGGTCCCTGTAGTTGAGGATCTTAGCAATGATAGTGCAAGGAGCAGCCCCCGCCGGAGGGGGGGTGCCAGCGCACGGTGCACCCGTTCTATCACACAGCAGGAGGAGAAAGAGGCCGAGGGGAAAGTCGTCCTAATCCATTTCTCCAGGAACAGCTCTGGCTCCGGGCCCTCCACCCCCTCCGGGAAGCCCACGAAGCGGAGGTTACATCTGCGTGAGCGCCTCTCCGCATCCTCAGCCCGGCGCTCCAGGGCAGCTGTTTTTTCAGTCAAATCCGTTAAGGCAGCCTTCAGGGCGGAGACCTCCGTCTCCAGCGATGTCACCTGTTAATCCATTGCTAGGGATCTTTCCCCAACCGCTTGCAGGTCGACCCGCAGCAGGCCCACATCCAGCGAAACTGCGTCGATCTTGGCCTGGACCAGCTGACTAGAGGCCTCTATGGCAGCAAGCGTGGGGCCCGCCGCTGCTGGGACCGAGGCCCCCAGAGGCTCTAACCGCGCCCCCGTGCCCTGGGCCGTGAACTGTTCCATTTTTGTTTGTTGGACCCCTTTTTGGGGCCTATCTTTACCCATGTTAGCAGCCCTCTGTCAATGTTCTGTGGGCCCGGTTCCAGTCGTAGCAAGCCCCACTCCGATCTCCCTCTCCCCTGGCCTATCACAGTCTTCTCCTACCAGGGGGAATCTAGTTGGCCCAATGTGCTCAGCCCCGGAAGTTCAGGGTCCCGGAGGAGCCCCAGGGGAGAGTCCACGAGCGAGGGCAAGGCCCGGAGTCTGTATGTGCCACCCAGGGGGGGTCTGCTGCTCAGCCGTAGCTGTGCCACTGAGCTCACCACTCCTGATTGTTAGGAGCCAGTGTCAACGTCACACCGCGAGCGAGGCGATGTAAGGGCCCCCGCCTACTCCAAGCTCCAAACTTGTGTGGTCATAGGAGTGGCCGGCTCCCTTGTGCCTCTCAACCCAGTACGCAGCACCCAGGGCTCCCAGCGCCACCCCCGGGGGCCACACGCTTAAGGCGCTCCCCTGTCTGTAGCTTTCAGGGTGCGATCATGGAAGTCCTGGGGGGGAGGTAGCAGCAGGGCCCCCCGACCCCCACTAGGCCGCCCCAGCCGGTCAGGTCGCCTCTTCACCTCAGGGTCTCTTCTCTTCAGGCAAGGCCGCTCCAGGTCTCAATGTCGCAGCAACGCTCTCTTCTCAGGCACCGCCGGTCGCCGTCCACCCAACGCAGCAGCTATACCCCGGGGGCTAGTTACACCTCCCAGGCACCCCCATGCACCGTCTCAGCCGCACCAGCCTCTATTTCGGCACCAGGCGCAGCCGCGATCAGGCCCGAAGCCAGCACCGGCCGTCACCAGGTCTAGCTCCGACCGCACCAGCCCGAGTCGTGATCGGCGGCGCGCTGTCCCCGCAGGCACCGGCCCAGCTCCGCAGCCACAACCAGTCGGCCGGCTCAGGCTGCACGATTTCTTTCTGTTTTTTTGTTTTCCTCCGTACTGCCTCAGGTTGCCGCGGAGCCCTCCAGTCCGCAAGGGGGCCTCCACATCAGCAAACCACCGCGAACCCTGCCCCGTACATCCAGAGCCGTAGGCCCCTTCACCGGCCCCCGTCCCCGGAGGTCCCTGCAGGTATCTGTCCAGGGGGTCGCTTGAACCAGGGCGATCCTGGGGTGTTGATGAGGCAGGATATGGGCACCCAGACGCCCGATGGCAGGATAAATGCAGGATATTTGGCGGGTCCGTGATGGAGCTCTTTAGGAAGCGTCCGCTGCGGCCGCCATCTTGGCCACGCCCCCATGAGTGTGCATCCTTGACTGAGATGACTGTCAATGATGATCAATTCTTTGTTGCACCAGGTGTCAGTTACAGGTACCAGTACAAAGAGTCAGTCACATCCACAGTATGAAAGCTGGTGTACGTGATTAAATAATTATTGCTGCAGGATCCAGAGTCACACCTCTTTTGGATGTGTTGACATCACTGTTATGGATAGTTATGTCCCAACCTTGGATTACTGTCAATAGTCAGTGTCTTTCCTCTGATGTGTCGTATCTTTGACATGTTGGTGCATATTAAAAGCACACCATTTACTCATCAACGTTACATTGTACAACATTGTGGTAGCAAGATTGCCTAAGCCTGAGTCACAATGCTGCATTAAGCTGGCTGCCTGAGAATGAAGCCCAATAGTGCTCAATACCACCTTTTCACATCATATCTTGTGCGCTAATGTTGGGAGATGAATATATGCACAAACAACATTTTAGATGTCTGGACCCTCTCTCCAAGCCCAGCTTGGATGTGTTTTTTTTTGTGGAGTTTTATATAGCGCGAACTAGACCCAAAGGTATCAGATCACTTTATATGAGCACTAGTTATGTTACAGAAGGACACATAAATTTTTGTTAGGCACGCGGAGATTAAGTGATTTGCCCAGAATCACAGAATGTTGAGCGTCCCTGCTGAGACTCGAACCCGGTTCTCCAGCTCCGAAGTCGACCGCCCAAGTCGTTAGGCCACATTCTCTTCCACATTCTGTTTAAGTGCGTAATGTGTGATACCCTTACCAAATTGTATATGAATATGCACGGTAGTGAGAATGGTTGAATTAGTTCCAATCCATGCTGTTGTGCGGCACCCATGGAAACAGCAAACCACCATTGATTGTTCTAGTGCATGAAGGTGCACCTTACATCACATGATCAATCTGTGATGAAAATGTCATCACGTGACTTCAATATGTGCTGCATGATGCAGCACACATAGAGGTGACAGGACATCATTTAAAGAATGGTTATGTGCAGGAAGGGGCACTCTCTGGCACATTCTCAACTTCCACATCAACGCAGAGACACTTGCGACATTGTGCAAGTGGGCCTGCATAGGCGCAAGGAGGCAAAAGTTTTCATGCAGCATGCGGGCAGACACAGGTCTGCACCATGCTATTGTAGGTATGGTGCAAACCTTCATTCCTGAAGTTGCAGGGCGTAGCGTTAAGCCAAGGAGACCAATGGCACGCTCCATAACCACCTTGCGAAGATGGCCATATGTATTTATTTGGCATGGCCTGGCTCTGCGATGGTATTGTCAAGCTGTCTCCTTGGGCTCATTCCCCTGGTAGACTCAGTCTGAGTATGTGACAGCACCATCATTTGACTCTGACAATCTTAAAATGTTGTGACACTACTCTGCCCTTGACATGTCCCATGTCATGCATTGTAAGGTCAGTGACACCATCAGGTTGTAATTGATCCTTAATTCCACATTGCATTGTTCAGGTCACTTTTGAACTTCACAATATTTGGTTAGAGTGTAGGGTCAATCTTTTCATGCTCTTGTGTTTCTGAGTTAAATGGAGAACATTGACATAATTATCAAGCCTCACATGTTGTCATTTTTCTTATTTTACAGACATGTCGCCAGAGGAGGCACACGCATTCCATATCCGTAAAGAACGATATCTGCACATACGCCGGGTGGCCAAGGGATATCGTGCTATGGCTAAGAGGTACAGAGATGACCGGGCAGCTGGGAGATGGAAGTCTCTGCCTGAAGTTGCACAGCAAATATTGATAAGGGACACACAGGCCATAGCAGGCCCTTCTAACATCAGGCGTGGGTCCAGACATGCACACCGATCTGCCACTCAAGCACAGACACCACACAGCCAACATGCTGCAACTGGATCAGGCACACAAGCAGGTGCCCCCTCACGTCCATGCATACAAGGGACTGCCACACTGCCATCTGCAGCACGGATACATGCTGTAGGGTTCACCAACAGGGACCATCGGTGCATGATGGACATGAATGTGTGACTGGCACAAATTGAAAGGGATGTGTCGGACATGAGCACCCACCTCCAGGACATCAAGGGTGCCCTGGGGCTCCCATATTGAGCAGGCCAGGTTGTGAGCCTTCCCCCTTTGCAACAGTCCCCTGATGGTTATTGTACAAAATATTTTATATTAGTGTAGGTTTTTAAGTGTTAGGTAGTGTAGTTGTAGAGTAGACATAGTTAGCGTAAGTTTTAGGTAACTTTTTAGATTTTTTATTCACTTAATGTAGTGTTCTGGGCTAAGTTTCCTTTTCCTTTGGGTGGGGGGTTGATGTATTTTTGTTGTATAAAAAACCAAAAAAAACAAAAAAATATATATTTGTGTAAGATATTTGTGTAGTTAGTTCATGTTTAGCTAAGATGTATTTGTCCTGTCTGATGGTGTGCTTTAAGGGGGGAGGGTTGATGTCTCAGATATGTTGTTGCGTGTTTAGTATTAGTTAAGGTAGATTGTTTAGAGTAACATTTAGTTAGTACCAGTTAGTTCAGATTAGGTTAGTTGTAGTGATTAGTGTTAGTTTCGGGTAGGTAATTTTGTAGCATTTTAATAAATGGTTACTGTTTTTGAATTGTGGTTGCACTTATGTCAGAAGCGATTTGATGGCGTGGTGCTTTTGACATTGTATACAACTTATTCAATCACACAACAATCATTAGAATGTGTACGTGTGGTCATGACATGATATTTTAGTGAACGGATAGTGTCAGGATACAGTTGTTTTGTGTTCAGGAAACAAGCATGAATTTCAGGATGGCAATTATGAGTTATGCCCTTGGATAGGGATACTCTGTTGAAACTTTTATCATCTTATGTATAACTCACAGAGCTGTACACCACATTGTTGCACATGTACAACACAATAGAGAAACATGGGCTTAAGCAAACATTAAAATTGCAACGCTTATCCATCGTGAAAATGGATGTATGCGCCGTGTTCCCAAGAATGCTGCACACCCCTGCATTTCACATGAGCCTGGCGCAGAGTCCAGCTGCCAAGCACAAATGCAGGCACCCTTGCTACGTAGTGCAAGGGTATCTGCATTTGTGAAATTGGATGTTAATGTGCAGGAAGGCTCACCTTCCTGCACATACACAATGTTGTCAGTTTGCTGCTCCAATTTGCCCTGCACAAGGCAGAACACAATTAAACAGCAAACACGAGGGGAAATGAAGCATTTCTCCCTGTAGTGCCAGTGTTATACCCGCTTTTCCCAGGTGTTACTTTTGGCATTGCCTCCTAGTGATGCCACCCTTGAAATAGAGGTACAGCATCTGAATCTTTGCTAATTGCAGTGCACTACACACCGCAAGACACATTGCCCTCCCCTTTCACAGTGAGCACAGCATGAGAGGGTTCCTTATTTACAAGGCATTGTTAAGCCACGTTAAGTGGCTGAATGATGCCTTGTACTTTAGGAGAAGGCCCTATTGCCAACAGAATGTCACTGAAAGTGACATTGTGGTTCCAATAGAGGCTTGTTAATATGTGCCATTACGCTTCATCATCTTTGTGAATATGGTGTGTGCTCTATCTTGAAATGTGACATGCCATGACACCCATCACAACAAGCTTTGTCCACACCGTTGAGTATGAGTAGATCTGCCAAGTAAGACTTGTTAGCAATGCTAGTTGAACCTATTGCAGCAAGTGCCTATCCCAATCATGTACGTAGGGCAATGTTGAATTCTTGCAAGAATGTTGTATTTGAGCTATGAGGGCACCGCTAGTTCACACATACCCGGTCAGCTCACTGCCTATCTGGGACACAGACTCATCATGACCATTTATCAAATGTCCCTCTGGGTACGTTTTGATGGATTCACTGATCATACATTTTTTAACACGTCTATACTTGAATGGTCATAGGCAACACACATCTGTGTGACTTTAGTTTTTTTATTTACATGTGCATTCACATTGGTAGAAGACTGGCCCAGAACTTTGTCAAACAACCCCCACATTGTATAGATGCCCAGTGGAGGGCCAGACAGAGTCCTTTGGGGGTAACTTGTCCAGAGACATGTTGAAGAAGAGGCAGAGTTCAGTCAGCAGGCTAATTGCAGTGTCATTGGGAACAATGACAAAATTGGCAGTCCTTCTGGAAGACCAAGGTGAGTGTAGCAGAGTCATTCATAGGACAGTGGAAGCTGATGTTCCGAGGCATGATGGTAAGCACAGATCCAAGCAGAAACTGTCCATTTGGCCCAGATGAATGCTACTGCTGACTTTTTCGCATGAATGTGGATTCATCCACATCTTCCTCCTCTGATGTGTCATGTGCCTCTCGTGTGCGTGATGGTGTATTGGCTGGAGCACTGTGAGGCTGTGACACATCAGCTGGGTAAGAGGTGGATGTGGAAGTACCAGCAGCATTCATCTGTACCAAATGATGAGGCATCACTGCAGTGATGATAAGCTGCAGGGCTTGCAAGACTCCAGCAACGTCGCTGTGGTATGCAGCTTTTCTGCCAAGTGTGAGGCCTGCATCAGCTCCATGTTCTCCATGATCTTTCTCATTTCACGCAACTCCTTGGTGACATCGCAGGAGCCACTTTGACTGGACAGTTGTTCTTGTCTCTGAGTAAGTACTCCAGCGATATCAGCCATGGAATGCTGGAGAGCATGGAGTGGACTGCGGGTGCCTGTGATGGACTCTAAGTGGTCCCTAATGGGACTGAGACACCCACGGACCCCATCTAGTTTGGCCGCCAGGCTGTCAAACCCCACCTGCACCTGACCAGCCATCTCCTGCTGGACCTCTACCGCACGACGTTGAAATGTTAGAAGTGGGTCCTCAAGGTCCTGGGAGACAGCTGTGGTGGTAGGTGCTTGCTGCTGGGGGTTTTGTGCAGGGGGTGGAGCCCCCACAACGCTGCTGGATGTTCCCGCTTCCGGAGCTGGGCTGCCAATGGAGTTGAGCAGCTCTTGGAGGGTGTCCTGGTCGATGGTTGAGATGTCTTCATCTTCATCATTGAAGAGTGAGACAGGCTGCTGTACAGGAGGTGATGTTTCTCCCTCTTCAATGTAAAGGGGAGATGCTGTTGTATGTGTTTCTCAAGTATGGTAATGCACAATGCAGTACACATGGAAAGATCAAAAGCGTTGGGAAATGAAGATTTCCTATATATTTGCATGTTAGGGATCAGGTTTTTCCTTGCATACATTTCTTACTAGACTCCTATTGTCTTCGCCCTTGTGAGTATAGGGCAGCGTGTTTTTCTATGGGTGTTGTAGTGTGGACACACAACACAACACCCATTACCCTCACCTTTCCTACCACGTGAAGTATGTATGTGGACCTTGGTTAGATGGCAGTGGTTGATGGTAAGCCAATATCACCACCCCAACATCACAGCAAGTGATATTGGCATGGGGATGGGTGCTTAGAAATATGCCCTGCTGATGGACACATGGATGAAACATGCAGTTCTGCTCAGGCTGATTGGATGCCTTTGTTTGTGTAAGGATGTTTACAGACATGACTGCCTATGCATTTGTTCACTGCTACTGTTGACTTTCCCCAAGGACTGGTTTCCATGCATGTCAATGTGTAATGGCCATCTCACACCAGGACTGTGATTTCTTTACAATACTGTTAACTATATGACACATGTAGATAGTTTGATGTGGATGAGTGCATTTTTACATATCAGGTGAAGGTGACATGTAGCAAGTTGACATGCATTGGTGCAACATTGTGAATCTTGCTCGGTGTCATACTTCACTTGACATGCACCTTAACAGGGACGGTATGGTTCTGTGAGCATGGCACACACACAAAACATGTTTTATTTTTAATGGGACACATTCCTGATATGCAGAGTCTTTACACTGTACTTTTGGATGCATTTCCCTTCTGCTCTTAGTTGTACAGCACATTAGCCATCCAGTATGTTGAATTTGGACAATATGGAATATGCACCTTTAAGGCACAAGGGTGCATATTTTCAATGCATGGGCGATGCATGTGTTTAGGCTACAGAGACTCACAACATGCTTTGCCACTTTGGGAACCCAGGGCTGCATCTCATGAACAAGCAAAGGGGCATAATGACAGGAGAGGTTGCAGAGTGTCTCATTGGCCTCTTAGGCTCAACACCACGCTCAGCCAAATTGTCAACATAGGGCTGCATCTCATTGACAACAATATGATGCAGCCCCGTGAACCTCCCAGCACTGGGGCATAAGTTCGCAGGCCAAAACCGATGCTGGCACACATGCACCATTGTGCAGGGGTGCCTGTGTTGTGTGGAAGATTGTGTATGTGCAGTAAGGTCCCCCTTCATGCACATATACAATCTTCAACTCTACTCAGACACCCCTGCACAATGGTGCATGTGTGCCAGCATCGGTGTTGGCCTGCGAACTTATGCCCCAGAGCTGGGAGGTTCACGGGGCTGCATCATATTGTGGTCAATGAGATGCAGCCCTGTGTTGACAATTTGGCTGAGCGTGGTGTTGAGCCTAGGAGGCCAATGCGACACTCTGCAACCTCTCCAGTCAATATGCCCCTTTGCTTGTTCATGTTGCCCTTATTTTGTAGACTAAAGTATATTATTTTGGTTCTATGTTAGAATATTTTTTGTGCAGAATTCTAGGTCAGTGACAGCACCATTATGTGTCTTTATATGTATTCAACAACTAAGGTGACATATGTCTATACCGCCAGGGACCAATGTGTCTGGAAATAGATCTGCAGACAGTGTTGGTGTGCACTGAGGGATATTTAGTTGGACATAAGTAACATTAGTGCCCACCACCCACTCCCCCCAGTCCCTAGTTGTTACTTACCCTGTTGCTGATGTAGCTGGTCAGGTTCAGCACTATCCTCTCCCTGGACTCCAACCACAGACTTCTCTCAGATGACCGCAGGTACCTGTTCCTCTGAGGCATCCAGCTCCTCCTGTGGCGCTGGACTCCCACCTCCGGTCTGCAGTGCTGCCTGGCGATTGTTGGGCAGTTTCTGCTTCTTCTTGTGCTTAGCATCATGCCAGCGCTTCTTGCAGTCGGTCACTGTCCTCTTGACCTCTGCTACAGCATTCACCTTGGCGACGATGGACTGCCATATTGCATTTTTGATCCCCAATGACAACGTGGAGCTGACAAAAAGCTGGTGTTGTTTGTCTGTCACCTCCGCAATCAGGATCTAATTTTCCTGTTAGCTGAACCTGGTTTTCCTCTTCCCCTGGGTCTCTGGCTGGTCCTCCTGGCTGTTTGAGGGGTTAGGGGGTTGTTCTCTCCTGCATTACTGGGTCCAGCTTCCTCCATGTTTATTCTGGGCTTTTTTTTTTTGATTTTGTGTTTTGGGCACTTTGCAGGCTTTCTGTGGTTTATTTTTCCCACGAAACGTGAAAAAAGTGGCATCACGCTGATTAGCGTGCGTTTTTTGACCGCTGACTGGCCGTCTGTCACTTGTTTCACGTTGTCGGCAAGATTTTTATTGCCGGGGCGCAGGTCTTAACGTGGACAATTCCCGACGTGATGAGAAACTATCGCCATGTAGCGACGTACTGTAAATACGTCGGTACCATGGCAATAGTTTTCAGCGGTACGCGGCAGTAAGAAAAGTGCTGCTAACTAACTTTAGCGTCAGTTAACAGCAATTCTTGTACATATACTCCCAAGTATTTTTCTCATTTTCTTCTGCATTATCTTGTTCTAGATCCAGGTCTCCTTTGCCTTCAGAGTAAAGGAGACATACTATCACTGCTGATCTGGATGAGGAAAAACTGAAAAAATTTGATTAAACTTTGGCAGTCTTAAAAGGAAACCCAGCTTTGAGTCCTCAAGTAATGAAAGGGATAGTCAAGGCAATATTACCACCTCAGAAGGGTCTGATTTGGAGAGTGGAGATATTTAGTTTATCCCAGAGGATCAAAGGGGCAAATACATTTGGGAAAGATTTGCTGGCTTTCATTTTAAATCTTGTTAAAGAAAAAATGGGATTCCCAGTACAAAGGAACCAAGCACCCTAAAAGACATTGTTTTGCATCAGTTCCAGTGCTCTCCTCAAACTGGTCTTCCTATTCACCCTCATGTTCTGGATGCTGTGACTAAAGAGTGAAAATACCCATATAAAATCAATTTGTTAAGATTTATGCAGCAGCTATATCCATTGGATGACAAGGATTCTAAGATGCAAGACTTAGTAACAGGGGATTCCTTGGTTGGCAGCAGGGTGGGTAGTACATCAATGGCTGAGGAAGCAATAATCAAAGATCCTACACATGAACCTTGATTCTGCCCTGAAAAAAGTTTATTCTGGCTCTCATCTCTCCGAAAGCTGCTCAGTAATTAAAGAGTGAACTTATACTGCTCAGTCTATAATTACTAACTTCAGAAACTCTTTACGATGGTGGAAGAAGGAACTGAGTGCTTTGCACACTTGGAAAGTATGGAAAGACAAAATAAATATTTGCCTGATACCTCTTTTGAAGTGGTCAGGGCATCTGCATTAGCAAGATGAGTTTCAGTAGCTGCCAGACGTTACTTGTATCTTATGGATTGGCACATAGATCCTTCTCAAAAGACTTCTTCATTTGGAATGCCCTTTAAAGGTACTTGCAGGACTGGCTACAGGGCATTTCGGTGGCCTGGCAGGGTGGGGGCTGGTTTCACTGCCGTGGGGGACAGTTTTGTTGCTGGGGACCTGCCGGCCACATTCCTGCTTGCCGCGCTTCAAAATAAACAACGCAAAAACAAATGGGTTTAATGCGTGCTTAAACCGTACTTTAAAACCATTCATTTTGCTGACTTCCTGTGTGGCTACAGGGACACAATACGCTGCAATTGGCTTTTTCCTGGAAATATCCAGTATACCAGTGGCAACGGGGCTAGGACTGGTTTTTGCTGTTGGCCTCTGCCTTATACCCAGAGAGTCTCTAAGCACCCTACGCTGAGGTCTGTCCTGGAAACTTTAGAATGTACTCCTGTGGTTGTTTGGGCACCAGAAGAAAGTTTAGTTTGGAAACTGAAAAACATTTTCTCCAGAGGTTCAGGGGGACCTGCATGAAAAAGGCAGCCGACTGGCAGTTCCACAGCATCTGATTGGATTCCAGCTTGGTCCCAGTTAAGGCTCCCAGCACCTCTGAAAAAACAATTAAGTCCCATTCTACGTTAGGACTTTTCCTTTGATTCTATGGCAGTGGCTACATTTCCAGCTGCAGGTCGCTGAGGGAGGATTTTTCTTCTCAAAAAGTGACTTACAGGCACATGCATCAAGCTAAATTGGGCTCGCAAAAATAGCGAATCGCAAAAAAAGGCTTTTTGCAAGCGCAATTTAGCTCTTTCCAATGCAGCAACCCAAATACCGAAAAAAAGACGAATTCGCAAAAATAAGGAATCGCAAAAAATGCGAAAGCCAATTTAGCGAATCCTTATCTGCGAGTACCCAAAGAGCGATAGCAAATAGAGAATCGCAAACAAAGATTCGCAAACCAATGCATGTAAATTCGCAAATAGCGATTCGCACGAAAATCGCTATTTAGCAAGTGCAGATTAAGGGGAATCTCAATCAGGTGGTAAACAGGAGAAAATAATACACACAGGTGCAACCCCTCAGAAACCTATTTAAACTGACCCAGGAGGCCTCTGAACCTTTTCACTATGGCAGGGCTCTACGTGATGGCGAGGAGGATGAGGATCCATGCAGCAGCCCAGCGCAGAAGGAGAATACAGGAGCGGATTTTCAGAGTGCGCATCACATTGTTGGGACAAACAGAAGATGAAATCTACGACAAGTACAGGCTGAACGGTGCAATGATCCTTCACCTAATAGCAGAATTGGAACCCCTAATGCGGGGCCAGACCCGTAGGACCCATGCCATCCCCACTCATGTCCAGGTCCTGTGTTGCCTGCACCTACTTGCGTCAGGCAGTTTCCAGGGGGTAGTAGCTGTAGCTGGAGGGATATCACAAAGCTCCCTTTCACGTTTCTTCAAGTCCTTCCTGGACGCCATGATGACAATGATCCACACCCACATCACCTTCCCCACAACCCAACAGGAATTGAACAAGACCAAACTGGACTTCTACCAGGTAGCACAGTTCCCTCATGTGATCGGTTGCATAGATTGTACGCATGTTCCCATTTGTCCCCCTGCAGATAATGAATACATTTTCAGGAACAGGAAATCCTATCATTCCATCAATGTACAAGTAGTGTGCAATGCAAACCATATCATAACAGACATTGTGGCGCAATACCCTGGAAGCACACATGACTCCTATATATTTCGACACAGTGGCATACACACCCGTTTGCTCAGGGGTGAATTTGGCAAAGGACATCTGCTTGGTAAACACATAAACTTATTCCCCACACAAAATTACAAAATGGCAATGCTTAACTGACGCTAACCCTTTGCTTACTACCCTGTAAGTGACAGAGCATACGCCGTGCGGAACTACATATTGACACCATACCTCAACCCAGCCACCCCACATGAGCAGAGGTACAATGCAGCACATCAGCACACGGAATGTAATTGAACGCACATTTGGATTGCTGAAAAGTCGCTTTCGCGTCCTCCACAAAACGGGCGGAGCGTTGCAGTACCGGCCAGAGACCTGCTGCAGGATTGTGGCTGCATGTGCCATGTTGCACAATATTGCAACCAGGAGAGGCATACCCATTGAAGTGTCCGACAGTGAGTCTGAGGGGGACAACCAGCCACCGGCACAACTACGACAAGCGCATGGGGCAAGCTCAGCAGAAGGGCAAAGGAGACGTGCAGACATCACACTTCTGAGGTATGTAATGATGAGACACGCCACGTCATGATTGAACAGAAAAGTATTTACTACCATGAGACCATGTAGTAGTGTTTAGCCACACATAGAAGGTGCTAAGTAACACAGTGATTGCATGCACAAAACTGCAAAATAACTTATTTCAGGACCTGGAACTCAGTCACTATTATGGTAATGTTCATGGTTTACGTCACCATGGGCAAATAAAGATGGGCAAGTCAGTCTAGTGCTTCCTGCCACGCACCCCCAAACGCCTTTCGCCTGCATCTGCGACATCACCCATGGGTGCACCGGAAGGTGTTGTGCTGCGGGTACTGCGCCTCCTGCCAGTGGTGACTGGCACAGACAGGCTGCTAAGGCTGGATGCCTCCTCACTTCCCTCTTCCCACGTAACATTGCTGCCCCCAACAGTAGCAGCCTGGATCTGTTCAACGGCAGTGGTTTCTTGGCCAAGGGCCCTGGCCACATCCCCACAACAATGGCCCATGTCAATTTGCATGGCCACGGACGGACTTGAGAGGAGTGCAGTGGTGTTGCAAAGGTTGTTGTTTGACCTGGTATAGCCAGCCAAGCTCATCATGAACTGCCGATGCCTTCTCCTCTGTGTGTCGTGGCCCTCCTGCATCACCCGGGTATGCTCCTGCATGGTTACGTTGGTCTGCCTGTTTCCTTCCACCACCGCTGTGGTTAGTTCTCGCACACAATCAGTCATGACTGTGATATTCCTAGCCAATTTGGTGATTTGCAACTGTATTGACCCCATATGTCTTGCTTGCAGGCGCTGCACCCTCAACATCTGGGACTCCACGCCACCCCACACATTTGGAGTTTGCTCATCCTGTGCTGCGATGCGGGCCCTTGAGCTGCGCCTCCGTCTTTGTCGGACCTGTGCCTGGGGTGTAGTTGTGGGGCTCACACGAGGCTGGCTAGTTGCAGGAGTGGGTTCAGGATCCAGCTCAGATTCCATGGGCTGCAGTGATGTAACTGGGGCCCTGCGTCTGGTGGGTGCGGGGGCTATGCTTGCTGGGGCTACAGGTGTCTCCACGTCAGCCTCTGCAGGAGTCTCCGTGATGTCTACACATTCACTGTCCTCAGTGTCTCCTTCAGCTGCATCTGTGATGTGAAACAGTGCAATGTTAATTTGTGGTAAGGCTACTGTTGTGTGATATTAAGCATACTTGGCTCTCATTAAATCACTGACTGTAATCACTGACTGACATGAAGTGTTGACGTGTTTTACTTGCCATTGTTGTGTTTGACTACCCACTTGCCTGACCTTCCTACGACTCCCATAATGCATTTGGGTTTTGAGGGAAAAGGTGGACTGGAGTTTGTATCTGTACACTGGGGTTGGACTGAGGGGATGTGCACAATTGATTAGAACTTTGATATGTATAGTTGCATGCATCTTACCTTGTGAAGTAGTGGCCGCTCCGGATGTATCCAACTGGGTCACTCCCACCACTGCCTCTGGCTGGATTGTGGACTCAACAAGGTCCTCCAGGGCTGTATTGTCAGGAACTGTTGATGGTCCCCCTCCAGTTCTCTTGGCCTCCTTCAGCCTGTCTGCAATTCGCTCCTTGGCACGGCTGCGCAGGTCGTACCATCGCTTCTTGAGGTCATCTATACTGCGATGTGTGACCCCCACTGCATTTACCTTGCTCTTGATCCGGAGCCATATTTTTCTTTTTTCTGCCTCTGGCACTTTGAGGGAGAGTTTGCCAAAGAGCTTGTCATGGCTCTTGGCCACCTCCTCTATGAGGTTTTCAAGTTCCCTCTCACTAAATTTCAACTTGCGCTTCCTGGGCACTGCACTCTCCCCTGATGTAGGTATATCCATTTTTGTGCACTGTGTCTGCAAGCCAAGTTGGATGCTAGTGCTGCTCTGCTCCAGCACTCAGCTTCCTCCTCTCACTTTCTCTGGGCACTGAATGAAGCATGGGCTGGATGACTTCCTGGTTGTGATGTCATCAGCATGCTTCCAATGCAACGCGCTATTTGCGATTTCGCTATTAGCGATTTCGCTAAAAGCGAAATTGCAAAACAGCTTTATCGGTATTTGCGCGTCTCTGTTGTCATATCGCTGTTTGCGATTGCGAATTTTACCGATTCGGTAAATATTCGCTAGGGGGGTCATGCATTGCAGATAGCGATTCCTAAATAGCGATTCCTTATTAATCGCTATTTAAGAATCGCTAATTCTGATTTTGATGCATGTGCCCCAAAGTTCCTTTCTGCCTTAAGACTTAAAAACTTTTTCAAACTTTTTGAATTCCAGACTTTCACATGGATCAATCCACTTGTTGTATCTGACCAGGGCTCCATCAAGGTTGACCTCGAATCACGTCTACGTCCCAGTCAACCACTTCCATAGACTGTCATTGGTGCTTTGTGCTTTTTTGCTCTATTTTCACTTAAATCTTTGTAAAAAATCATATCTCTGGTTCCCCTTACTGAATTTTTGTCGGTTTGGTCTTATTTTACTCATAAAAGTTGTTTCTTTATTTTAAAATTAGTTGAGGACTTTTATTGTGTTTTGCGTGACTTTGTCTACTGTGCATGCACTGCCTATATACTATACACATTGCCTTTGATTTAAGCCTCACTGCTTTGTGTCACATTAACAGGGATTAAGCACATTTGTTAATTTATTTAATTTGTGTAACATTATTAGATGGTGTCCTTATCCTTTGAGGTTGACTTGCCCACCCCAAATAATCCTCCTCTTTCCACCATCCTGTGTTAAAGCACATGAGGACATTTTGGGTGCCAGCATCACAGTATTCATATACTATAATTCCAGTATCTCAGAATATCAGAACAAACCTGCTTTGGTGGTTGTACCCAAAGAATTTCCAAAAGGGTTTACCTCTGCATTCCATCCTTATGAAGGTGATGCCTGTAGCGTCCTCCACAGCCTAGGTACATGCAAAGGATAAGAAAAATGTCAAAAAGGGGAGATAGAGGGAAAAACAAAGAGGACTCATCCTCCAAACGTAAATGCTCGTAACGAAAAGGAGTCACTCTTTTGCCAAATATATATTACGTCAAAAATCGTAATGGGAAAGAAAAAAATGTCTTTAAATAACCCTCACCCACCAGGGTTACCCCTTGGTGGCATGCTTCATCATAGGGATCTTCCCTAACCCGCTACGGAAAGGGGCGTGCTGCGACCAACGGATTCGTGGGAGCACTGATAGTATCTGTGCCTATCCAGAATGCATTTATGTTGGGATGGGGGTTTATTACTTTTGTTTAGAAAAAATTGTTAAAAATATCTGGCTAGTGGGAAAATCATTATTTATTGGTTCCCCTAGTTGATATGATTAAAAAATGTGGATATTTAAAGAACATTTTTTCTTTATCATTATGATTTTTGCCTTAATATATCTTTGGCAAAAGAGTACATGCGAAGGCTCACATCACACACTGAGCTTGGTAATACACATCTTTATTCCTTGGTGTATAACCATTAACTGAACATTCTACATCCTGAATTCTATCAAACACCCACGCGCTTATGTCACTGTTCTACATAGTCCGTCAGGAACCAAAAGGGTCCTGTCATCTCTAAGTCACAAGACACCAGATCTCCCCCTTTGTAAAATAAAAAGTACAAATAGTACATATATACATCTCAACTCTTCAATAAGTCTGTTTGGTGCTCAAAGCAGTCGCCCACATCTGGTCATGTGAGGTTGAGGAGATACAGAGGAAGTGTCCAGGACTGGCATTGGTAACAGAGACACTGTACAGTCGTTGGGCTCTCCGGATTCTCAGGTGGATAAGTCTCACTTCTGACATCTGGAGCTGGCAAAGGTAGAGCCAGGTGCTTGAATTGAAAAGAATCTCGCGTAATGGACTTTCCAGGATGGTGAGCAGTCACCATCTGTCCTTTACTAATAACAACCCTCAGCGGGTCAGCATCAAAAGGAGCATCAGACTTGCATTTCCGTTTCAGCCTGACAATGACTTGGTCTCTGTTTTTGAACATAGTGCTCCAAGCACAGCGGCATCTATCTGCATAGGTCTTTATTTTGTGTTTGTGAGACAAATTAGTACTGCAAAGTTTATCAATGTCAGTAGATCTTTCAGTGGTCCATTGTGGCAATTTGGTTCATCTGGCTCTCCCAAACATAAAGGTGGCAGGGCTTTCGCCCGTGGTAGAATTGTGAGTTGACCTGTATGCACGAAGTGTAGACTGAAGAACTGATTTGAGTTCAAGCTTATCCAAAAATTGAGGGTGCTAAAAAATCTCTCGACAACACCATTCGCCTGTGGCCAGAGAGATGTGCTTTTCTAATGCTTGATATTTAGATGAGGGAGAAAATCTTCAGATTCTCGACTACTGAAAGGCAGGCCATTGTTAGATTTCAAAATTGAAGGAACACCCCATGTTGCAAAAATACTTTCTAATCTCTCAATGACTCTGTCACGAGTAGTTGCAGACAGATCTTCCACAAGGGGGAAGGCGGGAATATTCATCAACAATTACTAGTAGATGATGTCCACTGTCAAGAGGTCCAAAGTAATCAATTGCAATATTCTCCAAAGCATGCTTTGTAGGATCAGACATGTTTAACCGATGTGGGGTGGTCTTGGATGACAAGCATTTGCACAAATGACATGCCTTTAACTCTATGTCAACTCTTTCATCATGATGAGAAAACCACACTCGGTCCCGTAGAGCTTGTTTAGTAGCATCAACTCCACGATGTTCCTCATGGGCCAATTCAAGGACTTGTTGTTTCAGACTCTCAGGTATGACAATTCTCAACCCTCGTAAGAGGATGCCTTCTGGGGTAACTGAAAGTTCTTCCTGCACATTTTTGAATTTCTGGTATTCAAGCTCATCATGAAGAGGTCAAGTATGTTTTTGCCACAATTGATGTGTAATAATGTCTTTGAGTATCAGCAAATCTCTGTCAGTGCTCATGGCAGCAATAATTTGTTCCACCGATATGGCAGCAGGGTTACTGGATTTCATGATGAAATCCAGTAACATGAGCATCAGCTGCTTTAGAAGTAGTTCCATGATACTGTATGAGTACACGTGAGAAGTAGTCAGCAGGGTTTTGATCTTTTCCTTAATGATGCACAGTCTTATAATCATACTACTGCAATTGCATCCCCCTCCTCTCAATGCAAGAGGTCATCTTTGCTTTAGGATTGCCGAACATGGTGAGCAATGCTTGGTGGTTGGTGATAACTGTGAAATGCTTTACATATAGGGACATATGGAAGTGTTCCTCATCACAGCGAGGCTTCCTTTTTCAAGTTGCAAATAGGCATGTTCCGTTGATGACAAACTTTGGCTGGTATAAGCCACAATGTGCCTTGGGGCATTGAGATGTCCAGTGTGCTGGGCAAGGATGGCACCCAATATCACTGGGCTTGCATCAACAACAAACTCTGTCTGTGATTTTGGATCAAAGTATGCCATTTCAGTGGCGTTCTCAATTGCATGCTTGACTTTCTTGAAGCTTTGTTCACGTTCACTTGACCATCAAAATGGGACATTTTGTTAAGTCTCTCAATGGGGCACTTACAGTGGCAAAGCCACGTATATACCTTGAACAGTAACTGGCCATACCAAGGAAGGATTGCATCATGGTTACATCTTGTGGGGAAGAAGCCGATGACAAGGCTTGTACTTTATTTGGATCTGGAGTCATTCCCCCATCAGAAAAGATATTACCAAAGAACTTGAGTTTGGTCTTATGAAACTCACACCTTGCCACATTTAAAGTGAGACCTGCATCAGCAAGTATACAACACACTTGTGTAAGAGCTTTATCATGTTCCTTTCGTGTGGCCCCCAAAACCATTATATAATCACTATAGTTGAAAGCATTTGTGACTGGCTGTATTATGCGACTGAATGACATCCTGAAAAAGTTCTGCAGCTGATGACACTCTGAAACGTAACTTTTATATCTAAATAAACCAACATGAGTCGAAAAGGTAGTAATGTACCTCCAATTCTCTTCCAGTTCAAGCTGGTGATACCCTTTGCTCAAATCAAGGCGGGAAAAGACTTTAGCCCCATTCAGCTGCGTAATCATGTCAGTAATGTGTGGACCTGGATGTCGCTCTCTTTCAATCGCCTTGTTCACTTGGCACATATCAACACAGATGCGCACAGCTCCTCCACTATCCTTTTTCGGCACTACCTCTTATGGGTAATACTCAGGGCGTCGGACCAGTGGATTGCCAATGTTGTTGTGCTTTAAAAGTGTCTCAAGTTCTTTCTCAACAGCCTCTTGTAAATGAAATGCAATTCGACAATAACATTGAGCGACAGGATGGATGTCCTCAGTTATGTGAAGCTGCACTTTCATGGTCTTAAGTCTTCCCTGTCCATGAAACAAGGATGGAACCTGACTCACTATCTCATGATAGGCATTGACATTGTAGTTTACAGAAATCAGCCCCACGTCAGCAGCAGTACTGAAACTGAGTAAATATGCACTCGAAGAAGTGCCTGGCAAGACATGAATTGGGAATTGTACTTTCGTCTTTTTATGCTTCACAGTTGCTATGAATGAACCGTGATTTTGCAGTTGCATCATAGCAGCCCACATGTACACTTTGGTTTTCGATGGGGTTAAACGGGGCACTGGAGACAGTTCATTGAACTTTTCCGCTGGCATAATGTTTATCGACTCGCGACTGTCTATGATAAAAGGTATGGAGCACCCATTCACTTTCAGTCTGATCTTGGGACAGTGTCCAAATGAATTTCGCACTTTCACTTATTGACCTTGCTTCGACCGGCATTCTTCCATACAAGAAGCTAATCCTACATGTGCACGTCGTCCAGCAGTCAACATTGAAATTGCACACCCATCTTCCTCACAGTCGCTTGATAGTGATGCTGACAAACTTTTAGACGAGGAATTTGACGATAATCAACGTCGTTCCGTTTCTATTTGCCGCAACTGATGTTGCCATTTCACCTTGTGGGCGTGGTTGGAACATCTCTGGAATTTTTTGACATCCATTTTGTTTTCTCGATGTGATGCACTTGATTTTTCCCTTGCTTTGCAAACTGTTACAAAATGGTTTTCTTTCCCGCATCCTTTGCATATCTGTCGAATGGCGGGACATTTGCCATCATGTGGGAAGGAAAATCCACATCGAAAACACAACTTCTTTTTCTTTGGAGACATTACTTTATGGCCTTCTAACTTGAATTTCGACTTGCTTTTCACACCCAGTGCTGATTCATTTTGGGCCGTTCCAGCCTCCATGTTATCTGCTTGTCTGTCAGCTCTTTCTTCCATTCTGGCAGCCATGAGTACTTGCTCCAAGCTGAGTGTCTCTTTCAGCATTCGTTGTCTGAAGGAATCGGAGAGACAACCATCTATTACTCCGAGATGCATGACCTTTTCATCATTGAACTCGTTAAGCTTGCAATGCTTGATGAGCAAATCAAGAATTTTTACAAATGTATCCATCATTTCACCAGCTTTCTGCCTTTCTTGGTTGTAAATGTACCTTTCATAGTTGACATTGGGCAGTGCATTGAAGTTGGTGTTTAACGCCGCTTTGATTTGACGGTACATCTCTTCATCACCTTGTGGTATTTGTTTAGCACTTCTTTTATTCCTTCACCCATTAAATTCTTTAGATATTTAATGATCTTTTTGTCATTTGCTTCTTCCAGTGCATCAATGAAATCATCGAAGGTTTCGACCCAGGCAGTTAATCTGTCCCTAATATTTTCCTTTTTGTCCATATCGAAGGGAGCAAGTGGTTTCAAGATGGCAGCAGCACCGCATTTGATGCTCTTTTCAGCAGCCATTAGAAAAGAAAATTGCACTATTCTGACCACCGCTCACGGCCTTTCAGTCAGTCCAACATAATTCACCAGCCTCCTAAGCACAACCCTGTGCTTTTGCTTGGGTTGCAGTGCAAGGTGAGGTTAAATGGCTCTCTTTACTCAGGCTCTGGTAAGTGTGATCGTATTCTCTATATCTGGTTAGCTCCACCTCTGATGTCTTTCTGCATCTCCCTGCTTCTGCTCACAGCGTTCTCTTGCACCTGGCAGTTGCAGCTCGTTACACTTTCCATACCTGGTTGTCACTACCTTTAGCACTTTTTTGTGTCAGAAATGTTTCCACTCTTAGTGCTTCCTTGCACTCGGCTATCACAGCCTTTAGCGCTTCTCTGTACCTGGTTGTCACTGCCTTTAGCGTTGTTGTACTGTATGAAAGATGGCTCTTTGTTATTCTGTGGCATGGTGTCGCTTGTCTCGACTTTACCAGCAAATGTCTAGCCACTGACAAACAAACTTTCAGTAAGGCCTACACTTTCTTCACAGACCTTGCACTGGCTGGAGTGGCGCTTTGACTCCACATATGCCAACTGTAAATTTTCACTTTGACTGAGGCACACGTGGCACACACAAGCAGTTTGCTGGACCACGGCAAACTCTCCGGGAGATCACTCTTGGTTCTTCGGGTCATGGGGTTTTAGTAATCCCCTATCTCGTCACCAGTTGTAGCATCCTCCCCAGCCCGGGTACATGCAAAGGATCACACCACACATGGAGCTTGGTATTACACGTCTTTATTCCTCAACGTGTAACTGTTAACTGAACATTCTACATCCTGAATTCTATCACCCACACACTTACGTCACTGTTCTACATAGTCAGTCAGGAACCAAAAGGGTCCCGTCATCTCTAACTGACAAGACACTACAATACCAATGGATACCAGTTCAAGAGGTTGTACAGCCACTCTGGAGGACCTATAGATTCCAGGTCACTGGTTCTTTTCAGGGACCTTTAACCTTAGCTGTGTTGGCTCATCAGTTGGTTCTTTGGATAGAGCATCATCTGTTGTTGTTGAAAGCAGTCCATATAAGGGGCATAAATATACCCAAGCAGACATCTTGAGAAGGAAATTCCCTTCATCCCAAGAGTTAGTGCTGTTGTTTCGAACCTTTCAGGAAATATGCAGGAGGTTTGGGGCTGTTTTCATAACTCTTTTTGTGACCAAGGATATTGCCTTAGTCCGTCATTTCTTCTCGAGGCCTCCTTCAACGCAGGCATGGGGATGGATATCTTACTATTGAAGTGGCATCAGGAGCTGTTATGTGCAATTCCCCCACATCTGTTGATCCCCATAACCTTGGCTGAACTTCAGTAAGAGAAAGAACAGAGGTTAATGATGTTAATTGTGCACTGAAAGAAACTGAATTATAATTTGAGGTGGATAACTTCCCGCCTCAAGGAATAATCACAACCGTTGTGAGGGTGAACCCTCATAGTCACTAAATTAATCTGAGCCCAGTGCCCTGGTAGAAATGGCACAGAGCAGACAGGTTTAAATTAGGGCAATGTGTTATGTATTTGTGCAGTACGAAAACAGTAATGAAGTAAACATACAATACAGTACAAATCCCAAACCGAATGAGTAAAATAGAGTAAAAACTAATAGATAAACTGACAAAAAATCCAATAAGGGAAACTGGGGATATAAATGTGAAAATGTTAAGTAAACATTCTACCAAAAATCACAGTCAATGGTTGATGTAGACCAGGACTTATGTGCAATTTGAGACTGACTGCTATGGAGCAGGGGTTTGTTACACCAACCAAGTTCATCCTGGTAAAAGATTTTACCTTTTGACTTAGTCTTCTATGTTCCAGTCCACCACAGAGGTACACTTTTAAAGCCCCACACAACCATAGAGGGGGTACTTTGAGACTCACAGGGTGGCTGGCAGAGGCCAACAGCAGGGACCAGTCGCCACTGGTCACCTGGGTACTTCAGGAAAAGGCCTCTTGTAGTTTGTTTTATCCCTGCAGCTTGAACAGAAGGTCAGCCATATGACCCTTGGAGTCAAAGTCTTTGTCCTGGACACAAGAGGGAGCAGGTTTAGTTGTTCACTGATCTTCTCAGGTTACAGATGGCAGGTCCAGGCCTCTTCTGATCTTCTGCAGGTTCAGAAAGTGCTCTGAAGTGGATGCATGGATGTGCCACATTAATACTGGCACTAGCGAGTGGGGGCTAGGGTACCTGGGCACGCCCTAAGCAATGGAATAAAACTTCTGGGGGCCAACCCTAGCCACTTTTGGAATTTTCATGATGGCAAAAGTCTTTGGCAACACTAAACTTCTGTTCTGAGGGCTGGGAGTGTGTGTGGGGTGTGTACTAATTTACTCCTTGTATCCTTCCACATCTAATACTAAATGCCAGTTTGAGGCCAAATAAACCCAGAAACAGAAGTCTGGTAGGACAAATGCAGGATCTTTCAGCAACCAGACAGTGAATCTATATCTACATGATTTGTCTTCACACCCTGTTCTCTTCCCTTGTAATGGTACCCCAAGTGATATGTGTGAACCCAGCAGACCTGTCAGCTAGGATTGACATTCAAGCTGGATTTGACACTGTAGTGTCAAAAAGGATGCTCACAACCCCCACCCTGCATAACCTGTGGAGTTCAGAGAAGTCATCTCTACCCATTCATTTCAGCATATTTTTTGCTCTTGGGAGTCATTTCACACCTGTTTGTGGCTAATTACTGAATGGGAAAAGCTAGAGAGTAAATGCAAATTAACCCACAGGACCTTCAAGCAGGGAAAGGGTAACTTTCTAAAAGTAACCTGTCCTTAATATTTATTAAAAGTCTGTCTTCACCATTGAATTTGATTTTAATAACTTTAAAAATAGCTGTTTATTTTTCTTGCTGGTTCCATTCCTGAGATACAGTATTCCTTTTTTAAATCTGTACACTAGTTTTCTACATAAGACAGCTAAAGCTGCCACATAGAAAATAGCTTTTAGATGCTAATCACTGTACGGACATGTTAACATTAAATTTCTACATGTCTTACTTTTAAATACCATGCACCCTGCCTTGTGGGCTACAAGGCTTACATTTGGGTACCTTATTAATAATTAAAAGGGAGGCTTCTACCTGCCAAATGGATTCATTTTGACAGTTCACAGTGCATGTTTTGCAGTGTCAAAGTCAGGCTACAGTGGTAGGCCTAAGGCCATGTTTGCACTGGCACTATAGTGGATGGCACAAAAGCTCCTGTAGTACACCAGTTGCATTTAATTTGAAGGGGGAGCACAGGCACTTTACTGCTAATCAGCAGGGTAAAGTGCACATAGTTCTAAAGCAGGCAAAACTAAAGGGTCCAGCAAAAGGCGAAATATTAGGGGTGACCACGCAGAAAAGGCAGATTTCCTACAGAGGCCACTCCTAGCCAAGAGCAAGGGTAGACTAGCCAATCCCATGATGGACTTCCGATAGAATGTGGACAATTCACAGCATCTACAGTGGCACTTGTCTGTACTATGCCCCTCCGAACCTACTGGTACCCTTCTGTCAACAATACCCACTAACTCTGTAGATGGGGAACCTTCTCCTTATCTGCAGACCCCCCTAGCAACAACTTCACTACGACTAACCGTAGCTTACTCACAGATGAATCCTAGTGCAGTACCACCTTGGTCAACAAGGTTAGGTGGTCCATTCTACCCCTGGGTCAGATGTCTGTCCCCAATCAGAGCAAGTTCTCCCCAAAAGGCTAACAACCAACAGAGGCTACTGACAGCTGTCAGTGTCAGGAACAAAGCTACTGTGCATCCACTGCCAGATGAAGGCTCCATTCTGGGGCCCTGGGTAGGTCTAAATTCCAGCCGTGGGGCTGGCAAGGAGTCCCCCACTTGCTCCTTAGGATCGTTTGGCCTTTTGGCTTCTCTGAGTGGGGGGATGCAGCCTCAGGTGATAGACACCCTCCTTCTACTCTTACGTCTGGCATTTCAGGGGTGGCATCCTGAGACTAAACATGTGTCCGGCAGTCCAGGACTTCCAGGGGGGAAACACAGTCTAGCTCAAGGGTGACACACTCTGGCAGTGTCATGTAGGGGTCTACCTGGAGCAGGTCTCTTGTAATGTAATGTAAGGACTATTTATAGAGCGCACTGTGACCCGCCGGGTATCCTGGCGCTGAGAGACGGAAGAGAGCCTGTGATAAGGAGTAGGAGGCATCAAACTCTGGGGAAGAGCCAGGTCTTCAATTTCTTCCTGAAAGGCATAAAATCTGTCATCTGTCGCAGCTCCGTGGGTAGGCTATTCCAAAGTCTTGCAGCAGCAACGCTGAAAGCTTGCCCCCCCAGTTTAGCTCTCTTAACCCTCGGCACTTTCACCCAGTTAGCAGAGGAAGATCTGAGGCAACGGGTGGGAGCATACCAACTGAATTTCTTCTACAAAGGTAATGGCCCACGACCGTGCAATGCCTTAAACACAACACAAAGGGATTTAAAATGAACCCTCTGCAAGATTGGAAGCCAATGAAGGTCCATCAGAGCCTGAGAGGAGGAGGACTGACGAGGTCTCGTCAAGGCCAACTTAGCTGCTATATTCTGGATTCTCTGCAGTCTCCCCATTAAATATTTAGGAGACTCCAATAGCAAAGCATTGCAACAATCTATCCTACTCAGGATGACGCTCCTTACTACCAGAGCACGAGTATGTACCGGGAGCATGGGGAGTACTTTTTAAGAACTCTGATAAGGGAGTAGCAACTCCCAACCGTCTTGTTGACTTGATTTTCCAGAGTCAACTCATCATTAAAGCAAATTCCCAGGTTACGAACAGATTTAGAGGGTTCCAGCGGGGCATCAGCAGTAGTCGGCCACATATTGGCTGGGAGAGGATGTGGTACTCTTCCACCTGCAATATAAAGAAACTCTGTTTTATCTGCATTAAATTGCAGGGAATTATTTCGCAGCCAATGTACCACACTCTGCATACATGCATGAAAGTTATCCACAGAAAATGACTGTTCTCTATCCCAAGAGAGAATAAGCTGGGTGTCATCCGCATAATTTACAAGACCTATACCGTAAGATTTAATGACATCCACCAAGGGACGCATATAAGCGTTGAAAAGAATAGGGCTGATAGCAGAGCCTTGCGGTACACCATGATGTATCTTAGTAAACTTGGATTGAAAAGGGGGGAGGGCCACAGCCTGACATCTGTCAGACAGATATGAATGCAGCCATTTCAGGGCCAAGCCCACTACCCCCACTCCTTCCAATCGTTCCAGGAGAACCTTGTGATTGACTGTGTCGAATGCGGCGGACAGATCCAACAGGATCAGTATAGTAGATTGACCCATGTCCGCACGCATGTCCTCTGTCTGACAATGGAGGCAGCACCTCCACGTCAGAAGTGGCCTCACAGAGTCATTCCTGGGGTGCTCTCCTCTCAGCCCACGTAACCCCTGACCCTCTATACCTCCCACTTTTGTCTGGGCATCCGTGCCCTCCGTTTACAGACAGTACCCCAAGAAATCTATGTTTTTAGGAGTCCCTGGGCAGTCCTCCCTCCCAGTGTTTTTCTTGCTGGTGGAAGCTCATTACCAAGGATGCAGTCAATGGGTATCTGGAGACTGACAATGACCCTACTCTGGGCACAATTCCCTTCCCATGCTATAGATAACATGGCCATAGGGTGGACATACCCCTGCCCATGTGCCTGCAGACCTGTCCAGGCAGATAATGGCCTGGGGAAACCTGCCTTGCTACCACCATGGTGTAGCTGGCACAAGTATCAGTCAAAGCAGTGCCATGGAACCCACAGTCTGTGACTCCCTGGAGGTGATACCTAACACCCCCAGGGGTCACCAGCTTACCTTCTGAACCCACCCCAACTAAGGGATACTAGGACATGCTCTACCTTCTCCTCCTGGGATTAACCTCCCCATAAGGCTACACTAGGTGCCCGTGTGGGCTTTCTGGGACATATAGAGACCCTCTTCTTGAGCACAATAAATGCTGCAGTTCACTTAGTAAAAGACACACAATTGATGGATGGAATGCAGAACAAATCAAAACATTCACCCCCAGTCAAGAGATCTGGGTTAAATCCATCATTCTTTTGCTCACCCTGCCACCCCAGTTTAGACCTGGCCACATGCAAATCAGTCTTGTCCCTGTGCCTCATGGGAACAGTCCAACCCGATCTGCCAAGCCAGGTCCTCCCTGGACCGGAAACAAGCATCCTAGGACCACTTTCGGGGTTTCACCCCTCATCAGCCAGGATAGCATGAATCCAGTGGCACAGTGAACCCGGGACCCACATCTGGGCATACCCGGCGCACTTATGGTGAGAAAGCAAAAGACACACAATTGATGGATGGAATGCAGAACAAATCAAAACATTCACCCTCAGTCAAGAGATCTGGGTTAAATCCATCATTCTTTTGCTCACCCTGCCACCCCAGTTTAGACCTGGCCATATGCAAATCAGTCTTGACTCTATGCCTCATGGGAACAGTCCAACCTGAACTGCCAAGCCAGGTCCTCCCTGGACCGGACACAAGCATCCTAGGACCGGTTTCGGGGTTTCACCCCTCATCAGCCAGGATAGCTTGAATCCAGTGGCACAGTGAGCCCGGGACCCACGTCTGGGCATACCCGGCGCACTTAGGGCGAGAAAGCAACAGACACACAATTGATGGACGGAATGCAGAACAAATCAAAACATTCACCCCCAGTCAAGAGATCTGGGTTAAATCCAACATTCTTTTGCTCACCCTGCCACCCCAGTTTAGACCTGGCCATATGCAAAAAAGTCTTGACCCTGTGCCTCATGGGAACAGTCCATCTCGAACTGCCAAGCCAGGTCCTCCCTGGACTGGAAACAAGCATCCTAGGACCGGTTTCGGGGTTTCACCCCATATCAGCCAGGATAGCTTGAATCCAGTGGCACAGTGAGCCCGGGACACACGTCTGGGCATAACCGGGGCACTTAGGGCGAGAAAGCAAAAGACACACAATTGATGGACGGAATGCAGAACAAATCAAAGCATTCACCCCCAGTCAAAAGATCTGGGTTAAATCCATAATTCTTTTGCTCACCCTGCCACCCCAGTTTAGATCTGGCCATATGCAAATCAGTCTTGACCCTGTGCCTCATGGGAACAGTCCAACCCAAACTGCCAAGCCAGGTCCTCCCTGGACCGGAAACAAGCATCCTAGGACTGGTTTCGGGGTTTCACCCCTCATCAGCCAGGATAGCGTAAAAACAGTGGCACAGTGAGCCCGGGACCCACGTCTGGGCATACCCGGGGCACTTAGGGCAAGAAAGCAAAAGGCACACAATTGATGGACGGAATGCAGAACAAATCAAAACATTCACCCCCAGTCAAGAGATCTGGGTTAAATCCATAATTCTTTTGCTCACCCTGCCACCCCAGTTTAGACCTAGCCATATGCGAATCAGTCTTGACCCTGTGCCTCATGGGAACAGTCCAACCCGAACTGCCAAGCCAGGTCCTTTACTGGACCGGAAACAAGCCTCATAGGACCGGTTTTGGGGTTTCATCCCTCATCAGCCAGAATGGCATGGTGAGCAAAATAACTATGGATTTAGGCCCAGATCTCTGTACTGGGGTGAATGTATGACATTGTTCTGCATTCTGTCTATCAATTGTTCTTTTTGCATTTTTCACCCCGAGTGGGACGGGTATGCCCAGACGTGGGTCCTGTGCTCTCCATGCCTCTGGAGTCAAGCTATCCTGGCTATTGAGGGGTGAAACCCCAAAACCGGTCCAAGGATGCTTGTTTCCAGTCCAGGGAGGACCTGGCCTGGCAGCTCGGGCTGGACTGTTCCCATTGGGCGCAGGGTCAAGACTGATTTGCATATGGCTGGGTTCAAACTGGAATGGCTTGCTGAGCAAAAAACCGATGGATTTAGGCCCAGATCTCTGTACTGGGGTAAATGTATGACATTGTTCTGCATTCTGTCCATCAATTGTTTTTTTTGCAGTTCACTTAGTGGCATTTAATTTTCAGTATGATATACTAGGGACTTATAAACATGCCAGTTAGGAGTATGCCAATTTGACCATGTTAAAATGGGAGTACAGGCACTTTACTACTGATTAGCAGTTGACAACACAGAAAAGATGGATTTCCTACATGCACTTTTAGCCTCAAAGAGGAATGGATAAGTCTCCTGAAATGTCTGTATCTGAACCCAGCATGAGAATACGATTGACCCCCTTCCACAATTAATAGGGTTTCCAAATCTGGAGACTTTAGCATTATTGGTTTTGACGCTTTTTGCGTCCAGTGCTGAAGGCCAGATCTGGTATTGTGTACAGTTCTGAATGCTTTTACAGTGGGATTTTGTACTGTGCCAAGGTTTGCAGAAAAATGAATTAATCCCTCCTTTTGCTGTGGCTATCCAGAATTCTGGTAAATCCTCCGCGCTTAAATCTTTTGCTTGACATTAGAAGGCTTTTCAGAACTTGAGTGATTCCCATAATGTGTCTCCTTTACAGTAAAATCTTCCTCCCATCCTACATTTTTTTGCGGTGGGTTTAGTCTTAAAATTTCTAATGCTAGCTCTAAGGTTCAGTGGGCAGTCATAATAATTTATAGAGAACCTTGAGGATACTTGGCTGATGAAGAACCATTAGTTTCAATGCCATTCAAAGATGTTTCCACATCTCATACATCAGTAAGGCCTTTTGCTTCTCCATGGGGGTCTACATTTGGTCCTAAAATCTCTTCAGAATCATCCTTTTGAGCCTCTATATGAAGAAGGCATTAAGAACCAAATTTACCAATTTTTCAAGCAAAGCAGCACAGCAACCAAATTTGCTGTGCAGTGTTACCAATGAGGAAAACACAGAGCAGAGCCATGTTTGCTAAGATTGGTCTCCTTCTGTTGTCACCTCCTCATCTGGCTCACAGGCAGTTGAGTGACACACAGCCTCACACATTGACACACAGGTGAGCATGCACTGTCTAGCACAGAATTTGTAATGGAAGCATACCTTTAAATTCGCAAGTCTAGACAAACTTAGAAGAATCCAATGCAGTGAATGTGTGCTATGACCTGCAGCACACAGATAATTTATGTGTTTTTGTGTGAAAAACAGTTCTCATTGTAAACGCCTGCTTAAAAGGCAGAGCTACTTTTGATACGAAGCCTGGTCTATCCATTTTAGTAGAGTGGGCTTTGCATCAAAACATATGGGTACCTGTGCTGACCTGCCCAAGTAACACCCCATTACTGCAAAGCAAGGTTTTGTGCTCAATAAAGGCCACCTTTCCAGCACAAAGCACCTTTTGTGCTGCATATTAAATAGCCTTTAGAGATTCAGAATCACTTTGCTTTGCTTAGCTTGAGCACAAAGTCTTAGTAAATTGTGAACAATGTTTCCTACAACGACAACAGCCTTGTTGGTGGCACTTCCATCAGCCCTCAGGGTGGGTGAGTTAGTTGCCTTATTGACTCGACCACCACCCTTTATCATCAAATTTTCTGAGGATCATGTTGGTTTTCAGCCTGAGCGTTCTCTTTTACCAAACATTGCCTGTTCCTTTCACAGGAACCAGAAAGATGTTCTTCCAGTTCTTTTAGTCCCTTTCTGCTCCTGAGGAAGAACCCCAGCACACCTTAGATGTTAGGAGGATCTTGAATATTTACCTTGATAGATCCCTCTCCTTTCACCAGACTTATAAGTCATTTGTAACTTTTGGAGCTTCAGGTCTGGGAAAGAGGGCATCTGCCTTGACAGTAAGCTGTTGTAATAGATCTACTATTGCTCTGACTTATTCCTTATAAGATCTACAGATTCAAGAAGGCATTCAAGGTAGATCAACCAGAACTTTTGCAGCTTCTTCTGCTGAGCTATAAGGTGTTCCACTTTCAGAAATTTGTATGGCAGCTATCGAGGCAATGTCTCACACTTTTGTAAATCAGTAGAGACTTCAAGGTTTTGATGTTAATAGGAGGAACTTTGGAGCAGAGGTTTTGAAATCCATTCTGTAGTAACATTATTTTATAACTCTTGATATGTTTGAAAGATGAATACATTACTGGGTGTGCCTTTGAGAAGTGATATTGGTAAACGTGACAATGGAGTTGAGATAATGTAATAGTATTTACCTTTCAGAGACGCTTTTAAATCTTTTATTTAAAAAAATAGTGCACATTTTATAGCTTCATCATAACATGAAACTCCAGATATTTTTTCGTTCACTACCAGATTATTTGGGAAACATACAGTACCTAAAGACAGTAGAATAGTTTTGGCAATATACCTTGCTGATTTAGGAATGATAAAATAACCATTGGCTAAGAATTTAACTTATATAAACATGTCAGCATTTTGAACTATTTAACAGAAATGCGCTGATGTGACGGAACAAAAATGTTGAGTGAAGAGACTTTATAAAATTGTAATTGTTTTGAGGGTTATCATGAGGATATTGGAATATTGTGATGTTCTAAATATTTGAGATAGAGTTGAATTTATATATGTAGTAAGGACTACATATGGGATATCACCCTAATCTGCAAAGCAACAAAGGGCCAGTTGATTATCAAACCACAACTGAAGTTGAGAGGAGTAAGAATGATCCACCAAATAACCATTCTAGCAGTTTGGATTTGTCGAAGCAATCGAGTCCTGTACCGATATCTTACATTTGCTGGAATGTCGCGGGACTGCAGTCTAAGTTAGAGTCACAAGACTGGCAGGAACTAATAGAGCATTATGATATCTGCATATTTCAGGAGACGTGGTCTACCAAACCTTTATATCGGTTGGGATATCTTAATTTTTTCAAACCAGCAATCCAAGGGCAGAAGGGTAGACCCTCAGGGGGGCTAACTATTTGGGTCAAGCAGAATTTGGGTTTTACTACGTGTATAGTTCCTATTGAAAGTCCAGATATCATGGCCATACGCCTCCAGGTTAACCCTAATACTCAGATAATCATCGTTAATATCTACGCAAGGGGTCTCACTGGGGGAAGACAATCTACCACAGTTGATTGTCTAGAGGACTTTCTGGGCGGATTGACTGGTGTCCCCAAAATAGTAATTGCAGGGGATTTTAACACCACCTTTGAACCCCTTGGTGAAGATGCGATATGGAGTGTCCCCACTTTAGAGTTACCCCCCATTAAGCGATGGTCTGAGGCAGCCCTTCAACTTAAGGCATTGTGTATGGAGGGGGGGCTTAGAGCAGTAAATGGTCGTTCACCCTCTGACAAGCAGGGAGCCAACACCTATAATAATGGTGTGAGTGCAAGTCGGATTGATTACATACTCATTAATTTGGAACACTGGTCCCTATTTTGCGACATGGAGGTTTTGGAACGAGTTGAAAGTGACCATAATCCTCTTTCACTAAAGATGAAAACCATGGGCCCAATGCAGCTACTAATTCCATCACTGCCTCATTCAACCAGAGAGGTTCAGCTTTGTAGCAGTATGAGGAGGGTAAAATGGGACAGCGTAGTATGCAGCGAGCAAACACTTATAGATATAAGGGCTGCAGTTTCTAAAACCTTGGAAGAGTTACGAGCAATCACAATACAATCCGAGTTAAATGATAGAATTACGAAGCTGCACGAGGATCTGTTTTGCAAAATTAGTACCTTTTTTTTAAAACCAGTTAGTAGTTCGAGTAAGCGGAAATGTAAAGACGCTAATTGGTATAACAAGGATTGCAGGGTCGCCTACAGGTCATTGGCTGCAGCTATCAAGCAGAACGACCATACTGCAGTCAAGCTCACCCGGCAAAAATATAAATCTGTACTAAACAAAGCCAAAAAGGATTGGGATGAACAGAGGTGGGCAGACCTCTATCAGGCTAGCGAAGAAAGTAATTCCCAGCACTTTTGGCAGCAGGTAAAATGGGGGAGAGGGGGGCAAGCTCCAGCGCCCTATAATCATGTAGCCCCAGAGATGTGGGTCTCCCATTATGCAAAACAATTCGCCTTGGAGGAAGGGGATGAAAATGAGGATGTACACACTATTTCATCTCCTGATATAGTTTTGAATTTTGATATAGGGGAAGTAGAAATAGCGCTGGGTTCAGTTGCCAAAGGTCGAGCACCTGGTCCTGACGGCGTACCGGCCGATCTGTTTCAGAATGATAGGGTAATCTGGCAAGAGTATATACTCTTGCTAGTGAACGCAATAGCTAGCAGCGCAGTTGTTCCAGATACATGGAAGTGTGCAGAGATTTTGCCAATATTCAAAAAAGGTGATCGCTCGTGCCCAGGTAATTACCGACCAATCAGTCTCATAGATGCCATTCAAAAAATTATGGGTAGAATGGTACTAAACAGGATACGAGATTGGATTGTTGATAAGAATATACTAACCTCATTACAGGCAGGATTTCGTACTAATGTGAGCACGATAGATCAGGTCTTTCGGTTTGTTCTGATTTATTGGCGTGTTGTTATGCTGGCTGGTGGTACCATTTACGCAGCCTTTGTGGACCTAAAATCCGCTTTCGATTTGGTTTCTCGAAGCAAACTTTGGAGGGTCTGCAAGGATTTGGGTATGCCTGCAGAATTGCTATCTGTTGTGGAGCACCTACATGCTGGAAATTATGCCCAAGTACGTTGGAGTACCCAGGGTAATAAAACAAACCCATTCCCAGTATCTAAAGGGGTGCGTCAAGGGTGCGTTTTGGCACCGACCCTATTTTCATTGTTTATTAATGGGGTTGTAGATTACTTTTCGGCTTTTCCGACTGACGCACCGTCCCTTGCAGGTGTTAAAACCCCCATACTTATGTTTGCAGACGATACTTTAATCATTTCTAAGACACAGAGTGGTTTGCAGAGGGGCTTAATAAGGTTTGAGGGGTTTTGTAAAGATCGTGGGTTGGTGATAAACGCAGATAAAACAAAATTTATGGTCCTCCATAAACATAGCACAATTAAGGGTAGGGTGTCTCTAAACGGTGAACTATTGGAGCAAACTGATGTTTTTAATTATCTGGGGATCACGTTGGGGAACAAATTAAATTGGAATCCACAGATAGATACAATGGCCCTAAAGCATTGTCAATTAGCTGGCGTTCTGCTGAAGGAATATAAGACCTCATATACCCAACCCATGCACCCCTTACTTAAGATTTACAATACCAAAGTTATAGCCTCTGTAACATATGGCGCTCGAACTCTGGGGCTTCAATGATTTAAAGCCATTAGTCTTAGCACAGAATAAATTTGTGAGAAGTGTTATTGGCCTACCACAGAGCACTCCATTAAAACCAGTCTTCTATGACATAGGTTGTAGTAGACTGGACGAGGTTGCTAAGTTTCGCCCAATTGCTTATTGGCGGAGACTATGGACTACCCCTGAGTTATCGCAGTATGCAGCTGCTCTAAAAGATGTATGGGTCTTAGATACCTCATGCAAGATTAAGTGGCTGCAAGATGTAAAAACTACATTGGTTAGTATGGGATTGCAACACTTGTGGGATGAGCCAGAAAGCCAACAATTTCCCCCTAAAAAAGAGATGAAAAGACTCTATTGGTCTATGGTGGTGAATAATAATATAATTACCTCAGAGTCAACATCACTGACGGGCAAATTTTTAGAGTTCAAGCCCTGCCCACTATATGAGCATTACTGGGATATCATCACTAAACCAAGGGATAGACGTCTATATTTTCAATTTCGGGTAGGCTCATTACCTGTAAAGGCATTTACACGCAAGTGGCATAGCGAAAATGACAACATGTGTAAGTTGTGTATGGAACATGAGGAAACTTACTCGCATGTTTTATTTGTTTGTCCGGCATACCAGGCTCCACGGAAAAAATGGTTGCGCCCATTATGTAAGAACATGGGCGTTAGGAGCAGTGCTATTGCATTGAGAATACTGCTGACCAACACTAGTGCATCATGTGTAATAGCTGTTGCTAAATTTTTTAGTTGGACGTGGACAATCCGGGAACGAAACACGACAAAGGTTGTCATGTCCATCTAAGCTTATCCAAATCAAAGTTTGTACATGAAATTAAATGAAGTAGAATTGGGTAGGCTGGTATTATGTCGGAACATGGCTATCATTTCAACATAAGGTGGAGTTTTCCTTTATTACTTTCAAAGACACTTTCTGTATAAAATTGGTGTACATTTGACAAGCTCTGTACCTGATCTTTAGTGTCACCCATGGTTGCGGATTCCAAGGTCATTTTTCTTGTTTAGAAATGCAAATTGTTTTATAGATTAATTTTATGCCTTTTATTCTAATATGAATCTTAACGTGTTTTAGCAAATCATTTGAAATTTTTAATGTTTGGAATTTCATAATGATTGTATATTAATTTCATATACCCATATTATAATAAGATTTTGTAACTTTTAATGGCGGGGACGAGTGCCTCTTTACTGTTAATTGTCTTTTATGATCTTAACAGATCGAAATAAAGATTGATTGATTGATTGATTGATATATAATGTGATGTAAGTATAGGCATGCTACATATCTCCTGAGTAGGAAGGTTTGTTAACCATCTTTCAGATAGTTAGATAAACATTCCTGATGCAGCATATGGTGAAATGCATCGAATGTATTTCCTAACATGAATCAATGGTTAAACAGATGATAAATAATCTACTGTGGAAAATTAGAATAAAAAAAGTGTTTTTGGAGATTGGAAACAGTAGAAAATAACACAAGAAATTCAGTTGGCGCAAGCATGAGGAATATTATTGAAAAAGATAAATAAAAGAATTTAATAAAAATCAACATCAAATGAGATCTCAGTGAGTTAGAAACTAATCATAAATGTATAAGGAACCATTACTTTGACCATAGCAAGTGCACAGTGTATACTCAGGAATCGATTGTAAACCTGAGTTTCACCACGCACTTCTGAGTTTCCACTCTACACCAACTGTCTGAGTAAGCCTCACTTGCTGAGGGGCAATTGCAAAAGAGGTATAGCTGGTGCTCAGGTTTTCGGTTTAATTGTACAGTTTATCCTCAGGACACCAACGGTAAAAGGCTGTCATTATTACTTTTTGGACCCAGCAGTACTTGATTTCCCTGGAACTACTTAAAAAGTTCCTGCCGATATAACAATATGTTCCCTCTGGCCCAGAATCACATTGAACCATTTGCTGCCTATTTGAGACTTTTTTATCTTAGCCTGTGAAATGAAAAGGACAATCAACCACTATCATAGGTGAGGATGCTGGTGTTCCCCATAACTAGGCGGTCAGTCAAGGCCTATCTCAACAGGGATGGTGTAGGACGGCTCTAGATACAGTTTATCACAGTTATGACATAAAAGGTGTGAATGTCCATCCTGAGTTGTGACACACAGCACTATATTAATAATAATAATAGTATTAATAATATCCCAAAATATATAAGTATATTTAAATTACAAATTAAAATGTGGATGGCAGAAGTTAAGCAAGAAGGCCAGTGCCCTTTGTTTTGCTCCTCATATTGGATTCTGGGAAGATGCTCTTAGCAGAATATGTTGCAATGACCACTGCCTACATGTAGCTGGGCAGATACTCCTTCCAGAGGTTTGATCTTGTGGGAATACATGTGCATTCCTTCCAGGCACCCCTGGAAACAAAGAAACAGCAGATAAAGAAGAAATCGATAGACTGTCCTTTTTTTTTTACCTCTGTGGACAGCATCCAACCTCCATCTTGCAATCGTCAACCTTGCAAGTTAATAAATGTTTGTAACCACCATAGGGAGCCCTTTATAACAGATGTAACTCTAGGCATTGAAAAACACGTACTCTGAAGTCACACTGTGATCACCACGTTCCCATTGCAAAAGATGAGCACATCATTTTTGCGAACAAACAAAATACAAAAACTAAACAGGGACCCCATAATTCCCTTGCACATGAATATAGTTTTGAAAGAGGACTAGTAGGCCGTTACTCTCACTGCAGCTTCTGTGCTCCAAAAACAAAATCTAATTCTGCCACCAACCATGATGCATGCAGGTGGGGTCAAAGGGAGCTACCCCACTGAGATTGCAGAGGGGGAGACCAATGGAGAATCTGCCCATTCCGGACCACCCCAAATGGTGTCCCTGAGGAGCGCCAGTTCTGAAATTTGAGGGATACTTAAAAACTTCCACAATCTATGCCAAAAAGAATAAATACTCTGGCTCCCATAATTGTCAGTCATGTGTGCACTCCTTTTGCCATTTCCTGCGAGTCCCCTCTTACCACAGTCCTGCATCCAAACGTACATTTCCAAATTGCCGAAACATCTTATTTTTGCAGTCCCCGTAACAATCGGAGAGCAGCAAAGTACAATCCAAGCAGGCACAACTGATTTTAGTAAGCCAGCACCCTCCCCACACGTCAAGTTGGAAAAACAGGGAAATCAGAAATGTATTGAAACACACCAAATGAAAGAAAGCAAATGCCCCATGACATCAAGAGGCACAAGCAGTTGGCAAAGGCAATAGTTTTGACGTTTGTATCGTGTGCAGAACTGCAGTGTGCACCATACAAACGTTAAACATATTTTACTAAAGAGGAGACCAAAACACCTGTAAAATATTTGCTACAGAAAAGAAATCAACCCTTGTATTCTTTAGAATTCATTTTCAGATCCGTTGGTCAGCACTGGCTTCCCAGTTAAACCGAGCTGCAGGCCGCATTATTTCTTATGTATGATATTCCGCCCTGCGTTCCGGTGGAGGCGAAAGGACACACCCAAAAAGCCAATAGAAGAATGGTGAGACTAAAACACTCCTGTGGGCTGATCCAAGATTTGATTGACAATGTCTCAAGGCTAGATCTGAACGTTCTTGAGGAAATGAAGTCAGCGGCTGAAGGAGGCTGACCCAAAGCCTCTTAAAATAAGTATAGAATATAATATGTTTGCTATAAATGGTGCAGGCACCTTACACTTCACACATAATAAACAGAGGAATGTCTGAGGCGGGTTTGGGTTGATATTAGGGTGAATAGCTGATGTCCATAAACTGAATATTCTCTGTGGTTCATTGGCAGGAGGGTTAGTAAAATGAACCGGGCTAAGCTAGGTCAGCCTGACGCTCAATCGATGCATTAATGGTAAAGGGATAAGCGCCTAGAATATCTGCCTGTAAAACAGACATTGTGATAGTAAAATACCATGTTTCGTGTCCACTGCAGTCCTGCCTTAAAAAAAAAAAACAGCTTGTTTTATGATGTATGCACCGGATTGGAGTCTGATGCGCCAGGTTATGCCTCTGGAAGGAAAACAGAAAGGTAAAAAACAGGTATGACAGAGCAAGACCAGTTGTAACGTTGCCAGTTGCCGCCCGACCCGCTTTCTTCTGGTACTCGCTAGGTATTTCAAAGCTCCGGCTGATGGCACGTACTTTATGAGATGTTGTCTCATCCGTGAAATTGTCCCTCGGTGGCTGTGGATGGTATATTAGGCACCTGATTACAGGAGTGATGCCGTTCATAGCAGCTGTGCCAGACTGCGCATCCCCCGGTGGCTCTTTCAAAGCAGCTGCGATGAAGACAGATGTTTTTCATCAGCGTCTCCTGCTGGGGGGGCTGCGTCATTACCTTCACGGCCTCGCGCTGCAAGCAACGCCTGTCGCCGAGATCAGGATCTACAAGCGGTTAAAACTAACCTTGCAGCATGACCTCATTCGGCTGTTTACATGACAAGAGATGTCTGTGCTGAAAACAAGGTGAGAGCGCCTGACTCGCGCTCCAGCAGCAAACTGGGCCCCCATTGTCAGGAGACCAGAGATGACCTTTTGCGCGTGTTTATGTGATTCCAGAATTGGGCACAGTTGCCACAATAGTCAACCACTTCGTTGTAACTGGCAGTGCTTGCAAAAGTAGGCCGGCTGGGTGGGAATATATAAATAGAAAATACATATAAATGATGGCAAGTTCAATAATAAAATCCTAAAGGCCCTGAAATGTAAATTAAAAACAAAACTATGCGATGAGGTCTAAGGCAATCTTTCTCCAGCGTGAGACCTCTTAATGAACACAACTAACATATTATTGCATGAGTGACTTTTCCTGCAGGGGCATGTACGCCCATACCTGTGATTAAAAAACAAAACAAAAAACGACCAACGGCCAGGCTTAATTTGTAAAAAAATAAGTTGCGGGGCCCAAAGCTTTGCTCAACAGCCCGCGGCCTGAGATACCGAATGCCAATTAAACGAGCATTTGCAATTCAATCGGTTTCGCCTTTGGGAACTTAGATGTATTTAGCTATGCAGCACATTAGCCTGGGTGCTGAAACATCTACTGTTCTTTAACATGGAGGGAAAGTAAGCACCAAACTGCGTGACACGCCAGGTATGTGAACACATGGAGAGAAATATTGCCTTTCAGCTGGATATGGTATAGTCCTAAGCTCTGTTTTTAATATAAAAGCAGGGCCTTCGGTGGTCATATCACTGAAAATACAAAATTTGAAAAAAAGATTATTGTCTACGGGTGCTTGTGGAAGACAATTTCTATGGACTGGAATCTAGAGAATGCTAAAGTGATTCTGGTATTTTACTGACCTCTGCTGGTCGTTTTCTATCAAGAAAGTTAACTAGAGGCAGTAGCCAGAAAAATTAAAAAAAGAAAGTCCCTCAGCAGAAAGCAATTCTGGTATTTTACTGACCACTACTGGTCGTTTTCTATCAAGGCAGTTAAATAGAGGCAGTTGAACAAGCAGAAAGCAATTCTGGTATTTTACTGACCTCTACTGGTCGTTTTCTATCAAGACAGTTAAATAGAGGCAGTTGAACTGAAAAAAAAGCCCCTAAGCGGAAGCATACAAGTCCTAGGGCTGATCTCCAGAGCCCACAAAGTACATACACATATAAGTATATACTAAAGTATATACAAGAGGTCTTGAATACTCAACCTAAAAGGCTGTGTGGTCTTGATTCCAAGTCTTACCTAATTCTTTCACCAACATACACTCCCTGCACCTTTATCTCATTCTTGCAGGTTCTTTTTCATACCAGATTTTTCTGTTTATCAATGTTTTTCCGTCTTACTCCCACTCTTTTTTTCGGTCTTTTCTGACTTTCTCTTTCTTGTTCTGGGTTTCTTGAAAAAACATGAGCACTGCTGTCCAGAAAAGAGTGCCGGTGGGTGCAACCAGCAGCCACCAGCTCAAATTAGTTAAGCACTGACTGGAATGTACAACGATGGCTAAAAAGCCAATCCTGGCTGATGGTATGCCGTTGATTGTCAGCACAGTACAAACATTGAACCATGGACCACCCATGGACTACCATGTAAAGCAGGGCATACAACCACTGTGGCCTGTATTGTCCAGCTGAGCTGCCCCATCTCTCCATATTTAATGCACCGCCACACCACCAAGAATTTCTGTGTAGAGGGATAGGCGATGGGCAAAACAGGGCATTTTCTTTTGGGACCGGACTGTGACACTCCGGGGTAAGGAGGAAGAGCTCTAGTCTACCAAAATAACTGCTGCTGGTGGCCACTGGCAGCCATCAGCACAAATTAAGTACTGGTTATACCAATTAAGAAGAAAAATGTTTCCAACATGTGGTAATACCTAAAGTTTTGCAAAGCTGACTCCTACCACATAATAGTGGAAAGCTGTTTTTTGATTGGTTGTCGTGGCTTCCAATTAAGAATTAGCTGTTGTTGTGGGTTCAATGTGAGCCTTAGGAGGAATCATGGATCGCGGGGGAGAAAGGGGCATTAGGGCCTTTTTTAATCTGATCAGCTACATCTGCTGATCTAACCACAGCAGAGTCCACCAATGCCACCACTCGTTTCTTTCCACTGCACTTATAAGTTTTAGCACATCTGCTGAGCTACGCTTCTCTTCCACTGGGCACTGCAAGTGAAAGAAATTTAAATGGCTCCCTTGTGGGATGCAAAGAGACACCCTCTATCTTACCGCCACACCACACTACTGCCATGACCAGTTTCTCATGAACAGAAAGTAAGGGGCCGATTCCGATCTCGGTCGGAGGCGCACCCAATACCATTCGGTCGGGAAAAAAGCCATGCGAAAGCCTGTTTCCCGACCGATCCGTACAGCACACCGAACGAGCAAGTACGATGCGCACAACAGCAAAAAATCCGGCCGAGCCGTACTCACCCAAACCAGGTCCTGTTCTCCGACCGAGGCGAATCCGGAAACGCCGAATCGAGTCGCACGGAAGGAAAAATGCAGCCCCGTCCGGCCGGACAAGTACGATGCGCTTTCCGTACGCGCCGAACCCGTCGCTACGCACGGCACGTCAAAGCATCCGGGAGAGGCGCACATAAGCTCCGATTCGCGCCACAACACGATCCACGGCTCCGAGACGAACACGGCAGCGACGAGGACGACGCGGGCGACGAGGACGAGGCGAAGCGACGAGGACGACGCGAAGCAACGAGAAGGACGAACGACACGAACCAACCATGAATCCCTTCGTCCCGATCATACCAATATTCTACATTTACTACCGGAACAGGCACGGACGAGTACGGCGCAGAAGGTAAGCCAGACACCAACCACAAAACACATACAACACGTACACGACACATCACACACACACACAGGGATGCAGAATATACTTGCAACAGCAGCACCATAGGGGCGGGATGCCCATCACCAATGCCACATATGCACACAGGGGCCTGAATGCGCACCACCACCCCTACCCAGGGGGGGCAGGATGCCTACCACCACTACCACCCTCACCCAGGGGTGGCATGATGCCTACCACCACTACCACCCTCACCCAGGGGGCAGGATGCCTACCACTACTACCACCCTCACCCAGGGGGCAGGATGCCCACCACTACTACCACCCTCACCTAGGGGGGCAGGATGCCTACCACTACTACCACCCTTAGCCAGGGGGCAGGATGCCCACCACTACTACCACCCTTAGCCAGGGGGCAGGATGCTTACCACTACTACCACCCTCACCCAGGGGGCAGGATGCCTACCACTACTACCACCCTTAGCCAGGGGGCAGGATGCCTACCACTACTACCACCCTCACCCAGGGGGCAGGATGCCCACCACTACTACCACCCTCACCCAGGGAGGGCAGGATGCCTACCACTACTACCACCCTCACCCAGGGGGCAGGATGCCTACCACTACTACCACCCTTAGCCAGGGGGCAGGATGCTTACCACTACTACCACCCTCACCCAGGGGGGCAGGATGCCTACCACTACTACCACCCTTAGCCAGGGGGCAGGATGCTTACCACTACTACCACCCTCACCCAGGGGGGCAGGATGCCTACCACTACTACCACCCTCACCCAGGGGGCAGGATGCCCACCACTACTACCACCCTCACCCAGGGGGACAGGATGCCTACCACTACTACCACCCTCACCCAGGGGGCAGGATGCCTACCACTACTACCACCCTTAGCCAGGGGGCAGGATGCTTACCACTACTACCACCCTCACCCAGGGGGCAGGATGCCTACCACTACTACCACCCTTAGCCAGGGGGCAGGATGCTTACCACTACTACCACCCTCACCCAGGGGGCAGGATGCCTACCACTACTACCACCCTTAGCCAGGGGGCAGGATGCTTACCACTACTACCACCCTCACCCAGGGGGGCAGGATGCCTACCACTACTACCACCCTCACCCAGGGGGCAGGATGCCTACCACTACTACCACCCTTAGCCAGGGGGCAGGATGCTTACCACTACTACCACCCTCACCCAGGGGGCAGGATGCCCACCACTACTACCACCCTCACCCAGGGGGCAGGATGCCCACCACTACTACCACTCTCACCCAGGGGGCAGGATGCCTACCACTACTACCACCCTTAGCCAGGGGGCAGGATGCCTACCACTACTACCACCCTCACCCAGGGGGGCTGGATGCCTACCACCACCCTTAGCCAGGGGGCAGGATGCCTACCACTACTACCACCCCCACTCATAGGATGGACAATGCATGACACAACCAGCACACCACAACCTAGGGAATGCAAGAAGAAGACATCCCCCAACACCATGACAAGCGTGTGTAGACTGTGTCAAATGCCTACAACACCGAACATGACTTTGAACATACAATGTGACCCCCTAGCACATGTGCCACACATATATGTGTGTGGCACCCACAATGCAAGCAGGCCATGACCATTGTGGCAATGGGGTCCAAACCCCCATCATCACAGTGACCAAAAGGTAAGTGTGGGGTCCATAGCTGAAGCACATTTCGAACATTGTGGCAATGGGGTCCAAACCCCCATCATCACAGTGACCAAAATGTAAGTGTGGGGTCCATAGCTGAAGCACATTTTGAACATTGTGGCAATGGGGTCCAAACCCCCATCATCACAGTGACCAAAATGTAAGTGTGGGGTCCATAGCTGAAGCACATTTCGAACATTGTGGCAATGGGGTCCAAACCCCCATCATCACAGTGACCAAAATGTAAGTGTGGGGTCCATAGCTGAAGCACATTTCGAACATTGTGGCAATGGGGTCCAAACCCCCATCATCACAGTGACCAAAAGGCAAGTGTGGGGTCCATAGCTGCAGCACATCTTGAACATTGTGGCAATGGGGTCCAAACCCCCATCATCACAGTGACCAAAAGGCAAGTGTTGACAAAGTAAGAGGTGCAACTGCCAAACTGCATGGATGATTCCTGGTCACAGAACAACAAACACATCAGTGGCAAAGTAGTGTATGTGTCCCATTGCAACATAAATTGGGGGAGCCAAATCCTGCAGTGCAAATAAGACATAACTTTGGCCATGTGCAGACAAACAACACCCATGGGGGCTGACACCGTCAACAATCATCAATGACACAATGACAGAAGTGACCATCCGAATGCAGACCCACATATTTGCACCAATGGGCACACACATGCAGATACCCTGTGGAGACTGCAGATGTGAGGCGAACAGATACCATACCATGGCAGCAATGGGACACACAATCAACAATTAGCAACAAATGAGGGCTCCCGTCCCATCAGCCTGGTCATGGAAGTGCCAACGGAATCATCAGCACAGATCCAACACACTTGTATAGCAATGTTGCACTGACAACACAGATGAGTCCTTCCCCATTGATGCCCAAACCTGCATGTTCACTGGAGATGGCCACATGGTCAGGGAAGTAGACGAATAGAACAATGGCAGGCACAAAAGATGTGCAGGGGTGGAAGCCACAGATGTGAAGTTGCCAATCTAAGTAGGAAATCTCATTGCCAAATACTGAACACATGACACCCTCAGATGCTGCTATGGATGACATTGATACACCACAGGATAGGACACATAACCCCTGGACCACATGGGTTCCTGCACAGTAACACTTCATTATCATGAGACCAAATATCACCATCACTGCAGCAAGGGCATTCTTAGCATCATCAACATCATGTACATCAGAAGCAAAAGCACTAGAGAACAGAAAGTTGCTTTATTCAGCATATGTGGCATTAAAAGTAGAAGTCCGGTAGAACATAAACAAAGGCCAATGGCCAGTCCATCAACAAAGTCACAAGTGGGTGACAGTGGCAGATGCCACCCTACACATGCCTGCACAAAACCAGGGACAATCCACTAGGAGGGGCAACCGGGGGGTAGGCCAGGCACCGCAGGGACAGGATCAGGGCTCACCAGGAGGAAGCAGGGAAGGGGTGGTGGGTGCTGGAGAGCCACTGACAACTGCAGTGGAGGTGTCTGACATGGTGTGTGCCGGCACAACTGGGGGCATGGCTCAGATGTTGTGGGTGCCGGCACGACTGCAGTGGACCCTGCAGATGGAGTGGACAGGTCCGCCACTGCAGTGCCCAAGTCAGACAGGGTGGTAGTGGACTCCACTGCAGTGCCTACCACCAGGGGAGGAGAATGGGGAACAGGCAAGGTGGGCTGGACAGAGGGGAGGACACCCTCACCACATCAGTGGCACAGACAAGCGCAGCGGGGGTGTGGTGCCGGGAGAGCAAGTGGCAGGGGGAGAAGGCCGGAGCCTCTTGGGGATGGTATATCTGTGGGTGGGGGAACCTGGGGCAGGGTGTGGCGGGGGCACCTGTGGAGTGGGGGCCTGAGGGATGGAGGAAGGTGACCTGGTGCTTGAGCTGCAGGGCGGCGGCGGGGTTTTGCTCTTACCACTCCGGGGGACTTGCGGGTGGGGGCCTCAGTCTGTCTGCGCCTGGGGGAGGGTGTCCGGGGGCGAGGGGCACTCTGCTCCGTGTGGGGGGCTTCCTCTTCCCCCTGGATGCTGGGGCAGCTGGATCGGGAGGGGAAGAGGCCGAGGTCACTGAGGAAGAGGCGCTGGGTCTTTGGGGTTGCAGGTGAGGCAAGGGAGGGTGCTTTGGAGGGAGAGGCAACTGAGGTCTGCGCAGTGCCCGTGGATGCGTGTGTGTGTACCAGGGCCCCATCCCCTGTGAGTCTGGTTTCAGTCCCCTGACTGTGCGTGCATGTGCGTTTAGTTTGTGGCGTGTGTGTCTGTGTGCTGGATGTGTGTGTGCTGGTGTGTGCCTGTGCCGGTGTGTGTGTGCTTGGGACGGGCAAGGTGCTGGGGAGTGTGGATGGAGCAGAGGCAGGAGGGGTGAGGGACTGTCTGAGGAGGGACACTGCTGCCATCAGGGAGGAGTCCATGGACCTGTTGCCCCTCTGTAGGTCAGACATGCCCGATGAGATGCCCTCCATGAACGACACCAGCTGAGTCAACAGTGCGGTGTGTGCATGGAGGACACTCAGCATGGCTGTCTGCCCTACATGGAGCTGGCGAAGGAGGTACACAGACTCCTCACTCAGGGCAGCAGGGGACACAGGGGCAGGGGGTGCGGTGCCTGGGCCAAAGGAGACACGCTCCCGAACATGGGAGCCTCCACGGACCTTGGGAATGGGAGCCGATGGGAGGGCGGTGGTGGTGCTGGTGGTGGCGGGGACAGCAACACTAGCTGGGGTGTGGTGGCTGCTGACACCCGCCTCCACAAGGGAGTCATCCTCCGAGTTGCTCTGGTCCTCAGCTGAGGTGGATGGTGCTGAGGATTCCTCGGTGTGGCTCCCCTCGCCCTCCGTGCCACTGGGTCCCTCCGACCACTCCTCGGCTGCTGACCCAGTCTGGCTCTCTGGCTCCTCCTGGTCCGTGGAGCTGTCCCCTTCCGTGGCCGTGGATGTATCTGCAAACAATGGGGAAACAGACAGACATCAGTCACCTGCACAAAACGCACACACCACTGTGAGCACAGCACATCACAGAGCAAGCCCTGGCATCATTAGTTGTACATTGCTAAAAGTGCCCTAACTGAACAGGAGAAGCCAATTGTCAGTCTGATACCAAGCATGGCACTCACACCCCACATGGCCTTGCACCCATCTGTCTGGTGTCTGTTGGATTGCAACACCCCAGTGTGGACACATGCACCAAGTACACAGTAGTTGGACAGTGCAGACACATCACAGCTCTTGCCACTGAGTCAGTACAGGTTTCCGGATGAAAGGGATGCCCAGAGTCAAATAGGAAATGCATGTGATGCATACCAGCGACAGACACCATGATGCACCCATGTCCTGATAGCCAGCGCCACTATGGTGTGCATGTAGCACATGTCACTCCCCTGCAGGACCACAAATAAGTTGACACATGCCATGGCAGAGGCATGACTGTTAAGTCATACATCACTGTCTCAGTGATGTATGACTTGGCAGCCAGACAACAACACTATGCACTGTGTCACAATAGTAGGTCATGGGGAATGCAAGTCCTGGAGCTGCACAAGTGCACATGTACATCCCCCACACAACACATCATCTCAACCCTCATCTGTCCAGGTCACACCTATTGGACATATGGGAGACCTGTGACACTACCCTCTGAACCTGAGCCCCTCACAATTTGCTGTGAATGGGGAACAGCTGCCTGAACATCACATTCACATACCCCAGTCTGCACGGGCAGCTGATCAAACACCTATGTGACACACAAGTATCGTCTCCTATGGTCACATCTCCAGGGGCATGCTGAGCCCCTACCAAGAAACACCCCAGCAGTCCTGGCAACTAATCCACAGCACACTGACACAGAGGCAGACACCGGAGGGGTCAAATCACTGTGCACAATGTGTCAGCTGATACACGGGAGTGGGAGTACAGAGTGCATTGCGTGGCCTGGAGTAGGCATGACTGTCCTGCTCCACATGAATGAGGGATGTGCCCTGGACAGTGGATAGCTGGCTATGTATGTGTGACACACGTAATCTGCACACTCCTGGGGCACAAACATTGTTCCCACCCGCTGAATGGGCGTGTGCCACATACCCCAGGCACATGTGTTGGCTCAGCTCAGCAAGTGGACCGCATATCAAAGCAACACGCAGATCACATGTCCAAACCCAGGCGTTGTGTGAACAATGGACCCACCCATGATGCCCACAACAGAGTTAGGGGAAACAGATGCTGTCCCCCACCTTTAGTGAAGCAAATTGCAAGGACACAGTCCCAAGTGACACAATTCCCTGACTGTAAGGGCCACACCTGGGTATCAGATGAGCAGTGGACAGTGCACAATAGAGGGACATGGCTCCTGGACAACATGACTGCTGCACTGTGGCAGTTGAACCAGGCCAGAGGAGGGCACAAAGCATGTAATACAGAGTTCACAGTGCAGTCTTTGACTCACCCCCTCCTTGCTGCTGTCTGGCCTTCAGCTGCCCATCCAGGTCTGGAAAGACCACCGCCAGGATCTGGAGCATGTGGGGGTCAGGGTCCGTGTTCCGCCCCTCCTGCGAGGAGGCGACAGCTTCAGCTGGACCCGTGCAATCCTCCGGGTCCAGCCCCGAAGGTCCTGCCACCTCTTCTGGCAGTTGCGGATCCGGCGCTTGTAGACCCCCACGGACCGGACAGCCCGGACGATGTCCTTCCAGATTTCCTGCTTCCGATGGGCATTAACCTGTCAGGATGACAAAGTGAAAAGGCCATTACCACACATGCAACATATCCGTGCATGACACAGTTGTATATACATGTCTCAATCACAGGGGCACATGTTGTACACAGGCAGTGCAAAGCTGACCATGGACAGTTTGCCAGACGTCACTACATGGTATCATTGCATGGGAAGTAAAACCATGTTCAAATGCACCATGTTCAAGTGACTTGCACTGGACAGGTATGGTGCAGTACCATACCTGTCCAGTGCAAGTCACTACACACTATGGGGGTGACAACTACTCAGTGAGCCTGCTAGCCAGTGGCGTGCAGACTCTCAGCCTTGCTAGTCAGACAAAATGCACATTCAGAAAGGCAGTGCACAGAACACTCACCTGCTCCCCTGGTGTCCCATACAGCTTGCTGTACTGTGGAAGTAGGCTGTCCAGCAGGGCCTGGTTCTCTTCAAGGCTGAAGGCTGGGGCTCTCTCCACAGTACGTGCCATTGCAGGGTCCAGAGGGGCAGAGACAGCAGCAGTGCAGTGGCAGATGTCGTCTTGGAGCATGTAGTGCAGGCAAGTGGGCTCTCAGGGGAACAGCCAGCAATATATATGTGCTGGAGAGGCAGATACTGTCCCTTGTGTCCAAAGTGATAGGTCCAAGTCGTTTGCATCTTCTGAATCTGGCCAATCCATGGAATAGCAGCACCAAAACACGCCCACAGCATCCTTCAAATCTTCAACTTCATGACATACATGATTTTGCAACATTGTTGTGGGTGACCAACTGATTTTCCAGCAACCGACTCGTTCGAAATTCGAAACGCGTCCGTTGCCAGGCAAGCCCATTGTCAATGGGTGCGCACCGATCGGTCCATTGCGGTACAACACGCACAGGGGTACAACGCGTACCCGCACACATTGAAAGCAATGGGCCGGCCGGAGGCACCGATCGGTCCATTGCAGTTCAACGCGCACAGGGGTACAACGCGTACCCGCACACATTGAAAGCAATGGGCCGGCCGGAGGCACCGATCGGTCCATTGCTGTTCAATGCGCACAGGGGTACAACGCGTACCCGCACACATTGAAGGCAATGGGCCGGCCGGAGGCACCGATCGGTCCATTGCAGTTCAACGCGCACAGGGGTACAACGAGTACCCGCACACATTGAAAGCAATGGGCCGGTCGGAGGCACCGATCGGTCCATTGCAGTTCAACGCGCACAGGGGTACAACGAGTACCCGCACACATTGAAAGCAATGGGCCGGCCGGAGGCACCGATCGGTCCATTGCTGTTCAACGCGCACAGGGGTACAACGCGTACCCGCACACATTGAAAGCAATGGGCCGGCCGGAGGCACCGATCGGTCCATTGCTGTTCAACGCGCACATGGGTACAACGCGTACCCGCACACATTGAAAGCATTGGGCCGGCCGGAGGCACCGATCGGTCCATTGCTGTTCAACGCGCACAGGGGTACAACGCGTACCCGCACACATTGAAAGCAATGGGCCGGCCGGAGGCACCGATCGGTCCATTGCAGTTCAACGCGCACAGGGGTACAACGCTGCACCCGCACACATTGAAAGCAATGGGCCGGCCGGAGGCACCGATCGGTCCATTGCAGTTCAACGCGCACAGGGGTACAACGCGTACCCGCACACATTGAAAGCAATGGGCCAGCCGGAGGCACCGATCGGTCCATTGCTGTTCAACGCGCACAGGGGTACAACGCTGTACCCGCACACATTGAAAGCAATGGGCCGGCCGGAGGCACCGATCGGTCCATTGCTGTTCAACGCATCACTGTACATGTGACTGGCATATGTCAGCATGCCTGTCTCAGATGGACATATGCCAGCCACAGATAGCTCCCAGGGAGTGAGGGGCACACCTACATCACGACAGCCTGACCAAACTTTATCATAAGGCATGTAAGGCTGCATTTCCTATTGTGTGTATGTTGGTGTACATGTTGTCCTGTGGGTGTCACCTGTGGGCAGCCACCCCCAGGCTGTGCACGTGTTCATGGGGACAGGATCCTGGGTGTTACGTGTACGTGACCACTGTGATGTGCAACTGTTCATATCTGTGCATGTGCCATGGTCACATTTCACAGTGGTGTATGTGTATGTCATGTCACATACCCCGTGAGTCCCATGTGGGACGGTATGTTTGAGCCAGGGTGTCCCAGTGGCACAATAGTGATGGTCCTCCACAGTCTTTGTGCATGTGGTGTTTACAATGTCTCTGATTTCATGTGCACAATGGGAGACAGTCTCCACATCCACGTTGTGTGTGCATGGACTCTGATGTTGTGCGTGTGTGTCACAGACGTCCATGTCTGTCCTGCCGTGGCAAGTGGGGCCACTACCTGTGGGGGTCATGGTTGTTTTGCTGTGGTGTATACATGATACTCCATGTAATGCCAGTGTCCATGTGGCATTACAGGGTCCCTGGGAATGTACCTGTCGTTGAGCTGTGGTGCCTGGGGCACATCTGTCCTCACATGTCCCTGTGGGGGTTATTGTGACACGGCAGCAGGAGATGGGAACTGTGACACGGCCTCATGATATCCAATGGGCCAACCTGGGACTAATTTATGCCACCTGTTGGACCGTGTTGACAGATGTTGGCCATGTATGTACCATACATGTCCTTCCGGTACTGCACACTTCATGTAGTTGTGCCTCATAATGATGTATGTTGGGATCTTGAGTGTGTTCAATGCCGCATATGTGGGGTGACTGACAATCTTGCTTACTTCTCCTCTGCACTGCAGGGCTCCTGCTGTCCATCGGCCATTCCCAGACCTGGCAACGATGGTGGAACGGGACAGCATCCGACGGTACCGCTTCACCAGGCAGCTGATTGAGGATTTGGCAGTGCAGTTGTCCCCACATTTGCAGCCTGGCCGGCCGTATCCTACAGCGCTGACCCCCAAGGTGAAGGTGATGGCAGCCCTACACTTCTTTGCCACTGGTACCTTCCAACATACTGTGGCGACTGCTGGTGGGATGTCACAGACCATGTTCAGCCGTGTGCTCCGCGATGTTTTGGCGGCAATGTTGCTCTTCCTGAACCGGTACATCTATTTCCCTAGACTGCGACGACTCACTGACGTGAAGAGTGACTTTTATGCCCTGGGGAGGATGCCGCATGTAATTGGCTCCATTGATGGGACACATGTGGCTTTGGTACCACCACAGGCCCAGGAGCAGGCCTACAGGAACCGCAAGCACTACCACTCGGTCAATGCACTGGTGGTGTGTCTTGCAGACATGACCATCACACACGTGTGTGCCCGTTTCCCTGGTTCAGCACACGATGCCTTTGTGATGAGGAGTAGTCGCATCCCCAGGATGATGGCACAGATGCAGAACCAGCGTGCCTGGCTTGTCGGTGTGTACTGACTTTGTGCCATTGTGTGTGATCTGATCTGTAGTATTCCGCCCACTGTTCCAAGTCAGCTAATGTGCACTTGTCTGTCCGTAGGTGACTCGGGATACCCCAACATGCCATGGTTGCTGACACCCCTCAGGAACCCTGTGACACCTGCCCAGATGCGCTACAATGAGGCACATGGTCGGACCAGGAGAGTGATTGAGCGGACCTTTGGTCTCCTGAAGAGCCGCTCCGCTGCCTGGACAAGACCGGAGGGTCCCTCCCATATGCCCCTGCGAAAGTGTGCAAGATTATCATCGTCTGCTGCATGCTCCACAACCTGGCAGTGCGGAAGGAGTTGCCTCTCATCCAGGATGACAATGACCAACATCCGCCACCTGTGGAGGATCCTGGCCTGGACCACGATGCCAGTGACGATGATGATGATGATGATGGTGATGGTGATGTCCGCACACAGCTCATCACCAACTTCTTTAGCTGAATGTGAGTATCCTGAGGTGTCATGTCAATGATGTGAGTTGGCATGATGTGTGGGTGGTGCTCTGGTGCTGTGGGAGTGTGTCCATGGGCCACTTGACTGGATGTGTGTTGCGATGTGTGGTGACAGGTGGGCTGTACTCCCCAACAGTGTTGACATGCTAACTTGGTTCTGGGTGGGTATCTTGTAACATGTATTGTGCATGTGTTTTGCTGTTCTGTCCTGTACTCCATTGCTTTTGACTGTGTGTCATTTCTGTCCTTCACAGGGTCCTTTCAGATTCGTTTGGTCAACTGTGTCCACCGACGACGTGATTGCACATCCAGGCTGGTAGCTGTTGTGTCCCTACAGGTGATGTGCGCCACACCCATGGACTTCCTTCCGTCTACAGTTGTTGACTGTGTGCCCGCTGCCAGGTGGGGTTACCTTGCATCTGTAGTGGTTACGGCATGTTGCAACTGTGTAATAAACCTGTGCTTCACTTTGTGATGTGCGTTGTCTGTGGTCACATATTTGACTGCCATTTGCTTACTGCACCTGTGGGCTACTTGACTACAACTGGGAATGGGTGTGGTGTCTGTGCATTGCACCGTCTTCCCTGGCAACATCAGTGTAGGCAATGAGTCAGATGGCCTAGGTGTGTATGTGTCGTGTAGCCCTGGTGGTGTGTCTCCCTCATGTGTGTCACGTTTCCTGTACTCACATGCCTGTGTTGTCCTTGCTGTTGCAGTTCGCATACACAGTGTAATTTTGCAGTTCATCATCCCCATAACAGCACCCACGTTGGAATCACGACAGAGGCAAGTATGGTGTATTAGTGTGTTTATTGTGATACATTTGTGTTAATAGTGCATAGGATGGGTTGTGCTGTACATGAATCTTGCAATCCCAAGTTTCTAGGTGAATTGAAAGTCCGGGTAGACAGGATCCCCAGTATCGGGGCCACAGTTGTCTGACACATTGGTCCAACTTGTACTCCCCATGCAATGTGTGGGAGTAGTGTTGCCGTCAACAGGGTGAACAGTCTGTGCACAAAGGCGAACATCCAGAACAGGTTCAGGCTTCCTGGGAGTTGCGCTTGGCCATCGGCCTCTCACTTTTCCCTCCTCGGACGACCCCTCTTCTTGGGGGGGCCCTCAAGTGCAGGCTGCTGCGGTGCAGGGGACTCTCCGCCAGAGTCCTCCTCCCTCCCTGTGGCAGTTGCAGTTTGTTCGGCACCAGATGTTGTTGGCACACAGGGAGGTGTGGACTGGTTGCTGTTCATCTGGCGGAGGCATTGTAAAATGTCTCTGTGCACCGCCGTCATCTCATGCAGTGCATCCCACTTGGACTCCACGCGGACATGTGTGAGTCCACACGGGACATGTGTGACTCCACGTGGGACATGTGGGAGTCCAAGCGGGATTGATGGGCAGCCTGCTGCTGTTTAATGTCTCTGAGGAGCCCCACTACCTGGCTGAGCTCTCCGGTGCTGGACTGGTACGCATCAGCTATGCGTACCAGTTGTGGGTCATCATGCACACCAGCAACGTCTGCAAGCAGCGACCTCTGTCTCCTACCCCTCCCACCACCCCTGCTGACATGTGCAGTGTGTGCAGTGGCACGCACAGATAACCCTGGTCCACCTTGGGGGTTGGTGGTGGTGTCCATGGCCCCAGGTTGGTCCAGGGTCACTGTGCTGGTGTTGCTCCTTATTCTGTCCATGTCGGCAGGGATGGTATTCGTGGTGACAGTCGTAGGGGTGGGTGCAGGGGGTGCAGCTGGTGGTCCTGCTGGTGCTGCAGCTGGTGGTCCTGCTGGTGCTGCATGTTGACTTGCACCGGATGTGCCAGGTTGTTCTTCATCGTCCGAGGAGGACAGAGGCTGTACGACGCCCGTGAGCTCGGCATCCTCTTGAGCCTGGGACTGGGACTCCTCAGCGTCTGCTGCTGTGTCCCCATCATCACCTGTTTTTGGGAGACACAAACAATGTATGTCATGTTTCTGCAGGCATCAATGGTTGACACACATGACAGTTGTGACTGTGCCTCTGGGTGCGGGCCTGTACATTGCATTGTCCTGAGTCGTCACAGTCAGGGGTTGATATTGGTGTGGCACATTGTCCTGCATTATTTGGGCATTTCTATGTATTTTCTGGGGTGTGAACATGGTCTGCATTGGTTGTGTTTGGTTGGCAGCCGGACCTCCTTCCCACCCACCCAGCCAGTCAGTTATCCCACCATGGAACGTGCTTGCGTTGCAGGGAGTGTAAGTTGTCTCTCAGGATGTCAGTCAGTGGTGTCCTGCTGTTTGTTGGTGCACAGTTGCCAGCAGGGCCTTGTGCTCCCCACAGCAGTAGCCAGTGTCAGCCATCTTGTGAGTCCTTCTCCACTCCCTGTGATGTGAGCATGGTTCATGGTGGTGTTGATGGGACAGTTGTGGGGTGACCAATATCAGTGACTACGACTCCCATCATGCTATTGCCTCCACCCCCTTCCCAGCATGCCCATGCTTCCTTCCTTTTGATTCTGCTTCGCTGTGGGGTGGGCTGGCTGTGCTGACAGGATGGCTGGGAGTGTTGTCCTGGCAGTTGTTTGGCTAAGAGTCCCAAGAGTGTCCCTGTGCTTCACACAACATAACCCAGGGTGGTGGTTCTTTGTGGGATCTTGTGTTAGGATGGGGGGCATTGCATTCTACCAGGTTTGTTCTGTGGAGTTTGTGTTGGGGTGTGTGTGAGGGGAGGTGCTTGTGACTATGGTCAGTGCTGCAAGTCCCCCTTCCCACCCAGCTAGCCAGATATCCCACCATGGAACGTGCTTGCATTGCAGGGAGTGGAAGTTGTCTCTCAGGATGTCAGTCAGTGGTGTCCTGCTGTTTGTTGGTGCACAGTTGCCAGCAGGGCCTTGTGCTCCCCACAGCAGTAGCCAGTGTCAGCCATCTTGTGAGTCCTTCTCCACTCCCTGTGATGTGAGCATGGTTCATGGTGGTGTTGATGGGACAGTTGTGGGGGTGACCAATATCAGTGACTACGACTCCCATCATGCTATTGCCTCCACCCCCTTCCCAGCATGCCCATGCTTCCTTCCTTTTGACTCTGCTTCCCTGTGGGGTGGGCTGGCTGTGCTGACAGGATGGCTGGGAGTGTTGTCCTGGCAGTTGTTTGGCTAAAAGTCCCAGGAGTGTCCCTGTGCTTCACACAACATAACCCAGGGTGGTGGTTCTTTGTGGGATCTTGTGTTAGGATGGGGGCATTGCATTCTACCAGGTGGGTTCTGTGGAGTTTGTGTTGGGGTGTGTGTGAGGGGAGGTGCTTGTGACTATGGTCAGTGCTGCAAGTCCTCCTTCCCACCCAGCTAGCCAGATATCCCACCATGGAACGTGCTTGCATTGCAGGCAGTGGGAGTTGTCTCTCAGGATGTCAGTCAGTGGTGTCCTGCTGTTTGTTGGTGCACAGTTGCCAGCAGGGCCTTGTGCTCCCCACAGCAGTAGCCAGTGTCAGCCATCTTGTGAGTCCTTCTCCACTCCCTGTGATGTGAGCATGGTTCAGGGTGGTGTTGATGGGACAGTTGTGGGGGTGAGCTATGTCTGTGACTACGACTCCCATCATGCCATTGCCTCCACCCCACTTCCCAGCATTCCCATACTTACTTGCTTTTGTGTGGAGTTCAGTGTGTGTGGGTGTGAGAGCAATGGCAAGATGGCTGACAGTGGTGTCCTGCTGTTGGTTGGTGTGCAGTACCCAGCATGCCCTTGTGCTCCCCACGACACAGCAACAGTGTCAGACATCTTTGATGGGCCTTTCCACTCTCTGTGGGATGTGCATGCGTGAGTGTGAGCTTGCTGGGCCATGTGGTGGGGGATGTAGAGCTGTGACTACGACTCCCATCATGCTATTTCCTCCTCCCCCTTCCCAGCATGCCCATGCTTCCTTCCTTTGACTCTGCTTCCCTGTGGGGTGGGCTGGCTGTGCTGACAGGATGGCTGGGAGTGTTGTCCTGGCAGTTGTTTGGCTAAGAGTCCCAAGAGTGTCCCTGTGCTTCACACAACATAACCCAGGGTGGTGGTTCTTTGTGGGATCTTGTGTTAGGATGGATGGCATTGCATTCTACCAGGTGGGTACTGTGGAGTTTGTGTTGGGGGGTGTGAGGGGAGGTGCTTGTGACTATAGTCAGTGCTGCAAGTCCCCCTTCCCACCCAGCCAGCCAGATATCCCACCATGGAACGTGCTTGCATTGCAGGGAGTGTAAGTTGTCTCTCAGGATGTCAGTCAGTGGTGTCCTGCTGTTTGTTGGTGCACAGTTGCCAGCAGGGCCTTGTGCTCCCCACAGCAGTAGCCAGTGTCAGCCATCTTGTGGGTCCTTCTCCACTCCCTGTGATGTGAGCATGGTTCATGGTGGTGTTGATGGGACAGTTGTGGGGGGGGGGCAATATGTGTGACTGCGACTCCCATGATGCTGTTGGCTACACTGACTTGGCCAGCATACACAGAATTCCTTCCTTTGAGTGTTCTTCACTGTGTGTTGGTGTTGTTGTGGTGGCTACATGTCTGGATGTGTTTGTTAGTTCTATTTGTGCCACTGCCTAGCTGTAGTTGTAGTTGTTTGTACATGTGTTGGCACAGTTGGATGTGACTTTTTTGATGGCATGTGTTGTGTTTATCTGACTGACATACACATTTTGGGATGATTCTGTTCTGGTTGCTGTGTAATTGCTATGAGTGCATGGTTTGACTCTCCCTTGACAGTGATGTGTGTGTTTTGTGGCAGTATATTGTGTACATTTGTTGTGTACTCACCAGGCTCTGGGATGTCCTCTAGTCCATATACGCTCACTGGCGGAAGGATGGCCCGCACCTTCTCCTCCCAGGGCCTGAGGTATATTGGCTTGGCAGGAGGGCCACTGCCGGTGTGTTGGCTGTTGATGTAGTCTTTCTTCAGCATGTCCCGTACCCTCCTGCGCACGTCATACCACCTGTTCTGGATGTCCGTCTTTGTGCGCCGACATGGTGATTGTGCGTTCACCCTGTTGATGATCCTCTCCCACATCTTGGTTTTCTGCGACATGGGGGTCTGTTGGACCAGTGTGCCAAACAGCTGTGGCTCCACCCTGAGGATCTCGTCTACCATGACTTCCAATTCACTATCTAGGAACTTGGGATTCTTCTTGGGGGGCATGGTGATGGGTGGTGATGGTGGGTGATGTGTGTGTTGGTGTGCAGGTGAGGGTGTGTGAGTGTGTGTTTTGCTGGGTGTATGTGAGGTAGGTATTTGTTGGTGTGCTGATGGTGTGTGGCTTGTGTGAGGGATGAGCTGTGGGTGTGTGGTTGCTTTCTCTTGGGTGCTGGCAGTGGAATGGCATTTGCAAAGGCTCATGGTAGTGATTTGTGTCCTTTATATAGGTGGAGTTGTGGGTGTGTCTTTGTTCTCTGTCCCCACCCCCAGTATTTATTGGCTTGGTAATTGCTTGTTTGGCCTTTTTTGGGTGATTTTTCCTTTGTGCTGTTTGTGTATGTTGGAAACGTTCTTGTGACCGAGTCGGACCCTGTATTGGTCTCGTACGGTGTTCTCCGTTTCGCTCACGCTGTGTTTGTGCAGTTTTCTATGCTGCGTACGCGTCGGTCGCGGTGTATTGTGTTGCTTCGGCTCGGTTTTGTATGCGTGTCGGTCGTACGGCTTGGCCTCCGTCCGACTCGCTCGTGGTTTTCGCGCCTTGCATCGTACTTTGCGGTTTGGAGTTCGCGTGTACGTTTCGGTCGGATTTGTTCCGGGTGCGTGTCGGTCGGTTGGATTCGCGTGATTTTCCGGCCGGATTGCTGCTTTCCGTGCGGCTCGGTCGGTCGACTTTGTTTCGGTACGTGTCGGTCGGATTTTTCGCGCCTTGCATCGTACTTGGCGTGTCGTGCGCCACGGGTACGTGTCGGTCGGTATTTTTTCCGGATCCGAGTCGGTCGGTGCTTTTTCCGGCCCGAATCGGAATCGACCCCTAAATGTCTCAAAATGTTTTGTTTTAATTCCTTACTTTATTATTTAAAGACTATACAATCTGGGTCACTGGAACTATGCGGCAATGGAGGACGAATTTATGTGACAGGGTTGACTAAATTATGCAACAAGGACAGGCAAATAATGCAGCACCCCTTTCCATTAAAAACAACTTTGCAAAACTGTCCTACATTTAATATTTATTTGATATGCATCTCGCTCTGAGGTACTCTAGGACTAAAGACATACGTACTTAAAAAGAGATGCAACATGTTTGTGATACTTCTGTAGACTGAAGGGGTCTTTGACACTTTGGCGGAGTGGAAGCACTGCCATAAATTAGAAGACCTCCAGCCCTCCAAACTCACAGATCGCCTGACCCACCTAGAAGAGTGGGAACACTGGATTTCCGTCGGAAGAGTCTCAGCTGGCAATGCCAACAGAAACCCTTCACCTAGCAGGTGGCCTGCTGTCCATTGGAACTCTTAGTTATTCTGATGGTCTCCCCACGCCCACTATGGCTATTTGTTCCTTCCCCAGAATGCTATGTAAGGAATAATAGTCTGGGAATGAAAAAGTTCTTTGCGCATCAAAAGTATTCGTCTTGTTCATTGCTGCACCATACACCCATTTTGGAGATTGGTTGCTGAAAAGCAAAAGACAGCACTGAGTAGACCACCTGATCAATTCAAAAAGACCTGGCCAGCCAGGTCGGGCTGGGCTGTTCCTATTTTGGGCAGGGTCAAGATCAAGACTGATTTGCCTATGTCTGGGTTCAAACTGAAGTGGCATGCTGGGCTAAAGTATGATGGTGAGCGATTGGCAGGGGCTATTCTTATTGCAAGCATTCCGCCTATCACGTTTTGTGAGTTTGATGTGCCACCCTAAGTAGCAAGGGTATGCTTATATGTGGGTCCCGTGCTCACTGTGCCACTGGATCCAAGTTACATCTGACTAGTCGAGCCCAATCGGGGCGAAACTGGTCTTGGGTTGCTGATCGAGTTCAGGAAGAACCTGGCCTGGCAGTTAAGGCGGGACTGTTCCTATTTAGGCAAGGTCAATACAGATTTGCTGGGTCCAAACTAAGGTGATGGCATGGTGGGCAAAAGAACAATGGGATGGAATGCTACCGTGAACAATTGTAGTTAGACTTATTGCAAGTATTCCTTCCCTCACTGTTGGTATGTTTAATGTGCTGCCCTTAGTGGCAAGGGTATGACCAAAATTTGGTCCAGAGGTCACGGTGTCACTGGAGCCAGTCTACAGCCGACTGACGAGCCCCAGTCAGGGTGAAACCAGTCTTGGGTTGCTTGTTCTGGTTCAGGGAGGACCTGGCCTGGAAGTTCAGTGGACTGTTCCTATTGGCACAGGGTCAAGACTGATTTGCATATAGCTGGGCTGCAACTTAGGTAGCATGCTAGGCAAAAGAACGATGGGTTGGAATGGTACCCGGAGTGATTGCCAGCTGTTAAACTCATTGCAAGAATTCCTCCCATTACCTTTTGTGTGTTTGTGGTTGGAGGTCATCCAATCTGTGTTCTTAAGGATCTGTTGGAGGTAACAGGTGTGAAGGAGTGAGTGTGAATCAGAGATCTGCCCAGATAAACTGAATTTCTGTTCTCCTTTACATGATTGCTATTATGAGACCTGAGTTAGGGAGATTTGCTATGATGCACTGTGTTATATACTTCATTTTGCCATAATAGGATGTTGATGTTCAGGATATGTCACTATTTGGGACCAGCAGGGTGGACTATGTTAGTGTCCTTTGGTGACCAGCAATGTGTGGCAGATCTCTCCAGTCTTCGTAGACTTGTTTGGTTAGTATTGAGTCACTAGTTAGGTGGGCTGTTTCGGACTGTATGTGTGGCATCCAGTGTTTACCAAGTGGAGCCCCACTGCTAGGAAACACTTCTTGGCTTGGAGGGGACAAGGATAAAAGAAGGTGATGTTGATGCAAACCTGTACCAAAAGCTTAAAAATACATTTTATACGTATTATCATCAAATATAAACTTTTTTGGTCAAAATAAACTCCAAATTGTTTTAGACAAAAGCCCTAGACGGTGTTATGAAATAAAGCTTGTTTCTGGTGTACTTGCCTTCTCAAGATTGGGCAGGCAAAGTTTGTAACTTAGCCTCTGCAGCATACTACTTCAAAACGGGGAGTAGAGGGGCTACAATTTGAGGCTGCCTGTGGCCGTGGGAAGATGGGAGGGGTGTGGTGCAGCGGCCAGGGCAGCTGACTTCGGAGCACAGGGTTCACGGTTCGATCCCCAGCTCCGGCGGCAGCTCAGCTCAGCACCATGTGACTCTGGGCAATAGCTCACTTAATTTCCACGACGGCCCCCAGCGCCTTGAGACCCGTAAGGGTGAGTAGCTGCGCTATATAAAAACGGACTTACATTTTTTTTACATTTTTACCTGGTGAGAAGTGAATCATTCTACGCATTCTATTTGAATTATTTTCAAACAGAATGCTAAAGACAAAAGCTGTTCCTCCACTCTATGCAGTGGTGATTTTTTGTCTGCTTTGGCAACATTATCGCCTCTTTAAATGACTGATTGCAGCAGTTAACAGCTAAACTCGACTAGTTTACTTTTATAAAGTGTCTGGTGTGTGTGAAGCACTATTAATATCTATTCATCCATTTGAGCTAAAAGCAATTAAAAAAAAAAATTATTCTGCAATTATGAGCCAGATGATGGATTATTTGCAGAGTGCGTCACATACATATTTACGCAGAAATGCAGTGAAACGATTGCATTTTTCCTGTAACCACGCATACATTGTCAGAATTAAGCCTTGCTGTAAATGCTCACTTTCTGTTTTCTGTCCCGATAACTGAACTTCTATACAAGTGGTTTTGTACCTACCTGGTAAGGCAGAGGTGCTGTGCAGCAGTACTAAGGAGTTATTCTTAGGTCTGGGCGGAGTAGTTCACTCCGCTCGCAGAGTTGGCAGAATTCGTGAACTGTGCACTATGCGTGTAACACAGAGTTCCCGCAAAATTCCGCCATCCAGCGCGTGGTAGAATTTTTTTCTGTTGTCGCGCACAAGATTTGTTCTGGCGTGTGCTGGTGAGTGTGATGAGACATGCTAGCCGTTTGTGAGTGTGCGCGAGGTTTGGCAATCGCTGGCGCGGCTTCTGGCAGCAACAGCGCCTTCCGGTGCCATTTTCATGACGCTGGCGAGTGCAAGCAACTGCGGTGGCACCTCGAGCAGATTCCCTAATCGAGAAGCAGCTAGATCTACTAAAAAATGCATTTTTTATTAATATTCTACTCCAACGGAACATTCAGGTTGTTTTTTAGTGCGAGAAGACTTGTTTTCATTTTACTTTTTTTTTCAACAAGAAGGAAGTTCCCCAGAGACTCCAACTTCCTATTCCTGTCCAGCAGGCTCCTACTAGTTCTTTGTCCATCGCCTGTTCACTTTTAATTTGGATTTTGAGGTGGAAGGATCACTCTCTTTGTCTGCTGCATATATAGAATTGGATTGAAGGACTTTGTTTTTGTGATATCACAAGTAAGTTCAAAAACCTTTGCATAAGGGTGTTGTTTGTTTGATAGAGGGCATGCACTAGTATTTATTTGTATTTTTATTCAATGTTTACATTTTGTGGGTGGCCTGGAGCTTCAGTAGGGGCATTTGCATTTAATTGTTTATCTTTTGTAAAGGGAAAAGGTTGCACAGTTCAGTACATTTTCTCCATGTATGTTAAATTTGCACAATTCATTTATTTTAATGTGTGTCCAAGTCTACCAATGGGCCATCCAGCCTGTAGGCCCAGTACAAGTCATGGGTGCATGAAACATCTGTGTAGCTAGCCAGTGTGCTTTTGCCATAGGCCTACGTGTGTTTTTGGTTGTGGCCATGCCTCCTTGCTTGCTGTTGTTGTTTGACCATGTGGTCGGTGGCCATTTTGTGTAGCCAGCCAGTGTGCTTTTGCCATAGACCTGCATGTGTTCTTTGTTGTGGCCATGCCTCCTTGCTTGGTGTTGTCGTTTGACCATGTGGCCAGTGGACATTTTGTGCAGCCAGCCAGTGTGCTTTTGACATAGACCTGCATGTGTTCTTTGTTGTGGCCATACCTCCTTGCTTCTTGTTGTTGGTTGGCCATGTGGCCAGCAGCCATTTTGTGGGGCCACCCTCTTTTTCAAGTTTCCAAAGCCATTTTCTAGGGAGACTGATAAGAGAAGGCTATGCCTTTTTTGCTTTGTTCATTTTTTTACTTTTCCCTGATATCAGTTTAATAATATGCTTGAGGATCATTGTAGAATATGTATAATAAGAACAGTCTTTTATATTATATGCATTTGTTTGCATTTTACACCTGCCCCTTCTTGCCTCCCAATGGGTTTCTCATAGTCCCCTAGTACACCAGCAATTCATTTGTTTTTTATTTATTTTTTATTTAAAAAATGTTTTTTCTTAAAAAGGATAATTTTTTCAGTTTTTCTTGTCATTGAAAAAAAAATGTACATTTGTATAAAAATGTTTTTTTTTCTTTTCCCCTCCTTCCTTCCACCCCCTGCCTGCCATAGGTGCACATTTAAAAATATTATTCCATTTTTAGCAGAACCCCCTGCATGCTATAGGTGCACACACACCAGTATTAATTTTTTAAGGATTATTCCATTTCCCCCTGGACCCCTTGCCTGCCATAGGTGCGTGCATTCATTTTTTAAGGATTATTCCATTTTCCCCTGCACCTCCCTAAATGCTAAAGGTGTCTCCCTTAGATGCACATAAAGCAAACAGTTAAATCTTTATGTTATTATCCTGATTGAAAATGGAATAATAATAATAATAATAATAAAGCAATTTATAAAGCACATGGCTGCTTCATTAGAAGCGTCCCAGAGCTAACCAAGTCAAAGCTAACAGAGTGAACAGGGCTAACAGAGGAAGGCAGTACTACCTAAAAACAAATTTTAAGATTTTTGCAAAGGAAGAGCTCTGTCTTAGACTGTTAAAGATCCAAAGGGAGGGAGTTCCATAGCTTGGAGGCAAGCACCTTAAAGGAACTGCCCCCAATGTAGGCCTTCTTGAAAACTGGGACCTCTGCCAAGGAGGATCCTGCAGATCCCAGACCCCTAGATGGAAGATAAGGTTTGCTAAAGAGGTGAAGATAGTTGGCTCCAGCTTTGTTGAAGGCCCTATAGAAATAACATAGGGCCTTGAAGGATACACGCTTTTCCACTGGAAGCCAATGCAATATGTGCAGGGCCGCGCCCATCGAGGCTCGTCTAGGGAGATTTAGCAGCAGGCAAGCAGCATAGTTTTGAACACATTGGAATCTCCTCAGCCGTGTCTGGGAGACTCCTAGATACAAAAAATTACAGTAGTCCAACGGAGAAATGATGGCAGCCTGGATAACTGTTTTCCTCATGGCCTCAGGCAGAAGCCCGATTATCTTTTTTAGCGATTTTAACATTCCGAAGCACTTGCCCGCTAAGGCTATGATCTGGCTGTTAAATATCAGGTTCGCATCAAACAGAATGCCCAAGTTCTTCTCCACGGGCTTTGGCTCAGGAAGGGAAACAAGTGATGGCAGCCACCAGTCAGGAGTCCAGATGGCGTCTGACCCCCCAGGATCAGGACCTCTGTTTTGCCAGCATTTAATTTCAGGCAATTGAGGTCATCCAGAGGGCGATCTCAGATCGACAAGACCTCAGAGAGGCAGCAGCCGTAGCCGTATTCTGGGACAGGATGACAATGATCTGAGTATCATCGGCGTATGACAGGATGTCAAAGCCATGCCGTTCGATGATATCCGCAAGGGGGGCGCATGTAAAGATTAAATAAGGTAGGACTCAAAGCCCTGTGGCACTCCCTCTTGCAGTGGCAAGACTTTGGATTTAGACGGTTTCTGCAGAACCTGAGAGGTGCAACCCTGCAGAAAGGATGCGACCTACCACAATGACTTCCAACCAACACCATAGCTCCACCATTGCAGCAGGTGTTGAAAGCTGCACTCAGATCAAGTATTATGTTATGGTGGTGTGGTTTGACTTTGGAATGGCTACACTATTGTTGCTAATTATTTAGGATAATAATTTAAGTAACAACACTAAATTATCTTCTAAATAGTCAGTCAGTCAGAGCATCTTTATTTTGCAAATTGCCATAAGAAGCATATAACACATAATATGAATACATGTCAGTATAAAAGACAGTAAAGGTCATTAAACAAATAAAATATTACATTAAATGATATCTCTGAAATTCAGAAAAGAGTATAATTCTCGTTTAAAACAAGGCACCAGTTAAAATTTACAAGCTCATAGCGGTTTCTAATCCGGACTGCACTCCTACTAAAATTTAGCACTGCGTGGCACGTGTCTATCGGAGAGGCTCTCAGCACCTCTCCATCTAAAACTGTATGAATTTGTCTGAATTTGTTGTTGCACTTTGCTTACGAGGTTACGGTGGAGCATTTTAACTTTTTAATCAGTCAGGCACCTTTTAATTCAAAGGCGGGCTGTAATCCTTCACGTGGGAAGAGGGGAATTTTCAGCTTTTCTCTTCCGGGCCTGGATATCTTAGGGGCTCCATTTTGGTTAGTGCACACTCTAGTCATCCGGCCACATACTGATAAAGAGAGCTGCGGCGCGACTGCAGTGAGGTTCTCGGCACCTCTCCTTCTAAAACTGTATGAATTTGCCTGAATTTGTTTTTGCACTTTGCTTATGGGGTTACAGTGGAGCATTTTAACTTTTTAATTAGTCAGGCACTTTTTAAGTCAAAGGTGGGCTGTAATCCTTCATGTGGGAAGTGAGGGGAATTTTCAGCATTCCTTTTCCGGGCCTGGAAGCCTAGGGGCGCCATTTTGGTTAGTGCGCACTCTAGTCGTCAGGCCCACATGCTGATAAAGAGAGCCGCGGCGTGGACGCAGTGAGTCTCTCGGCACCTCTCCTAAAACTGTCTGAATATGTTGTTGCACTTTGTTTATGGGTTACGGTGGAGCATTTTAGATTTTTAATCAGTCAGGCACCTTTTAATTCAAAGGGGGGCTGTAATACTTGATGTGGGAAGTGAGGGGAATTTTCTGCTTTCCTCTTCCAGGCCTGGACGTTCTAGAGGCGCCATTTTGGTTAGTGCGCACTCTAGTTGTCTGGCCCACATGCTGATAAAGAGAGCCGCGGCGCGGACGCGGTGAGGCTCTCGGCACCGCTCCTAAAACTGTCTGAATTTGTTGTTGCACTTTGTTTATGGGTTACGGTGGAGCATTTTAACTTTTTAATCAGTCAGGCACCTTTTAATTCAAAGGGTGAGTGTAATCCTTCATGTGGGAAGTGAGGAGAATTTTCAGCTTTCCTCTTCCGGGTCTTGACGTCCTAGGGGCGCCATTTTGGTTAGTGCGCACTCTAGTCGTCTGGCCCACATGCTGATAAAGAGAGCCGCGGCGCAGACGCTGTGAGGCTCTCGGCACCTCTCCTTCTAAAACTGTATGAATTTGTTGTTGCACTTTGCTTACAGGGTTACGGTGGAGCATTTAAACTTTTTAATCAGTCAGGCACATTTTAATTCAAAGGGGGGGGCTGTAATCCTTCACGTGGGAAGTGAGGGGAATTTTCAGCTTTCATTTACCAGGCCTGGGCGCCATTTTGGTTAGTGCGCACTCTAGTCGTCCGGCTCACATGCTGATAAAGAGGGCTGTGGCGTGGACGTGGTGAGGCTCTCGGCACCTCTCCTTCTAAAACTGTATGAATTTGTGGTTGCACTTTGCTTACGGGGTTACGGAGGAGCATTTTAAGTTCTTAATCAGTCAGGCACCTTTTAATTCAAAGGGGGGCTGCAATCCTTCACGTGGGAAGTGAGGGGAATTTTCAGCTTTCCTCTTCCGGGCCTGGACGTCCTAGGGGCACCATTTTGATTAGTGCGCACTCTAGTCGTCCGGCTCACATGCTGATAAAGAGAGCCGCGACGCAGACGCGGTGAGGTTCTCGGCACCTCTCCTTCCAAAACTGTATGAATTTGTCTGAATTGTTGTTACACTTTTTTTACGGGGTTACGGTGTAGCATTTTAACTTTTTAATCAGTCAAGCACCTTTTAATTCAAAGGGGGGCTGTAATCCTTCACGTGGGAAGTGAGGGGAATTTTCAGCTTTCCTCTTCTGAGCCTGGATATCCTAGAGGCGCCATTTTGGTTAGTGTGCACTCTAGTCGTCCAACCCACATGCTGATAAGGCAAGCCCGTTTGCTCCCGTCACTACATCGGTTCTCTTCCAGAAGGCAGGCTCATTACCTCATATGACAGCTCAACTTTACACAGTTTACCCCCTAAAATAAAATGCTCTCTGCATTGTTCTCCTGGTAAGTTAACTGAAGAGTATGTTTGCCCTGACTGTGCATGGACCCTTAACATGTTATAAAGGAACAGAGCTCCCCCCATTTCGGGTAAGTCCAGCAGGCCATCTAAACAGTTCTCAGCAGCTTTAATAAATGTGAGGTCTCCTCAGAAACACGAACTACAGGTCTTTGACTTACTAAATGATGGGAAATTGGATGCCTTATTCCTCACAGAAACTTGGCTCTCAGATACGGCCAATCTCATATTAGCTACAGCAATCCCTGTGAATTACGAGTCCTGAGGAAGGATCGTGAAATAGGTAGAGGGGGTGGGATAGCATTAATTTACAAAAAGGAATACGAATGTACATCCTTTCTACATGAGGGTCTTGAGAGGGCAGAGGCAATGGGCTTCTGCCTGGCCCTAACTCCCTATCAGTCTCTGGCAGGGGCCCTTATTTACTGGCCCCCTGGCCAGGCCGGCTCATGCTTGAACACACTAGGAAGCACCCTAGCCCCGTGGGCCATGAGGTATGGCCATTTTATAGCCCTGGGAGAATTTAATGTCCATCTGGACCCCTCGGAGTCAGAGGCTTCGGCAATCTTAGACACTATGAGCGCCTTTTCACTTAAGCAACAGGCTTTTGGCTCTACTCACCAACCAGGCCATACATTAGACCAGGTATTTTCGAATGTGGATCTGGAGGTGCTGCAACCATCCCCTCTTGTATGGTCTGACCACCACCTTATCTCATTCATGTGGCCACAAACACTTGTCAGGCCGCCTCCTAAGGAAATTACCCAGGTCCCTTACTGAGCCCACGACAAAGTACAGCAAAGTGACCCGAGGCAAGCTGTTGGACTTGCCCTTTTTGGCAAAAGTTCCCTAAACTTTTTGCTTTCCCCCTAGACCTTTTTTCTGACATGGTGTTGCCAACTTAGATGCTTTGGGCACTTTGCCACTGCTGATCAGTGTCAAAGTGCAAGTGCTCCCTGTGTAAAGTGTAATGGTAATTGGTTGTCCATGATTGGTATGTTTGCCTTACTAGTAAAGTCCCTAGTAAAGTGCACTATGTGTGCCAGGGCTGGTAATGCAAATGCTACTAGTGGGCCTGCAGCACTAATTGTGCCACCCACACAAGTAGCCTTAAAGAGAGAACTCAGGCCTTCCACTGCAGTGCCTGCGCGCAGTTTGTTAAACTGCCATGTTGTTCTGACAAGTGCACCCACTTGCCAGACCTTACCCATCTTTCTATGCACATCAGACACCCCTATGGTAGGCCCAAGGTACCCCCTGGGCAGGGTGCAGTGTATGTGAAAGGTAGGACATGTACTGAGGTATGTACCATGTCCTGACAGTGTAATACTCTCCATTTCGTTTTTCACTGTTGAAAGGCCATCTTGCCCATAGGACAGAATGGGAAAGGCTGTGTAATATGTTTCCAGCCTATCTCCCCAAAGGCTTAAGATGGAGAGGTGAAGTTTAGTATGCCTGAACTCACAATTCAATAACACATCTTTTTGTGAAGGTGGTTTTTGCATTGTGTGTTTAGAAACCACTCTTTTAGAAGTGGCTGGGTTTTTGTGCTCTAGCATTTCTGTGTGTCTCTGCCTGGTTGTGGATTGACTGTCTGGATTTGAAGTGATAGGCTCTGGGGAATGTCTTGACCCAGGGGAGGAGGTGAGACAGCAACAGGCTGACCTGCATCTGGAGTGTAGGGGGGAGGAGTAGCCCCTGGAGGTGAAGAGGCCTGGGCTGCAGCCATAAACCAATGGCTCCGTCCCCTGCTGAGTGATTGAGGATCCAGACCCCCACTATCAAAGGAATAAGGTGTCACTGGCAGGGAGACACCCAGAACTGGTTTAGACAGGGGTCAGTGCCCCCCTGAACACAAAGACTTCAAAGACATTTAGGGGTATAACTATGAGAGCTGAAACCCCTGGACTTTGGAATGGAATTGGATTGTTCAAGACTGAACAAGACTGAAGCTACTTCGTGGTCAAGAGGAACCTCTGCCAAGGAAGAAACAGCTGAATAGACTGAAGGAAAGGACTGACCCTTGCTGTGTGTTCTGGGGCTGGCCTGCAGTTTGCTGCTTTAACCAAGGAGAGGCTAACGGGACTTTGCTGTGTGCTGTGTCCCCCTGCTTGAAAGAACTTTGCTGTGCTGTGTCCTGATGTAACTTAACCCCAAGGGCCCGAGGAGAGCTGGCACCCTGTTATGGAACCTCAGGAACACAAAAGTTTCCAGAAGTGTCTCAGCAACGCTGTGTACATGTGCTTTTTGCAGCCTGAGACCTTCGTAAGAAGTGCCCTGTGATCGTGGGTACCTGGAGTGCAAGCAAGTCTCAGCAACGCTGTGTGCGTGTGCTTTTTGCAGCCTGAGCCCTTCGTGAGATTGCCCTGTGACCGTGCACACCAGAAGTTCAAGTGAGTCTCAGCGACGCTGTGTGCATGTGCTTTTTGCAGCCTGAGACCCGCGGAAGATTTTCTCTGTGATCGTGGGCACCAGAAGTTCAAGTGAGTCTCAGCGACGCTGTGTGCGTGTGCTTTTTGCAGCCTGAGACCCGCGGAAGATTTGCCCTGAGATCGTGGGCACCAGAAGTTCAAGTGAGTCTCCGCGACGCTGTGTGCGTGTGCTTTTTGCAGCCTCGACCCGCAGAAGATTTGCCCTGTGATCGTGGGCACCAGAAGTTCAAGTGAGTCTCAGCGACGCTGTGTGCGTGTGCTTTTTGCAGTCTGAGACCCGCGGAAGATTTGCCCTGTGATCGTGGGCACCAGAAGTTCAAGTGAGTCTCAGCGACGCTGTGTGCATGTGCTTTTTGCAGCCTGAGACCCGCGGAAGATTTGCCCTGTGATCGTGGGCACCAGAAGTTCAAGTGTGTCTCAGCGATGCTGTGTGCGTGAGCTTTTTGCAGCCTGAGACCCTCGGAAGAATTGCCCTGTGATCGGGGGCGCCAGGAGTCCAAGTGAGTCTCAGCGACGCTGGGTGCATGTGCTTCGTGCAGCCTGAGACCTTCGTGAGGATTGCCCTGTGATCGTGTGCGCCAGGAGATCAAGGGAGTCTCAGCAACACTGTGTGCGAGTGCTTCGTGCAGCCTGAGACCTTCGTGAGGATTGCCCTGTGACCGTGCACACCCGAGGCTCAAGGGAGTCTCAGAGACTCTGTGTGCGTGTGCCCTGTTGCAGTCTGATATCTTCGTTATCGTCATCGGCCCGGAATCAACCAAGACGCATCGGAGGCCCAAGTCACGAGAGGTGGAGAGGAGAGCGAGTCGCACCCCCCAGGTAACGTGTGTCGGCGCCTGGGGCGGGGTGCGGGCTCGGAGAGAGACGCTCTCGGCCTCTCCCCTTCTGGTAGCTCGAGCCTCTGTTCCAGCTCATATTGCGGCCCGTACGTGCCAAGGAGTGGCAGTACAGGGGCCGGAGTGTGGAGCTGTACTTTGGTTTACACCAGCTCCGTGTTGGGGGCATATGTTGGCGGAAGCTGACCGCGAGTCAGCACGCGTGGCAGAGAAACCATCTAAAGCACCGTGATCAGTGCCGGAGTGCCTTGCGCATTGCATTGTTTCTGCATAACGAACTACCTGATTATTACATTGCGCATTGCATTGTGTTTGCATAACGAACTGCCTGATTGTTGCATTACGCATCGCATTAGTTTGCATCACGAACTGCCTGATTGTTGCATTACGCATTTACATTAGTTTGCATTACGAACTGCCTGATTATTGCATTACGCATTGCATTATTCTTGCATAACGAACTACCTGATTGTTGCATTACGCATTGCATTATTTTGGTATTACGATCTGCTGAATTGTTGCATAACGAACTGCATTACTGTTACATTGCAAAGTGCCTGAGTCTTGCATTACGAACTGCATAGCATTGCATTAGGATTGCATTGGATCATCTAGAATTGCTCATTAATACTGTCAAAACCTACAAGGGCTTGCTGGCCTAATAACCAGCAAGGTGAATCATTACAAGTACGCATATGTTGGATTTTTGTCGTGTGGTCTCATCGTATACCTGTTTATATAAACTTATACTTGTTTTTATATGAAACTCGTGTGGAGTCCTTTTGTGGTGTCATCATTGGGTCACTGGGAGCGTGATTGCAAATACTTTACACATTTGCCTTGAAGATAAGCCTGGCTGCTCGTGCCAAGCTACCGAGGGGTGAGCGGGGGCTATCTGAGAAGGTGTCCTTCCTTTCCCTGACGTGGAAGCGAGGGTCCCTACTTGGCCTAAGGTACCAACCTCAGCCAACCAGGGATCCCGGTTCTAACATTTGGTGGGCAGCGGTGGGATTTGAACGTGTATTTGCAAATTCACTCACAGTGATTGGTGTACATCACAAGTTTAGAGCAGACCACGACGTAACCACATATTGTATGTTTTGATTTTTGGTTCTATTTTTGAGCGACCTTTAAGCCACACATCATTTCTCAGAGGAGTCAAGTAGCCAGTGAGGCTGCAGAATTAGTGTTCGACATTGAGGCATTGCTTACCTATAAAGTTGATCAATTGAGGCAATTCTGCAGAGCTTTGGGATGTCCCATGAAAAGTAGCGCCAAGAAGGAGGAGCTGCAAATGGCCTTGAGGGCCTGGTGGGAAGCCAAAGGGGCTCAGGAGACGGGTGATGTTGAGGTGGATGAGGATGACCTAGGGAATGGATTTGGTCCACAGGATTTGCCAGTGGAGGGACCAGCCTCAGGGGCTGGTAGTAACCATTCAGGGAGGAGTTTTTCCCCAGATGAGCTGGAGGAAAACCAAAGGGTCAGAGAGCATGAGTTGGAGGTTTTAAAACTTAAAACTCAAGTACAGGAGAAGAAGCTGCTCATTGAAAGTGAAAAGCGAGCAGAGGAGAGCAGGAATGCTCTCGCCTTGGAAGAGAAAAAGATTCTCTTAGCTCATGAGTTAAGCATGAGGGAACTGGACATTAAGGTTAAACAGGTACAGTCCGGTTTGAATGGTGGCAGCGCACAGCCAGTGCCAAGTGTGGATGAGTACAAACGTGCACTGGATGATTGGGTGTTGGTAAGCATAGCAAATGATTTAAAGGGGTTGCTTAATTTGGCCCCTAGGGAGCCTAGGCTCAGTAATTGTTTTCCAGGATTGCGCCAACCCGTGTTAGGGTGCGAGCTCTTTGATTCCCGGGAGCTGGCACAAGAGCCCGACCCCTGGTCATGGGTCCAAGGGTCTGAGGAGGCCTTAGAGAGGGAAGAGAGGTGAAGTAGAGTAGTGAGGTCCCAGCGTAGTGGGGGGGCATGCGGCCTAGCGCCCTGTCTCAAAGGAGAGGGAGGGAGTGTGAGCAGCGTCCCCAGGGGTTCACCACCCCACCCCAGAGACTGGAGGGTTCCGTAGAGGAACACCCGGTGGGAGGCCTATTACCTACTTGCCAGTTGTGTGAGGAAGAACACCTAGCGTCAGGAGGGCGTGGGGCATCTGTATCCAGAGCTCCCGCGGTCCTGAAGTTTGTGGGTGCCATTCCTAAATGGCAGGCACAGAAATCTAAATGGAAGGTTAAGAGAGGGAGGTGTCCCTCAGTGGGAAAACCCGTGGGACAGTGCCCAGCCAGTCAGGCTAGGTCCCCTAGAAGTGACCAGGGTAAACCCACTTCCAACCTGGAGGGCAGGATAACTGGGGACAGTATCCTGACCGATGGGTCTTCCAGGGGTACCGCTCTAGGTGGGGGTTGGCAAGGGACCAGCACCCCTAGAGAGGCCCCAACTGCTAGGAAGTACCCATGGAGCAGCGTAGTTGGCCCAGGGAGTAGTGACCAAGAGAACCCCCTGGGGTCAGGAAGGCATAGAACAGGAGGGTGCCCCTGCAGTAGCGGGCCTGCGTCCGTGTTTTATCACCCCAAGCAGGGAAGTCCATCAAGGTAGTTGATTGGTCTACCCTGGCTTTCGGCTGGGAGGGGGTTGTGTTGGACTTGGCCCTTTTTGGCTAAAGTTCCCTAAACTTTTTACTTTCCCCCGAGACCTTTTTTCTGACATGGTGTTGCCAAATTAGATGCTTTGGGCACTTTGCCACTGCTGATCAGTGTCAAAGTGCAAGTGCTCCCTGTGTAAAGTGTAATGGTAATTGGTTGCCCATGATTGGTATGTTTGCCTTACTAGTAAAGTCCCTAGTAAAGTGCACTATGTGTGCCAGGGCTGGTAATGCAAATGCTACTAGTGGGCCAGCAGCACTAATTGTGCCACCCACACAAGTAGCCTTAAAGAGAGAACTCAGGCCTGCCACTGCAGTGCTTGCGCGCAGTTTGTTAAACTGCCATGTTGTTCTGACAAGTGCACCTACTTGCCAGACCTTACCCTTCTCTTTCTATGCTCATCAGACACCCCTATGGTAGGCCCAAGGTACCCCCTAGGCAGGGTGCAGTGTATGTGAAAGGTAGGACATGTACTGAGGTATGTACCATATCCTGACAGTGAAATACTCTCCATTTCGTTTTTCACTGTTGAAAGGCCATCTTGCCCATAGGACAGAATGGGAAAGGCTGTGAAATATGTTTCCAGCCTATCTCCCCAAAGGCTTAAGATGGAGAGGTGAAGTTTAGTATGCCTGAACTCACAATTCAATAACACATCTTTTTGTGAAGGTGGTTTTTGCATTGTGTGTTTAGAAACCAATCTTTTCGAAGTGGCTAGGTTTTTGTGCTCTAGCATTTCTGTGTGTCTCTGCCTGGTTGTGGATTGACTGTCTGGATTTGAAGTGATAGGCTCTGGGGAATGTCTTGACCCAGGGGAGGAGGTGAGATAGCAACAGGCTGACCTGCATCTGGAGTGTAGGGGGGAGGAGTAGCCCCTGGAGGTGAAGAGGCCTGGGCTGCAGCCATAAACCAATGGCTCCGTCCCCTGCTGAGTGATTGAGGATCCAGACCCCCACTATCAAAGGAATAAGGTGTCACTGTCAGGGAGACACCCAGAACTGGTTTAGACAGGGGTCAGTGCCCCCCTGAACACAAAGACTTCAAAGACATTTAGGGGTATAACTATGAGAGCTGAAACCCCTGGACTTTGGAATGGAATTGGATTGTTCAAGACTGAACATGACTGAAGCTACTTCGTGGTCAAGAGGAACCTCTGCCAAGGAAGAAATAGCTGAATAGACTGAAGGAAAGGACTGACCCTTGCTGTGTGTTCTGGGGCTGGCCTGCAGTTTGCTGCTCTAACCAAGGAGAGGCTAAAGGGACTTTGCTGTGTGCTGTGTCCCCTTGCTTGAAAGGACTTTGCTGTGCTGTGTCCTGAAGTAACTTAACCCCAAGGGCCCGAGGAGAGCTGGTTCCCTGTTGTCGAAACTCAGGAACACAAAAGTTTCCAGAAGTGTCTCAGCGACGCTGTGTGCGTGTGCTTTTTGTAGCCTGAGACCTTCGTAAGAAGTGCCCTGTGATCGTGGGTACCTGGAGTCCAAGCGAGTCTCAGGGACACTGTGTGCATGTGCTTTTTGCCTGAGCCCTTCGTGAGGATTGTCCTGTGATCGTGTGCACCCGGAGTCCGAGTGAGTCTCAGCGACGCTGTGTGCGTGTGCTTCGTGCAGCCTGAGACCTTCGTGAGGATTGCCCTGTGACCGTGCACACCAGAAGTTCAAGTGAGTCTCAGCGACGCTGTGTGCGTGTGCTTTTTGCAGCCTGAGACCCGCGGAAGATTTGCCCTGTGATCGTGGGCACCAGAAGTTCAAGTGAGTCTCAGCGACGCTGTGTGCGTGAGCTTTTTGCAGCCTGAGACCCGCGGAAGATTTGCCCTGTGATCGTGGGCACCAGAAGTTCAAGTGAGTCTCAGCGACGCTGTGTGCGTGTGCTTTTTGCAGCCTGAGACCCGCGGAAGATTTGCCCTGTGATCCTGGGCACCAGAAGTTCAAGTGTGTCTCAGCGACGCTGTGTGCGTGAGCTTTTTGCAGCCTGAGACCCTCGGAAGAATTGCCCTGTGATCGGGGGCGCCAGGAGTCCAAGTGAGTCTCAGCGACGCTGGGTGCGTGTGCTTCGTGCAGCCTGAGACCTTCGTGAGGATTGCCCTGTGATCGTGTGCGCCAGGAGATCAAGGGAGTCTCAGCGACGCTGTGTGCGTGTGCTTCGTGCAGCCTGAGACCTTCGTGAGGATTGCCCTGTGACCGTGCACACCCGAGGCTCAAGGGAGTCTCAGAGACTCTGTGTGCGTGTGCCCTGTTGCAGCCTGATATCTTCGTTATCGTCATCGGCCTGGAATCAACCAAGACGCATCTGAGGCCCAAGTCGCGAGAGGTGGAGAGGAGAGCGAGTCAAACCCCCCAGGTAACGTGTGTCGGCACCTGGGGCGGGGTGCGGGCTCGGAGAGAGACGCTCTCGGCCTGTCCCCTTCTGGTAGTGCGAGCCTCTGTTCCAGCTCGTATCGTGACCCGTACGTGCCAAGGAGTGGCAGTACAAGGGCCGGAGTGTGGAGCTGTACTTTGGTTTACACCAGCTCCGTGTTGGGGGCATATGTTGGCGGAACTGACCGTGAGTCAGCACGCGTGGCAGAGAAACCATCTAAAGCACCGTGATCGTTGCTGGAGTGCCTTGCGCATTGCATTGTTTCTGCATAACGAACTACCTGATTGTTACATTGCGCATTGCATTGTGTTTGCATAACGAACTGCCTGATTGTTGCATTACACATCACATTAGTTTGCATCACGAACTGCCTGATTGTTGCATTACGCATTTACATTAGTTTGCATTACGAACTGCCTGATTATTGCATTACGCATTGCATTATTCTTGCATAACGAACTACCTGATTGTTGCATTACGCATTGCATTATTTTGGTATTACGATCTGCTGGATTGTTGCATAACGAACTGCATTATTGTTACATTGCAAAGTGCCTGATTCTTGCATTACGAACTGCATAGCATTGCATTAGGATTGCATTGGATCATCTAGAATTGCTCATTAATACCGTCCAGTCCCTACAAGGGCTTGCTGGCCTAATAACCAGCAAGGTGAATCATTACAAGTACGCATATGTTGGATTTTTGTCGTGTGGTCTCTTCGTATACCTGTTTATATAAACTTATACTTGTTTTTATATGAAACTCGTGTGGAGTCCTTTTGTGGTGTCATCATTGGGTCACTGGGAGCGTGATTGCAAATACTTTACACATTTGCCTTGAAGATAAGCCTGGCTGCTCGTGCCAAGCTACCGAGGGGGTGAGCGGGGGCTATCTGAGAAGGTGTCCTTCCTTTCCCTGACGTGGAAGCGAGGGTCCCTACTTGGCCTAAGGTACCTACCTCAGCCAACCAGGGATCCCCGTTCTAACACAAGCCTTGGTAACAAACACCCCGGCTCTGTCTGGCTGTCTTGAAGAGGATGTCACAAGCCTGGATAGTTGGATTTTAGGGACCATCAACGAGTTAGCCCCTATTACAAGGCGAGCTTTATCAAGGACGAAACCGATGGCCCGTGGTTTAATAATGACCTTAGATCTTGCAAAAAACAGTGTAAACACTTCGAAAGTGTATGGAGACGTAATTTCAAGCTAGAAGATAAAGCGACCTATAAGGTAGCATGAAAAGACAATCACGCTAAGGTGTCACTAGCTGTAAAGGCCTTCTTCGAACCAAAGATCGAGGAGGCAGGTAATAAGACTAATGAGATTTTTAAAGTCGTCAAATCCTTTTTTAGACTTGAGGTCATATCAAGAGACTGTAAAACGACAGCTGAGTGGTGAAAGGAGTTAGAATCATTCTTTTACGCTATCATTCAGGCCAATCTTCTTAACAATGTACATTCTGACCAGACTCTCTCTGACCTCCGGATACCTCCATCTCTCCCACTGGTATTTCCACCCTGGCCAGTGTCGACCAGCTATCTCTTTAGATGTCACTAACAGCAATCAAGAGCCTGAGGTCAGGCTCTCCATCTGATCAATGCCCCATTAACTTGTTGACTAAGGCTGCCCAAACGTTTAATCCAATAGTAAATAATATACTAAATACCTCGCTTGCAACTGGCACAGTCCCTGCACACTGGAAAAAGGTAAAAGTGCTACCTCTGTTGAAGAAACTACGGCTGACCCAAAACAGCTGGCAAGCTATAGACCCATCTTCCTCCTCTCTGCCGTCTCCAAAATTTTGGAAAAAGCAGTTAATCGTCAACGGTCTCAATTTCTGGAGGAAAACAAACTATTACATTCCAGTCAATCAGGCTTCCGACCACACTTTATCACAGAGATAGCACTTCTGGAAGTAGTGGAGCATGTCAGACGCACCCTTGATAAGGGAGGCAAGACCATGCTGATCATGTTGGACCTAACCGTGGCTTTTTACACAGTTCCCCATCTAAAACTACTCGAACGACTTCAGGCTATAGGGATCAGGAGCACTGCCCTGAAATGACTTTCCTCTTTTCTGAGCAATTGAAGCCAAGAAGTATGGGTGCCCCCATTTTCAACTCAAGCCAGAACTCTGATGGTGGGCATACCCCAGGGATCAGCACTGCACCCCACACTGTTCAATGTTTACCTCACGCCTTTGGCGACATTGGCAGAGTCGATGGGCACAAAAGTAATCTCATATGTTGATGATACTCAGCCTCTCTTCTCCTGTGGTAGGGGAGAGGAGCTAGACTGGGAGCTCATCTCACAATGCCTCTCTAAGGTGTTTCGGTTTTTGGCCCGGTACCAACTGAAATGCAACCCGGACAAGACTGAGATCGTGATTTTTGGGGCTGCCCCCCAACTTCTTGAGATCCTCCTGTCCTACGGATGCACCGCAGCCAGGTCCTCTACAGAGTTCTGTAAGAAATCTAGGTATCAAATTTGACAGTACCCTTTCCTTCCAACCTCGGGTACAAGCGCTGATCAGATCCTGTTTTGGCATGCTTTGCATGTTGAAAAGATTCCTACCTCTCCTGTCTGAGTTGGCCAGGAAAAAGGTCATCCAGGCCCTGATCACCATGAGACTGGATTATCGGAACGCCATTTGCCTTGGCCTCCCAGTTACCTTCTGAGCAGACTTCAGGTGGTGCAAAAGAGGGTGCAATTTAAGTCCATGGTCCTAGTGCATACGGCCTTGCATGATTCAGGAGCAGGATACCGCAGAGAGAGGATTCATTAATCCATTCCTGCTCACACTCTGCGTTCTTCCTCTGCTTATCTGGCAAGAGTCCCTCGGATCCATCGACTTAGAATGGGCGGCAGATCCTTTTCTTATCAGAGGCCCCTCAACTGGAACAAACTCCCGAGAGATCTACGCCTAACAAGTGGTTTCTCTGTTTTCAAAAATAAACTGAAAACCTGGCTTTTCACACAATCAGATTAGGTTTTTAATTTGGTGCCGTAAGTCTTTAGCGCCGGGACACTCTTTTGAGTAGCTGTGCACTGTACATATTGTTAATACATAACATAACATTAGTTTTTGCAAAAATTCCACTGCTGACCGGCATTGCATAATCTCTACCTGGCGCAACAAAGGAATCAGAAAGGTACTTCTTGGACCTGAATAGCGTGAACAAAATAAGATAAAGCGACATGTGCTTTGTTAGGTGGCATTATCACAATGACATGGGGGTAATTCTCGCTACCAAGCATATTGTAACGGAAAAGCAACTTTAAAGTAAATTAAGTTAAATCTAAAGTATGTTAAAAGGAGCCAATGATTTCTGTTCTAAGTCCATCCCAGATATGGTTCAATTAATTAAACTGTAGAGAATTGCAAGCCATATTCAACTGTTTTCATATTCAAAGCGCCTCGTAACCTTTCCTCCAAACAATGGTTGACATACTTGAATTTCACAATCATCTTAGCATTCGGAGGAATATGATTAGAGGACTTGAACATTTCTATTAGGCCCAATTTATGAAGACCTGATTTTACATACATCAACCAATGTATCTTGTTCACATTATCTAAGGCTAGACAGTCTAACATACATGCTCTAACAAAACCTGCCTCCGAGTTTTGCCAAAACGTAATCCACAAGAGGAGTGGTGCAATTTTTATCTGGTCATCTAAATAGCAAAGGCCCAATCCTCATGATATATAAAATTTGCAGTATTTTTTGGAACTGCAAACATCCTGCGTGTGAAACCATTTTCAATATATTGAAGTTTGTCTGTTTTTTGATAACCCCATATATGGCGGTGGCGATACAAGGCTATCATCTCTGCCAAAGGTTTATGTCTTAATGACCTTGCAAAAAATAGCCTCCACATTCCTTCCCATTTGTTGTGCTTTCATAAGGGGGTGTTATTTCTGACCTAAGGATGAGCTAAAAACAATACCTAAGTAGCCAAAATCATTTGATCATTTTAGGGATGTGCCCCCCATTTTAAAGTGCATACATTTCATGCGTAGTGGCCCGCATGTCATGGTATACAATTTTAGATAATTCACTTTCAGGTCCAGGCCTTCCATATACTCAGTAAAAAGGTCGAACAACTTCTGCAATGCATTTGGGGTGCGAGCAATCAGAACCGCATCATCTGCGTATAAAAGTATGAGCACAGATTGATCCCCTATCTTTGGAACGTCCACACCCGCCCGTGATAACTGTTCTGTAATGCCATTGATATAGACCAAAAACAAAAAAGGTGCTAAAAAACATCCCTGTCTGATGCCTGTCAGTGACTTTATTTGAGAAGATAATTCCCCTTGTGTGCCATATAAGACCAAAACGTTAAGGTCATGGTGTAAGTTTTTTATTAGGGTGAGCAGATTCGGTTCCACCCCCATTTTCTGCATAACCTCCCATATTTGTCCCTGTTAACTAAATCAAAAGCGCTCAACAGGTCGATGAACGCCATGTGACTGGCCCCCCCTTTTGCCCTCACATATTTGCTAGTAATCAGATTTAAATCTAATGTTTGTTCAACAGTCTCTATATCGGGCCTGAACCCATATAGGCCATGTCTCAAGTCAAGCAAGGATCACCCGTCCCACGATTTTTGTTTTTGCATCAATTAGGTAGATTGGCCTATAACAGGCTGGGCATAGTTTGTCTCCCTTTTTGAAATTGGGACCAAGGGTGGTGGATCTCCATGACTCAGGGATTTCCCCCACCACGGAGCTTCTTAATGCATTTGTTAGTACTGCACCCCATAAATCAGTATTTGATTTAAAAATGTAAACTGGGAGCCCATCTGGGCCTGGCCCTTTCCAGTGGCATATTTATCTATCGAGGAAAGTATCTCAGTAATCTCAATAGGGATTTCAAGGGGTGATGGGGCTGGGTCTGATCAAAGGAAGCAATTTAAAACCCCATTTTGTAGCGGCTCACTTTCAGTATGTCCGTGAAATGGGTCAGCCACTAAGCTTCCGGGATTGTAACTTCCAACTTAGGTGTGTCACAATCAGAGAAGAAAGGGTGATTTATAATGTCCCAGAATCTAGCACTATCCCTTAATGATGAGGCCAAGGCCAACTCTTCCCAGGCCTCATACCTCATTGCCCTCTTCCTTTCTTCCACAGCAGTCTGGTACTCTCGCCTAGCTTTTTTGACATCCGAGGGATTATGTGGTGAAATTTTAAGTACTGCCTTTAAATGTCTGTGAGCCGAAGAACAGGCAGCATTAAACCATGGGTGTGGAACAACTCCAGAAAGGGGGCTATCAATCAATCAATCAATCAGGGAATTTTAAACCGTGCTACTCACCCGTGAGGGTCTCAAGGCGCTGGGGGTGGGGGGAGAAGCTCCGGTCAGTCGAAGAGCCAGGTTTTGAGGGTCTTCCTGAAGATGTGCAGGGTGAGGTGCGTCTGATGTTGATCGGGAGCTCGTTCCAGGTCTTGGCCGCAATGTAGGAGAAGGTTCTTCCACCTGTTCTTGCTCTGCGGATGCGCGGAGGTTCGGCGAGGTCGGCGGATCATAGGTTCCTCTTGGGTATGTGGAAGGAGATTCTATCGTTGAGATATTGGGGTCCGGTGTTGTGGAGGCATTTGTAGGCGTGGGTGAGTATCTTGAAGGTTACTCTCTTCTCAACGGGGAGCCAGTGGAGCTAACGCAGGTGTTGGGTGATATGTTCGTGTCGAGGGATGCCGAGGACGAGTCTGGCTGCAGTGTTCTGTATGGTCTGGAGTTTGCGGAGCAGAGACTTGTTGATCCCGGCGTAGAGGGCGTTTCTGTAGTTCAGTCTGCTGGTTATGAGTGCGTGGGTGACGGTCTTCCTTGATTCGGGGGGGATCCATTTGAAGGTCTTTCGGAGGATGCGGAGGGTGTTGAAGCAGGTGGAGGCGACAGCGTTGACCTGTCGGGTCATGGAGAGGGAGGCTATGAGTAACCAAACCGTCTGAAATTGCCTCACATGACATTTTTAATTCCGGTAGGACGGAAGTGTGAGTGGGGTTTTCATCCAGGCATGCAATCATAGACTTCATATTATTATGGACAGTTTTCTGAGTGAAGCTAAGAGGATCCACTTTCGCCCATTTAATCTGAGGTCCTTTATTCTTAGTGAGACCCATATTACACTTCTTGGCAGCAGGAATTTTATGATTTTTTATCTCCAAGGTAAAGCACATAGGGTTATCGTCACTAAGGCAATTAACCAACGTTTTGTTATTCGAGATTAGGCACACATCAACTGCAGATATTAGTATGAAATCTATAATACTCCCTGTGGCCCTCCCTGTAAATGTAATAATCCGCTCAGTGTTATTTAACTGTACCTCACTCAAAATTATTAATTCATGTTACAGAACTAGTGTGATCAAAGTGTCCCCCAACCTATTGCGTCTAAAATGTACCCTGTCCTCACAGTCATCCACTAAAAGACCACATACACCATTATCTCCACACGGTAATATTAAAATCTCCCAGCCATACTAGGATTACATTTTTAGTCGATTGGGCGGAAAAACCATCTAGGAATTCATCTAAATCAACAATTCCCTTATAGGCTTCATGATTAAGAAAGTTATTGTAAAAAATGATCAACAAAATATCGTGTTCTCCTGTCAGCGAGATCAGTGATGCCAAAAACTGTGGTGAAGTCCATTTGGGGACAACATGTACATTAGGGATTTTAACAGAAACAAAAGTGGCAAGAACCCCTCATGCCCTTCCTGCTGGAGAAGCAAGTGCTGGTTGGAATGAGGAGGTAAAACCTTCTATGTGAAAGGGGTCAAGCATCCAGGTTTCTTAAGCACAGAAAATTTCAAAGGACGCATCCAACTTTTTCCCATCTAGATTCGTTGGCTTGTGACGGGCACCTGCAATGTTCCAAGTAGCCACTGTCACACCCTCCCGACAGGATTTTAGATTTCTTGCTGACTCGGCCTCCAATTCTGAGCTACCAATACTATGAGCATGTGAGGGTTTGTCCTTCGTGGCTTATGAGTTTGACGTTTGTGGAGGGCCATGTTGACCCAAGTGCAGGGAGAGTGGACTTTCCTTTGATTGCATGGTAACCCCTTGGTTCAATGAGTCTAAAAAGTGGGGAGCAATAACATCAGGGCTAGGGCTATTACAGTCCTCAGATGTAGCCCTGCAGTCCACAGCACTGGAGGTGAGATCATACTCCCTTGGAAAATGTCAATCATTGTCTTCCAAATCAACCACCTGTAGTAATCCTCAAATACTTTAATTATAGTATCAGGGGTAGTGGCTATGCTCCAATCTCTACCAGTGATTGCATCAATTCCCCTCTCTGCCTTTTGCTGACAGATACGAAGGGCCAGTAGTCTGCCGGCTGATTTACCTTCTTCATATGCCTCTGAAATTTCTCAGCCAGATTTCTTGAATAATAACTATTAATCATAGCTTTCACTATCATAATTTTTTTATGAATCTCTCGGCCGTACTGGCCTGTAGGCATCGTTTCCATATGCTGTGCCTCCAGAGAAGTTACTTCATCACACAGCCCCCTGATCTCCTTAGCCTGTTGTTTCAAGTGGAATGAAACAAAACTAATCATCCCACCCATTACCCCTACCTTAAAGGAATCCCATACTTCACCCACAGAAGAGCTGTGTCTATTTATTTCCATGAACCCCACAATCCATTTTTTCATATGGTCAATATATTTTGCATTTAATAGTAACTTTCTATCGACTGACCATTTCCCTACACACATATCTGACAACTCGAGAATTAAGGGGTTAAGGCCCAAAAAATCTTTGTGAGTCTTTTTATGGCCGATTTCCGCACCAGCACTGAAGATATCAGAAAATAGTTCTAACTGACACATTTTTGATGTGGGTACAAGAAATATGTATAAATGGGATCAGGAGTATTCATTTTCTCCCAGATGTCAACCAGCCCATGACTTCTCTTAAAAAGGAGCAGTGCCCAGTAAACATACAGCTTTCTACCTGTATACTTATTTGCCTGCCTGCTGCTACCACTGATATCAAGATGTATAATAAAATCTCCACACACAATCAGGCGTGTGGCCCACGAAGCAAGCTCCACAGCAAACTCCTCCCAGACTGCTGCCTCATCCAAATTAGATCTATATATAGAGCAGATAGTACAGCTGCTACCGGTGGCCAGGCACTCTACAATCACCCAATTACCACATTTATCCACCACCTTCTGCTTCAGCAGCCCAAAACCCCTTTTAGTGAGGATGGCAACACCCTTGGTTGAAGCCATTTGAGATGTGCATACTAACAGGGAGTATCCCCTAACCTGTAATAAATCCCTCTTATCTCAAGATATATGAGTATCCTGTTCACATATGAGATCTGGACCCCACGTTCTAAGTATTTCAGCAACTTATTTGCTTCTTACTCTCATCATTCAGCAACTTTTTTGCCTCTTGCTCTCATCATTCAGCTCCCAGACATTAACAGAACAGATACCTATTTTACCACCCTGCATCTAGTAAAATCTAAATAGAGCCTAACCATCCACAGACTATACAGATTCTCTCTAGACTTCACTAAATGATCCGACCTGTTCCCTAAGTCCACAGCCCTGACAAAACCAAGAACCAAATCTTCACATAATTCCTCTTGTTCATGCTCACTTTTTGCTTTTTCCTCCTTGTGCCCTCCCCGTCCCACCACTACCCCTCCCCCCCACCTCACCCAACCCAACCTCCCATCCGCCCCCCTACCCCTTCCCACCCAATGGAAGCCACCAGACTACCAGATAGCAGGTTTCCAAGAATCAGTCAAAAATTAGGTCTTAGACCCAGGGGACGTAGCTGCATTATATGTAGATATAACCCTGGAAGAATTAGCCAACTCTGTTAAATCTTTGGCCTCAGGTAAAGCTGCAGGTACGGAAAAGCTACCCTTGGATTTTTATAAAATGTTTTTATCAGGACTAGATAAGGATCTATTAGAATTGTTTTTGGGAGACCAGCGGGAGGGGATTCTACCAGATTCCTGGAGAGGTACTAATATTGTAGTTTTTAAGAAAAAGGGAGAGCCTCCGGATAACCCGGGACCATATAGGCCGATATTCTTGATCAACTCAGATACAAAACTGTATTCAAAGATCCTAGCTACGCGGTTGGGGAGAATTGTGGCCAGAGTAGGATCACCATGGCAACATGGGTGTATCCCTGAGCATGGTACTACTGACCATATAAGACGGGCCATTACACTATTTGATATGGCAGCAACCGCAGGTGATTTGTTGGCCATGATCCACCTTGATGCTGAGAGGGTATTTGGCAGTGTCTTGGGGGTATCTCTGGGGTGTACTCAGACGTAAGGGGTTTGGGCCAGGCCTAGTGAAGGCTATTAAAGCATTATATTATTACCCATTTGCTCAACTTAAAATTATGGGTCAGGAATCTGACAGCATTCAGATTTCACTGGGTACATGGCAAGGCTGCCACTACTTTCCCATTCCCTTTGCTCTATACATCATCCCTTTTATCAATCAGCTGGCACAGATTCAGCTGATAAAACCAATGAGTGTGAATGGCTTTGACACTGAGGTATTAGCGTATGCAGGTAATGTAGCGGTGTTAACGCCTGGCCCCCAGACTGTTTTGGTGAAAATAGAAAGAATGGCAGAAGAGTTTGGTTTACTTTCAGGGTATCACTTAAATAGGGAGAAGACCCAGTTAGTTTGCACCAGTAACATTGGCTTGATAGATAATCGGAGGGCGGATCATGCCACATACCTGGGGATAAAAATATCAGCAGATGTCAGCTCTATTTATAAATTGAATCTTGACTCAATTTTAGGGAAGGCTAGCCAAGATCTGAGGCGGATCAATGGACTCCATCTTACTCTAGTTGGCTGCTGTAATGTACTGAAAATGATGTTTCTCCCAAAAGTGCTTTATCCTTTTAGAGCTATACCCCTGAAGGTGGAATCATCATGGTTTGAAAAGCTAGACGCTATGTGCTCTAATTTTATCTGGCAATATACCAGGGCACGACAGGCTCTAAAATATATGGTTCTTCTGAGAGCCCTAGAGGGTGGGAAGTAACCAATTTTAAGTTGGACTACTCGGCATCACTGCTGCAGCACATGGGAGATTTGTTTTTAGCTAAGGGATACACTCAGGCACCCAGTTCTTCGACTTTGGATCTCCCAAGCATCTATGAACTAGCCCTGGGCAGTACAGCTAAGGGTTACGTTAAAAAAAATATTGAACCCAGTTACTATAAAAAAGTTAAATTTAAAATTATCGGAGCAGCATTAAAGATCTGGAACCGGGTTAAAAGAAAATAGGTATTGGTAGGTACAATCACTATACCCCACTGTGGCAATCCCCTATTTTCTCGTCAGTGTTTCATGATGGGACTTGTAAGCAGTGGGCAAAAGCAGCGATTACTTGTTTGGGGGACCTATTTGGTCAGGACCAAGTATGTTTGTTTGCTGACCACCAGCAGGATTTTGGATTTACTAGGAAATCTTTTTTAAAATTTCTACAGATTACAGACAGTCTAACTAGATTGGGGATTAATCACCTCTCAGTTAAAAGAGTCCCCCTTGTGGATCTAGTCTTGCACCGTGGAAGTAGGATTGAGCAGATCTATACACTGCTAAATTATTTGGTGCCAGATGATCTTAAATCCCAAGGGGCTAGATGGGGAGAAAAATTAGGGGTTCAGGATGTAGATATTTGTGTGTCTATTGAGATGGGGATGAAGGTGATATTAACAGCAAGCCTGGAAACTCAGCATTCTAAAACAATTTTTAATGTATATCATACACCGGCGAAGCTGTTTAGCTGGGGCAGACGGACTGATGATAAGTGTCCCTGATGTGGGCAAGCACCTGCAGATATGAAACATATGTCTTATGACTGTTTGAAGCTGCAGCTGTTAATAAAAGGCATTGAGGATCTGTGGACTAAGATTTTTAATAATGCTGAGCTGTCCATTAGCTCTCCAAAGATGCTACCTTGGATCGACCCATCCTTTTCAGTTAATTTGGGGCAGTTTTATTTAATGTTTGTTTCCATAACAGTAGCACGTCTTTTGATAGCTACCACCTGGAAAGAAAGGGAACCACCTATGGTACAGCACTGGTTTTCTCGGCTGCTGAGTATGCACAATCCAGAGAGAACCTTGTATAACTGCAAGGGAAGGGGTGCTAGAAAGCGAGGAGCGTAGATTTGGTCCCCAATGACTGTATGGGTTGAAGACAGTTTCGGTTGGAGGAACAGGATTGCCTCATAAAAAGTGAGTTCCCCCGCTACTTGTTCAACCCCTGAGTCATGCGGGTGGTCAAGTGGAATTGGCTGGCTTCTGCTCACAGATCTCTCAACATAGGCCATGGGGAAGCCCGCCCTTTATTTTTACGCTGTCTCATTGCTATTGTTTTGTAGGAAGGTTGGGCTCAATCTTGTATTTATCAGGGGATAGGTGTACTTTACTGATAAGGTGACATGTTATTGTTTTAGGCCAACATACTGTTTACAGTGTTTCTTATGTACAGGTTTTGCATGATGGGAGAATGGGGATTCTATGTGGGCTAGTGTATGGCTTGACAGGGAGAGTGTTTTTTTTACGCAGACTGCTCAAAGTGGTTATTTGGTGTATATGACTCAAGAGCAATACTAATTAATTAATACTAATTAATCTATGATTTTTGTATACAATGTATGAATTAAGCTGGTTTTGGAAGCCTCGGAGTGCAGTGGTTTAAACACCGGTGATTCATTTGAAATGTTGTCCATTTTATTAGAATGAAGGGATCACTTTGGGTGTATTTGTGTCGCCCATTCGGTGCTAATTGGATAATTGCATAATCTTTTCTTAGTGATTCAATTGAATTCTGTGTAATTATGACATGCTCCTTTTTTACCATAAAAAAAACCAACACTAAATTATATTGTCTTTGTCTGTACTAATTCAAACTGCAACAATTACAATGCCACATTTCACTAAGTGTTTTTCTTGCTTATTTGCTTTTAGGAGCACAGGAGACATCACCCACAGTACTGCCAGACAGAAGGCCTGTACAAAGTGATGTGACCATACAACACGGGACGTGACTCCTCCAATCTCCCTTCTGCTTGTGCAGCTAAGTAAGTGCTCCTGCCAACTGACAGCTTCAAGATGGTCGCAAAGAAAGGTGCTGTCAAAAAGTGGCCAGTGAGGAGAAGAAGAAACAGATTTCTGCCACTGGTGTGCCGACCACTGCCTTGGCCAGGCAATGTGTGCCTGTTGCACTGGCCTCTGGGGAACAAGCTGGGAGCAGCACTTCCGCTTCAACGGCACCACCCCAACCCAAATCCATGTCTGTCGGTGAGGCAGCCACTGCAATCTTGGCAATGCTGATGAGCAGTGACTATGAATTGGATTTGTCTCTTTCGCAAAGTAGTACCCAATCGTTACAGGAAACTGAGCCAAGTGCACAACAGCCACAGCCAGCAATAGTAGATCATTCTGAAGTAGGAGCAGAACAGGAGGTTGAGCTTCCTGCTGAGTAAGAACCTCCTCTTTTATAACCCCTGGCTTCCAGATCTCCAGCAAGAAAGAGGAAGGGTACTCCACCATCTTCTCCAAGCCCCTCTTCTGGTAATCTGGACATGGATTGGACCCCAGCTGAGTCCAAGACACAACAGGAGAAGCATGGGAAAAGGAAAGTTTCTGAAAGCCTTACAATTATGGAAGGGGATGAAGATGACAAGCCAGTCATTGTCATGGAAGCTGGCACAGAGGAGACCGACATTACCCCTCTTATTCAGTCAGCTCCAAGGTATGCAGTACTGATACCACCACCACCGCCAGCACCAGCTCTCATATTTATAAGGCCCCTGCTGAGACCTGCATCCACCACTACCTCAGTAGAAGTATGCACTACAGAGAGGCTATTGTGGACACACCCACCTACCTCCAGTTCTTTGGGCATTGGCAGTGGCACCAGTGGCTCACTGAAAAAGTTCACCTTCCCAGTTTGGGACTTCTTTACGATTAGCAAGCAGGAGGATAACATTGCAATATGCTCCATTTGCCATGCAAGTGTTCGTTGCGGTAAGCCTGGCTCACACTATGGTAATGGAGGTCAAATGACCAATATGAAAAATATCACGCAATCCGATGGGAGGCGCACCTTAAAAAAATTGCTGGCGGTGGTGGTGTTGAAGGTGATGAGAGCGGGGAATCTGCTCCAATCATGGTGGGAGGTGAAGGTGATGAGGAAGAACAGGGTGGCAGGTTTACCCAAAACAGCCCTGTCCCCAACAGTGCACCAGTATCACCTGCATCAACAACCTTGAAATGGCACAAGAGTCAGATGGAGATACCACAGCAACTGCATACAGTGACTGCCCCAAGACGTACATTGAGCCTACCTGCTGGTTCTTCTGTCCGGAAGTTGCCTACGTCAGTGGCGGCACAAAAGAAAAAAGAATCCAAGCTACTATTACGGGCATGTTGAGGCAGGAGAGGCCCTACGAACGCAACCACCCAACGGCACATTTGTACAAAGGGAAGCTGGCTAAAATGTTAGCGCTGGACCTCCTCCCTTTTTCTTTTGTGGAAGGAGTGGGTTTGTTAGAATTTGTGGCAGCTATCTGCCCGAAGTTGAAGGTTCACAGCCAGACCTATTTTGCCGGAATTGCTGTTCCAGTGCTCGATCACGATGTGCTGCAAATAGTTGGACAAGCTTTATAGCAGAGTGCTGTTCACACTATCCAGCCAACGACAGGCATGTGGACCAGTTGTCAAGCCACTGATTACATGTGTATCGCTGCACACTGGATCTCTTTTGTGGGGGTTACGCAACAGCTAGGTACAGGTCTCGGCACTGAAAAAACTTTCAAGAGCGTTCGGTGACATGCAACAGTAGCCATGTTCGCCATGGAGAAATCCCAAACAGCTGCAAACATCTTGGAAGACTTTAACAGCAAGGTATTTGAATAGCTGCTACCCAGAGGTCTCAGAATTGTATAGTTTGCCACAAACAATGGCAGTAATATAGTTCAGGCCATGGGACATGGTGGCTAATTCAGGGTGCTGTGTTTGGTGCACTGCATCAACCTCATTGTGCAGAACTTTCTCTACAAAGAAGACCTAGTCAGAAACTTACTGGCCAACTGCAGAAGAATCTGCACTTATTTCAGCCATTCTTTTAAAGCCCAGAAGCAGTTAAGGATCATTCAGCATCCCAGTTAAAGCCCTCATATAGGAGGTGCCAACACATTGGAACTCAACCTATTTCAAGTTGCAACATCTGTTTGAGCAGTACAAACCAATTAATAAGTATTTCATTCAAAAAGGAGGGGATGCAACTGGGAAAAACACGACCATTCGGATGGACAATTGGGGCCTAGTCAAATGCCTAGCAGAGATGCTACTTCCTTTGGAGGTTTTCACACGGGAAGTCAGCAAGGAGAACAGTATGATGGGCCAATCTATCCCATTGTTGCATCTGCTACAGGACGAGTTAAAAATGGTGTCTGAAAGGTTCGCAGGTGTGAACAAAAATGAAGATGCGTATAACTTGTATTGTATTGTATTGCATTTAGAATTTATAGAGCGCACTGCGACCCTACGGGTATCCTGGCGCTTGAGCACGTGGGATCAGTTATCCTAGAGTGTGATGATAACTCTGGCTGATAATACAAGTCTGCAAAGAGACATCGTATTGTCCAAAGAGTACATCTGTGCAACAATACTTGATCCACGGTACAAAAAAATACTGGCCACTTTCATTCCTTTTTCAGAAGGCGATGTTGCAGAATACAATACGTGGATTGTTGAGTGAGCCAGAGACCTGGAAGAAGAATGGCTGGAAATTAGAGTCCCACTCCCGGGCACAAGTTCTGGGGTGCTGTCATCAACTTTCAAAGATGGCAGTTCTGTTGTCTCACAGCAGCCAACACCAGCAACAAGAACACCGTTGGCAAAAACAACAACAACAGGTACACAACAATTGGCCCCAACCTCTGCATTGGCTTTATTTCAAGTGGCAGGTCTTAAGTCCAGTGCAGAGTCAAAGGCAAAAGAGGTCAAGCAAGTGACAGCACCAATGACCATTCAGAGGATGTTCCAGGACTATCTGGATGACCCAAGAGAGGTCTAGGTGGATCAAAACCCATTGGTGTATTGGTATGGGAAGATGCACCAAAGGCGAGAGCTCAGAAGGCTGGCAATAAAGTATCTGTCCGGTATTCAGAGTGTCTGCTGAGCGTGTGTCCAGTGCAGCTGGGATAGTTGTCACAGTGAGAAGCACCAGTCTCTCGCCTCAAAATATGGAGCGATTGACCATGTTCAAAATGAACCAACACTTCATGCCACACAATTACACCATTCCTGAAATACCTCAGGAGGAGGAGGAGGGTAATTGGTCAGACTCAAGTGTGTTAGCTGACCAACATCTGGGTGAACCACTTTAGTTTGAGGATGAACTCTACTTCTTTGACTGGGAGTATGCCAACATCGAACCTTTTAATTATTTATCGTTGAAATGATTTTCCAAACAAAAATAAAAAGTATATAGCTCGTGGAACATTATGTTTGTGTCTGACTTATGTAGCCCCACCATTTTTAGGCACATGTATTGCCAGAGTGTGCAGTGAAGAATCCTCCCCATTTCCTTCAAGGACATTGGAGACAATGTCTGCCTCCCTCCCATGCCTATCCTTTTTTTTCATCCCCTAGCAGGGCTAACCAGTAAAGATTGCTTGATTTACAAGACTGTCAAATTCCAAGGTGCTGCTTGCATCAGAGAGAAGATACTATTGTGTACCTACCACTGTGCTTGGATTGGAACAGGTAACTAACTGTTGCACTAATGAGTGATATATTATTAAGTGATTGTGAGTGATGATTGATGATTCATGTGGTGGCAGACAGTGAGGAAGGGTGTTCCACTAATAATTTGTAAACTTGGTTTCGATGATTTGCAATGTTTAGGGCCTGATGTGTGATCATTTTTCCTGAAGGTCATTGGTCCTTTCACACTTAGCAAGATTTACTTGCAGGGTCCACTCTTTTTTTCTGGTTCTTCAGAGACCAGACCAGTCACTTTAGTTAACAAATACAAATCTACACGAAAAATACTCAAATTCTGTTTCTTTTCTTGTTCATCAACAGCCGTGCAATACAGGTCTATCTCACTCGAGTCGGGACGGAGTTGGACTGATTGATTACTTGGAGTCAGGAGAAGGATGGAAGGACTCAGGGTGGGACTACCTCAACAGCCCGAAGAAGGAACGTATCGAGTCTATTGACTTCAAAGGGAAACCAACATGATGATGACTCTGAGGCCTACTCAGCTCTGTGGACTGGACAGAGGTGCATTGATTTGGGAAATGCTGCAGAGTTCTTCTGCACGAAAGGCGAAAGCTCCATAACACTCCTGCTTACCTTACCGGACAGGTTCAGCCAGGCACCCAAGATGGGCATTCAGGAAAGAATGCAGAATGCAGATGCCCCGCCCAATGTGGCAATACAGTATTATTTTTCTTTTAACAACCATAATTTGTAGAACTTAGTGGGTTCACTAATTACAGAGGAAGCCAGGCTGCACAAAATTTGGTCACAGTTGTACAGTAAACTTTAGCAGGGACTTTTGACCCCTCTCACTGTGGGACCAGGATCCCCATACCTTTTTGACCTCCAGATAACCCCCATCTCATTGCCTCTTAAATGTTCCCTCCTAGTACCCCCTATTTGGTAGTGCACTAACCAATTTATTAAGCCTTTAAGTGACCACAATCACCCTTCCTATTTGCCCTCCATGTGCATTCTAAGTGTAACCCAGGTGCCTCTGTCACTGTTCAGTCTTAAGTGCCCGGTTGGATGCACATTGCTCGGGCTCCAGGCACTTCCCACTCCGTACAGCTCCTCTCAGCACACCCAGAGTACACTTCTTTTCACTCCTCCATAATTTGTATTTTCCAAACTTAGATGACAGAGCATTTAGATATATAATAACTTGGGTCTATGGGGCTGAAAGACTGTTTGCAATGCATTTAACTGATTTGTGGCATACTCATTCCTTCATTTCCTTCCACAACAGATTGATTATGATGTGATGCTCATCGCCCTGATGAATACTGTTGATGTGTAGTGTTTGTCTTTGTCACACCTTTCCTCAAATTCCCTTTCCCATCCATTCATCAAACCCCAAACTCTCTTCCCCCAGGCTGTGTGATTTATTGAGGTGTGACTTAATTTATAATAATAAATGGATCACAGACTTGGTGGGGCGGGTGTAGTGAAATCAACACCAACTCACTGAGGGGTCTTCTATTTCCTGAGCAATAGCCCACATCAGCCCCACTTACCCACCCATGAATAAAAGGGATCATTCAGGCCTTCTCGACTTGACTCCCAAGTCTGAATCCACTTCTCCTGACTCAAGGAATTCATAACTTTAGGTTTAATTAAATACTAGCTCCTCATTATTCAGAAGAAGTTACTATTGCTTGTTTCTGTTATAATATAAGGTATTCTTTTCTTTGTTGTGTCATGTGGCAGTAGTCTGGTCTCAGCCACTGTAAAGCTATGATATAAATATATAACCCACTAACTGTTTTTCTTTCAATTTAGTTGCATGTGATGGATAATCCTTTTGATTAATCCTACAGTTGGAGCTCACCTAGGTGGAAGTGGGACCTCGCTTGTTGTTATGTCTTCCCTGGTAGCGCACTAGCCTGCTACTACTACCACCACCATTAAGAAGGCCCTTGGGAAACCTTGCAGTTAGTTTTGGAAGATTGAGGGAGGTAGCAGCCATCGATTCCTCTATTGAGGTAAGAGAACTATGGAGTGAAGTGAACTAGTTTAGTTAGTAAGTAAGTAACTTCTACTGCAGATAAGTACTTTGATTTTCCTTGTTTATGTAGACGATTGTAGGCAATATAGGCAATAGCAGCATATCCTAGCCTCTAATGGTCAATAATATAGTTACAGATGGTAGTAGGACTTGGTTGCGCGAAAAGGCAGCAGTGCAAAGTAAAAGTAAAACGCAAAAAATACTTCAGGCATAAAGTATCAGAAGAATAATTTTTCCCTTTACTTTCAACAATATAAATAAAAGTTTTAAAACCCACCCTCTCCACCCACAACAGGCCCCCCCTCTCCCCAAACAAATCACCTCATCCCCCCACCAATGTCCAAAACAGTGTTCAAAGAAAACTAGTGCAACAAAGCTCAAAGTCCGAACTCCTGTTCCCTTCCCAATTCCCACCCTCTTCACCCACAACAAAAGTCCCTCCCAACACAACCAAAAGTAAAAAAGGTCTTAGAAGAGGGTGTTCTCTACACGGGCCTGGAGCTTTTCCAGGTTTTCCTCTAGGCATGCCATCCAATGGCTCAACTGCGCCAGCTGGTGCAGGGCACGATGTTGCAAATGGTAGTCCGAGAGGAAGGGGGGGCAGCAGTGGTGGTTGTACGGGTGGCTGCCAGATGCCGGAGGTGTCATGAGAGCCCCGCTCGCCGACAGACGTCAGTGGACGGGGCGTGCCTAATGCCAATAAAGATGGCGGTCTGTGAATGGAGTGCGCTTCGCGCTCCATCACAGATTCCCGCCGAGCCTTACCCGCACTCCAGTTTTTGCCGCACTTACATTTTTCCTCGTTGTTGTACGCTGTTGGGTCGTGGAGACATCTCTGGCGGGTTCTTGCTGCAACGGGAGGAGTCTTCTCTTCCGGGTCGCAGTCTTCTTTCCGGGGCATCAGCTGTTCTTGGCGTTCCCTCGCCGGCTGTTCTTCGCGCATTACAGCTTCTCCTGGACAGCGCTCTCAGAACTCCTTTTTCGTCACCAAACCTGTAAGGAGAAAAAAGGAGAAGAATGTATTTAAAGAATCCTCGCTTCCTAACTCACGGTAGGATCGAGGAATAGTATTTCTATAATATATTTTACTTATCTAATTTATTGCTAACCACGCAGTGGGGTTTTGGAAGCCTCTTCTTTGGTTTTTCTGCATCTTCCCTTATGCTGGAAAATAAGAGAGTTGTAATAGGTTATTTTCCTGAACCCTAAGGATAGCCTATTCTAATGAGACCCAGCACCTTTTTGTGTAGCGTTTCTATTATTTTTATCCTGTCTAGAAAAATATGTTTTTGTTTTTTTCCTAGTAGTATCAGGATAGAAATATTTTTGGGTCTTGTGGATATTATGGTGGCCTTCGTTAAGGTTAGTACTGTTTACGCTTTTCATTAATTGAATACAAGGTTTTGCAGCCCTAACGTTAATGCTTAGTACCTTTTATGCTTGGAGACACAACAGTTCTAAGTTGATTCCTGCACATCTATACCTGAAAATGAATTGGAAGAGCGATGTTTATAAGGTATATCGCTTCTAATATACATCACATTATTATTAATACGCATTTCCTCTGCATGCATGAATATACTTACGGTATGTTATTTTCACATAGAATGTATCTGCAATCAACCTCGTAAGAATATCGTGCCATCATGTTCGACTCCTTTTCCCTTTCCTTGTTTTGTTTTCATCTCTTCCCCGCTTTCACCTCTTTGGCTTTGACTGTGTTGGGCTGATTTGGTGGGTGAGGGAAGTTGGGTTCCGGCATCGGTTCGTCCACCTTGCCTCTGCGGAAACACCAGGTGAGCTCCACAGGCAGTGCTGGCGATGCTGTTGCCAGGAGGCTGGAGGCGCTGGCAGCTGGCTAGGAGAACTTGGGCCCGATGCAGCGGCAAATGCCTCAGCCGCCTCCTCCTCCAGAGGCACCAGCAGTTGGTACTCAGCCCCAATGGCCTTCAACCTCTGCCACCGAAGCTGGGCTGCTATCTCCTGCAGTGTAGGTGGTGGGCTATGTAGGTGGTAGACCACCAGGAGTTTTTTTCAAGAAAGAAAAAAAAGACAAATTGCAAACAATGCTTTGTGCAAACACTTATTTAAAATTATATAGTGGCACAGTAGCAGTACATTGCTAGTCCCCTAGGGCCACTGGAATTTGATATGCTTACGAGTCACAGGGCCATTTTTTACACACACATACCTCACATAAAAGCACTGATTGGCTGAAAGGAATTAAGGCAGAATAACAGCACACCAGATTAAAAACCTGTTAATGTGTTTCTTTTAAAGGATTTCCTAGTAAAAAACTAAAAAGACACTTTGAGATTAAAAATAAAAATAAATTACCTCTCATTAATGAGTAAGGCATTATGCACTATGGAGTACAAGTATTCTTGTTGTGCTAAATTAATGGAGGCATGCTAGCTAGCGCATTGGGTACTTTGCTACTCTCTGCAGTCTGCAGCTGGGGCAGCTGTAATGGACAATTATCTTACTTTAATTCCAATGGCCCTGCTCTTCTCCAAATGCCTTTCAATTCTATCCGGACTCCAAAGGGTCAGATGAATAATAATGGTACTACATAACACACGCCAGGTATAAAATGTAGATATCCTGTCTGCCGTAAGTAGATGGTGGGAAAAACGATGCACTGCAGTACAGGGAAAGGAAAGGGAAATATAGACTGCATTTGTCATGTTCGTCACAGAGTATCTCATCCGTAAAACTCAAAATCAGGTACTCAGTTTCACTTTACTCTCTGGCCCTGCACTCCTCCACAAATTATTTCCAACAAATGCATTCACTTGGCAGTAAGGTAAGGAATGGAAACTTAACTTACTCTACTGCAGGGTAAGTTAGAGGGGTTAGGCCGGGTAGGTAAAGGTTTTGCTATAGAATAGTGCGCACCATTCACGGCCGCTGCGATTCATGTGTCAGCATGGCAGCTGCTTTTTAGTTTATCAGCAGGGCACCCACTTGTCTCTACATTTTATGTTTGCCCTGGACTCTTTTAAGTATGCTAACGAGGCCAAATAGAGTTCTGTTAATCCACATCCTTAGAGTTCTGACGGTGGAGAACACGCATCTTTCTGAAAATGTGTTCGTTTTCTTGCACTGAGGACTCTTCCCTGCCCCCCAGGGGACGAGGATGAGTTCAGAGGGTGAAATAACAAGTATGCAGTCAACTGCTTTCAAACAGCCATTTCCCTCACTGCTCCTCTGGTGCTGCCAGCTGGGGCTGTGTTCACCGAGACATGAAGGCTAACAAAGTAAGGTAACATTCAGAAAGGAGTCAAGGGAGAAGCAGGTATTGCATATAGTTTCAGTGCTTCTATAAAAGTTGAATTCACGTCAACTCTCATGCTTTTTAGGAATTTTCCACTTCTCGTTAGCACTGATCCCTGACCTCAGAGAAGTCAATGCAATCTCAAACTGGAAATCTTGTTTTTTATTAAAATGCCATATTTAACATGGGACAGCAAGATACTTTTGGCCGAGATGCACAATTTAAATGTATTCCCTTTATGCATTCCAAAGCAGTGCCGGCCATCTTGCTTTTGTATGACGCTTGTTACTGACTGGTCGGTTCTCCTTTTCGGCAATCTGCTAACCAAGACCTGTGGTATGGAGTTTTCGCAGGGATCACCCGGGTAAATTTGAGGGATCTGTGTGGTGTGCTCTGTTAACCTGGAAACACTATGATTTTTCACAATTGCACTCCTTAACTAGTGATAGTAAAAGGTGCTGGTTTTCTTTGGAAGTATTTACTCTTGTGGCTAAGGTGGTAATATTTAGCAGGGAGGAGAGGAGCATCAAGTTTCTAATGATTCACTGTAACCTCTGTTTTATTATAGTTTTCATAGTCCACGAATTGGCAGCAATGTCATCTGAATGTTTATTTATTTTTTTAAACAATGTACTTACTTTGTGTGGCAGAAAAACGACGAGGTGAGATATAGCAATGTTTTGGCAAACAACTTTATTTTTTTCTGTAATTTGCATTTTTGTAGCAAAGTCAGTTGTAGTGGGAGGGCGTAGAGTACTAGAAAACAGGTAGACAAATGTTACTTAGGTGATAGGGCATAACACTGTTTTGGGTCATAATTGAGAAACTCTCTGAAAATATGGATGCATTTTTGTTGTTCCCCTTTTCAGTGATGCCGTCTTAGATGGCAATAATTTTTTATTGCGTTTAAAAGTTTAATGCTATTACACATTTGTACAAATAATTAATTAAATTAATTAAATATGCAGGTTTGCTAGTGCCAGTTCCAGCAGTTTCCATGACAGTGCAGCACAGCTGGAAAGTAGTATGAGGATGGTCCCATTGCATTTGCCAACCAAGACCATATGTCCTTCGTTGACCAATTATTCCACCAGTTCAATGCGCTTCAATATATTGTACCAACCACGACACATGCATTCTGTGATAATTAACCTTAACCTTGTGTTGGAAAAATACTTGTGTTTATGCATTAGTTTGGTCAAATTGTTCAGAATACTGAATAATTCAGATGTACTTCTTTAGGTTTTTTTCAATAAAAATATTTATCACAACAAAAAATCATACTGCACAAATCCTAACATTTTGTAGCTTCTGCTTAAAACCAATCCTTGTTATTTCTCAGTGATGGGATATCTCAAAAACTTTTGATTGAGTTTATACATTGTAAATAGACGCTTGAGGTATAACCAAACCCACATCATCAAATCAGCATAAGTAATTCCGTCAATAATCAAGAACAGGAGATACACCACCAGGAACTACATATTTCAAATTGCAGATGTCATATGGTTCCTTCAAGGCCCCAAAATAACGGACCCCTGCCTCTACTTCCTTCAGCCTTCTCTATGTTGATGTCTCTGATTCCCCAGTAATTGCTCCAATTAGTCCATATTTTGTAATATTTTTGAGGGCAGCCCCTCACCTGGTATACAGGCATTTCCAAGTTAATGCATCTATCCAGGCTCAACCTCCACTACCAAGCGAAGGAGGTTCTGGATTTTTCCAATGCTGGCTATGTCGCTTTTTTTGAAACTAGAAGTCTGAGCAAGAATAACACTAGTTTATATCTGTTGGTGTCTAGATCAATATGAAACTGAAGTATGGCAATTTTAGGATCAGGGGGGTATTGACCAACCAAGCACCACCTCCATGGTGTCAAAGACCCCTTTCCAGAAAGGGATACATTTGTTACATCCTATACCATGTGCAATAAGTCCCTGTCATACCACTGTATACAGCGGGCATAATACTTACACACAAGACAGGCAGGCCCTTTCCAAAAAGGGATATGTTTGTTACATCCTAGATTATGTGCAATAAGTCCCCGTCATACCCCATCTTAAACATGTCAGGGAGGAAATCATTCTTAATTTCCACAGCCTATATCTGGTAAAATATACTCTGTGTAGCTTTTCAATTGGATGAGTCAGTATCGAGAAGCAATAGCTGACTCCCTATAGGATGCCAGCACTTCCCGCCAATCCTCATTGAAATACCAAAATTTTGACTTCCACTTTTAAAAGTGAGATCAGGTGATATGAGTTACATGCGTCAGGTGGTCTCTTTGTCTTGTGTATGAGTATTATGTCCACTGTATGAAGATCCAGTGGTAATCTCTTGGTCTCAATGGACGCTGTCAATACTGCTCTGAAAGGGTTGATGGTTTTAGCAGTAAAGGCTTTATAGAATTTTGCCTGGAACTTGTTAGGTTCCAGAGTTTTATCGACTACATTTGACTAAGTCCTTCGTCCATGCTTGACAAAGCACTCCAAAAGAGTTGGAGTATTAATGACCAGGGAACAATATACCTGTGTGGTTTCATAATCCTTCAAATCTCCCATGAGCAATTTTGCCTCAAGTGGATTGAAATGGATTAAAGTCTGGAATTTTTTAGATGGGAGACACATAAAGGGTTAGTGCGTGGCGGAGTTGAAGATATCTGAAGAATTGTCTCATGAAATTGCATGAATGATTTAGAAGTTCCAACTTCAATGACATATCTCCCAATTGGGATATTCCTATTTTGTCCCATTGTTCAAATTCCCAGAGTATTGGCTTTTACTTAAGTATGCATCCCACCCAAAGAGGAATTTCTTTAGTTAGTTTCTGTCTCAAGCCCAGATCCCTACACATGTCTCTCCATACTTCGAAGATAACTTTGGTGGCTGGCGTGAAAGAGGGGTACACCTTGCCCCCATACACTGGGTGTAGGACCAACATGTCTTCCATAGCCCGTTTTTTAGAAGCAAATGCAGAGTCACTCTGCATGTCACAATACCATACGTTTAGGATCAGTAGTTGTGACACTCTAATAAAACAGGATGTCAGTTGCCGCTATGCCGCTGTAGTTGGTAGATTTAAAGCATTTGGACAACCCTATTTTGAGTGTACCGTGATTCCACAAGAATTCTCTAAAGATACAATTGATGTTAGAGAAAGAGGCATGAGAGATATTGAACTGACAATTTTGCAGTTGGTACAGTAATTGTGGCAATGCTACCTTTTTAAAAATGGCTGATCTCCCTAAAAAAGAGAGTGGGAGACCTGACCGAAACATATCATCAGTTAAACGATCTAAAATGGGCTGAATGTTCCTGGACCATGCTGCCTGAGGGACTTGAGTGATATAAAACCCTAAATATTTGAAATCACCCTCTGCCACCTGGATGCCCTGAGCTCTGTCAAGACGTGTTGTATCTCCCACAAGGAATAAGGGCCCACTCATTTCTCTGAATATACGGAGGACCTGCAAGACTCTAGGCCTGACCACTCAGTTTACGACTGGAACAGCAGGACATCATCAGAGTTAAGATCGATCCAATCACCCGTCGTATTGGAAATTAGCTGACACGTCTCGCCACACTGTAACTCATGTTTGTGTATAAGAGCTGGATATATTTAATAAGGGTTTCACTCAGGCCAAATTTTTGTAGCAAGGCAAACAAATAATCTCACACCACTGAATTGAAAGCTTTCTCAAAGCCAGTTAAGAGAATCAACACAGGGTTGTGTTACCATTCTGCTAATGCCAACGCGTTATGCAGGCACCTAATATTATGTTGTGTGGCGCTTCTAGGCATAAATCCGGATTGGTCTCTCCAGATTAGGGAGTGGATCACAGTGAGGAATGGATTAGCCAGTGCTTAAGCTAGAATTTTGACCTCCTCTTTTAAAAGCGAGATCAGGCGATATAAGAAGCACACATCAGGTAGTCTGCCTGTCTTGTGGACAAGTATTATGCCTGCAGTATAAAGATCCAGTGGTAATATCTTGGTCTCAATGGATGCCGTCAATAATGCGGTGAAATACTTGAGGGTTTTAGCAGCAAAGGCTTTAAAGATTTTTGCCGGGAACTCATTAGGTCCCGGAGTTTTACCCAACTGCATTTGACTAAGAGCTGCACATAACTCCTCACTTGTAATTTCTCCCTCCAAGGAATTGCTCTTAATGCGTCTTGAGGGCAGGTCTGCCACAAAATCGGCCAAAGTATTGGGTGAAGGGATATCTCTTTGATGAGCATGCAAGGGCACTATTTCATTGCCTACCGTTAGTTATTGTTTATGATGGTTATTGGGATTAATCATATGCTCGCAAGTGATGGAGAAGGGTTTTGAGAAAATAAAACCTGCTCAGATTGAACCCTCAGTAACATTTATTAACAGTGTGCTGTGAAAAATATTATTAAAGATCGCTAAAATAGGGGGAAATGCTTTTGCGCATGCGTAAAACTAATGCGTAAAAATAATGCGTATACTAATGCATGGAACTAGGCCTTAAGTTCTTTGATAAAAAGACTAATGCTGCTTTTGTGCATGTTAATAATATTTTGCTAGGAATAACATGGGTTGTGCATGGGTTAGTGCAATGCTGGGATGGTATGCAATGAAATTACATTTCTTGAAAATAATAAATGTTTGTGTTTGTTTTCTGAAGAAAAGCAAGCATGGGCCTACACTTCTGCATGCCAGTTTGAGGGTTAATATTTGACTGAAAAATTAAAATGTCCAAAAGAAAGATTCGAATGAGAAGAGGGAGAACGCAAAAGTTATACATGACCTTCATGGTGTGCTGAATGACTGCCAAGCTGCGGAAAAGAAAATAGGATTACAAATGGAAGTGAAATATCAAGTCAAACTAGACAAAGTGATTCAGAAGAAGAATTGGTACGAAAAACAAAGAGAATAAGAATTCCGAGTAAGAAATACACAGCTCCAGAATGGACATATGTGGTGTTGGAAGAAATTGAGAACACAAATCAGAAAGAAGAAGAAGCTGGTACTGATCAGAGTGATCAAAGCAAACTGAAACTACCTTAAAAAAGAACTGTGAAAATAAAGGTGCAAAAATTTCAAAGAAGAATATTCTGAAAGTTCCAAAATATTTGAAGGAGAAGAAGATAAAAAAAAAAAAAGAAAAAAGAGGGGGTAAAGAAGAGAGGGATAAGTGTAAGGATACACTACTCTAGATGGTTTTTGGATACGTTTTTCTCAGGTTTTTTAAAATATTTAGGTTTTTTCTTAGATTTTTAATTTTTTTATATAGTGTCTAAAATGGCAGAGGTAACAGAGACTGGATATCAAAATCATAGTTTTAAACGTAGATGTATTAATGCTTGCTTATGTAGTGTCTTATTACTAATGTTGATGTGGATAACACTGATTGTTGTTGTGCCTGTTCTGATGGTGACTAATCACAAAAATAATACTAATGATGAGGGAAGTGAGAGAATGGATACTGTTACTAAGGAAAGTACAAATACTAATATAGAAAAGATAGAAGATGATAGTGTTTATCATCATGATAAATCAATTAATGATTTTTCGTTAAATGTTTTTACTAAATTGTTGTATGAATATGTTAACACAATGAATGCGAGAGATTGTTATGTGTGCATGCAATTACCGTCGTCTGTCTCAGAGGGGGTGACTTATCATCACCTACCTTTAACTTATGGTGTGTCTTGTAGTGTCTTAACCAGTCTATTCTATGAGAGGGAAGGATTGGAGTACTATTACTCTAACCTTGATTTAATATTTTCCGAAATTCCTATTAGAAGAGATTTAAAAATTGTTTATGGTCCTGTTTATGCAGCTTACATGGGAGATTTTTTCATCAGTAACAAACCGATAAATACAATAGATGCACATAGAAATAACTTAACTTGTAAATTACGACATGAAGTAATAGAATTTATGAATATGGTAGAAGATAGAAGACGAGATTTCAAAAAGAAAGCTGCTGAGCAAAAGTCTCATGTACCTCCATGGGCTTTCAGAGAGGGTGATTACAAAAAGGGTGAGACTTACGCTGCAATGACTCTAGATTTTCAACATAGAGGAAAGCTTTGTGTGTTTAGAGAAAAAACTGAACATAATAGTTACTTCATTGGTTCTAGTGAATGTGAGCATACTTTCTTGATAAAAGGAAATTGGAGACTGAAAGGAGGAACTGATCCTGTTTTCCCGGGAATTTATTATGTGTGTGGTAAGAATGCCTATTATAGGTTACCTAAAGGTTGGTATGGATGTTGTTATTTAGGCATAATTTTCCCAAAGGTATACCTTGTAGATAAGAATAATAGAGTTAATGAAATAAAATAAGGACTAATACGTAAAAGAGAGGAGCGAGTTATTCTGAAATAATTGGGGATATTTTTGGAGCACTGATACCTTCAGTTGGAGTTATTCTGAATTCACATAAAATTAGAAAATTGTCCACAGTGGTTGATCGTTTATCAACAGATACTGCTGGTGGGTTCTTGATGATTGATACTGAAATGGTTGCAATCAGATCAATGGTTTTGCAAAATCGACTTGCCCTTGATATATTATTGGCAAAAGAGGGTGGAGTCTGTAGAATGTTGAAAATACAACAATGCTGTACTTATATCCCTGAGAAAAGTAAAAATCTTGGGTATATTAAAAATATTACAGAATTTCATGAAGATTTAACCGAGCTAAAGGTTGATGGTGCATGGGAGAAACTTGGTAAGAGTTTTTCCTCAGTGGGAAAATGATTTTCTACCTTAGGGAGTAGTTTGTTAGGAAAAATATTAATACCTATTACTTCAGTAGTTGCAGTAATATTAATGATTATTATGGTTTATAAATGTTGTAAATGCAAAGGTAAAAAGAAAGAGACAGATCTTAAACGTAGAGCAAGAAAGAGAAAAAGAGAAGAGATAGAATTAGAGGACATGAGAGGAAATTACTTTGAGATCATGAAAGACTTAGATGGAAGAATGATAAAAAGAGAAAGAACTACAGTTTTTTAAATAAGTGGCAAATTGTTTATGTTGGGTATTTTGATGATGGCTCAAAAACGCCATCAAAGGGGGGATTGATGGAGCAGGGTTTTGAGAAAATAAAACCTGCTCGGATTGAACCCTCAGTAACATTTATTAACAGTGTGCTGTGAAAAATATTATTAAAGATCGCTAAAATAAGGAGAAATGCTTTTGCGCATGAGTAAAACGAATGCGCAAAACTAATGCGTATACTAATGCATGGAACTAGGCCATAGGTGCTTTGATAAAAAGACTAATGCTGCTTTTGTGCACGTTAATAATATTTTGCTAGGAATAACATGGGTTGTGCATGGGTTAGTGCAATGCTGGGATGGTGTGCAATGAAATTACATTTCATGAAAATAATAAATGTTTGTGTTTGTTTTCTGTAGAAAAGCAAGCATGGGCCTACACTTCTGCATGCCAGTTTGAGGGTTAATATTTGACTGAAAAATTAAAATGTCCAAAAGAAAGATTCGAATGAGAACGCAAAAGTTATACATGACCTTCATGGTGTGCTGAATGACTGCCAAGCTGCGGAAAAGAAAATAAGATTACAAATGGACGTGAACAACTTCCTTCACGAGATGGCAGAGGCGAACAATGGAGGCGTAGAGATTTGCAACATGCAAAGAACTGCAGGAAATATTTACTACGATTGTATTCAAAGTTGTTTCCTGGGATGAATCTGTCGTAATGCTGAACGTTTAAAACAAAGAGACATTTAATAAAATGGTCATGATGAGAGTGGTGTGACTGAACACCCCCATCCTTAGCCAATGGGAGATGGATTTTGTTCTCATATTGAAACAAATGTGGCTTGGACATTTAGGTTTTAGGGTATAATTGAAAGTCCCCAGTGGGTGTGGTTTAGGTGGTTCGGCTGGTATTTAGCTAGCAGGAGATCGTCGCTGTCGTCGATTTACTGTTTCCATATAGAGGCCTACCTGTTTCCTGATTCCAGACTTAATCTTTGCCACTTGACTCTACTTGAGTGGCCTTGCTGCCCTGACTGGCCAGAGGGGAAGTTTTCCCTGATTCTTATTTGGGTTAGTATAGATAATCTCCTAAAATTGCATATCCATTTGCAAATGTATTTTGTCTCTGAAACTTTTCTCTATTCGCCTATCCACTCCTTCAATGCATTGTTTATTTGATATGAGTTTGAATTGATACGTTGCCAATGTTTTCTCTCTGTGACAATTCATGACTTGCGTTTGTATAACTGTACTTAAAGAGCATTTTATTTCACATTATTTACGATAAATATCATAAATTACACACTGGGGGGCATATTCTCAAGAACGTGTGATAACTACCGCAAATCCAGCTTAACGCAACACTTCACATCGGAGTCCATCGCGGGAAAATAACGCTGTGTCAACGTGGTATTCCCAACACGGCGGTACCATGCGATAGTCACACGATAACGTGTCAAATGAACGCGTTAAAATCAGCGCAACGCTGCAAAAACGCGAAACCCCAACGTGAAAATAGTAGCGATGACGCCAATCGCGATACAAAAATCTGCGAAAACCAGCCACAGGCCTGCAATTCCCACGCGTCATGCGGGAAAATGCACTATAAAAGTAGAAAAAAAGCATACAAACAAAAGCCAAACAACAGCGAAGCACAATGGAGGCATCCGGAGCAAGTACAGAGGACAACCAGAACCCCACAAGCCCCCCGGAGGACCAGCCTGGGACCTCGGGGTCAGGTAAGGGCAAGGACAAGAAGAGTAGGAAGAAGCGGTTCAGTCCGCAGGAAAACAGGATCCTGATAACGGAGGTGATGTAACACCATCAACCACTGTTCGTCACCTCCACTGTGTCACTGGCAACTAAAAATGGAATATGGCAGACCATCGTGGACAGGGTGAATGCAGTCGGAGTGCTGAGGAGGACAATGGATGAGGTCAAGAGGCGCTGGAATGATGTGAAGCGCAAAACCAAGCTGAAACTCGCAAACAACCGGAAGGCAGCAATGCAGACTGGAGGTGGGAGTCCAGCGCCACAGGAGGAGCTGGACGAGATGGAGGAAATGGTGTCCACAGTCATCAGTGGGGAGACGGTGGCAGGAGTTGGGGGACCGGACACTGCTCAACATGACCGGACACAACAGCAACAGGGTGAGTAACGACCAGGGACTGGGGGACGGGGGAGATGGGCACAATGGCACACATGCACAATTAAGCATAGCACATCTGCAGACAAACCATGCCCCAGACCCCCAACTCCCACCAAGAGACCAATGCACACAGGTATGCAACATCTCAGCACCGCATAAGCACAGAAGCCTGAGGCACACCACATGTAAGGGATAAGGGGCAGCTACATCAGAGCTGCAGGGGCGACTCCCCCAAAATGCGGCACACACACATTACATGCAGAGCACATCAACATTGACAACGATGTGGTACAAACCGCAACACGTCCACAACAGAACAGAGGACACAACTGGTGCTGCATGTGCGTACAAACTGGCCAATCACATTTGGCATTGCAGGGAAATGTTAGTTGACAATGTACAAGTACAAACACACATCCGTGATGTAGTCGGAATGTCCACTGTCCCGCATCAAATAGGCAGCTCCCCCCAAACAGTCACAATGTACATTGTCATGCAGTCTGAATGTAAACATGTACAATGCGTCAACATACATATGAATACAATGTTAAACTGCATCTCCCCTTCACATTGCAGGGGGAAATCCAACACCTCCTGCGGAGCAGTCCGAACCTCTCTACTCTGATGATGAAGAGGACCACCACACCTTCGACTCCGACGCCCTCCAACAGCTCGTGGACAGCCTCTGCAGCCCACTTCCAGGAGCAGGGCAGCCCAGCTGCCACGAGGAGAACCCACCCCTGCACAGAACACACAGCAGGCAGCACCCACCACCACGGCTGCCTCCCAGGACCCCCACGACGAACACATGGCCTTCCAACGCCGTGTGTTGGGGTGCCAGGAGAAGCTGGCTGAACAGGTGCAGGTGGGGTTCGACCGCATGGCAGCCAAACTAGACGCCATACGTGGGTGTCTGAGTCCCATCAGGGACCACTCACAGTCCCTAACGGATACCCACAGTCCGCTCCATGCTCTCCAATGGACCATGGCTGACATCGCTAGAGTCCTGACTCTGCAACAAGAACGACTGTCTAGCCAGAGTGCCTCCAGCGATCTCGCCCGGGAGTTGGAACACATGCGGAGGATCATGGAGAACATGGAGCGGACGCAGGTGGAAAGAGCGGCTGCCACGGCTGCACACCAGTGAGAGGTAGCTGGGTCCCTCAATGCCCTAAAGACCCTCCTCATGGCATTGCTGCCACAAGGCCTGGCGCTGATGCATGCTGCTGCTACCACCCCATCCACATCTCCGGCCCCTGATGTGTCAGTGCCACACAGTGCGGCAGACATTCCACCTCCGGCCCCTGAGGTGTCACTGCCACACAGTGCTGGAGACAGAACACCACCACCCACATGTGAGGCACATGCAACAGCAGAGGACGAAGATGCGGATGAATCAGCCTTCGTGGTCAGAAGGACGCAGTAGCATTCATCTCCGCCATGTGGCCTGTTTCTGCTTGGTTCTGCCCTCTGCATCATCACCTTCCACTGTCCCCCGATGCACTCTGCGACACTCACCTTGGACCTCGACATGGACTGCCATATTCTGTTTGGTCACCAATGACACAGCTATCAGACTGCGGACTGAACTCCTCCTCTCCTGATGTACCTGTCATTCCCTGAAGGACTCTGGCTGGCCCTCCACGGGCCAACAATGTAAAGTGGGGTTGGTATGGCCCTGTACTGCTCCAGCTGCAACACTCCACTGAATGTGCAATAAACATTCATATTCACACACATGTGTCATGGATATGTTCTTTCAAGTGTGAAAGTATGGATGAATGTAGGGTCAGTGATTCCCCCTTACGTCCATGTTGCTCATGTTGTGGGACTTTTGTCACAGGGTGACAGATTGCCGATTGCGGTCCGGGTGGCGCCGACACTACAACAGAGACACATCCATTAGTCACTTCCTTGTCCAGCCCAGGACGGAACCACGCCCAGAGCTCCGGGGTCATTGTTCACACCCTTACGCTGGACTGGCATACGCCAGGACAGCCCACTCCGCTTACGCACACAGGAGGGGACGACAACGCCACATGTCCCAGGTCTTCACTGTAGGGATCTGCAGCTCACAGGTCTAGTTGTCAGAATGCCACAGCCACTCCCTCACGGCTGGTGTACACCCACACCACACCCATCCAGCACAGGCGTCACAGGACATGTGACCCTGCCAATAAAAAGGGCCTGGCGCACGTGCTGGATGCCATTTCCACTCTCTAACTGGGTGTCTCTGTGTAGTTCTCATGTATGCATGAGGGCCTAGGGCCCTGCCACCTCACATTGCCCAGTGCCGGGGGTGACATGATGGCGTCCGCACCACGGAACTCAATCATTAAGGGTCCATGGCTAGCAGTGCACAGACTTGGTGGCACCGGATACACTGCGGCAGGCACACCGCCACGGGACGGTGTCTTGCGGTGCAGTGAGATAGGGGCACCTAAAGTGCTGAGCGGGTGTGCAGCCTGCGATGATGCACCGTCCTGGCGGTCCAGACTGGCAAGGATCAGTGTGAGCCCTGCTGGACCGCAGTGTAGGCCTGAGCCAGCGGGCAGTGCGGGCCTCCCGCCACGTGGCGTTGCCTCGCGGTTCACAGAGTTAGTGGCACCTCAAGCGCTGAGCGGGTGTGCAGCCTGCGATGATGCCGTGTGCACTGATGTGGTCTCTGCCATTGCGAAATCAAGACCCAGAGTCAGGTGTGTGACCTGGTGGCCCGCGGTGAGGGGCTGCATGATGTGGAGGGTGCCATGGTCGCGGGCCCCGGGCTTGGAGATCCCACCAGAACGTGGTGGGCCCTCTTGGAGACACGCCGGTGGCGAAGGTGAGCAGTGAGGCCTAGGTCTGCAGTGTCGGCACTCTCTCACCCTCTCTTTCTCGCTCCCTCTCTCCCTCTCTCTCTCTCTCTCCCTCTCTCACTCTCTCTTTCTCTCTCCCCTCTCTCTCTCTCTCTCTCTTTCTCTCTCCCTCTCTCTCTCTCTTTCTCTCTCACCCTCTCTTTCTCTCTCTCCCTCTCTCCCTCTCTCTCTCTCTCTTTCGCTCTCTCTCTCTGTACTTTGATGGGCGCATGGCACACCTTCTTATCCAGAGTTCTGTTTTGCAGGCTGTGACTTACAGAATGTCCTGAGAAGAACCGCCATGCCTCTTCAGAATTGTTGTTTTTGGTTTATTCTGTAATAAACGTATTATTTGGATCTTATGATATGAATGCATGATTTCCCTTTTTCTGGCCACACATGTATGTTAGGTGTTGTGATTGTGCGACTTCAGGCGATTTGTTTGGTTCATGATTTCGTGGAGTTGATGTGCAATATCTTTGTCCAAAGGGGGGGTGTACCCGGGGTGGGGCCCCAGGGGGGGGAGTCCTGGGGGTGGTGGCGGTGGGTGTTGTTGGCCTATTGGGGCTCCGGGCTGCATGATCGGTTGCTCCAGGGCATCTGTTGTTCTTCATGTGTGGCTATGGGCTGTGCTCCCTTGTCTGGTGCTGGTTGTCATCCGACTTTACACCAGGTAAGAGCAGGTGTTAATTTCCTGCTGCTAACGCGCCTTATCACATGTTTTGTGATCTTATCGCCGATCTGGCTGGTCGTTGAGAATGTTGTGGAGTGGTGTTGTTGCGGATTTTTGCACGGGAACGCCCACTCTGCATATCATTAGTGTTAGTTGCCGGGGTCATCTGTGGCGATGTTTTTGCGACTGCTTTCGCAGGTAAACTGGTGTTATGGGCTGTTAGCGCCAGCTTGTGAATGGGGCGATGAATTTATCGCGACTTTGGCTGCGATAAAGTGCCGATAACTCGGCGATAGATCCTTGAGAATATGCCCCTGAGTCTGTTATTATTTAGTAAGTATAATAATTGTTGCTATCAACTTTTCAACTTTAGATTCGTCACCACAAATATACGGGTATTAAAAGGAGAAATGCAGGTTCCATTGAGTATTTGGTAAATCAGGCATAAACTTGCATCACACTGAACCCCAGCGTGAAAGGATTAGTCGGGTAGTGTAAATGGGCCTTTGTTTGTGAAAAATTATCGATCCCTGATCGCTGGATCACAAGGAAACAATGCCATGCGTTTGCTCCAGTTTGTTTTTGGTAGATCAGATTAACAGTGGTCACTGTAGCTGAAATTCCCACTCCCACTAACCAATCTCCAACAATTAGTTGCCAGAGAGATATCCAGAGTCAAGCAGAACAAAGTTTTTCCTGTTGCCCCCGCCTGCTTTCACCTGATTGCTGCCCCACTTCATAATCGTTTACGGTCAGTGATAGTCAGATTTTTAGAGATTAGTGACAAGATATTATTTTTAAACCTAACCAATTACTATCTTGTACCTCAACACAATGCAATCGCAGTGTCCTTTGACTTTGGACAGGGTACTATCATATTTTAAACACCTTTAGGGCATATCCCTTCCCACTTTTTGTATTCCAAAGGCAGCATGCCCAGGAACTTCTCTATGTGTACTACGGGTCGGGCACCACATTTTCTGCTGCACCAGTCTGTGCCCCTTTTTCACATTCAATTTCAGCAATAACAACTCTTCATTCCAAATAAAGCCTGTGCAGGCATCCATTGTATGCTCTTTCATTGCTACTCATCAGCCAAAATAATTGGTCTTTATTTCCTTCAGGTCTTTATGTTACTTTTATTTTAGAGATGACCAGAGCCCCTGCACAAGGTAGGGCTCGGCCGACCGCTCGTCATCGTAGCGCTGAAATAAGACCAGACCAGGGAGCACCAGAGAGCAGGAACAGACAGAACTGTAACAAACTCTCGGAAACAGAGCACGCTATAGCATGGTCGCAATTAAAGCCTGCGTGTATGTAGGCAGGGATTCAGCAGCTGATATATACAACAGACAGCAATAGGGTGGTGCTGGGCGCCGTTTCTTATCTGCCTGTTTCAGGAGAACGTAGGGCGTGCTCAATTTCTTGCAATGCAGCATTTTCTTGTAATTGTAGATATGTTTTTTCAGTCCAGGCACATGCTCATCCTGCTTTGTTATTATCCTGTTTGCTCAGTTGCAAGGTGGTTACAGTGCGGTTTAAGGTTTCAGAGTAAAAGGCCTCCAAGACATTAGGGTTGGAAACACAGTTCATTGTAATCCCATTTACAAATACACAAGGCACAAAAACATACACTCTGTGTGTGATTTACATATTTCTTAATGTATCTATTTGTATTGATTTATAGTTGTAGTTTCTGTGTATTAATGGTCATAGTCTGAATGTTGCAAGAAAGTGGTATTTGTATAGTAAAAACTTAGCCAAAAGGCAGCAGAGCACTGTACAGGGTCAAAAGAAAAGATGCAGGGGCCTATTTACAAGCCCCTTGTGCTGCAGGTGCGTCACTCTTAATACTGGAAAAAGTGAAGTAGTGGCAACATCTTTTGATTTATAGGGACGCTGCTGAACATCAGCTAATTACGACTGACGTTCCAATCTGCCAGTTGTTGTATCCTTTTAACACTGACCTAAGTTGGTACGGTGTCATCTTTTCACACACCTCTCATTTGGTCCTGAAGAAAGCCACGGCACCTCTACGGAGGGAACTACAGCTGAAACATGTCGACCCTATGATTACACCTAACCATGCTAGGTTGAATTCTCCAGGCACGGGACATTCACTATTTTTAACCCTGACCCCTGGATGTTCCATTAAAATTGAGTTTTAACATACCAGGGAGTTCGTTTTAACTTCAGAGGCACTATCTTTCACACACTCCCTCTACACCTGGCTCATCTGAAGGTTTTAGTATACCTCTTGTCATCTACAACTAAAACATCTCTGAGCTCCTCCCTCTCAGCGAGGGGGTTGTAGCCCACACTGCGACCAGGTTCGCAGTGCGAGGAGGTTCCCGATGATGAAGCATGCCACCCACGGGTGGGTGAGGGAATTCGTCCTATAAAAGGGAACCCCCCACACTCCTCCCCCCTTCTTCTTTTTTTTGTCTTGACCCAGGGTGGCTTTTTTGTGTTGTTAGTTTTTATTGTAGGGGAGTCGCACCCTGCTGGTCGGTAAATCTCCTCTGGCCTTCTGTGTGTTTACATAAGAATCTAGGGTCTCTGGGGAAATCAGCTATGGATGACTACAAATCTGTTAGACTGTGATTCTTGAACAGCAGTGGCATGTTGTACTTGCTTTCGAAGATGTAATTCCTAGGATATGCGGTGGACTTGTTAGCTGTAAATTTACAGTTTCGACCGCACAGCATATTAACATTGAAAAGGAGTTGCTCAGGATTCTAAATGTAAAAGCCATTTTCCTGCATCATCCAACTGGAATAGTGGACTTCTGACATCTTCACCTCAGGCCATTTTTGTGGGTCTGTCCACTACACAGCACTCTAGAGATCGAAGATCCTTTGCATTCTGCCATCCACTGACTTTGTAGCCTTGTCTGAGTAACAAAGGCAGGGATTCTGTGGCAGCTACACCACACATAGGCTTGGAATGGGGTGGCCATATTTTCTGTGAGACAGGATGCATTGATAGAATCAGATGCCAGGTGGTGTGTTGATGTCTTTACAGCAGAAAAGTGGTCCAAAAAACACATGAACCTCTGCATCAATTGTCTGGAAATTTCAGCAATTTCCTTTACAATAAATGCCTATTGAGAGACAGGACACAATGAAGTGCCAGGGTATGAATGCTTAAAGTATCAGCAGACAAATTCAACCAAATGGGGAGCACCGGATTTATACTCCGGCCAAAGAAGGTTAAGAACTTCTATCATGAAATTCCAATGAGAACACAATATGTGCTAGGGATTCAAGTGTGGTAGCTGACTGGCACTTGACTTGAGATATCTGAAGGGTGATTAGGCAAGTGTTTAAAGCACATTCCGCTGGTGGGGCCCATGTCAGTTGGACCTCTTTGCATCCAGGCTGAATGTGAACCTGCCAAAGTTTTACAGCGGAGACCGGAACCAGAGAATGTGACAATGCATGCCTTCCTGCAAGATGCAAACTATGTGTTTCCAACGTTTGCCATGATTACAAGAGTGTCAGCAATAGTGAGAAGCCAGAGGCTAGCCTTATTTTGTTAATGCTGATTTTGAGATTGCTAGGATAGTTTCCAATGCTACTTGAACTTTCTTGAGAGTGTCCCTTCCCTTTCAATTAGTGTCAGATGGTTCTGATGGACCCGTAAGGCTGTCCACACTGTCTGGTTTTAAAGGGGTCTCTGCCCTTCATGACATGCATAATTTCTGAGGTTTGTGGGAAGTTCAGGGTATTACAAGGCAAGGTGCACTTTTCATTGAGAGACCTGTGGCAGCTATAATCAACAAGGGAGAGGTGTGCCTAAGGAAGGTGACCTAGCTGGACGTTTTATCACTTGGAGACTTTTACAACCAATATTAAGACTTTTTTGCTCACATTAGCAAATGAAAGTTTGGCTTTTAAACTTAATTTATCTCCCTTGGTGGGTCATTGTTCAGTAAATGCATATCCAGTTGGGAAACATCTTGTAGTCTGTAATCTTTTGAAAGGGAAAAGATTTAGTATACCTTCGGAAATGAGGTAATCCTACCTCTGTGGCTTGATCTGTCCAGAAAGGAGTTTTCCACTAAACTGAACAGTTTGTTGTGCTTAATCTCATACAAGTAAATATTAGATGTTAGAGAGTTGAAATTCTTGCAGATTTTGCTTTCAAGCATCTGAGATTTTATTGCTCCCTTGCCCTCTTTTGAATGGGTAATTATGCATGTTTTGCTGGTTTCATGTCAAAATGAGCAGTCATACTGTTCTTTTGAGTGCTAAATTCATTTTAATTTTTAGCTTTTGTTTTTGAAAAGTGATTTTTTGCTCAAATTTGTTTGGTCAAAATCTTTTTTTTGTGTGTAAACGTTGGCAAATGTTCTGTTTTAAAAGTATTTGGCTACTACAAAAACATTTCCCTACATGTACCATGGCTTGAACTAGCCTCTTCAAAGATGACCACTGTTGTTAGATAAATGTCTTTGTGAAAAATGGTTTCAGACATGTTCATTGCAGTTCCCTGAAATGGCCACTTGGCTGACTTTTGATTGGGTAGCCCTCCCCATGTGAGTATGTGAAACAATTGCAATCTTGTAGCCTTTTTCTTCATATTTCCCAGAACTTCCTATCACTTGAGCGTTCCGCTATTAAGTGCGTCTGAGGTAAAGGGTGCCTTCCTGAAGGGACTTCCCTGTTTGGCTATGTTAGGGCCTGGAAGACCCTTGAGCTGGTACCCCTGCTCCTGCAATGGTGGTTATACTGCTCCCAGCAAGAACTCAAAATACCCACATACCTGTGTTACATATGTTTATAGACTGCTGGGACTTCATTGAGACGGAGATCCGTTCCTACTTTGAGGTGAATCACGGCAGTGTACCCTCTCTGGGGGAGCGCTATTGGCAGCTAGCAAACCCACTCTCCGAGGGTCAATTAAGGGATATGTCTGGGACAAAGAGATGCAGAAGCTCTCCTGGGTAATGGCTCTTGAGACCCAGATTCTCACCCTAGAGCGAAAGATGCAACAAAGGCCCTCACCCAAAATAGACTGGCAGCTAGTCTGCGCTAGGTCTTGCCTTCGTGAAATTTCCTTAGAAGAGGCCAGGCAATGCTGGACAGCTTCAACGCAGCGGGTTTACGAACAGGGGGACAAATCGGAGAAACTTTTAAATTGGCTAGCCACCAGGAATGTTGCCTCTAGAGTGGTCCCCTCAATTCACGATGCCGGGGGTCACATACATGTGTGGGCCCCCGTAGTGGCCCAGGCCTTTGCGGATTATTACCGCACTTTGTACATGGGAGTTCCCTGCCCCCACAGGGAGACAATACAACCGATTCTCCCAGATATCCTTTTGCCTTCGCTCCCTATGTCCCTTGCGAGGGATTTGGACCAGCTGATCAGGCTAGAAGAGATCGGAGAGGCACTTTCAGGGGTACCCACCAGGGTGGCCCACTTTCTCCTCTTTTATTCGCCCTGGTGATTTAGCCCCTGATGTGTCTCATCCGCTGTGATGCTCGTATACGAGGGTGGTCCTGGGATGGTGGTCCGGTGGCATGCATTGCGCTTTACACTGATGACATCTTGGTGTTTTGGCTGATCCACAGGTCTTTGGCCCCCGCTGTATTGAGATACTGCTAGTGTTTGGCGAGGCTTCCGGCCTCCAGATGAATGAAATTAAATCCCTATTGGTCCCTATCGCTGGTGACTCGGACTGTTGATCTTGGCAGCCCGGGATTCCAGTGTGCCACTTGGCATTTGATTATATCGGAGTCTTCGTTTACCAATTTCTGGATTTGGCCGGGAGCCTCAACCTGACTCATCTGCTGCGTCGGGCGGCAGAGTACATGCAAAAATGGAGCTGCTTGCCAATCAACGCCCTTGGGAGAGTGGCTCTTTTTAAAATGTTGGGCTTCTTTATGCCAACCCCACCGCTGAGATCCGGGTGAACGTTACACTGTCCTCGCAGGTCCTGTTCCGCTTTTTGTACATTTTTTCAAATGTCCCTCCTCTAGTTCCCGTAGGGGGTTTCAGACCATGACTTCAAAGGTCAATGCGTTCCTCTGGGCTGGAGGTCGTTAACAGCCGTCACTCCCCCTATGACAGGGGATGGGCACAGCAGACCTTTTTTTGTTACTATTTGACTTTGCAGTTGATCACTCTAAATGACTGGCTCCCTGGAGGATGGGATAACCCGGCCTACCGGACGGAACTGGCCATGCTAGGTCTGGATGGACTGCTGGGTCCGCTTTACGGAAACTCAATCCCCCTGACTCTCCCTGATGTCATAAGGTTTCTGCACATACACAGAGCTATGCACAGGAAAATGGGACCCCGGAATACAGTGGTTTGCCACCATATACCGTAGCACCCAAAAACCCCAACCCAACTAGCTTAGCATCCCATTAGCACCCAAGTACTAATGTTTGGACAACCCAGAACACGGTATCTTTATCTCAGGACTCACAGAAGCAAGAACACTCTTTCGTCACTCACTCGTACTTGTCCACAAGGTGCGTAGTAAGAGACACTGGATAGGTTAAAATGTTTATTCCAACTTACGTGCTCTAATGTACAGTACACGTGTCAGTACTAATAGCATAATGCATATGACTAATATAAGCAGCATGGTTACAATTCCATAGAATACAAATGGGGAAAGCATCTCAGAGCTCAGTGGATAAACGTATAAATAACATTACCACCCTCCCCTTGCAGTAAGATAGTTTATTATAATAATAGAAGACCTCTGGGCTGTGACTAGCGAACCCCCATACCTCAGTCTCTAGATGCAGAATTACATCAGCAGGACATCATAGCTCTTCTCACTGAAAGGGATTTCTCCAAGTGTGTTAAGCGCTAGTAAACCACAGCATTAAAAGCATATCAAATCCTTCATGGCAATTGCACATAATGTTATGTCTGGGTGCGCGAGACTGGCCATATCAGGAAGAACCAAAATACATTGTTATGCGACCTTGTACATGTTTGTGCAGACTGAGCCCAAAAAGGTGAACAACAGAAAATGCAGACAGTGCAAAAGAACGTGGCACGAGCAAAGGGCGAAGAAGGCCCGGCTCAGTGTAACGTGCGCAAAGAAAAGCAGCATGGCAGCCAGGCCTAGGCCAAAATAACAAGGCAGGTAACAATCCACAAGACACCCTCCCCTGGACAGTCGGGCGGCCAGGACAGAGGCCCATCAGAGGAGAAAATTGACGTCGGAGCACAGGGAGCGCCCAAACGGCGAAGGGCAGGTCAATCCATGAAAGTGAAAGTGCAGAAAAAAGCCATACCCTCCAAGAGTTCATCATTGGAATCGTCAAAAAACATAGATGCCATCCAATCCATGAGTTCAAAAGAGCAGGAATGCTCCTCAGCAAAGGGAGCATCCAGAAGCAATGCGGGACAGCTTGCGTGATAATTGAAACAGCTTCGTTGTAGGAGATCCTGGGCAGCCGCCCAGATATCCCATTGCGCCAAAATCCCCAGTGCAGCCGCACGTGCCATACAGCCAGCAACGGAACAGTCCTGCTCATGGATCTCTAAGGGACCCATCAACTGAACAAAATCCGGAACAGACAATGACGAATTGGAGAGGCAATAATCCAGAGTCCAGGTGAAAGGACAGCGGACACAAGTCATCACAGGTTGCACGCAAGTGAAATACGCAAAGCGAAATGAAAGAGTATATGACACACTCAGTGTCGCCAATGGCAAGACACCAAAACCAGCCAAAAGGCGCTCACGGAGCAGCTGGAGGCGTTCTGGATCGAGCAGGTCCCATCGGGGAGCAGCCATTGCGCAGAAAGCAAATTAAGAGCAAGACACCAGCCGCTAAAGCGAGGATCAATGGGAAACCGCCAAAGACACTGGAAAAAATAGAATGTATGAAAGCCGGGATGACACCAAAAATAGTTTGGAAGGAGGACACCAAACCCGACCCCACGACTTTAAAAAAGTGCACTAGGCCTTCAGTGTTAGATGCGTTAAAAATACGATGTATTAACTCCCCAAAATGTTGGGGGAGATTAGTGTTCAAAAGGGCCTGTATTTCACTGTGGGTACTCGCCACCTGGAGAATGAATGTCTCCCGGGCGGACGTGAGCATAACTTCCTCGTTTAATAATAGTGCCTTTATTCTGCTCAGTCTATTGAAATCTGCTTCCATGGTAGGGATGGAAGGCCAAATAGAGATATCAACCCTGCCGTGAGGGGGAGGAAACAGCACATTTTTGCAGCAGACAACCCTGTGCGAAACTGTTACAATGTAAGGAATGCCAGCCTGCAGGCCACAACAGTTTTCGTTATTTAAAAGTAAATAACTACCATTGGAAAGGAGAGTGAAAGTAGGTGAAATAACAGGAGCAGGAATACCTTTCAGCACACAAGCAAGATTAGGAGAGGAAACGCTGCATGAGCCATGCAATTTAATGTGTTTACAAATAAGCGAATGACCTATAGTCGAGTCGCAGTACTCCCCCGTGAGAAAGACTTCCTTGCCGTCCCGAAGGCATTTATACATGAAAGGCAAGGACCAGAGTTCATGCAGGAAAGCACTGCCCAATGGCCGGTAACGGCCCACAGGATAATGTTTCATGCACGAGTCAAATTCAAATAAGGAAAATGGTAAAGCTATAACCCCATGGACTAGCCATACAGCAGAATCGAGTTCTGCAACAGAGAACGGCAAAGGATCCACCTTTTCGATATGTAATAGAGTGTAAGTTGCATCCTTCATGGACATAAATTGCTGTTTATCAGTTAAGTTAAAAGGTAGAAACAAGGCAGAGGTGTCCAAAAAATGCCAAGGAACTTTACCTAACTTGAGCGTTTGTAAAGTCCATGCAAACTGCATAACTGAACGCAATTGATTCTGACCATGATATAACACAGAAACATCATCTTGTACAATATCAACAACAGAGGACACAATATTCTCTAAAGTGTAAATGCGAGAAGACAGGGTATTAATACTATTGTCAACAACAGCAAGCACCTTTTCCATATTTGCTTGATCTATTTCCCGAAGACGGGAAGCAGCTTCCATTTGTGATAGCTTCCAGAGTTCATTATATGTTTCATAAATGAATCTCTTAGGTCGGGGACCACGAGGTCCCAAAACAAAGTCGGACAGATCAATATTGCCTGTAAGGAGGGACAAATGTTGTTTAACAGAATCAAGGGACGAATGTTGCAGCCATTGTTTGCATAATTTACCAACAGAGTATGTAGTGACAGTACGGGCATCAGTAAACCTCGGATCAGGCCTATTCTGTGTGTAGCTAGCACCAGTATCATGAAAACGCATTTGACATGCATTAGATGATATAGGCCATATTAACCAGGGTGACTGAACCAGCTCAGAAACATTAAACGAATTATTTTGTAACATTGCCTGCAGGGACACGAGGGACATATTGAATCGTGAGCTTTCATTTGGAAAACTCGACAGGGATGGTATTGATGGCGTATTCAATTGTTTAGTGGTTGCTAAGCCCCAACATGTAGTCTGATAGATGGAAGCATTTATGAACATAATTTGGGTAGGGATGAGGCACGCACGATGCAACGCCTCGGTTCCCTGTACCTGCCATGGCTTGGAGCCCCAAATAGATTTTAAATCCACTATATTATCCCAGTACTCATAACCACCCACAGCTAAGGCACTTAGAAAGGAACCTGAATAAAGCAATTTGGTGTGTGTTAACATAATTTTCTGAGTTGATGTGTTATTTAGTCTAAAATAATAGGATGCAGGGTTCGACCGATTAAAATCAGTGAAATAATTAAACTTATTTCGAAGAGTTTGAGAGCTACCTGGCAAGGGGTTTGGACAATGTTCCCATTGGGTATAGTTAACAGTACTACGCAGGGCACTGGGCTTATGGAGAAAATGATTACCCCAATGTTGGTAACAATACAAATCGGCGTAATTAGCAGAATTCATATATAAATCTTCAGCATTAAAAGATGCATAATATTTTAAATCGGCAAACAATGCTTCAACGGCATGCACATCCCAATCATCAGAATGAATATTATTTTGTACTACATCACCCATTGAAACACGAAGGACATTAGGTACATTAATAATTTCCGTCGGACCATGGATTTGATAGTTCACTGCATCCCATACGATGCCATCAGCAACTGGGAAAGCTGAAATGTTCACAAATGTGTGGTCACGCTTCATGATGTGAGACGAGGAATGAGGAGCCAAAGTTCCAGAAACATAGTCTACAGCAGAGCGTTCAGGTAAATAGTGACCATTGATTAGTAGAAAAAACACTGTGACAAAGCCAATGGACATGAACAAAAATATCAAGAAAAGTACCAACCAGATGTATGTCCAGGGGGGAATCAAAAAATTGTCTCTAAACCAGGATATAAAAATGCTGAACTTGGATGGAACTTTTGAAGATGTGGAATCCGAATCAAAGGAATAACGAGTCGGGCTCAGTGGCGTTGTTGGTTGATGTGCCACCGATTCTGATGCAGGATAAGTATACTCGTCCTCGTTGATATTGGTGGAGAGTTGGGGATCAATCATAGTTTCAGGCAAATCAACCATCTCAATTACAGCATCAGCGATAGTTCGTGCAGATGGACTATGAACATATGTCCGATAAATGGCAGGACAAGAGACCGCTGGTGTGACACTATTCAGGATCGGCCAGGCGCTGTAGCTTGACATTTTCAACTGAGATGTATCTGTTCTCTTTGCGACCAGGAAGCGGTGGTAAAATGACTGTACGTGTTCCCTTCAGGCCAAGAACTGGAACCGGTGCACGAAAAGAGGGGCCAAATTCTTTTTTGTTTTCAACCTTCTCTCGAACCAGTTCTCCAATTTTCGGAAGCCAGCCGGCTACCGGAATCTGCAACGCAGGATCTGTGGCTGAAGGTAAATGTGTAGTTGCAAGTTTGTCTCGGGCTTCTTGTAAGTCCTGTAACATAGCAGAATGGTTATCTACATCAAACTTGGCGGATTGCGCCGCGATGTCTGGACCCTCAAGGTCAGGCACAAACATTCTTATGCCAAAGAGCATTTCGTATGGGGTCCGCCCACCCAGAGGTCTTCTAGGGAGATTATTAAGTGCACGCTGAACGGTATACAAATGGGCCAGCCAGTTCCTGCCAGTACCTATAACCCTAGCTGTTAAGGATTGCTTTAAGTCACGGTTCATTCGTTCAACGATAGAGTTGCCCTCAGGCCTATACGGAGACGAAAATTTCACCCGCACCCCAAGCGAAGCCATTGCATCCTTGTAAGCCCTAGAGGCAAACGCTGGACCTTGGTCCGAATGGAAGGTGCCGCATGCGAAAATTCCCACAAAGACACGCAAATCCCTGATTACATTTCGGGCGTCAGCACTCCGTTGTGGCCAGACCCAGAGAAACCGTGTGCACGAGTCCACTGCCACTAAGATGTATTTATAAGCAGTATCTGATGAGAATGGACCGCAGTGATCCAAGTAAACACACCCAAAGGGTCTGTTAGCAATGCAGAGCGGTGTTTGTGGTGGACGTGTTACCGTGGAAGGCTTAATCTGTTGACAAACGTCGCAAGAAAGCACAAAAGCACGGGTGTCTTTATATAACCCACGCCACCAATAACGCTGCTGCAAGATGGAAACCGTAGCTGACACACCTGCATGAGCAGAAGCCATGCCTTCGTGTGCAGCTGATATCAAGGCACTCCTGCGGTCCGCGTTGGGGATCAGCCGATCTCCAACGTCAGGTATAGTTACATAAGGAACCTGATCGGGACTTAATTTGTAAGAATACTTGGAAGGGAAACCTGTAGGGTAATTATCACCTTCCTTGGTTGCAGCAATAGCTGCTAGAATAACAGGGTCTATTTTAGACATGGACCTGGTAACCGCTGCTACTGAACACGTGACTACTGCTGAACGGGCAGCTTCATCTGCCAGATCGTTACCAATAGCGTGTGCGCCCACCCGCTGATGGCCTAAGGTGTGAACCACCTGTGTGAGGGGCAGACGTTGTTGCAATTCTGCCACTCGAACCCAAAGCATTTTATGCTTGATTGTGCTCCCTTTTGCGTCCTTGTAGTCGTTTTTCGACCAGAAAAACAGATTGTCATTGTAAGATTGTACACAGTAAAAAGAATCACATACAATAAGAGTGGTCTCATCCTGAGAAGCGAACTCAAGTGCAAGTAGTAATGCATGCAGCTCGGCCAATTGTGCGGTACTATCCCCAAGTGTGCGTGTGTGCACTACAGTGGATTTGAACTTGCCATCCACAAAGGAACCCGCAACAATAGCACATGCAGCTGAATAAGCGTGCTTGGACCCAGTGGCCGGTTGCGCCGAACCATCGGTGTAGATCACACATTTGTAATCCTCAAGCGGTAGTAAAAATAAAGGAGGAGGATGAACGAATTCATACTGCAAAAACTCCTGAGTCTGAAGAGAAGAATCAAATACAAAAGTGACGTCCGAAGACGTCAAGGATGTAGCCCATTGTATCCAACGGGGATGCATTGCTTTTGAGTTCGGTACACTTGCCTTTGTTACTGCCTCTAGGGCAGGACAGGGTGTTACCACCAGAATCCGCTTTCCCTGTGCTAGTGCGCGTTCTTTCAGAATCGCCATTTGCACTGCAGTTAGAACTTTTTCGACAGATGTAAAGCGCAATTCAGCGGAAGTGTACAGATGTGACTTGTATGCGATGGGTACTGTATCACCTTCATTAAAGGTTAAATAGGTGAATCCCACCGCCCCCGGAATTATTCTAATCACCAGGTTTGTGTGGTTATCACGAGTCGAAAGATATTTAGACTCCAAAAGGTCTGTCTGCAAAGACTGCAGAATTGAGGTATGCTCAGGCAGCCAGCAAGACCTTGAATAAGTAGGTTGTATCAAAGCATACAAAGGCTTGATACGCTGGGCATATTCGGGAATGTAAGTACGCCCGAAATTCAAGAAACCCAGCAAAGACTGAAGTTTCTTCAGAGTATTTGGGGGCACAAATGTGCACATTTTTCCAAGAAATGGGGGGCTAAGCCCTTACCTTCGTTATTGAGCTCATAGCCCAAGAACAGAACAGTAAATTCAGCAATGTGTGACTTAGCAAAGTTAAATTTGTAACCCTGCTCCGCAAATTCAAGAATAATGCGGTCCACACGGGACAGATGCTGATATAACTCGTCGTCTGTCAGATAGATGTCATCAACGTACGAACATGCGTCTTGATCAATGTCATTTAACAAAGAAACAACACGGGCGGCGAATATACCCGGACTATTTTTGTAGCCCATGGGTAATCGCCGGAACTGGAATAATTTACCACCGGATGTGAATGCGGTCCACTGACCACTCTCCGGGGCTAGGTTGTGCGTGTAGAAACCGTTTGAAAGGTCAAGTGTCGTTTTGTATTTTTTACGAACAAGACTGTCTACAAGCGCAGAACTGTGTGTATTTTGCACCGCAAAGTTCCGACAATGAGTATTTAAATGCCGGTAATCCAAAACTAAGCGGTACGATCCATCGGGTTTAGAAACCACGAAAAGGGGATTGTTCATAGGTGATACGCATGGTTCGATTACTCCCTGATATTCCAACTGTGTCAGAATTTCGGAGACGGGGCCTTTTGCCTGCCGTTTGATGGGATATTGGGGTTGTGGCTGCGGTAGTGACCGCAAAGGTATTGCATGAGGAGGTGATTCTTCATCCCATCCCACATGGTTGCGGTATAACGCTGGTGCCAGGTACACAGCCCACTCAGCTGCAAGTGCTTCAGCTTTGTCTTTTGGGACATGCCTTGAAAAGCTTGGAAGGATTACCTCCTCTCCTTTATGTGCAGCTAAAACGAATGGGGGTGGCCAATCCACCTCTGCTAACAAAATGTCATATGAAGAGGTTAGATTTTCCCAAAAAATCCCTTTTATTTCACGCGGTATGTCACCTTCAATTTGTATGACTATATTATATAGTCTGTCAGGGGGTGCCACTCTCGTGTCAGCTGTCTCTACAGTAACGAATGTTTTAGTTGCTGTCGCCTCCATATGAGGACGTAGCGCCTCCCGCACTATGGTAACTTCCGCGGCGCTGTCTAGGAGGGTCACTGCCCACGTCCAATTCTGGAGTCTCGTTCTCACGGTCTGAGGCATATTTCGCTGTGACAGCGGCAACCTTTTTCTTCTGAAATTGCGGTCGAGGAAGATGAAAATCTTCTGCTTTCCCTCTGACTTGTTGTCGAGGTTGGTCTCGCTCCTGGGGAGCCTCTCGGCCCCTTCCTCTATCTTGCCGTCCTCCTCCACCAGCCTGTGACGACGTCTGGGCCTGTGAAGAACGAGGAGAACGCGTATCAGAGCTCTGAAACCTTTCTGGTGATTTAATCCTTGACCTATCACGTAAATCATAAGTACGTTCAGAAGAAACCGAAACTGGGGAAGCGCCTCTCGACCCCGGCTTCTTTTGTTGCTTACCCTGTTTTTTCTGTCTCCAACTCTTTTTAGTGAAGACTGGTTTATCATCTTTCTCAGATGCACTTTTTGTTTGTATAACTTGTGTTTGCGATTGAGTCTGCATTTTTACAAAAGGCTTGTTGCCTAGGCTATTTCTTCCAATTGTTTTATAAGCCCGGGCTATTATTTTCGGTAATTCGCGAGGCCTGTCCAACTCTGGGACCAAAGCCAAAGCATTCGCTACTTGAAAGTTCATAGCATCGCCCTTGACATTTCCAAGGATCAGCTCAGCTACTACATCAAACACTCCCACTAGTCTCATCCCTAATTCCACAGCCGCTTCAGGGCCATGTTCATCCTGTACTTTTTTAATTACAGAGGGTAGAACCGTCATGGAAGGAGTTCCAAAACATTTTGAATAAACTGCTGCGAATACCTTACCCCAGTTTTCACATGATGTCAAATCGGGGATTATGTCTTTTGGCAAACTTATCGTGAGGATGCGGTGTTTATCTACTGGGGATGTATGTGGAAACACTGCTTCTATCTGATCGAACTTTTCAGCAAGCCAGTAAGGATAGTCGTCCTTATTTTGTGGACGTTTGCCCATCACAGAATTTACCATGACAGGACTTATAGTCACTCCAGCTGCAATAGCTGGTTGGCCTGCGACTACAGGAGCAGCTCCATGGAGGCTACCTGTAACGTATGTCACCAAGGCTCGATGCACTCGCACCAATTCGGTATGCATAGTGCGCAGTTCCGCTAGCGGTAATGCCAGATAATTTGGATGCGGGGTATACCCGGCCAATACAGGCCAAGTGGCCCCCTGAATTGATAAGGGGCCTAAACGAACTGCGGTAGTTGGTTGTGGTAGGGCGCCATTGAACCAAACACGGTGCTGCCAAGCCGTGAGAGGCACTTCAAGAGCAGTATAGGGTCGATAGGCAGCAGGAACAGCGGTGGGCTTATATTCATGAAACAGCTTGTCACCTGCATCCACCGCTTCAAAAGTGATCCAAGTGTAAAACACTTCAAAGTGATAAGCCGGATCGGCTTGAACCACAAAGACCAACTCGACCCCAGTATCGGGCACTCCATACACAGCTAAGTGGTCTCGGAGTGCTCCTCGACTATGTGCAGCTATCGCCACACCAGCCATGACTAAACAATTATATTCGACAACCTAACAGGGAGCACAAAAATGGGTCTGCTAACTAACCTTTTTTAATAACTTCAAGCTTGAAAGAACCTATAAAACATTCAATATAGGAGGTATCACCGTCACATACGCCTCCGGAAGCGTACGCGAGGGGTTTGTGGACAAGCACAAGCACTACTCAAGCGTCTCGCAGATAAGCTGCCCCACGGTGGTCGCGCCATGTCATAAGGTTTCTGCACATACACAGAGCTATGCACAGGAAAATGGGACCCCGGAATACAGTGGTTTGCCACCATATACCGTAGCACCCAAAAACCCCAACCCAACTAGCTTAGCATCCCATTAGCACCCAAGTACTAATGTTTGGACAACCCAGAACACGGTATCTTTATCTCAGGACTCGCAGAAGCAAGAACACTCTTTCGTCACTCACTCGTACTTGTCCACAAGGTGCGTAGTAAGAGACACTGGATAGGTTAAAATGTTTATTCCAACTTACGTGCTCTAATGTACAGTACACGTGTCAGTACTAATAGCATAATGCATATGACTAATATAAGCAGCATGGTTACAATTCCATAGAATACAAATGGGGAAAGCATCTCAGAGCTCAGTGGATAAACGTATAAATAACATTACCACCCTCCCCTTGCAGTAAGATAGTTTATTATAATAATAGAAGACCTCTGGGCTGTGACTAGCGAACCCCCATACCTCAGTCTCTAGATGCAGAATTACATCAGCAGGACATCATAGCTCTTCTCACTGAAAGGGATTTCTCCAAGTGTGTTAAGCGCTAGTAAACCACAGCATTAAAAGCATATCAAATCCTTCATGGCAATTGCACATAATGTTATGTCTGGGTGCGCGAGACTGGCCATATCAGGAAGAACCAAAATACATTGTTATGCGACCTTGTACATGTTTGTGCAGACTGAGCCCAAAAAGGTGAACAACAGAAAATGCAGACAGTGCAAAAGAACGTGGCACGAGCAAAGGGCGAGGAAGGCCCGGCTCAGTGTAACGTGCGCAAAGAAAAGCAGCATGGCAGCCAGGCCTAGGCCAAAATAACAAGGCAGGTAACAATCCACAAGACACTGAGTGACAATCTTGTGTTGGAGGGTGGCGCTTCGTTTAATAGGATGGGACCGCAAACTCACTACAGTTGACCCTGCTGTGGCACAGGACATGGTTGCACCACCCTGCTGGGCTGGAGAGCTTTACCCTTTAGTATAGAATAGAAATCTCCCATCTAGGGGACATCTGGGCAGGCAGTCGTTTACACATGTTTCAAGCACTATAGAAACATTACCAGCTCTTCTGCATCCCGACATGCCCATATTGGCTAATATCCCCTTAGATAAACAGATCCCTGAGTTCTGCCCCCTGAAGGCCCACATAAAGAACTATTCAGAATTCTCAAGGACTTCACCAATCCCAAATCCGGTGAGGCGTCTATTCTGGCCTGCCAGGACCTGGTAGAAGAGTTGGCAAATTTCTTTGATTATAAAATAATCAAAATCTACAACACCTTTGATAAGGAGAAGGGAGATGAATCAATAAGGAGTGTAGGGGGATGGAAAATACCTGTCCAGTACTACTGAAGGAGTTCACTATGGTAACGCATGAGGATGTCAGCACCTTAATAAATAGGGTTAAGTCAGGAACATCGAAAGACCCGGCTCCTCCCTATATTATGTCCAACCTGTCCTACTGCACAGCCTTCAATCTGTCACTGAACCTGTAATCAGTTCCAGTAAAATGGAAATCTGCGATTGTTAAACCTATCCTTAAAAAAACAATTGCAGATCCTAAAGAGCGAGGACATTTTAGACCGAACTCCCTACTTATTGATGACAGTCATAGAAGGCCAACAACAGTTTGACCCTTCCCAGTCAGGCTTCTGTGAATGGCATAGCACTGAGACAGCACTAGTGGAAGTACTAGACAATATAAGACTTTCTCTTGATGATGGACACTCAGCAATGTTGGTCCTATTGGATCTGTCAGCCGCGTTCAACACCATCTCCCATGTAGTCATAACTAAAAGACTAGAAGAGATTGGTGTTGGAGGGAAAGCCCTAGGCTGGTTAAGGAACTTTCTGAGTGGACGGACATATTCGGTGCAGTTAGAGTCCTATGTCTCACAAACCATATCCTTGGACAGGGGAGTGCCACAGGGATCGGCACTGAGTCCTACTCTTTTTAATATATGCGTGGCACCACTTGCACAAGTGGTAAAATCATATGGCTTCAATGTCATCTCTTATGCAGATGACACTCAGCTTGTCATCACAATGGGACCGAAGCCAGAAGATACTAAAGTAAGATTACAAGACTGCATGAATCATATTGCCACTTGGATGCAGCAGAATTGTCTGCAACTTAATGCAAGTAAAATAGAGGTCGTACTGTTTGGGAAAGCTCATGAGTTCTGGTCAGATGACTGTTGGCCCATAAGTCTAGGCTCAGTTCCCATTCCAAAGGCAATGGTAAGAAATCTAGGTGTAATAGTAGATGAGAAATTGTCAATGAGGGAACATGTAAACTACATCACAGGTGCATGTTTTGCCACTATGGGCCCCATGCATCAAACTGAAAACCGGTCGCAAACGGGCAGATTCTCAGAATCTGCCCCTTTGCGATCAGTATTTTGCATTTGGGATGCATCATCCCAAATGCAAAAATCGGAATTATGATTGCATTTAAGGAATCGCAAATTGCGATTCCTTAAATGCAATGCTAGAAGCAATTTAAAATAGCGAATTCGCTATTAGGGGTTGCAATTTACCGAAAAATAAAACAGGTCGGTAATTTGCAAAAACTTTGGAAAAATGCACTAAAGTGCATTTTTCAAAGTTACATGTCACACACACACATGCCCTTGGGGCATGTGTGTGCGCAACATGGGTGCACATTACAATTTCAGGGTGCAACAGGGTGTCCTTTGACACCCTTGCACCTTGAAATTGCATGCGCTATTTGTGAGTACCTAATGGGTACTCGCAAATTGCGCATGCAATTCCTATTCATTCCTATGGGCCTGTGGGCCCATAGGAATGAATGGGAAGCCATTCCTTAATTGCGACTCGCAATTTGCGAGTCGCAATTAAGGAATCTTTAGGAATCGCTATTTTTATAGCGATTCCTACATGCATAGGCTTTTGCGATTCTTTAATTGCGATTCCTTAATAATCGCAATTAAGGAATCGCAAAAGCCTACTTTGATGCATGTGCCAGTATGTGCGCTCTACGGAAAGTATTTCAATAGATTCCACTTCAAGCTAGAAAATTCCTAGTCCAGGCCTTTATTATTAGTCGCCTAGACTATGGAAACGTGCTAATGGCTTCCATGAGCGAAGGACTGTTTACTAAACTTCAGGTGGTCGAAAACACTGCAGCACGTTTGGTATGCCATCTTCCTTCCCTATCGCCTTCAGGACCCATCCTAAGAAGCCTACAATGGCTGCCAATAAAAAAGCATACACGATTTAAACTTCTCGGCCTGGCCCACAAATCTCTATATGGAAATGGTCCCCTGTATTTACAGAGAAAACATAACTTGTATGCTCCGACTAGGAACCTACGGTCCTGCAGGAAACATCTGTTACGTCCCCATCGGATTTGCACTGCCAGAAATGGGGGAGGATAATTTTCATATTTAGCCCCCCAATACTGGGTCAGTACTGATCACAGACATTTCAAAAAAGCTCTTAAAACATGGATGCTTTAACCTATCTTATTTCACTGTTAATATCCTTCTCCTGCTCCCGTCGGATGATTCTCATCAGCACCTTGAGACCCTTTCAGGGTGATTTGCAGCTCTTAATAAGCTCCAGATAATAATCTGTGTCATTAGACAGTACAGTGACTCGATCTGAACCATTTCCAACAGCCCACTCAACATGTGGCACAACACGAAGGTCAGCTTCCTCCAATTTGCTGTTAAGTTCTTGAACAATATGGCCTGTACCTTTTGAATATATCTCTGCAGGCACCAATGCCTCATTGACAATCATTCCACTTGCAATAATTGAAAATTCAGTGTTCACTGAAGCATCAGCAATGTTTTGGCGAGTTAACATCTCCAAGTTCCTCTTGTTCGATGTTGATGACCAGAATTTATCACATGCACAGGTATAGGTGTCGAATTTTTGATGCAGGCAAGGTCAGATGTTCCACTTCTAGACAATCGTCTGATTCTCTCACATTCTTTGACAGATAGTTCAAGATAACTGTAAAAGACAATGTGCAGTTCTTGCAAGGTGCACACTGACTTTGAACGACCACTCCGAAGATTTGCATAGATGAAATCTTGACAATTCACAATTGTGACATATAGTCCACAACAAAAGCAGTTTTCAATGAGGACACATTTTCAAATTTAAATTCTTCAGGTGAAAGTTTTTTTCGAGCTCTTGTACGAGTTTGTGTTTCACTGGTTTGTTTGCAGCATTTCTATCAAATAATGTGTTTGTTAGAAGAAGATCATGCGACGGAATGTCCTTGATAAATTCACGCCTTTATTTTTCTACATCCATCTCTCAATGTGCTTGCACAAGTTGTTTTTTTGTAACCTGTTTTGTAGTGGCTGGTTGGACAAAACTCTTACTATGTCAATTAAAGCTTGGAAGTTTAGCTTTAGTGATTATGTCAAACTGCTTTTTCTCTTCCAATACAAATCTCTCCTGCTTCAGTTGTGCGTATAGTTTTGATCCATGTTCCAGGACAATGTAGCAGACATGTCTTTATATCTTATCCACATATTGTTTGGTCACAAAGTTGTGTAGTTGCTCAAACTCAGTCATTTCAAAGTGGTTTCCTTGCTGCTGCATGAAATGAAGAAGGCTGTCAACATGTTAATTAAAACGTTCACCTCTCTGTCCCACAAGTTCGTGATGAGAAACAGTTTCACGGTGGTCCATTAATTTGGAATTTGTCGTCTCTCTGAAAACCTTGCAAATAGAAAGGACTTCATGGTAAACTAGCTGCCATTGAGCACCATACTCACTTTTATGTGTCTGACCAACAATTCCCTTGGAGCTTTTCTGTGATCTCTGGATCGTCTGTTCCAGTTTCATATCTGGAGCCAAAGCATTGAACCTTCCCTCTCTATCTTTCATCACAAAATGTCTTTGAATTAATTTTCTGTAGAGGTATGGTTTTTCCACCTCTAGCTTCTTCACTCTTTCCAAATACCAGGACCCATATCTCAGGTTTGTTCCATGTGAAAGAAAATAATCAGAGACATATATTTAAATTTTAAAAAAAACACAATGTCTCTGAGGCTTTTTTTAAACATTTTTCGCCCCAGAAAATGCAATCATAAAAACAATCACAACAACACTAGCTCATGCGGTGTGGATGGCAGCGGACCTACCGGAGGAGGCCTTGGCACTGCCATTGGACGCCGAAAAGACAGAATAGAGTGGGACTACCTATTTGCGGCGCTACAGAAATTTGGCCTCAGCGCGGATTTAATCTCTAAAGATCACTGGATCTATGATTCCCCCACGGCGCAGGTTAACTGCGGTGGCTTTCTCTCTGACCTCTTCCCGGTCTGCAGGGGAACACGTCAGGTTGTCTTCTCTCCCTTCTGCTGTTCATCTTCACCATGGAACCCCTAGCGGCGGCCTTGCACCAGTGAGATGGGATCATGGGCATACCCACTCCAGGTGGACCCTCAACACTATACTTGTAGGCAGCCGATATTCTGCTCACTCTTTCGGCACTGCCCTCTTCCATCCCCACAGTTTTGGAGATCATTGAAGCATTTGCAGTCATATCTGCTAATAAAGTCAACAGGGGTAAAAGCGAGGTCCTCCCGCTCTCAAGAGTTACCACCTGTGCTGCCATCGCAGGATTCCCATTCCAATGGAAAGATGCCCTTCTCAAAAATCTGGGCATCTATGTCAATAACGGCTGGAGCACATGATGGAGGATAACCTGGACCCGCTCATGGAGCGTATGTGGCTAGACTTTGACAAATGGTTGCACCTTCACCTATCCTTCTGGGGCTGCACTCAGGCGGGAAAAATGGTGACCCTCCCTTGCTTCAACTACATACTGGGCATGCTCTCCCTGCTGATGCCGGTCTCAAAACTCTGACAAGTGGATAAGTCCATCAAGGCCTTTGTCTGGGGGCCAGCAAGACCCCATTTGGCCATCAAGAAACGTATTGCCTACAGGATCCTGGAGGGTCTGGGCCTCCCGTCCGTGGAGCACTATTGCATGGCTCTCCACCTAGCACAGTTGGTGATCATGCACGCCCAGGTTCAGGATCCCCCGTTATGGGTTACGATTGAAAACCAGCTTGTCAACGACTCGCTTAGGCTGATCCCCCTCTACCTGCCCGAACCCACCAGCACTGGGGCCCTGAACCCTGTGGTACAGGCACTGTACAGAACCTGGACATGAGCCCACAAGCTTTTCTCGGTGGATGCATACCTCCATGACAAAGCACCCATCTGGCACAACCATGGCATACTCATTGGCGGGGCTTTGCTTAACTGGATCCCTGTAATAAAAGGATTCTTCGAGAGGCAATCCGGTGAGTAAATAATGATTTATTTCCAGTTCATAAACACCCACAGCCGGGCGCTCCGCTGCGTACTCAGGATCTCCACCAACTGATTCACGTTGGTAGAATCCTGGCACGCATCGTTCTGCACCCGATCGTGGACCGGAGTTTGAACAGACACATGCAGCACGAGACACTCTCGTGCCGGTAGCACGAGAGCGCTCCTAGAACACATGTACATAATACTACAACTTCTCTCTTTCCACCAAAATAAACGAGGAATAACTAATCACAATAAACAAGAACCTTGAGAGAAAACAAGTCATCTAATATACAACATTGTAATAGAAAAAGAAAATCATTTTCTTATGTCAAAACATAGTCATTAAATTTAACAGGCAATTTTCTTTGACGGGTGCTCAAATCAACATGTGAAGAAGATGCGAGTCCAGTCATATCAAAAGAAGCAGAATCATGCAAAGTATTATGCGTATTAAAACACTGCCCTACAGTAGACTTTACTGAATCCTCTTGAGGGGAAAACGAGGAAATAACAGAAGAAGGATCACGCAACCAGTTTGTCCAGTCGCATTGTTCCACCTCCTGTTTGGATAACTTGAGTAAAGAGGCAACTTGTGAGTCAGAAAGCCGCACAAGTGATCTCTTGTTCCACCATCCCCTAGAACCAAGTAGCGCTGAGCCTTTGCTCACATTTGTGACTTGTACAGGTGATGAAAACTTAGACTGCCCCTTAGACACCTTTTTGGGATTTTTAATAAGAACCCAATCATTGAATTTCAAACTGGTATTGTTAAACATTTTCCCTTGATCATGAACAGATTTCATGTAACCTTGTTTTTCTAAAACACGAGACACAAGATTTTTATCAACAGGTGTACCTTTGAAATGTTTATCTTGCAACCAATTGGGACACAAAATAGTGTGAACATTTCTACCTCTCAACAGAGAAAAAGGTGGAAGACCAGTGGTGCAATGTGGCGAAATGTTGTATGACCACAATTTGTCATCAAGGAAATCTTGAACATCCTTTCCTGAGGAAAGGGCTGCTTGAATGGCATCCTTGACTAATCTGTTTGCCCTTTCCACCAAGCCATTAGAGGATGGCGAATATAAGGCAACCTTGAAATGATTAACATCCTTCTCTGCTAAAAATGCAGAAAATTTCTGAGAAATGAAATGTGAACCATTGTCAGTAACCATAATGGAAGGTGAACCCTCAATGGAAAACACCTTCCTCAGAAATGTGATGGCATTAGTGGAACTGGGTGAATCACAAAACATATGATAAATCCATTTAGAATGATAATCTATCAACAAGATCAAAAACTTTAAGTCATGAGATAAAAGGTCATAAGGACCCGAGAAATCTACTCCAACCTTGTCCCAAGGTTTGTTCGGAAATGGAACAGGGTGTAAGGGCGTGTTCATGACTTTCCATTTCTTGTCTGACAAGAGGCATTCTGGACATGAATCAATATGAAACTTGACCTGGGCTTCTAAAGATGGCCACCAATAATACAACTTAATGAGTTGTGAGGTTTTTGAAATGCCTAAGTGACCATGATGTGCGCATTTAATGATATCTTCTCTAAACTTGAGGGAGGAACAAAAGCATCGTGTCTCATAACCATACCATTGACCAAGGAGAGTTCAGAAGCAACCATGGAAAAGGCCTTTAACTCATTACCAAGTTTCCTGCTTTCAGGCCAACCTTTTACAATATATTCCATGACAAGTTTAAGAATATCATCACTGCCATAAGCTTCAAGCCATGCTTGTTCAGAAATATTTGGGCATTCTCTAACAGCATCAAGTGCCGCTACCACACACTCTGTATCTTCAATACTCTCAACATCTGAAATATCCTGAAATGCCATGCGAGAAAGACAATCAGCCCGGAAATTCTTTCCACCAGAAATATGCTTGATGGAAAAATGAAATTCTTGCAATTTTGAAAGTAATCTGACCAACCTGGCTGAGGTCCTCCCAAGCCCATTGCCACTGAGTAAATGTGTAAGGGGTTTGTGGTCAGTGAACAATTCAAATTCACGCCCCCAAATGTAATTTCTAAACTTCTCAATTGCCCAAATGCAGGCGAGCGCCTCGCGTTCAATTGTACTGTAATGAGTCTCAGAAGACTTAAGCATTCTTGATGAAAATGCTATAGTGTGCTCCTTTCCAGCGACCCACTGACCAAGAACTGCACCCAACCCTGTAAGGCTAGCATCCACCATGATAAAACACTTCGAATCATCTCGAAAAGCATGAAGTGCAGGTGCTTCAACAATGAGTTTCTTGGTTTGATCAAATGAAGATGATACTTCATCAGACCAAAGAAACTTTGATCCTTTGCGCAATAAGGTACGCAAAGGCTCAACAGTTTGAGCGTATTCCTTAACAAAGCGGGCATAGTACTCCGCCAATCCCAAAAATGATCGAAGAGAATCCTTGTCTTTAGGGGGAACAGCATGACTGATGGCCTTGATAAGTGATAACTTTGGTTTGATTCCTTGAGATGACAAAGTATGGCCTAAGTAATCCAACTGTTGTGTGCCAAATTGACATTTATCAGATCTGATGGTCATGCCTGCATCATTCAATTTGGTTAATACACAAGTAAGATTTTTTAAATGTGTTTCCCAATCATTGGCAAAAACAAGAATGTCATCTTGATAGGCCTGAACTCCCGGCGTGTCTTGAAAAAGATTGTCCATCATTTTCTGAAACACGCTGGCCGCGGAGGCCAGGCCGAAGGGAAGTCTGAGATATTTGTAGACCCCAAAGGGTGTAACAAAAGTAGTCAGATCCTGTGAATCTTTTGTCAATTGAATCTGGTGATAAGCTGAGCGCAGGTCTATTATGGAAAAGAATTTGGCACCCCCCAAACTGGCCAGAAGTTCATGGATTTTGGGGAGGGGATGACAATCGATTAAAATGTGTTTATTTAAGGTGCGTAAGTCCGCACATAACCTGACCTCGCCAGATTTTTTCCGGACAATAACGATGGGAGAAACCCATTCTGAAGAGTCACATGGTGCAATGACCTCTTCATCACATAACTTCTTTAGTACTGACTTAAGTTCATCCCTGGCACTAAGGGGTAAAGGGCGAACCTTATGTACAAAAGGTTGAACATGAGGCTTAAGTTTTATTTGATGTTGAAATCCCTTGACAGTGCCTAACTTGTTGGAAAACAAATTGGGAAACAAGTCCAAGACTTTTTTGACGTCATGTGAATGATCAATGATATTGACACAATCCAATGTGCTTTCTTCATTTTCTGACCAACCAGCTGGGGAATAACCTTGAGGAAGATCACCAAGCACAATTGGATTATCTGACCCAGGAACAAGGCGCAAACCCATTCTAGCAAGGTCCTGCCAGCCAACTATATTGCGTCCTCTGACTGCAACATAAACTTTTGTAAAAATTGACCTTCCTAGACATTCTAACCTTGAATTAAAGTAACCCATCATTTCTATATCAAATTCTCCAAATGCTTTTGGATTGATATCTGTTTTGGTCAACCCAATAGAACCTTGCCATTTTTCAAGAAACATGACATCAGATAAAATAGTTATAGGTGAACCAGAATCTGCCATAATTGGAATCTCAATTTTTCCAAATAATGCAACACCTAATGGACCTTTGACATAGTGGGGATTGAAAACCGAATTGCATTCAATTGAAACAATCATGTCATGAAATTGGTCAGTACAATCTTCAAGAGATTCTGTAAATTCCACACTATTGACTCTGGTAGGTCTCTTGGCAGATCTGCAAACACCTTGAAAATGTCCGATTTTCTTGCATAACACACATTTCTTTTCTGAAGCGGGACACATAGGATAGTTACCAAGATGTGATCTGGAACCACATCTAAAGCAAATAGTGTTCCTTTTTTAAAAGGTTGTTTATAAGATTTGATCACATTAACAGCATTAACGGAATTTCCCGGATCAAATGAAGTTGACTTGAAAGAGTTGATGGATTGATCTTGTTGAAGAACTTTAGAGGTAACAATAGACCTCTCAATGCTCTTTGCGATATCAATTGTGTCTTGTAAAGATGGTTTTCTGCAGCTGAGAAGACGCTCTTGTATTTTTCTCGAATAGCAAGAGAAGACAAATTGATCACGTATGTAGATCTCTGGATCTGACTCAAACTCACAAGTTGATGCAAGAACTCGTAATGCAGCAATATACTCATCGACTGATTCATCCTCGCGTTGTTTTCTTCTGTTAAAGTTATGTCTTTCAAGCATTATGTTTGATTCTTGGTCATAGTGTCTTGCCAGGCGAGATAAAGCTTCTTTATAGGGATTCCAATGATCTCCATCCCCAGCTTCACCAGGGGGAGTGGGAAACTTAGGTAAATTTTCAAACACATGCTGTGCTGCAAGTCCCAAACATCCGTAAAGGATTGCAACCTTGCGAACAGGAGAAAATTCTACAGCGTCAATGGCAACAATATGATTTTCAAAAGCTTTAATCCATTGACGCCAAGGAATATTGGGTTTACCTGGGTGTTGTAAAAAGGAGGAGGTTGAGCAAATTGCTGAGAAGTAGCCATGACTCTTAGTAAGTAAGTAATAAATAACAATAAACAAGTAAAATATGTTTGTACTCTTAATTTGTTTAAATGTATTAAACATTCAGTAAGTATACTAATAAGCTTTTGAAATGTATATCAAAGAAGGTGAGCCTATCACCGAATATGAAGGCTCAAAGATGAGAAAACTGGTGAAAAACAGGTTAATAAGGTGAGCCTATCACCGTGTGTGAAGGTTCAATTGTGAAGACGCTCTAATTAAAGGTGTGCCTGTCACCGTGTAAGCAAACAGGCTGGATCATACCTGCGTGTGAATAAGGTGTTAAGGATCCGAAGACTTGAAATGTAGCCCAAACAAAGATGGCCGCCGCCGACGTGATGACGCTGAGGGGGCGGGGCTATGATGACATCACACAGCAATGATGACGCTGGAGAGGCGGGGTAGTACCGCAACTCGGAGTCTCCTTAAATTCACCGAAGAAGGCGTAGGAGAAGCGGAGATCCGTTCGTCGCTGAAGTTGCAACTGTCGAGTAATGAAGAGCAGGGAGCAGCAACGCTTCATGAAGTTTTAAAAGGAATTTGGCTGGTGGGTGCTGGATGCGTGGAAGGACTCCCGATCGTCGCCAAATGTAATAAAAGGATTCTTCGAGAGGCAATCCGGTGAGTAAATAATGATTTATTTCCAGTTCATAAACACCCACAGCCGGGCGCCCCCGCTGCGTACCAGGATCTCCACCAACTGATTCACGTTGGTAGAATCCTGGCACGCATCGTTCTGCACCCGATCGTGGACCGGAGTTTGAACAGACACATGCAGCACGAGACACTCTCGTGCCGGTAACACGAGAGCGCTCCTAGAACACATGTACATAATACTACAATCCCCCTGGCACACGGCAGGCATCCATACCTTGACACACCTGTTCTCATGGGGTGAGCTGTCCTTCGCGGTGTTGCGAGAAGAATTTGGCTTGCAACACATTGCTACATGCAATTGAGCCACTGCCTAACAAGCAGACTAGGCCCACAACCCTGGTCTGTCCCTCCATTCCCAGTGCTTGCATACCTTAATACATGGGGGCAATTTAAGGGTGTAATGCTTGGGTTATATAATCTCTTGATTCGTCATCTCTACTCATACCCGCAAGCAGAGCACCTCAGGGTGAACTGGCAGGCCTGTTTCCAGGTTAAATGAGAAGAGGAGGACTGGGTAGAGCTACTGAAGAACTTGGGACAGGGGACCCGGGAAGACCGGATGAAGTACAGTCTTTTTAAGATCCTGCAGGGCTGACACTGGACGGCGGCACAGCTCAGCGGGCCTGCTGCCTCACTCCTCCTGTTGGAAAAGTGATCATGCGTCCTGTGACATGGTGCACCTCGCAGCGGAGTGTCCCATTGTCTGCCCCTTCTTGGCCACAAGGAGGTCCACATTGGGGGAGACCATGGATATCCCCACTCCACTTTCGAAGCTGCTTCTCCTGCATGGCCTGATGGAACTCCCCCAGTTAACACACCACGCTCGCCGCTTACTCACCACCGCCCTCACAGCGGCCAAAATCTGTACCCTATGACACTGGCGCACTCTGCAGGTCCCAACACATGAGGAATGGCTCGCAGCCATGTTCAGGACTGCATCCTATGAGAAGGGGATCTATAACTTAATGGATAGGGCTGACGAGTTCCTTCTTGTCTGGTCCCCTTTCCTAGGAGGAAACTGACGTCTTTACCATCGCCACTGCCATTGTCTGTTTTGCTCCTCTCTCTTTTCTGTCTTCCCCCCATTCCCTGCTTCCTTTCCTTTACTCCCCCCTCTCTTTGATTCTTTGTTTCACTGTTGCATTGGTTATGCCCCTTCTCCCTCGGATTTACATTTACCACATTTGACAATTGTATCTCTCTCCTGTACCCCCTTTGATTGTACATGATATTGCTCCCCTTGGCATTTGTGATTTCAATAATTACAACACAATCAACAACCACAAGAGGGCCTTGCACTCCACTCCAACTGAAGAGCCTAAAGCTCCAGCTAGGTATTCTTTTAAAATACAGTAAGTTCTCTTGGGGTGAGAGGTTTAATGATCAAGGAGACTTACCGTGTTTTTTAATGCAGGAGGGACTTTTGGACTGCCTGCAGCCCCAGCAACTTAAAAGACATGGTGGTGCCCCTCCCTATTCTCAGGGCACCACCAAACTCAAACAAATATAAAAAAATATTCCTTCAAAGTGAGAAGTGAATAATAAATGAGCAGCTCCGGCCGCTCATTTATTATTCACTTAAGTGCAAAAATTACCCTGTGCTTCCAGGTGCCGACCTGGGACACCCATATTTTATTTTTATGAGGGGGGCAGGGTACTTGATTCTGTTGTTGCTGTGGGTTTAGTAGATACTGATGGTGTTGGTTGCTGCTGCAGAGACTGCAAGCCAACAGCACTACCTTATCTGAAGGTTAAGGCTGCACTTCAAATCTTCCGCCATGGGCTCGAATTTGCTGTTGTTCTTCTTGATCACTCGCTTTACTGATGATCCAAGTCTTGTAAACTAAGACACCCATTTCTGTAAAAAGAATGAAAGTGGCCAGAGCTTTGCTGTATTGTGGATGTATTATTGTGGCACAGATGTACTCTTTGAAGGACACAATGTCTTTTTGCAGCATTTGATTAGCGGTCATGCGATTAGGGTTGAAGCGAAGGATTAAGGTTTCCACCAAAGAAGCTGCTTCTTCATTGATATTGGTGAATGTTTGTTCCACATTTTTCAAATGATCCTGTAGCAGATGCAACAACAGGATGGGTTGGCTCTTGGTACTGTCCTTCTTGCTGACTTCCAGTGTCATAATCTCAAAAGGAAGGTGAATTTGTATCAGGCACTCCACTAGCTCCCATTTTTCCACCTCTATAGTCATACCTTTGCCAGTTGCATTCCCACTCCTTTGAATTACATAATTGTCGATAGACTTGTACTGCTCAAACATACGCTGCAGGATGTAGTAAATTGAGTTCCAACGTGTCGGCGCCTCCTGTTTAAGGGCTTTACAGGTAGTTTATTAGCACGCAGAATGATCCTCAACTGCTTCCGGGCTTTGAACGAATGACTAAAATAAGTGCATATTCTTCTGCAGCTGAACATTAAGCTGCTGACTATGTCTTATTTTTTGAGACAGTCCTCCAAAATTAGGCTGATGCAATGCGCTAAACATAGGGCTCTGAACTATCCACCACCAACCATGGCTTTGACTATATTACTGCCATTGTCAGTGGCACCATATCAAATTCTGAATCTCTGGGTTGAAGCCATTCATAGACCTTGGTATAAAACTCATCCAAGATATTGGCAGCTGTATGCGATTTCTCCATCGTGAGCATCGCAACTGTAGCATGCCTCTGAATGCCCTGAGAACTATCTTCAGTGGTAAGATCAGTGGTGAGCCTTTGCTTAACTACAGGAAAGAGATCCAGTGTGCAGTGATGCACATGTAATTTGTTGCTTGATAAATGGTCCACAGGTTTGCAGCACTTCACGATGCAGCGCCAGCACAGCAACTGTGGCAAAATAGGTATGGCTGGGAACCTCCTTTTGGTCAGAGGGCCTCCAGAAATTCCATAAAAGAAAAAGGGAGGAGGTCACACACTAGCATTTTAGCCTAGTTCCCATTGTAGAATTGGGTTTTTTCGTGGGTTTGGTAGTATGGCAACTCCATTGTAAATGCAGCCTTAACAGTATGCTGTTTTTATTATGGTACTACTGCCATAAACAATCTATGGGTACTAGCAGCAGGTAGACTGCTTGGGTGCTTTGGGGATGAAGTTGCTGTATCCCGCTATGCCTTGTACCATGTAGAGGTTGCTGCAGGTGAGGATTGCACACTATGGGGGAGACTCACAGGGCTGCTTTGCGTAATGCTGCTGTTGGCATCCTCTTCTTTCTCATCACTCCCTTCTAGCATTTCAACTGCTTCCTCTCTCTCACCACTTGCAGCTATGTTTTTAAGGTGCTCTTTCCACATGAATGTGTGTTGTTGTTTCAAATGGGACAGTTGGCCTCCAGTACTGTAGTGCCCATCTGGCTTAATACGACTAAACATTCTTGTGACAAACGGAGCATAGTGCAATGTTATCCTGATGCTGGCTAAGCATAAAGAAGTCCCAAACTGGGGAGGAGAGCTTACGTACAGTGTCAAAGCCTGAAGAACTGGAGTGAAGCTAGGTAGTTGTGTTGTTTACGTTTCTGTAGGGTGTGCTACTACTGTTGTAGGGATGGTGGCTACAGGGTTCTGGGGTTGTGCACATACGGGAACTGGCAGTATTGGTATGACCACATGCCTTGGAGTAGGTTGAATTGAGGGAGCCATACTTCCTCTGTGACACTCTCCCCACTGACGATCTTTGGGGCATCATTATCATCACCTTCCTTACTTGCAAGGCTTTTGGAAACCTTCCTTTTTCCTTATTTTTTACAGGGGGTCACGGACTCAGCTGGGGTCCAGCCCATGTCCAGATCACTAGAAGAGGGAGTTTGAGAAGATATTGGTGTACTCTTTCTTTTCCTTGCTGGAGATTGTGAAGCCAATGGGGGAAGAGCAGTCTTCTCAACAAAATCCTGCTCAGCAGGAAGCTCAACCTTCTGTTCTGCTCGTACTTCTGGAAGATCTGTTGCTGACTGCTGCTCCTGTTGACTTTCCTGAGAAGATTCAATTTGGGGCCGAAACAACGTTATTTCAAAGTCACTGCTCTCCATGACTGCAGTCACTGCAGTGCTGAGAGAAATGGGCTTAGGCTTTGGTGGTGATGGTGCCGTTGACGTAAGAGTGATCCTCCCAGCCTCTTTCTGGCCAGAGGGGGGTGCAGCAGGTACATAATGTTTACTGAAAAAGGATGAGGGCGTAATGCCAGTGGTGGCAACAGGCTTCTTATTCTCTCCAAAGGCCATTTTCTTGGCAGAAACCTCCTTATTTGAGGCCATCTTATTAGAACTAGCTGTTGGCCCTTAGCACAGCAGCAGCAGTTAGCAGAGGAGAACACAGTTGTCACTGTCAGCTAATTTGCAGATTTCTCTCTGTATCAGTACCACGTGTGATATTTTGTGCACCTGAAAGCAAAAAAAAACAACAAGTCAGTGAAACGTGGGCTATCAGAATCTAGCCAATGTAACACAAGTGAAGTAATCGGCATCATCATCTTAACCTCCAATGCTTAACAATAGTGTACCCAAACTGTACCTAATCTAAATAATTTCCTCTTGACAACATTACGCAGGAAAAGGTCAGTGTTTGTCCCTCTAGGCCCAAGGGGCCTCTATCCCCCATAAGGGGGTGCAGGGAAATAATTGAATAAATAAAATTAAATAATTGCTGCTGTCCATCCAAGCCCAATGAACTCCTTTAGGAGGCAGGGGTTTCAGGGAAAAACATTAAATACATGATTGATGGAGTCCATCCAGGGCCATGGGCCTCCTATGGAAGGAAAGGGGCACAGGGAAAAAACTGAGTAAATGAATTAAATATTGCTGGTTTTGTCACAGGGATTCTGCTGATAAACAGAACTGTGCCTTGGAATAACAGTATGTCAGAAGGTAGGGACTGTGTCTCTCTACCATGTCAGTACCAGGCAGCCCAAATCCGGGCAAGCGGCAGCGAACCTGCTCGAGCCCACTTCGGTGCTCGCGCCGACCACCAACCGTACAATACCTGGGACTGCCACAAAATAATCAGGTACGGCTTTGTGCTGTATCTGCACACAAGTGCTCCTCACGTCTCCTTAATCAGCTGCTCCTCACGTGTCCTTAATCAGCGGCCATTTCTTCCTCCTCCGGAACACTCACTCTGCTTGTTCTCCGCCCGCAAATGAAGGCTGTGTCGAAAATCACACCACCAGCTCCTTGTCCACGCGTGATCTGTACTTCCTCCTGTCGTCGCCACTTTGTATGAACCAGACACGCAAGTAAGTGGTATAGGTAAGTACTTTATTGGGAGAACAAGCAGGTACATGCAGCCTCAAGCCATACTTCCTTCAACTGCTGTCCACTCCACCAACATTCGTGAATCTGTGGCGTCTGGTTACTATGGAGTTAGCAACCAGGATACCACGTAGCTCACAGTGACTCACCTGAACTCCTACCCTTCCCAGAGTAGCAGGTGATTTTGGCAAACCTAGAACATGAACCTCTAGGCCCCAAGGGGACCATGGAAACTTATTATCACCTTTCATATCTTACTCATGCATGCCCTTAGTACCAAAGGAAAGACATGGTGAAAGTTTACAATACATTTATTGAAACTATCGCAGTCTATTATGAAGCAGATTTGCTGCGATTAGTAGACAAATATAACTAAGCAAAGTAATCAACATTACTAGCGGACTGGATAAAATGAACAACTCAACCATGGCAAATTATCTATTTGTCTTGGCATATTCTTACTGTGTAAGCAAAAGGATATATTAGGGATCTCTGGGACTAGCAACGGTCCCCATACCTGGTGTGCGTTTGTTCCAGGACAACTCTCTCTGCTGTAATTCTCCTCTCTGCCCACAAAGGGACAAAACAGAGTTTATATGATAAAACTACTGTGTTGGAAAAGCTGCAGCTACTGTTATGTCTAAAATGTTAGGAGCTGATGCTGACCAAGCAGAAAACAGTGCAACATGGTGTTATGTATTCTAAACGTCCTTGTACGAACTGTGCAGCTGGAATCCCAAGAAGAGTCACTGAATAACAAAACATGCGCAGCGTATTTTAAAAATAATGTCACAAAAACAAAAATGTTATGTGTGGCTGTGCAAGCAGAAGCAGCCTAAAAGATCTAATACGATAAACTGAGGAAGAGAACCAAAGTGAGCCCAATAGGGACTTCACTACAGTGTCCATCCAGGGCAATGGGACTCTTTTGAGAAGCAGGAGGTGCAGGGAAAAACACTGCATAAATAAATTAATTGCTGGAATTTATCCAGGGACATGGGCCCCTATAGAAGGCAAGGGGTAAAGGGAAACATTTAATAAGTGAAATGTATAATGGCTGGTGTCCCCCCGTTGTATAATTGCTGGTACCCTCCCTCCCCCCAGGCCCATAGCTACACTATGGGAGGAAGACAGAGGCAGGAAAAAATTGAATAACTGAATTATATTATTGCTGCTGCCCCCAGGAGCCATTGGGACTCTATGAGAGGCAGAAGAGGCAGGCAAAACGTGAATAAATTAATTAAATAACTGCTGGTGCCCATCCATGGCCCTTGGGGACTCTATAGGAGGCAGGGCACGGCACGGCAAAAATTGAATAAATGAAAGAAATACTTGCTGGTGCCTTCCAGGCCCCATAGGGACTCTATGGGAGGCAGGAGGAAACTGCATTGCCAGCAAAAATGGCAGCATGGAACAGAAAGACAAAATGGTGGCCTATAGCAACCTTACACACTGGCTGCACAAAATGGTCACCACCGCATTGCCAGCAAAGAAGGAGGCATGATGAACATAGAACACGTGGCAGCCTATGACAAACACATGCACTGGCTACCCAAAATGGCCACCGCCGAATGGCCAGCAAAGAAGGAGGCAATGAGAACAAAGGACACTCTTGTCCTATCCTGCCTGGAGCACCTCCCCCTGAGAAACATGCTGTAGTATTGCAGGAAAAGGATTGTGAAGATATTATTTATTTACCCAATGTGACTGGGTCCAAACACATGGAATTGTCGCTAACCCACCACCATTAAATCAGCAATGCCAAAATCAAAAACTTAATTGACTTTAAAAATTCCCCAACCACAATATATCACATATGTGACACATACACATACTCACAAAAATGATAGGCAACCACTTGGGGAAGAAGAAGGTAGCTGAGAACAAAAGAAGATGTCTGGCTAGATGAGCCTGGAGTCCGTGAGTCACACCAACCCTACCCAGCAACAGGCACATGCAGAGATAAAATAACCCACATTTTGCATTTAATCCAAGACCATTCACAACCCCCTAAATGTTTTTAGAAACACATAGGACAGCAGTAGTGAGAATGTGAAAAAGTCATCAAAAGACCTAATGCATGGCAAGCCAGGCCCCAAACAGGAAAACAATATCACAGCAAAATGATAAACAATTCAGTACAAATTTCACAAAAACCGCACTAGTAAATAGAGAAAAAGTATATTCAACTTCAAGCCTCCATCATCAAAAAAAAGTACAAATATTTTCAATGACAAAAAGCCTAAGCCCGCATAGGCCACTACCAACCATAAATTAAACAAAACAAAAAACCCACAAAAAACACAAAAGTAGTTGGGCATAACATTTTTTCTAAAGTGTTGCAATGAATTTACTTGCTTTTGTTTCCAAAAAGTGATATTTCCAAGTATGTGGATGCAGCAGAGATTGCAGTTAAAGAGAGTAATACTTTCCATCCAAAATCCAAATCCAAAGGAGCCAAGGGCTGAGCAAAGCAGAGTGAAGAGTCTTCATGACAGGAAGAGGAAGTCACTACTGTATGTACAGTAGCCTCACTGTATCTATGGCACTTTCTTCCTGTTTAAAAAAAAATACAAAAATGAGTTTCGCTCTAACAACCAAAAAGTCCATTCAGTTAAAATGTCTACTCGAAAATGCATTAGGTTGATTTTCCAGCCGCTCGGGTAAAAGATCTACCAGAAATTCTGATCGGCAACTGCCCACGTTCTCCCGTTTGAATTAACAAAAAATCCTGCCTAAAGTCCTCATTGAATTTTCAAGATCATGATCGCGGTCGCCAAAAGAAGTCACACAATCACGTTTGCGCTATCGTGTTATTCCAGTGCCTCGTGCAGTACGATTTTTCCCGATTGGGAGAATCATTACCCGACATGGCGTCATGGCAACAGTGGGATTGCTAAGAGGTCTTCGGAGACCACTCTGCAAACGCACCTCCTGGTGCACTATTGGTTGGGGGATGAAGTCCACTTTACTCCTGAGGGTCCTTGGGGGCCAAGAAGCCCTCCTACTACCTCCTGTAAGTCCTACACAGCAGGATTCCTGAGAGCTGGTCAGAGGCCTAGCCCCTTTTCTCCACCACTCTGCAAATGAGACCACTACTTAAAAAAACATAGAAATTCACTGAAAAAAACAAAGGTTACAGGGACGTTATACTTAGGAGTTAGCATTTAAAAAAACCTTAGAAATTCACTGGAAAAAATAAAGGTTACAGGGAAGTTATAGTTAGGCTCAGATTTCACTCGTACAAAACCAGTGAAATTCAGCAGTTATAGTTAGCTGAGCTAACTATAACCCGCACCCCCGCAATGCACTGCTTTTGACCTCACATATTACATTACTCATGACATGGTCAGTGACATCACTGATGACATCTCAAATGACATCACTGATGACATCATTGATGACATCATCCACAGAATCACTGACGCACCCGCTCATACCCCCATAGAGCCTTTTATACACCCACTCCCACACTACTATCCCCAAACCCATCACAGACCCATACCAGTACTTACACACCCACTCATCGATTCACAGATCTACACACTCATCCACTCACTCACCCATAAAGCCCCTCATACACCCACTCAGTCACTAATACAGCCACTGACATATCTACTCATACACCCACACAGCCATTCACACACTGAGTCAGCCACCCATACAGCTACTCACACACCTAGTCTCTTACCCATACAGTCAATCGCACAGCCGCTTACCCATACAGATACACACACACCCACTCACTTACTCATACAGATACTAACACATACTCACTCACCTATACGGTCACTGACACAAGCATACACTCACCCATACAGCCACTCTCACATTCACTCACTCGCCCATACAGTCACTCAGATACCCCATCACTCCCCATACAGCCTTTCACATCCCTAGTTACTCACCCATATACCACTCACATATCCACTTACTCACCCACACAGCCATACACACATTCAACCATACAACCCCTCACACACGAACTCACTAACCCATACACCCACTGACTCACCCACTCACTCATCCACACAGGCAGTAACACACCCTCTCACCCACCCACACAGACACTCAGACAACCATACAGGTACTCAGACAACCAATCACTCACCAATACAGCCGCTCATGTACCCACTCACTCACCCATGCAGCCACTTAAACATCAACTGACAGACAGATACAGAAATTCACACAAGCAGTCACTCATCCATACATTCACTGAGACACCTAATCACTCACTTATACAGTCAGTCACACACCCACTGAATGGATGTCTCAGTGGTATATGGGTGAGTAACTGGGTATGTGAATGGCAGTATAGGGGAGTGATGGGGTATATGAGTGAATGTATGGGAGCATGAGTGAGTGTGATAGTGGTTGTAGGGGTGAGTGTGTGCTTGTCTCAGTGACTGTATAGGTGAGTGAGTGCGTGTTAGTATCTGTGTGAGTGAGTAAGTAGATGTGTGTATAACTGCATGGGTGAGTAAGTGGCTGTGTGATTGACTGTATGGGTCGGTGAGTAGGTGTGTGAGAAGCTGTATGAGTGACTGACTCAGGGTGTGAGTGACTGTATGGGTGTATGAGTGGATATGTCAATGGCTGTATGAGTGAGTGGATGTGTGTGTAAATCTATGAATCAGTGAGTGGGTACTGGTACAGGTCTGTGAATGGGTTTGTGAATGTTTGTGTGGGAGTGGGTATATTAAAGGTTCTATGGGGTGGGAGTGGGTACATTAGTGATTTTGTGAAGGATGTCATCAGTGATGTCATTTGAGATGTCATCAGTGATGTCACTGACCATGTCATGAGTGATGTAATATGTGAGGTCATAAGCAGTACATTGCGGGGGCATGAGTCATAGTTAGCTCAGCTAACTATATCTGCTGAATTTCACTGGTTTTGTACAAGTGAAACCTGAGCCTAACTATAACGTCCCTGTGACCTTTGTTTTTTTCATTGAATTTCTAAGGTTTCTTAATCAGATTTTTTAAATGCTAATTCCTAACTATAACATCCCTGTAACCTTTGGTTTTTTCAGTGTACATATATATATTACCTTATCGACCCCAACTCCTGAACTCAACCACCCTTAAACCCTAAATATACCCTTATCACCCAATTTCCCTACCCTCCTTAAACCCTAAAAACACCCTAACCACCCAATACCCTTACATACCCCTAAACACTAAAAATACCCTTACCATCCAATACCCCTACCCACCCTAAACCCTAAGAATACTCTTACCACCCAATACCCCTACCCACCCTAAACCCTAAGAATACCCTTCCCACCCAATACCCCTACCCACCCTAAACCCTAAGAATACCCTTACCACCCAATACCCCTATCCACTCCAAACCCTCAAAATACCCTTACCACCCAATACCACTGTCCACCCCTAAATGCTTAAAACACCCTTACCACACAATTCCCCACCCACCCTAAACCCTAAAAATACCCTTATCACCCAATATCCTATCTCACCCCTAATCCCTAAAAATACCCTTACCGCCCATTACCCTTACCCACCCCTAAACCCTAACAGCACCCTTACCACCCCCCAATACTCCTACCCACCCTAAATCCTAATAATATCCTTACCACTCAATAGCCTTACCCACCCCTAAACCTTTAAAATACCCTTACCCTAATTATAAATACATATACACACATTCAAACATTTGTGTGTGTGTGTATATATATAGACACGTATTGATATGTATTTATTTGTACGGAAATTGAAACTGTTTAAAATTCATAAATCTAGACAACAGAATCAAACAACACTCGTAGAGAATACACTCCCCTAGGCCCCACCATAGATGACATTGATATTCTAAGAACACTTGTGAGCTTAGGAGAAGAACAAGAAGCACACGATACACAGATGATTGCTCTGTCTGATCCTAATATAGTTACCGTGGTTGAAAATCTTGGACTAGACCCTGCCAGATCTGTTGTCACTCCTTTCAGAGCAAAATCTAAATATAGGCCACAAATTCCCAGAGACAACATAGATGTCTTCCATGAGATGGTTAATCGTGATATTTTACAACTTCTCAAAAAACCTATGAGCAGTTCTAATCTCACTAAAGCACAAAGAGAGGCCATTAAGGGTCTTCAAAATGATGAGAGTATCATCATAAAGGCGTCCGACAAAGGCGGCAACATAGTTTTATGGGACAAAAGAATTACATCTATGAAGCCATGAGACAGCTCAATAACACGACATGCTACACTAAGGTTGACAAATCTTATATTTCTACACTACAGGTTAGATTTTTTGACCTCCTTCAGGGATGGGCGGATGACAACCTATTGAATTGGGATGAGCAGAAATTCCTTAGAAATGACACACCAACTATACCAACTTTTTACCTTTTACCGAAGGTACATAAAGACCCTTTGCAGCCTCCAGGCCGACCCATAGTGTCATCAAAAAATAGTCTGCTCGAAAATGTTTCCATTTATGTGGACCATTTTCTAACAGACTATGTCAGAGACCTAACCTCACATATTAGAGATACAAAAGACTTTCTACAAAAAATTGAGAACATACATTGGGACAAAAAATATTGGCTGGTTTGTTTAGACGTAGAAAGTCTATATACTAGTATAAGGCATAGAGACGGACTAAAAGCATGCTAACATTTATTTTTTGAAGACCAGAAGTATACACCTGTTAACACATACTAGGATGTTACTACAGATGATCGAAATTTGTCTCTTGGAGAATGTATTCATATTTAATGGAGCCTTTTATAAACAAGTACAGGGGACCTCGATGGGCACCTGCTTCGCTCCCAGCTACGCTAATCTTCTGGTGGGCTGGTGGGAGAAGCAGGTGCTCTGGAGTGAATCTCTGGAACACTGGACCAATAAGGTCAATATCTGGCTCAGATTTATTGACAACGTCTTCTTTGTATGGGAAGGCGAAGAGGAGATCTCCTTGATTTTGTAAAGAACTCAATGAGAATTCTGTAAACCTAAAATTTACCATGCAACACAGCCAACAAACTGTTGATTTTTTAGATATCAGATTAACTGTGAAAGGTAACAAACTAGAGACAGATTTATTCAGGAAGAGTACAGCAGGCAACTCAGTCCTACACTCAGCTAGTTGCCACCCTCCGAATTTCAGGTGGAGCATACCTTTCGGAGAGTTCCTTCGAGCTAAGAGAAATTGTAGTTCTGAAGAAACATACAGGAAAAACAAGAAGGAAATGTCACACAGATTCAGAGCCAGAGGGTATCCACCTAAAATGCTTAAAATGGCCGAAAAAAGAGCAGACCAAATTGAGGCAAGTGAAGCCTTATACAAAGCACCTAAGATCAAACAAACTGAAACAGATGCCCCCATAAGACTTATCACAACCTATAATTCTCAGTCCAATCAGTTCAGCCAGATAATCAGAAAAAGATGGGACATTCTAACACAAGATAGATTACTAAAAGAAAAACTGGGTTCACACCCAGCGATAACTTATAGAAAAGGTCCTCTATTAAAGACAAGATAGTCAGGAGTCACATGGAACATCGAAAAGTGACATGGCTGGAAAAAATGGGGGTTTCCATAAGTGTGGAAAATGTAAGGCTTGCAGTCACAGTGAAAATGTGAAGGAGGTTACACTACAGAGAACCCATAGGAAATGGTGCATCAGGAAGAACATACAGTGTAGCACTGACTTTGTAGTGTATGTTATCACATGCCCTTGTAGCAAGTGGTACATTGGTTCAACTACCTTCCCTGTTAAGAAAAGAATATTGGAGCATTGGCGTGCCATCACTAATAAAGATTTTAGCTATGGCACGGCAAAACATTTTCACCAAGAACACGATGGTGATTGGACACAAGCTGAAATTCTTCGCTCTAGATACCATCCCCAAAAATCCTAGAGGTGGTAATAGAATTCAAGCTTTACGCAGAACTGAGTCCAGATTCATTTTGCAAGCCGGCTGTGTCGTGCCTTTTGGGATGAATAATGATGAAGAGATGCATGTGCATCTGTAATTTGATAATAATAGTGCTTCCCGATGTACCTTTGAAACAGAACTAGTATTCTGTATTCTTTTTTTTTTTTTAAATTCGTATATATAATCACTATTATGTCACTTTCCCATCCCCTTTTAAAAAAAATTTCTTTTTGTATCCCTTCACAAGTGCACAACATGATTGTTTTATTTTTAAGTAGTATTGAGAAGCGGTGTGTTGATTTAGTCTCCGTACATGAGTAGTGTATTATTTAGTATAAACACTTTTGAAGTGGGCTATATTGTAAGTATTATGACGTTACTTGTATTTTTAATTGACCGAATGTGTGATTAACTGTTTCATATTTTTGATTGCTCCCTATAGATTAGACGGATGGAATTCATGGGTCACCTTCACCAGAGTTATGAGCTACGAGCACGGAGTTTTAGGTGTTTGTTTCTACAACCACGCTCTCCATTTCCTGATATATTTGGGGCAACAGGATACTTCATACGGTTATTTCAGTATATACTGTTAATTCCATATTTGTCTCTCTATGGGTACTATACCCTCTATAGATCTCAATGTCAATAATTCTAAAAACAAAAAAACAGGTACTAGACCTTCTATGACATCTTTAAACCAAGATAGCCCATGCTTTACAAATGGGTACTTTACCCTTATAGTGCATTTACCGTTACTAACGGAAAGCCGTCTCAGAATTTATGTCGGAGACATTACTATACAACTCAGTAATATAATGTATAATCCATTGAATGGTACATTTCAGTAGGATATTTTTCACCGCTTTTCTTCACTGTCTTGGCATAATGTACATATTTCACTATTTTTGTAATTTATGAGTTTAAATGAATTAAACACATAGCACTATGTAAATGGTATAAAATGTTTGGTAATACTCACATAATTAGTGGTGATGATTAAAATGTGAAGTATTTTCTTTAGCTCTATGGAAGAGTATATAAAGTCTGAACTTTGAACTAAGGTCATGTGACCAAGAGCTGGATAGCTCTAAACGCGTCTTTTGCCCTGAATTAAAGAATATTTTTGTACCAAACTGGATCGGTGTGGCTCGTGCTTACGAGGATTTGTAAGCTTTTGGTGGATATATATATATATATATTTATTTATATATATATATCACCTGCTGGCAGTCGCCAGTAGGTAGTTATAGTTAGGACCTTGTTTCTCTTCAAAGAGCGTTTTTTTCTTTTGCCAATATCTTTGGCGCCGTTTGACGAATCTTTGTGAAATTTTCAAAACTAATGGGGCGCTCAGGTCAGCTCCTGTCTTGAAAGATTCGGGGCGATTCGTCAAGCGGGGGGCGAGAAAAAAGGGGGTCCCAAAAAGCATTTTCTCCATAGGAGACTTTAGCCACGGCTACAGCCCGAACTGCTGAACGGAATTACACCAAATTTGCCAAAAAGGTAGCTCCTGGTCCAGAAAGCACTCTTTTTGTTAAATGGTGTAAATCCATTCAGTAGTTCCTGAGAAATTCATATATTTAGAAATATTAGTATCTGGTGACCGCTGTGGATCCGCGAACCCTCCCGATCTCAAGCTTGACTCTAATTGGCTGCCAACACTTCAAACCAGGAAGTGTTGGCAGCCATCTTGTGACTCAGTTGTACCGAGTCACAAGAAAAACGGTAAAAAACAAGAAAAGAGGGCAGGGTAGAAACACCCTGACCCCTAGGCCTGCTCAGGGGTCCCACAGGACCCCGGGGCCAAAAAGCATTTAAAAAAATATTTTTGGCGGGATTCGTGTAGGGTCCGCGAATGCTGCCAAATATTTTTTACCAAAACAAAGCGCGGTCTCCCACTCATCATTCGATTAAACCACCGGGTGGGCCAGGTCCCGGGGGTATTGCTAAAATGTGATGCGGGGCCCTGCAGGGCCCCCGCAGCCCCAGGGACCTCCACCTCCCCGGGTCTTTGTTTATAATATTAATATGTGGGAGGCATGGGGCCCCCCCGCAGCCCCAGGGACCGTCACCTCCCCGTAAATATAAACAAAAGGCGTGGGGGCTCCTGCCCGCCCCCATGCTGCCCCGGGGACCACAACCTCCACAGGGCTTTTTTTTAATTAATGAGGTGTTGGGGGGCTCCTGCCCCCCCACACTGCCCAGGGGACCCCACCTTCCCCGGGCATAGATTCTGTTGGGAGGGGGGCTGCGCCGCCCCCCTCCTTGGAGCCCTAGATGGCGCTGGGGACCGCCACCCCCAGGGCTGGCTCCAGCAATGTCCTGGGGTGCCCACCCCGGAGCATGCCATAGTAGCCTTTTGCTTTGCTTCATGGAAGTGAGAGCAGAAAACTGCTCTCTTTTCCATGAAGCAAAGCAGAATTGCTTTTGGGCAAAAGGAGCTGCATGTCAGCAGCTCCCTTTGCCCAAAACCAATGCCGGCTCCCGCAGGAGGCGGGGGGCCAGCAGGGACCGCGGGGGCATTGGGGCTCGCCCCGCGGTCCCCAATGTGAGGCCATGCCATGGGGGAAGGGGTCCCAGGGGCCAAAAATTGGCCCAAGGAGGGGGGCCGCGCGGCCCCCTCCAAAACTTTTTTGGGGAAAAAGGCTGGGCAGGCCCCGGGGATGGGGTCCCCGGGGCCAAAACTGGCGCAGGTAAAGGGGATTGCTGAGAGGTGGTCGGAGGCCACGCCACTTTTTACAACACTCTGCAAACGCTCCTCTTGGTGCACTGGTAGTGGGGTGATAAGGTTCCTTTGTGTCCTGAGGACCTCAGGACTGTAGTGGACTTCATCCCCCAAGCAGCAGTGTACCAGGAGGCGTGTTTGCAGAGTGGTGTAAAAAGGGGGTGTGGCCTCTGACCACTCTCAGCAATCCAGCTGTGTGGGGCTTACTAGAGATAACAGGAGGGCTAGGTGGCCCCCAGGGTCCCTCAGGAGGCAAGGGGACTTCATCCCCCAACCAAGAGTGTGCCAAGAAGCACATTTGCTGAGTGGTGGAGAAAGGGGGCGTGGCCTGTATCCACCTCTCAGCAATCCCACTGTGTGCGGCTTGTACTGGGGGTAACAGGCAGGCTAGTTGGCCCCTAAGTGACCCCTCAGCAAAGGGGACTTCAATCCTGATCCAAGAGCATGCCAGGAGTGCATCTGCAGAGTGGTGGGCAAAGGGAGCGTGCTCTGCTATGAGAACTTAGTCATCTTGCTGTGTGGACTCACTGGAGGTGACTAGGAGGGGTAGCTGCCCCCAAGGATGTCCTTGTTGGCCAACTACCCCTCCTGTTACCTCCAATAAGTCCCACACAGTGGGATTGCTAAGAGGTCTTCGGAGGCCACGCCCCCTTTCTCCAACACTCTGCAAACGCGCCTCCTGGCCCACTACTGGTTGGGGGATGAAGTCCACTTTACTCCTGAGGGACTTTGGGGCCAAGAAACCCTCCTGGTACCTCCTGTAAGTCCTACGCAGCGGAATTCCTGAGCACTGGTCGGAGGCCCAGCCCCCTTTCTCCACCACTCTGCAAACATGACTACTAGTTGTAATAGGTCTCGGATGTGCGAGAGTTAGAGCTATTAGCATTGTAAATGTAAAAGTTTTTTACTAATGTTTTTTGGAGTGGAGTGGATGTACGTTGTGTGTAGGGAAATTATGTGGTATGTTGTGCAGTGAAATTATGTGGATAGAAAGTATGTGGTATTCAGTGTATAGGAATTATGTAGAGTGGGATTATGTGTTATGGAGAGTAATTATGTGGTATGGTAGTCTTTTTTTTTTTTTTACATTTTGCAAAATGTAATTTCATATATATGAGCAACCAATGTGATTCAGCAGCAAAAAAACAGAAATGCAACTTTGGGTGAAGCCAGTTGAGATTCACAGGTACAAAAATCCACTTTATAGCCCATTACAGAGACTGGATTTACAATACGGGTTTAAAGTTTGGCTATGCCAACAAAGAATCTGATGAAGCTGAGAAAGTACAGGGAAATAAGACATACATTTTGACAGGGGTGGTAGTTTTAACATTTGACTAAAGGTCACAAAACTGCACCTTATATTAAGCCTTCACCCAGCAGGATTAATGGGCAAAGGCCCTGTGCATTAATTGTCGCTGGAATCTGTTTATGCTGCTGTTTTCTCAGCAAGAAACTACACCACATATGACCCGATTCACAAACACTTTGTTTTGACTTATGCTTATAGTACTTCTGAATTTCAGTAGTAAGACAGGAGTACCCCAGGAGTAACGTCTAGCAAACTCCTGAGATTCTTGTGTAAGCCAGGAGCACTATATAAGGAAGTTACACCTGGGCATACTCCTATCTTTGTGAATCAGCCCTACAGTTCATGCTGATGCTTCAGTGTCAGGGAGGTCTGTTTGCCTCTAAGAAAGTACAATGGGTCCGGTACAGAATTTGAAACATACTTATCTCTCAGAACTATGCTGGTCCCTGTAAATGTCAAGCAAGCAAATGTGTGGAAGGATGTGTCTTTTGAATGATACTTAAATGAACTTGCAGCAGGGTCATAACCTCTGACATGTTTGTGTTTAACACATCCCACCACACAGTGTCTGTAGTATATGCAGCACATGGACATTGATAAACAAAACCACAGGAGACTACCCAAGAAAAAAGGGCGAGAATAGAGTGGGCTTGGGAGGTAAATGGGCAGAGGTACTTTGGGTAACAAATACATCAGCTGTCATACAATGGGTCATAAAAGCAGTGAAAAACACATTGCACATCTGCCAGTAAATGATAGCAGATAAAGCTTATTAGAACGTTGTATTATGCAACACTTCACACTTATGTTAAGCTCTAAGTGGCAATTTAGACAAAACAGCAATTAGCAAACTGCAAGTTTCAACCTGCCAGCTTGAAAATGTGTATTCTATTTATTAATTTGCAACCGGTGCAAGCCTAGCACTCCTTTAAGGTCATCATGGTTGTCCCACAGTCTCTTTCACCCATTAAAGTGTGAAACGTTTGCAGGATGAAATTAAAAGAAGTACAAAATATGACCTGAGCAGAAAATAAAACATTTAGATTTGTAATGGCTACCCAATAGACTTAAAGTACAGCATAACTCTTAGTATGGTAGTCTGTGTTGTGGAGTGGTAACAGACACACAATTGATGGACGGAATGCAGAACAAATCAAAACATTCACCCCCAGTCAAGAGATCTGGGTTTAATCCATCATTCTTTTGCTCACCATGCCACCCCAGTTTCGACCTGGCCATATGCAAATCAGTCTTGACCCTGTGCCTCATGGGAACAGTCCAGCCCGAACTGCCAAGCCAGGTCTTCCCTGGACCGGAAACAAGCATCCTAGGACCGGTCTCGGGTTTCACCCTCTTCAGCCAGGATAGCTTGATTCCAGTGGCACAGTGAGCCCAGGACCCACGTCTGGGCATACCTGGCGCACTTAGGGCGAAAGCAAAGACACACAATTGATGGACGGAATGCAGAACAAATCAAAACATTCACCCCCAGTCAAGAGATCTGGGTTTAATCCATCATTCTTTTGCTCACCATGCCACCCCAGTTTCGACCTGGCCATATGCAAATCAGTCTTGACCCTGTGCCTCATGGGAACAGTCCAGCCCGAACTGCCAAGCCAGGTCTTCCCTGGACCGGAAACAAGCATCCTAGGACCGGTTTCGGGGTTTCACCCCTCTTCAGCCAGGATAGCTTGATTCCAGTGGCACAGTGAGCCCAGGACCCACGTCTGGGCATACCTGGCGCACTTAGGGCGAGAAAGCAAAAGACACACAATTGATGGACGGAATGCAGAACAAATCAAAACATTCACCCCAGTCAAGAGATCTGGGTTTAATCCATCATTCTTTTGCCCACCATGCCACCCCAGTTTCGACCTGGCCATATGCAAATCAGTCTTGACCCTGTGCCTCATGGGAACAGTCCAGCCCGAACTGCCAAGCCAGGTCTTCCTGGACCTGAAACAGGCATCCTAGGACCGGTTTCGGGTTTCACCCTCTTCAGCCAGGATAGCTTGATTCCAGTGGCACAGTGAGCCCAGGACCCACGTCTGGGCATACCTGGTGCACTTAGGGCGAGAAAGCAAAGACACACAATTGATGGACGGAATGCAGAACAAATCAAAACATTCACCCCCAGTCAAGAGATCTGGGTTTAATCCATCATTCTTTTGCTCACCATGCCACCCCAGTTTCGACCTGGCCATATGCAAATCAGTCTTGACCCTGTGCCTCATGGGAACAGTCCAGCCCGAACTGCCAAGCCAGGTCTTCCCTGGACCGGAAACAAGCGTCCTAGGACCGGTTTCAGGGTTTCACCCCTCTTCAGCCAGGATAGCTTGATTCCAGTGGCACAGTGAGCCCAGGACCCACGTCTGGGCATACCTGGCGCACTTAGGGCGAGAAAGCAAAAGACACACAATTGATGGACGGAATGCAGAACAAATCAAAACATTCACCCCCAGTCAAGAGATCTGGGTTTAATCCATCATTCTTTTGCTCACCATGTGTGAGAAGTTGGCCTGGTATATGCTGTTCACTAATTAAAGTGGACACCTTGCACCAGGGCAAATCGACTCTTATGGTAGATAGGTTTAAGACAACCTTTTAAAGAAAGCTATCCTAGTGGTAGCTGTGGAGAGCAGCCTTCAGGCTAAGTCTCGGAGGAATGTAAAGCAGCTTGTTTTACCATATAATCTCTTGAATCACCAAATGAAAAGACACCACACAGGTATATATATCAAATATATATGTATTTATTTCTAAATAACTCTCTACTAATCTCTTTATGAGATTAGAAGACAAACATATGCACAAATCAACGTTTCACAATAAGTTAAGCACAAAATATGGCTGGGGCCCTAGGGGCGTACCAGACCATATACTAAGTAAGAGACTTAGAAACAACGACTTGCAGGGAGACAAGGCCTAGGGCCTTCAGAAGTGCTGGGGCCTCACAAAACCACCCAAGGCAGGTAAGTAAAGGACCCACGGGGGACGCGTGCAGTGTGGATACACAGGCGCGAATCGCCGTTAACTTCAATGGGGCAAGTCGCGGTTGGAAATAAAGAGTTTTAGGATACTTCGGGAGAACCTACAAGCAAGTCACTTACAGGGTAAGTAGTTCTAGGGCCCACACCCACAGGAGCACCGTAGTGCTGGAGTTACCTCACCCAGGGAAGCCGGGTGCACAGGTGTCCTTTGGTGTCGGGTCGCGGCGTCGTTTTCAATGGCGAACAAAGAAGACTTGCTGCTTGCGGGAGCTGAAGAAGTGTCCGGTGGAATCCAAGCCTGGATTCTGAAGAAGGATGACCTGAAAGCAGAGGGGACAGTGTTCAAAGTCACTTGGCAGTGACCCGGGGCAAGGAAGATGGATGCCCACCGTCGTCGGTCGCTTCAGGTCGGTTGCAGGTGCCTTGACTCTTCAGCCACGTGGTCCAGGAGGCGTCGACGACGACCAGGAGCTGGATTCGGTGTGTCCCTCGACGTCTGCAGCTGACTGCGGTGTCGGCAACTCGATCGGAGCCAACAAGCCTTGGCAGCCGCAAGTCTCGGGGAGATGAAGAAAAGTCGATGGCGCAGACCAGCAAGGTCTGTGGAACTCACCCAGCGAGGGTAAGTCAGGGCAGGCCTGGAGCAACCAGGGGAGCCCTTCGGTTTCTTTAAGAAGTCTTCTGGGGACCCACAAGCCAGCGGGCAAGGGATCGCGAAGACACCTCGGGCGGAATCACTCAACAGGGGCCCACGGTCACTCGGGACGGTGTAGGCCTCTGATCTTCGGAGGGATTCCTGCTGGAGGTCGGGACCACACGTGGTCCAAAGCACAAGTTCGTAGAACGTTGTGAAGGGGTTGCACTCGACAATAGTGCACGGTACCCAGGGGTCGCGGTTCCTCGTTACTCGGGGGTCCACTTGCCTCAGCTTCGCTGGGGACTCACGATGGCCTGGGAGAGGTCAGGAAATCCACTTCTTGGGCTGCAGGGACTTCGGACTCCGGCGGGAGCGGCGTAGTTTGCGACCGTCGTTGTCGTTTTTGGTGCCTGCCAAGCAGGGGAGTCACTCCTTGACTCCAAGGGAGATTCTTCTGTCTTCCAAAGGTAGTGGAACGTCGAAGGGCCAGGATTCTTCTGTAGAGCGTCGTCCAGGGGTTATCTGCTTTGCAATGGCAAGGTTCCCCCTCTTATACTAAAAGAGGGGATGGACTAGCTCTATGACCCCACCTATGGGAGGGTCAAGGGAGGGGTGGCTACACCCACTTCCCTTTGTCCAGTTTCGCGCCAGAGCAGGGGCAGGTAGCCCCTGAGCTGGTTTGAACTGGCATATGCACAGAGGAGCCTTCTGCTCCCCCAGTGCAGGACTTCAAAGCACTCTAAGAGTGCACCCACCCAGCCCCAATACACTAAACCCTGTCTGGAAGGTGGTTACACCTCCCTGTGACAGGATGCCTATTGTTGGGCTTCCTCCACTGTGAGTTTCGGTCATCAGCAGGAGGGCAGCCCAGTGTCTGTGACTGGTGGCATCCATTTTGTGATGCCAGGGCTCTTTAGGATTCTACCGCGTTTCCACAGCAGGTACATGTCTTCTCCCTCTAGAAGGGTGGAATGCTACCCCCGCCGCCAAGATTGGCGGGGGGTAGTATTCCAAGATGTTTGACACCAAACACGACATGTTTTGATGCAGCCATTCCAAAGTTAGCATTTACCGCGAGGATATAATGCACTTAAGAGTATATGGTTTAACCGCATCCACAAACAGCACCAGAGAATGGACTCTGAGAACTGCAGAGGGGCCCTGCTCATGCAGAGGCACCCCCTCACATAGAAGCCAAGCACCCTGCCCTCAGGATTGATAGGGCCTGCCTTAGGGGTGACTGATAGGTTTATATGTGTGTGCAGGAGAGATATAGGAAACCTATATCTCAGTGAGGAGTGCTAGCACCACCTCACCCAGGCTGCAGTAGCAGGCCTGTGGTGTCAGATTTAGACTGCTTCCCAGGGGTGGCATAACATATGCTGCAGCCCCTGGGAGGCCTGTGAAGTACCTATGCCCTTGGCACCTAAGGTACCATATACTAGGGACTCATAAGGCACCACAGTATCCAATCACTAGTGCACCTAGAGTGCACTCCATGTCGTTTAGAGAGAGCAGATAGACTGGGGCCCTGAATAGCAGGGTCCCAGTCCAACTAAGTCATAAACCAGCAAAACACCATAAAAAAGTGGGGGCAACCATATAGTCAGATTCCACCTTCCTACATAACCCCCCAAACGAAAGGAGATAAGGCTAACCTTGGCCAGTTGAGCCTTTATTGACTAAGTGGCCATATAAGGAAGCACCTGCACTAGCATGGTTGCCCCCTGTCTTATGGTCCACTAAGCAATCCCTCACCCTAAGGGTATGAGAGGGTCTCCACCATGGGGAATCACTACCTGTGGTGTGCTTTGGTAAAGTACCAGGCTGGTGAGGTGTCTGAGTAGGGAAGTGTGGCCCTAGGAATGTTGGCCTCAGCTTTCTCAGCTCACTGGTCACCATGTATGCCTGTCTTTCCATGACTGAGTGGTACTCTGCTCTAAGGGTCAACCTTTGACTGCCTACAGCCGGGGGTTGGGTCCCTTTGGGTGGAACACTGGAGGGACATGGCATGTTTGGAACCTTTTGGTCCCAGGTTTGCCCTTGCCTAACAGAGTCCTTCTGGGGAGGTCCCTACATAAAGGTATGGGGGATCCCTCAGTGGGTTGAGGAATTTCTACCTGGCTAGGGCTACTAGCCTGGGTGCCCCTAATCTGCTGATGGGGGGTTCCTCTGGACAGGGGGCCCTGGGGGTCCACTGACCTCCCTGACCTCTGCAGCCCTGGGCTGACTGAGGCAGGGTAGAGAGGGGCAGGTTACCTGCTCCAGACTGGGTACCACCTTGTAAGGGTCCTCTGCCATCAGGGGGTGGCCAGGCCAGGCCTGACTACCTCTGTGGCAGTTCCTTCACTAGGGGTAGGGTCAGTTCCCTGAGGAGGCTGACCCTTACCTACTGTCTGGAGGGAAGAAGACTTTTCTTCCACCCTTGTGCTCTCTTCTGGGGGAGAGTGGGCCATTCTTCCAGGCTCCATCTCTCCAAAATCTTGGGCTGGGGCTGTGGCCATCACAGCCCCACTAACCTTTACAGGGACACCCAACATCTTCAGATGGGTTTGGTGTTCAATTTCAGCCCAGGCTGAAATTTCCAGATCATTGCCCATCAGGCAATCTACAGGTAAGGTTGGGGACACTGCCACTCTTTTGGGCCTGTGACCCCCTCCCAGCTGAGATTGACTATGGCCATGGGGTGATCTGTTCTGACACCATCAATGTTGGTCACCTGGTATTTAAACTCAGGTAAAAGCTGGTGAGGGGGACTAGTTTCCCTGCCACCATGGTGACACTAGCCCCTGTGTCCCTAAATGCCACAGCTTTCTGACCATTAATTATTGGCTCCAGTCTGTACCTGCCCAATGCTGTGGGACCCACGGTAAAGGTGGCAAATCCTATACCACCATCAGAATCTGAGGAGTCTGTTGAGAGGGTCCTGTCTAAACTAGGGCCCACCTCTGTTCCTCTTGCAAAAGCACCTAACTTTTTGGGTGCACTACTCCCAACTGGAGGATTACTACTGGTAGTACCAGGAGGGGTGGTAGTAGTTGTTGGAGGAACATTTTCTTTATTGCCATTCCTGGGACAACTGGGATCAGATTTCCAGTGCCCAGGCTTTTTACAGACATGGCAATAGGGTTTCTTTTCAGGAGAGGAAGGAGTTTGGGACCCACCCCCAGAAGAGGAATTTTGGGGCCCTGTAGTGGACTTATCCTTGGATTTATCCCCACCTTTCTCTTGGGACTTGGTAGAATCTTTCTTGTGGTCACCACCCTGATTCTTAGGCCTTACTCTGGTTCTGACCCATTTGTCTGCCTTCTTTCCCAATTCTTGGGGAGAGGTCAGATCAGAGTCCACCAGGTACTGGTGTAAAAGCTGGTTTTGACAATTATTAAGGATCTGTTCTCTCATCATTAGATTATAAAATCCTTTGAAATCAGTAACCCTACTGCCAACCAGCCAACCCTCCAGAGCCTTGGATGCACAATCTACAAAGTCTGTCCAGTCCTGAGTCTGTGCCTTCTGGGTATCTCTGAACTTCAACCTGTACTCTTCAGTGGTTAAGCCAAACCCATCTATCAGTGCACTCTTCAGGACCTCATAATTATCAGCATCCTCTTCTCTAACAGTGAGGAGCTTGTCTCTACCTTTATCTGAAAAGGAGAGCCACAAGATTGCTGCCCACTGCTTTTGGGGGACCTGCTGTACTCTACAGGCCCTCTCCATAGCAGTTATCCACTTGTGGATATCATCCCCACTCTGGTAGGGAGGAACAACCTTGCTCAGGTTCCTATGGTCAGGGACATATTCTCTGCCTCTAGGGACACTGTTGCTGCCACCAGGGGGTTCTAAACCCTCCCTTCTGGAAGCTCTCTGGATCTCCAGGGCTTCTCTATCCAGTGCCAACTGCTTGGTTCTGAGGGCCACTTTGGCTTCCTCATACTGGAGCAGTTTGCACCTTCTCTCAGAGGAGGTCTCTCTTAAGTTAAAGTATGAGCTCCTCTCTTGGACAAATTCTCTGCCAGAGTGATAAGAGTGCTCAGATTCCCTGGAAGGGGATCTGTGCCTCTCATCCACTCTGCCAGTTCTCTTAGGGAGAACTCCTCTGTCCTGTTCAGGCTCCTTGAAGCCTGGCCCTTCAACCACAGAGTCTTGGTCATTCGGATTGTCCTCATCTGACCCAGATACTATGATTGACCCACCCACTGATTCAGACCCCTTAGCTCCTAGAGCCAATCTAAGGTCATCTGCTGTCAGCAGATCTATCAGGTGTAGTGTTGAGGGACTCTGTCCTAGTCTCAGGTGTCTGTCAACACACATGGCTCTCAAGTCAGAGAAAGCCATGTCCTTATACTGAGGCTGAGTGGATCCACTGGGTCCACCCTTTAAGGACATTCTAGTGTTGTGCAGTGTTGTACTACCTACACTAGTTTGTGGCCTACTGATCCTAGCTTGAGCTGTGGAAAGGGTGTGCTATCCCTTGGCACACAGCTCTAAGTTCAGTAGAACTTATTGATACTAAGCTTGACTTTATATGTACCTTGAGTACCTATAATGGTTTTCAGTTAGTAATTCAAATAGAGATTTTCTGGTAAAACAATGGCAAGCTGGAATCCCACACGCTGCCCACCAATGTGAGAAGTTGGCCTGGTATATGCTGTTCACTAATTAAAGTGGACACCTTGCACCAGGGCAAATCGACTCTTATGGTAGATAGGTTTAAGACAACCTTTTAAAGAAAGCTATCCTAGTGGTAGCTGTGGAGAGCAGCCTTCAGGCTAAGTCTCGGAGGAATGTAAAGCAGCTTGTTTTACCATATAATCTCTTGAATCACCAAATGAAAAGACACCACACAGGTATATATATCAAATATATATGTATTTATTTCTAAATAACTCTCTACTAATCTCTTTATGAGATTAGAAGACAAACATATGCACAAATCAACGTTTCACAATAAGTTAAGCACAAAATATGGCTGGGGCCCTAGGGGCGTACCAGACCATATACTAAGTAAGAGACTTAGAAACAACGACTTGCAGGGAGACAAGGCCTAGGGCCTTCAGAAGTGCTGGGGCCTCACAAAACCACCCAAGGCAGGTAAGTAAAGGACCCACGGGGGACGCGTGCAGTGTGGATACACAGGCGCGAATCGCCGTTAACTTCAATGGGGCAAGTCGCGGTTGGAAATAAAGAGTTTTAGGATACTTCGGGAGAACCTACAAGCAAGTCACTTACAGGGTAAGTAGTTCTAGGGCCCACACCCACAGGAGCACCGTAGTGCTGGAGTTACCTCACCCAGGGAAGCCGGGTGCACAGGTGTCCTTTGGTGTCGGGTCGCGGCGTCGTTTTCAATGGCGAACAAAGAAGACTTGCTGCTTGCGGGAGCTGAAGAAGTGTCCGGTGGAATCCAAGCCTGGATTCTGAAGAAGGATGACCTGAAAGCAGAGGGGACAGTGTTCAAAGTCACTTGGCAGTGACCCGGGGCAAGGAAGATGGATGCCCACCGTCGTCGGTCGCTTCAGGTCGGTTGCAGGTGCCTTGACTCTTCAGCCACGTGGTCCAGGAGGCGTCGACGACGACCAGGAGCTGGATTCGGTGTGTCCCTCGACGTCTGCAGCTGACTGCGGTGTCGGCAACTCGATCGGAGCCAACAAGCCTTGGCAGCCGCAAGTCTCGGGGAGATGAAGAAAAGTCGATGGCGCAGACCAGCAAGGTCTGTGGAACTCACCCAGCGAGGGTAAGTCAGGGCAGGCCTGGAGCAACCAGGGAGCCCTTCGGTTTCTTTAAGAAGTCTTCTGGGGACCCACAAGCCAGCGGGCAAGGGATCGCGAAGACACCTCGGGCGGAATCACTCAACAGGGGCCCACGGTCACTCGGGACGGTGTAGGCCTCTGATCTTCGGAGGGATTCCTGCTGGAGGTCGGGACCACACGTGGTCCAAAGCACAAGTTCGTAGAACGTTGTGAAGGGGTTGCACTCGACAATAGTGCACGGTACCCAGGGGTCGCGGTTCCTCGTTACTCGGGGGTCCACTTGCCTCAGCTTCGCTGGGGACTCACGATGGCCTGGGAGAGGTCAGGAAATCCACTTCTTGGGCTGCAGGGACTTCGGACTCCGGCGGGAGCGGCGTAGTTTGCGACCGTCGTTGTCGTTTTTGGTGCCTGCCAAGCAGGGGAGTCACTCCTTGACTCCAAGGGAGATTCTTCTGTCTTCCAAAGGTAGTGGAACGTCGAAGGGCCAGGATTCTTCTGTAGAGCGTCGTCCAGGGGTTATCTGCTTTGCAATGGCAAGGTTCCCCCTCTTATACTAAAAGAGGGGATGGACTAGCTCTATGACCCCACCTATGGGAGGGTCAAGGAGGGGGTGGCTACACCCACTTCCCTTTGTCCAGTTTCGCGCCAGAGCAGGGGCAGGTAGCCCCTGAGCTGGTTTGAACTGGCATATGCACAGAGGAGCCTTCTGCTCCCCAGTGCAGGACTTCAAAGCACTCTAAGAGTGCACCCACCCAGCCCCAATACACTAAACCCTGTCTGGAAGGTGGTTACACCTCCCTGTGACAGGATGCCTATTGTTGGGCTTCCTCCACTGCGAGTTTCGGTCATCAGCAGGAGGGCAGCCCAGTGTCTGTGACTGGTGGCATCCATTTTGTGATGCCAGGGCTCTTTAGGATTCTACCGCGTTTCCACAGCAGGTACATGTCTTCTCCCTCTAGAAGGGTGGAATGCTACCCCCGCCGCCAAGATTGGCGGGGGGTAGTATTCCAAGATGTTTGACACCAAACACGACATGTTTTGATGCAGCCATTCCAAAGTTAGCATTTACCGCGAGGATATAATGCACTTAAGAGTATATGGTTTAACCGCATCCACAAACAGCACCAGAGAATGGACTCTGAGAACTGCAGAGGGGCCCTGCTCATGCAGAGGCACCCCCTCACATAGAAGCCAAGCACCCTGCCCTCAGGATTGATAGGGCCTGCCTTAGGGGTGACTGATAGGTTTATATGTGTGTGCAGGAGAGATATAGGAAACCTATATCTCAGTGAGGGGTGCTAGCACCACCTCACCCAGGCTGCAGTAGCAGGCCTGTGGTGTCAGATTTAGACTGCTTCCCAGGGGTGGCATAACATATGCTGCAGCCCCTGGGAGGCCTGTGAAGTACCTATGCCCTTGGCACCTAAGGTACCATATACTAGGGACTCATAAGGCACCACAGTATCCAATCACTAGTGCACCTAGAGTGCACTCCATGTCGTTTAGAGAGAGCAGATAGACTGGGGCCCTGAATAGCAGGGTCCCAATCCAACTAAGTCATAAACCAGCAAAACACCATAAAAAAAGTGGGGGCAACCATATAGTCAGATTCCACCTTCCTACACTGAGCGCTATATAAACTCTTTCATTCATTCATTCATTGCGAAAATTGATTAGACAGATACATTTTTTTAAGTATTTGTAATATTTGTTTACTGTGATTTGATATACACATTTTGCAAGATATATGTCTATTTTTTTATGGTTACACAGCCTCAGGCAGCACGTGTTTTTCCCCATATTAGCGATTGTTTTTCAAGGCGATTATAGGCCCGACTGGACTTCATAAAACGTGATGGTTCCTGGATCAAACTCAAGAGCTGGTTAGGCTTTGATTTATCTCATAAGGGTTGATATATTTCACTAAGTTGCTTTAGACATAATCATGATTATTGCAAGGTGATTTGAACAGTTCTCCTGAAAATCGTATTCGAAGGCTGGCATTGGTGATAATGGCTGACCTGCGGCACACACCAGGTCAGTGCCTGTGCCGAGAGTCCCATGTGGTCTGGAATCAGAAGGATCGTAACTCCTTCTGATTCCAGATGAAATGGGACTCTTTTAAATCTAATCACAGTAAACAAATATTACAAATACTCTACAAAAGGTATCTATCTCTGTCTAATTGATTTTCACAATACTACTCATTGTTTGTATTCTAAGAAACTTTTGAGTATATATGTCTGTGATCTTTTTGTGACATATTAAGTGGTATATGCATCCTTCCTACATACACACACTTCTGCAAGCATCTTCACAAGATTGGGATTTGGAACCTGCACCTGTAGGGCCTGCACAGGTCTCAACACTGGGTGAGTGCATAGACATGCCGAGCCACATTACTACAATCAAAATCTGTGACCTGCATGTTACAGCCAGATTTCTGCGGCAGATACAGTAATCCTCGGAGATACCTTCTCGAGACTAAAATTTGTAACAGGAAGTGTAGTATCCTTACTTAAACCGTAATCTGCAACCCGCAGGATAAGGATAAATTGCCATTTGTAGCTGTAGGTGGCTAAATGGCTTCACCTCACTCACCAGAGTACAAGATTACAGACTGTCTGCCGAGAACTGGAGTCCAGAACCATTTATAGAGACTGAGGGTACGAGATGGTGGGTGTTAATTGTGACGCGTGGCCTAGGGCAAGTTCACATCAGGTGCAATGGTGCTTGCAGCAGCCCAGCTAGGCCTAGTGATGCACCTCTCTGCAGCAATGACAGCCACCACCAGAAGTCACACATGTGGCACCAGCATGTCTGCGCTGGCTAGTACTGTGTTGCTTTGTAATTGTATGATTGCCCGTGCAGTGATCCAATTACAAAGCAGCTCAAATCGCAACTATCAGCTGCCTGACGAGCATGAATACAGCCTTTCAGGACTGTCCACAAACTAGCATCGGTGTAGGGCAGGTTGGGGATCCCTTTCCCCCTGCACCAGCTACACCACCAAAAGCTACGCCTGATCCTTCTTAGTTCAGGACCCTCGTACTTGCGAACATCAGAATAGAAGACCACCAGTAGGTAGAAGAGGAGATGTATGAGGCACCTGGAGCTGCTCCTGTGTGTGAGGCCTTACCTGGGCATATTAGGCTGTACATACGCATTTTAGTCGCTAATTGTGCATTGAGGCATTGTGTCACCATCTCAAGAGTTGACTTGACCCACGCAAGTTATGCCTGAACATCAGTGCATGTGCCTAGGCTGATGATCTCTGTGCTTGGCATTTGATACTGTGTATGGGCATCTGGGACTGCGTCTGGCCACTGGGGGACTGTCAGATGATGAGTGTGCCTGGAGAGATGATGCCTGTGCTTCGGCATCTGAGACTTCAGTTCGGCATTTGAGTCTTTCACCAGGCACATGAGGTTGTATAAAATGGCTACACCCCGCGCATATCACGGCTAAACCCCTTGCGTACCCGTTATATTTTCTAGTGTTCACGGGCCATGGCTTCTTGAAGGCATTGATCTTTACTCACGCTTACAAGAAGGAAGCAGAGAAGTGACCATTGAAGCCAACTTTGACAGAATTTATGTGTGGATGTGGCTAGGTATTCTACTCTAGGACTGTTTCGATCTGTGTGGGATAAGTGGGGCTTTAGCCTGGCGGTGTTATGCTTGGAGGCAAAGTCCTGGGTTATTTATGTGATCCTGTTTGTGTGCATGTTTGAGAGTGTGTGCGTGTTTATGAGATTGTCTGTGTGTGTGCACGCGCATGCATAGTCGTGAGTGTACATGCATGTGTGCTTGAAGGGGCTCTGAGCAGTGCAGAGGGAGAGAGTAGGTTGATATTATGATTGACAGGTGGTTTGATTAGTTGATTAGAGTTGATGGTGGGACTGTGCACTGTAATGGGCTATGGATGAATGGAAGAATGAGAGGCTAAGGTCTGGACCAGTCCCAAAGAGCTGTGTTTGGAGTAGCTATTTACAGGCAGAGTTGGAGGACTGGCAAGTTTAGGCAGTCTCACAATCTAACTAGTGATTGATTAATGAATAGATGCCTATCTGAAACTGCCCTTCACTTGGTGCCTGTTTATCCTAAATGCCCAAACATGGCACCCAGGTGCCCTTTCAAAGTATTTCGCTAGATGAAAGTACCCACATTAACTGGTTGCTACTGCCAGTAAGGCCTAGTTTTGGGGTGTACTGACATGTATTGCTGGCTAACTCCCTCTCGCCTTACGAAGGATCTTTCAGAATAACGCCTTAGATATATTTTAGGCTTCATTCTTACCTCTAAAACAGTGTCTGTAAAATAGTTATGTAATTTTATGTTAATTTAATGTATTGAGCACACATCTGCAATAATTCATGGCACTGAAGGAATAAACAAGGTAATCTCAGATTAATATTTACATACAGTAAAACTATCTTACAAAATGTTTAACACATATTTTGTTTAAAAGCCAACATTTCAGGTATTTCGTTAAGTGAACAAACTGACATCTGCTTGCAGAGACTGAGGGAGACTGTTCCATAATTTATCACATGCCACTGAAGAATATCTGTCTTTCCTTTAATCTTCCTTGTTCGAGCAATGACCTGCCAGCATTGGGGGGCAGTGCTATCTATCCTCACTGAATTCAGGATATCTTTCTGAAGGATTCATCTACAGGGGAGCTAGTATAAGTACAATAACATAGGCTAAGATATCAAAAACAGGATTACTCTCCCCCCCCCCCCGTAGTCTCATCAACTTCTCATAAGCTTGTCCCTAACTTCTATTTAATAGTGGGGTTTCTGGTCTAGGAATCTACTTTAGTGGCTATCATATTATTGTCAGGGTGTGGCATGGTGAGATATGACATAATGTTACATCCCAAGATCTAGAAAAAGGATAACTCTTTGGATGTTAACCACTACAAAGCGCTGTCAAAAATGGAAACTCTTTTACAAAGCAAGCAGTATTTTATCAATTTTGTAAATTAATCCCTCACCCAAGAAATATCTTGTAAGTAAGAAAAATGTCGCCACCACCAAGAGGAAGATGAATCCGCTTATAACTTCTACAAAGGTGAGACAGCAGCCAGAGCAGCAGCTGGGACAGCAACTCCTTGACTTCTTCTTAGGCTGAAAAGAGGAAGCAGAGAAATAGTGATGCAAAAGTACGCATTCGTTAATATACATCAAACATATTAATAACATCTAGGAGAAGAATTTGAAACTCTTTTTAGAACCTGGTTCCCTGAACCAGGTTACAAGCTGCCCTCTACACCTGGCACTTGCACAAGTTACCCATTTGGTTTAGAGGAAGATTTCCACCTGTTTTTATTAGTAGAGAATTACTATATTTGTGCCACAGGGTAGGGTGGAATTGTCATCTGTCCAAGCTAGGATAGGATTGCCACCTTCTAAGGGCAGGGTAGAGTTTCCTCTCATAGTGGTTATTGGACAAATGCCACCTGTTGAGTGTTAGAATAAGGTTGTCATCTTCTAGGATATAATTTCCACTTGTTGGGTAGGATGACCACCTGTTAAGTTTATATTATATTTCTCCATTTTGCAGCTAGAAGATGACCACTTATGTATGGTAGAATTGCTGCTTGTTTGAGTTTGTGTAGGATTGCGATAGATCTGCCACATCAGAATGTAGTAGGTGCTCATGAGTGGAAAAGGTGCAGAACATGTTGTTGTGTCCAGCCGTCTCCAGTTGTTTTACCTTTCTGTAGAGAAACTGCAGGTTGCTGCTGCTGCTGCTATCTGTGCGCATTCCCAAGGAAGCCATTGAAAGTTCCTTCTTCTACAGCAGAAACGTCTGTAAAGACAATAAAATCATCTAAATCAATCCTAAACAGAAGTATAATCCTACCATGTGCATAAACTCTTAATTGATCTTACACCCTCACGTTGGTAGTAGTAATTTGTGTCACATCAAGTTCTTCTGTTAAAATATACGGCTAACGATATCTTGAATTTAGTTTGTGTTTTCTCTTTGACCTTGGCAGTTACATTCCTTACCGCCAGCTGTTAACTAAACTTCCAAGTCAGTGTAACCCTCATAGGGTAAAAGAAAAAGCCTTACTTCCATCATTTTCTTTGGCCTTTCAAGTATTAGATAGCGCCACCAGTTTGGCTTTAAATACTTTGTACACATCAGCTTGACTCATCCATGAGTAGAGGGACTTACATGTTTCCCTCAATAATCCAGGGCTTGCTTTTTTCCGAACCATTTTGAATGCATGACTGTTGTGCTACAATCAATTTCCAAATGTCCTTGATAAGGTGTGTGTCAAGCAAAAATAGGACTGCAAAAGAAATACATAAACAAAACTAAAACTGTAGCACAGGTAGTACAGTACGCTCCCCATCCTCATGGAAATTGAACTTAGGTTGATATGCAGCCAAGAACAGTACAGAAGAGGGGGCTGACAACTGGAGTGTATGCTGCCCGTCTATAATGGATCCATCAGGTGTACAGAGGGTAGGTTGATGCCCCTGTATGTTGCCCAGCGGGCCCATATCTTTTTGTGTTTCTGTGGGCAGCACCTCACCTTGAATACTGCCATTTCCAATTCCATACAACTGTCCAAGCTGCGCTTCCACACCCTGAGAGATGGCGGCGTGGTCTCCTTCCATTGTTGGGCAATGTCCCTCTTTGCCAAAGAGAGACCCAGAAACAAGAGGTGCTGTTTAAAGTGGTTCCCCCCAATTCCCTCAGTACTATGTAATAAAAATAGTTTAGGTTCGGGGCAGAGATACCAAGATAAGACCCTCCCCAGGCACGTGGCTACCTTACGTCAATATGGCTGGAGGGTCTTGCAACTCCACACCGTGTTGAAAAAGGTCCCCTCCTCGTCTTCACACAGAAGACAGACGGGGGACTGGATAACCCCAATACGCCAGAGCCGAGACCGTGTATAGTAAGATCTATGGAGATATTTGAATTGGATCAGGCGGAAACGTGTCGCTATTGCTGCCCCCTACGGACTCGCCAGCGCCTCCGCCCAGTCATCGTCAGTGAGGCCTGGGATATCTGCTTCCCATGCCAAACGGGTTGCGTTTAAGGTCGTGTCGTTGTGTGTGACTAAGGTTTGGTAGATCTGACGGATTTTATGTGCCCCCAGGTCTCCCATTAAAAGACGGCCCTCCAGAGGGTGAAACTCCGGTAGCTCCTCTAAGGCGCAGATCATTGGGGATAGTGCGTGCCGAAGCTGTAGGTACCTGTAAAATTGGTGGCGGTGGAGATGAAACTCTGATTGGAGCTGTGAGAAGAATTTAAGGACTGTGCCCCGCATAACGTCCCCTAACGTCAAAATACCAATCAGGTCCCATGTACGAAAAAAAATGAAGGCACTGGCCGGAGGTACATTCCCTGCCACAGTGGAGTCGTCTGCGTCAGGCGGCCCCTCCATCCCATCACTCTCACCATGCGCTGCCAGATTTGAATAACTACTTTGCACGCCGGGGGCAAGTGATCTAAGTTGAACTGGCTGTAGAGGAGACCCAGAAGAGACTCCGTACCCATTGCACGCCTCTTGACTGTAAAAGCCATGTCCGCATGCGAACGGTACCACCATTCATTTATGTATAGGAGATGGGAGGCGGCATAGTATGCATAAATGTCTGCAGCCGCAATGCCACCGCAGTATGTCGATTGTGTGCAGGTTCGCAGGGCGACCATGACCGCCCCGCAGTCCGAAAAGAAATGGTTAAGGAGTGCATTGACCTGTCGGAACCACAATTGGGGGATCTCGTAGGGGTAGTTCTGAATTCGATATAGTATACGCTGTAATTACACCCTTTTGAAAATGGCCGATCTACCATATAAAGAAAGGGGTAGGGGGTACCAACCCCTTGTCTCATCCCGAATACGGGGCAGCAGTGGGTGAATATTATGGGACCAAGATATAAGTGGATTTGGGGATATAAAAACGCCGAGATATTGGAACCCCTCTGTAGCGTGGGATAGTTGCGCGGACCAGGTACCTCGCCCCTGATCCCCGCAGACAGGGAACAGCACCGACTTGGATGGACTGGTCCTGAGACCCGACGTTTCCCCGAATACTCCGAGAATTTGTAGGATTCTGGGGCCAGAGAATCCCGAATAGGCGAGGAAAAACAGCACGTCGTGAGCATATAATGGAATCCCGTCCGATGTTTCGGCTGACCAATCAAATCCCCGTACCAGGGGCTCACGCCTCACCCACATAGCCAGGGGCCCAATGGCTAGGGCAAATAACAGTGGGGAAAGCGGACAACCCTGTCTGGTGCCCCTACCAATTGGAAACCATCTGGATTGTGCGCCCGCTACCCGTACAGAAGCGGAGATATCAGTATATAGGAGCTGAATAAAGGCAAGAAACCGCTGGCCGAAGTTGAGAGCTCGGAGGAGCTGGAAAAGGTAGTCCCAGCTCAGGGAATCAAATGCTGTATCTATATCGGCCAGCAAGAGGGCTGTAGGACGTCCGAGATCAGGGGCTTTCGAAATGGCGTTATGGACCCGCCTAATGATGTGCCTTGTAGACCTGCCAGGCATAAAGCCAGCCTGGTAAGGGTGGATCAACTCGTGGATATGCGCACGGAGGCGGTCCGCGAGGACCTTACCCATTAGTTCCGCCTCAATATTCAACAAAGAAATGGGGCGGTATGATGATGGCTCCTCCGGAGGACACCCTGGTTTGTTGAAGACTACAATCTCCGCATGGCCCCAGTCCGGAGGGAGCATCCGCTGTTCTAAGACTAAGTACATTTAAGAGGTGTGGACCCAGAAGCGACATATATGATGGTAGGAAGTCACAGGAGTTTCACCCTCTGGAGGGCCGTCTTTTAATGGGAGACCTGGGGGCGCGACCGGGGTGTATGCCCGTTGGGGCGTACCAAGCTTCTCTAGGGTGATTGGGGCGTCTAGTTGGTCTTGGACATGGTCCGGTAGAGCCCATGACGGAATATCCCTCAGGAATTCTCCCATCTGGTCTGATGAAATGATCTCCCTTTTGGCATAAAGGGACCTATAATATGTTGCGAAGGCCTGAGCGACCGAGCCCGGGGAGGTACACAGAATGCCCTCTGCGCCTCATAACACCGGCACCGGGGAGGGTGCGTACATTTCCCGGCACAGACGGTGAAACATCTTACTCGACTTGTCTCCCCATTGATAAATTCTAGACTGGGACGCTAACCAAATCTCCCGGGATTCGTCAGTTAACAGCTGATGAAGTTGTTGTTGGGCTAGAAGAAGGTCCCGCCTAGCCCTGGGGTCCCCACCCTCACCCACTCTGGCCTCCAGGTCTCGCTCGCGATCCTCTAACTCGACGACCTGCGCCGGGCGGTGGTGCTTCTCCCCGGTGCGGTAACTAATGTCTACTCCTCGGATTGTGGGTTTCAGGGCTTCCCAGAGGGTGGTACATGAGGGTGCCATGGTGGCATTTAAGTCCAGGTAGTTCGTGATCCCCTTCTGAATGGCATCCTGATAAGCGGGATCACGCAAATGCCATGGCGATTTGCGCTGAGGGGGGTTTTATGGGGGCCTACGAGCAATTTTAAGGTAACCGGAGAATGGTCAGAGAGACCCCGGGGCAAAATGGAGACAGCTGAGGCCCTGTGGATGTACGTGCGTGGGATAAATAAATAGTCCAATCTGGAAAGGGGAGAGGAGTTGGCCTAACGGCTAGGACGGTCGACCTCGAATCTGGGGAACTGGGTTCGAGTCTCGGCAATGACGCTGAACATCCTGTGATTCTGGGCAAATCACTTAATCTTCCCGTGCCTAACAAAACATTTTTTTTTTAAATGAATTTGTCCTCATGTAATGCAACTGGTGCTATGTAAAGCGCTCTGATACCCGATTCAGGTCAAGTTCACGCTATATAAAACTCTGTAAAGTAAAAAAAAAAGGGAACCGTGCACAGCTGAGAGCTATGTGAAGCCCAGATTTTGGGGTGGTAAGCTCGCCATGCGACAGTCCACCCCAGAGTTGTGACCAGTTGAAGTAATTTGGGGTCCCCAGTGTGTGGGCTGGGCCCTACCTTCCGGTCGATCGGTGCCATGATAGCGTTCCAGTCTCCCCCCATCACAGATGTGCCCTCTGGGAGTTCCCCCATAAGCCCGTAACCATATCTATTAATATCTGCCCCGGGGGGTGTGGGCGTAAAAGTTGCCTAGCGACAGAGATTCTCCATGTAATGTGCCTGTCACAATAGTGTAGTGCCCACCGGGATCTGCCCAGGTTTTGGACACTAGGAATGGAACTTGACGGTGGATAAGGATAGCAGTCCCCCGGGACCCTCGGACAAAACCCGAATGGAATACCTGGTTATAAACAAATCAAGCAGGACAAGGGGTTTTATTGCCCAGCATGTGGGTCTCCTGAAGGAGAAGTACATCAATCTCCAAACGTTTGGCCTGTCGCAGGACGGCGCCGCGTTTGATCTTGTCCAGGACCACCTGCACATTCCACGTCATGATATTGATCCCCCCCCGTATGAGCGGTAACCGACTGCGTGGTTATCTGTCAATCAAGGGGGATGCCAGTAGGGAACCCTGTGCGAAGGAGCGACTGTGACTATGTGCCTGTGCGTGAACCATGCAAAGATTTGTGTGGAGCAACTTGAGAACAACCCCCCACCCCAATATTTCCCCAAACCTGAAGTATCTGTCGCGGTGACCGGCCCCCCAGGGCCCCAACCGGGGACCCCAGAGAGCCATCGCCAATGGTACCCCATTTCCCATAGTCCTCAAACTGAATTGTTCAGAACGTGGAGGGGGCGTTGGTACCAAACCCCCGAGCCAAGCGATGAACCCAGGACAGACCACCATCGTCGACTGAGAGATGTGACCCAGTTATAAAAGCGTAGTAGCCGGTCAACCGCATCTGCCCAGCGCTTAGGACTCCTCTTCCTGTGCTGGAGAACGCCAATTGGAACGCGACCTGTGCTGCCTCTTAGAAGTGGGCTTTATCAGCCACGATCTTTGGGTACCTTGAGAGGAATCAGACTCCGGCGGGGGCGGGGTGTGTGGCTTAAGGTGAACTGTCTCGTCTGTCCAGGCGAAAATGGCTTCCGGAGAATCGAAGAACAAAGACTTGGACTTGTATATAACCCACATGCGGGCCGGGTACAAAAGCATATATTGGAGGTTGAGCTCCCGCAGCTTGCGCTTAGCCGCGGCGAAGGATTGACGCTGCTGCTGGACCAGGCGAGTATAGTCGGGGAAGAGCATGATGGTGTGGGAGTTGTAGACTAGCTTCTCTCTATGCACTCTGGCAAATTGGAGGATGGTGTCCCGGCCATATAGTTTAGCAATTTGGCAATGATGGGACGGGGCCGTTCACCCGGGGGGGAAGGGGGATCTCCAGGTCAGCACCAGGTGGGCCCGCTCCACCACGAAACAGGGGGATAGGGAGTCATCTGGCATGATAGATTTAAGCCATTGGGTGATGAAGCGTTCCATGGAGGTACCCTCGCAGCTCTCAGGGAAGCCAATAGTTTCGCTGTGAGCGGTTTTCAGCATCCTCCACCCGGGAGGCTAACTCCTGCGTCACTACCGTGAGCTTATTGACTATTTGTTGGAGATTGGCCACGGTGTCTTCCATGGACGAAACCCTGGTTTCAGTTTCCGTAATGCGGTCAACCGCCTTCCTGAGGTATGTCTCAAGAATGAGATCTCCGATCCCAGAGCGCTGATCCTGACGTCCAATGAGTCTCGGGCCTGAGTGATCGCAGCCAGCAGGGCAGCATTATCTAGAACAGGGCTCCCACCCTCTGCACCCCCGGAGCTACTTGAGGCGGAGGTGAACTGGTCGATGGTGTATTGTTTCGCGGCTGAGCCGCTGGACTTGTCCTTCACCATGATGCACAGGAGGGCCGGTATAGGCTCCCCCGTCGCACCCCCTACGGGTCCCACAGCGTATCCGGTATTTCTCAGGGCGCTCCGAGGATCCGTCAGGGGGGGAGAGACACTACGGGCCAGGCCTCACGGGATCAGCCCGTCTCCGCAGCCTGGGGACAGACCGCAAAACGGGTCCCCTAAGAGGACCACGTTCGCCAGATCCCCGGCCCCCAGCTCCCCACCCCCGGAATGCTCCTGATGCAAAAAGGGGCCCCCGGGGCAGGCCGCCACCGCACCCTCTGAAGGAGTGGAAGGGCCGCGAGCACTGGGTGCCCCAAGGCCAACGGGCCCTGCACTACACCACCGCCCTGGCCAGGGCCCCGGAACCACCAACACCGAACTCTCCCCCGCGCCGGTCTCAAAACTCCAGACCTGAGGGATACAGTCCCCGTACCGCTGGGCTACCTCAACATAGTGGCATGGGCGTTCAAGGAGTCAGCCACCAGAGCCCCCCAGGCAGACAGAATCAGGGCCGCAGACCGGCAGCGCAAGATCCACGGGCCCCCCACAGAGGTGGGCGTGAAGACCCCTCCGGCCCCTCACAAATGTCTGTCAGTCCCAGTGGGGCAACTCCAGCTAACAGATGCAGCCACTGGGGACGAGCTGGTGCCATATACCCGTCCCAAATCAGTCACTGGCAGCCCCCCCCCTGGCTCCAAGGGGCGCGGCGGGCCTGAGCAAGTGGTGAAAATGCAGGCTCACGTCTCGGATCACATCCGCTGGGCCCTCCAGGAGGCAGCGCAACCCGCGTCGGCCTCCTCAGACCCCGCCGCCCTCACAGCAGGTTGTAACCGCAGGAGCCGCGACCCCATCGGCTCTGTGATGTGTTACCGCCTGGGCTGCAGCCCCGCTCCAAGGGCTCCGGCTGGGCCGTGCACCCCACATCCACGCGCCGGGCAGCCCCGATAGGCCGCAGTCAGCACAGCAGCCTCTCCCACCGCAGGGCGCTCACACAGCACCGCGGGCTCACCGCAGGGCAGAGCGCCACCCCGCTGGCATCAGACCGCAGACAACGGGTCACTCTGCAGGAGCTGCCAGCAGGTGATCACACTTGAGAGGACTGGAGGATTTTAGGCGGATTCTGAGGCTCGATGGGGCAGAGCTCGTCTAGAAGATGTCCACCATGATGGCTGTCTTAGCCACGCCCCCATCACTTTTTCTTTTAACATATATGCAATATGGATAAAGACAAGGAAACTGGAAATTTAAGATGGAGAACCTAGCTAACATTTTTTATTTCAAAGCTCAGTAAGAAAGCTACTGATACATTTTCTGAAACTTTTCCAGAATACAGTCTGAACTTTGGGCTCCCAAGACACCCTGGAAGCACAGACTTAGTCAACATACTTACTTGAGACAGAGAACACTTGAGGACTGCAACCCACGAACCACCTGTGCATTACGAGGATGGTGCGTTGTGGGCAACAATCAGTCCTATGAGACCTATTTATTGTTAGTAAGTTCCAAACCACATTTCACTATCAATAGTCACACTCAAGAATACATGCTAACAATACATTTTATGACTTTTATTAAAATCAAGATCCTATACTAGTGCATTTTATGTGTATAGTTATGATTACAGAAGCAGAGTGGTAGCAATAACAGCAACTAACAAACAAAATATTAGAAAGAATTGCAACATTATAACACTATTTTATAGTTTCTTTGCATTTGTTCTCCTACCTCTCCCTTCTTGTCTCTAACCTAAGGTATCTTAGCACCAAAAGGAGCATTTATGAGTTTCTTAGGTGGCATTGCCTTTCACCTGCATCCCTTAGTGGAACAACGGAGTCACTGTTCCATATGAAAAGAGCTGTGGCCTCTCTCTCTCTCTCTGCAAGCTGATAAGACCTGTCTGGTGGTCTTGGCCTCGAAAAGGTGTTTACAGCTTCTCTGCAAACCCAATCTCTCGCTCCCAGGAAGTGTGAAGATTCCTTTCTCCCTAGCACTTGTTTGTTTTTAGCTTAATCCTCTTCTTGGGCTGTTTTGAAAAGAGTAGGACTCTTATTGAAGTTTATAAAAAAATAATCAACATATTGCTTCTTTTTGAGTATAATCAAAATTAATAATCAACATGCACCTCTAACTATTCTTTCAATAAAACATTGACTATTTGTATTTCATATATAAACAACGGCTGAACTGTCAAATCATACTCAATAAATGTTAAACAATATATGCGTATAACAATAGGAAATGCAATATGAATATATAATTGAGAATATGCACTAAGATTGAATATATAACATGCAATGGGGGGATATAAGCAGGAAATACGAAGATTACATCACTATATTACAGACTTTTAAGTTCAGCTTCACAGCAATGTTTTTGTTTGATTATAACCATTTGGTTCCATGCTTACAATATGTGGGTTTATTTCTCTTTTGTTAGCAGTAATCATGTTGTTTCATCTAGCGTGGACTCAGAGTGGGATGTTAACTATCCTCACAAAAGTCTTTGAAAAGCGCAATATTCGATATGCTTGAAGTAAGTGAGACCCTTAGGCGAAGGTTTACACAAAGGATCAAGTAGGCTGCATTGTCGAGTAATGAACACCACAGAGAAGAAACACACATTTGAAATAGACACATACCGCCCTGAGTTTTTCCTGCGTTGTACCTTCATCTTTCTATGTGAACTGATGGCCTGTGGTATATTGTGAGAGGTGTGTCTGTAGCCTTACATAAGAAAAAGGCAAGGTGGAAGTGCTACTCAAACATTTCCCAACTGGATTTTCTTATTCATAGACAGGGAAATGTGCTGAAGGGTACCAAGAAATGGGCCAGTTCTTAGTGAATGCTATAAAATTCCCACAACACAACTCTATAAATCAGATGCCCTCTCGGAAGGTCTTATTCTTGGCCATTCTTCAACAAAGATAATGCATGTGGTTAATAAAGTTTGGGGAGCTCCTATATTTTCGTCATATATCTCAGAAATATTGTTTTATTATCAAAGAGGCAGACTAAGCTGCATTTCCATGTAAAACGTGGCCATACTGGTCTTTCTCTCCCATTCCTCATGTTCTGTTATGTATTTATTTGATGTAAATTGTAGAGATTTTAACATCTGTATCTATTTCCCTTAGACATGCATGAAGACAGCCATGTCTCCTCGGCCAGAATGTCTTTAGTTTCTCACAGCAATGGTACCGAATTTGCACACTGGTGATGTTTTAGAATGGCTTGCAAAATCCATTACTCAAAACACCCAATCTCCAACGGATCCCTGTATACCAAAGGTATGGGTCAGGAATAACGAAAACAGACTTTCACTGGGCCACAATATCATGACCAGAATATACGTTTGTACAGATTTTCTATGCCCAACTCCGCATCTACATATACGTACATCTACATATACGTACCTACCTTGAAAATATATATATATATATATATCACAAACATATACTTCCTTCATAGTCCGTAAAGAAGTGCACCGTACACTGGACCTTCGGGCAAACAGGTGTTTTTAATCAATACATGGCAAAGTGGCAGCGTACATAAAAGTCCTGACGCGTTTCGGCTTAGCAGCCTTGTTCACAGGCAAGCTATGACTGGATTGTGGCGTTATCCCGCGTGGTTACGCGCGCCTTTAAAAGACTACCAGATTCCAATGTAATCTCTGCATGCTACAATCCCCAGAATGCAATGTTACACCTTTCCAAATTCTATTCCGTTTATTTCATGCAATTCAATTTCCCATTCAAATACTTATTCGGGGACATTGCAGTCTCTATCAAAACTCACACACGGTGTTCTGACATGCATTCCTCACCAGCTTTGAATTTGTATCGCTGCCACCAATAACTGTCTCTCAGACACCACCATTTGCCTCCAAGTCCTTGGTGAAAGAGGTCCTCTTTCACTCCCTTGCCTCGCTGTCACCTCTTTTATCCGGTCGATTTACACATCGTACCTTCTTTTCTTCTGGCGAAATGCGGGCGGGTCAGGCTCCTTCTTGAACAACTTCTACCATATTTTCTCCGCAGAGAAGCCTCAACCTCACAGGGCAGTCGGCGCGAGGGGACGGAGCACCCCTCACAAATAACAAACACATACTTCCTTCACATTCCGTAAAGAAGTGCGCCGTACACTGGACCTTTGGGCAAACAGGTGTTTTTAATCAATACATGGCAAAGTGGCAGCGTACATAAAAGTCCTGACGCGTTTCGGCTTAGCAGCCTTGTTCACAGGCAAGCTATGACTGGATTGTGGCGTTATCCCGCGCGGTTACGCGCGCCTTTTAAAGACTACCAGATTCCAATGTAGTCTCTGCATACTACAATCCCCAGAATGCAATGTCACACCTTTCCAAATTCTGTTCCGTTTAGTTTATTTCGTGCAATTCGTTTTCCCATTCAAATACTTATTCGGGGACATTGCAGTCTCTATCAAAACTCACACACGGTGTTCTGACATGCATTCCTCACCAGCTTTGAATTTGTATTGCTGCCACCAATAACTCTCTCTCAGAAACCACCGTTCGTCTCCAAGTCCTTGGTGAAAGAGGTCCTCTTTCACTCCCTTGCCTCGCTGTCACCTCTTTTATCCGGTCGATTTACACATCGTACCTTCTTTTCTTCTGGCGAAATGCGGGCGGGTCAGGCTCCTTCTTGAACAAATTCTACCATATTTTCTCCGCAGAGGAGCCTCAACGTCACAGGGCAGTCGGGGCGAGGGGACGGAGCACCCCTCACAAATAACAAAATACATACTTCCTTCACAGTCCGTATGTATGTGTTTGTTATTTGTAAGGGGTGTTCCGTCCCCTCGGGCCGACTGCCCTGTGAGTTTGAGGCTCCTCTGCGGAGAAAATATGGTAGAAAATATATATATATTTTTTTTTTTCACTGAAAAAATCAAAGGTTACAGAGATGCTATTTCACTCGTACAAAAAAGAGAAATTTAGCAGTTATAGTTACCTGAGCTAACTATAACTTACTCTCCAGCAATGCACTGCTTATGACCTCACATATTACATCACTCATGACATGGTCAGTGACATCACTCATGACATCTCAAATGACATCACTGATGACATCATCCACAGAACCACTCACACCCCTATATAATCTCTCATACACCCACTTAAACACCCACACAACCACTCACAGACCCATTCACAGACCCATACAAGTACTCACACAACCACTCACTCCTCCATAGAGCCACTCACTCACACACCCACTCACTCACACAGCCACTCATACAACCATTCATTCACCCATACAGCCACTCATACAACCAGTCACTCACCCATACAGCCATAGTCTGGGAATGCCTGCATAGGTGAACGAATCCTCCGCACCCGACATCGCCATAGCCATCCCCGACGGCTACAAGATCACCCGCAGAGACCGCACCAACGGAATCGGAGCAGGAATCGCCATGATCCACAAAGACACCATCAGGGTCTCGAACAGCACCGACGACACTCTCAGCACCGCCGAACACATGCACTTCCAGATCCACACGGATCCCAACACCACCGTGTGAGGCACCCTCATCTACAGACCCCCCGGACCCCGACCCCAGTTCAGCGACTCCATCGCCGACTTCATCAGCACGCACGCCCTGACCTCCACCGACTACATCCTCCTCGGAGACCTGAACTTTCACCTGGAGAACAACAACGACAGCAACTCCTCCACCCTGATCGACAACCTCGCCAACCTCGGACTGAAACAGCTCATCACGACGCCGACCCACATCGCTGGACACACGCTCGACGCCATCTTCTCCTCAAGCTCCCACGTCTCCTTCAGCCACACCTCCGAACTCACCTGGACCGACCACCACTGCATCCACTTCACCTTCCGGAAACCCGCCGCACACCACCGCACCCTACAGATCCCCCGCAGATGCTGGAGCAAAGTCACCGAAGACCAACTCCAGACAAACCTCGCACTCAGCCCACCCAACGACCCCTCCAACCCCGACGCCGCCGCCCGCAATCTCAGACGATGGATGGACGACTGCGCCAACACCTTAGCCCCGCTGAAAAAACCAACCTACAAAGACACCAGCAAGAGAGCCAGCTGGTTCACCGCGGAACTCCTAGCATCCAAGCGCACCTGCCGGAAACTGGAGAACAAATGGCACAGCGAGAAGACGCCGGACAGCCGCGCAGCCCACAAAGACGCCATCCGCAACCACCATCACCTCATCAGGTCCGCCAAGAGGACCTCCTTCAAAGACCGCCTCGACAACAACGCACACAACAGCAAGGAGCTCTTCAGCATCGTGAAGGAACTCTCCAACCCCAGCTCCAACGCCAACGACATCCCGCCGTCGCAAGCCCTGTGTGATTCCCTCGCCACCTTCTTCCACCGCAAGATCGCCGACATCCACGACAGCTTCGACTCCCGGACGACCCCAACAGGCCCGACACATCAGACCCGCCGCACCCCATCGACCACGACCCCCTCACAGCCTGGGTCAACGTGAACACCGAGGACACAATCAAGACCATGGGCACAATCCACTCCGGCTCCCCAACAGACCCTTTTCCACACCACATCTTCAACAAAGCCGGCAGCTCCATCGCACCCCACCTGCGCAACGTCATCAACCTCTCCTTCGAGACCGCGACCTTCCCAGAGAGCTGGAAACACGCCGAGATCAACGCCCTACTCAAAAAACCCAAGGCGGACCCGAGCGACCTCAAGAACTTCCGGCCCATCTCCCTGCTTCCATTCCCAGCTAAGGTCATCGAGAAGATCGTCAACAGACAGCTCACCCGCTACCTCGAAGATAATAGCATCCTGGACCCTCCCAGTCAGGATTCCGCAGCAACCACAGCACCGAGACCGCCCTCATCGCTGCCACAGACGACCTCAGGATCCTGCTGGACAACGGCGAGACGGCGGCCCTCATCCTCCTGGACCTCTCCGCCGCCTTCGACACTGTCTGCCACCGCACACTACGCACACGCCTCCACGACGCAGGGATCCGAGACAAGGCCCTGGATTGGACCACCTCCTTCCTTTCCGGCAGAAACCAGAGCGTCCGCCTCCCCCCATTCCGATCCGAAGCCTCCGAGATTATCTCCGGCGTACCCCAGGGATCTTCCCTCAGCCCGACACTGTTCAACATCCACATGGCTCCACTCGCACGCATCGCCCGACAGCACGACCTCAACATAATCTCCTACGCCGACGACACTCAACTGATCCTCTCCCTCACCAAGGACCCCCTCACCGCCAAATCCAACCTCCACGAAGGAATGAAAGCCGTCGCCGACTGGATGAAGTGCAGCCGACTTAAGCTGAACACAGACAAGACGGAAATCCTCATCCTCGGCTCCAACCCATCAGCCTGGGACGACTCCTGGTGGCCCTCGTCACTAGGGGCACCCCCGACACCAACCGACCACGCACGCAACCTGGGAGTCATCCTCGACTCAACGCTCACCATGACCAAGCAAGTCAACGCAGTCTCCTCCTCCTGCTTCAACACCCTCCGCATGCTCCGCAAGATCTACAGGTGGATCCCGACAGACACGAGAACAGTCACCCAGGCCCTCGTCAGCAGCAGACTCCACTACGGAAACGCCCTCTACGCAGGAGCCCCGACCAAGCTCATCAAACGACTGCAAAGAATCCAAAACGCCTCTGCACGCCTGATCCTCGACAGTCCACACCACAGCCACATCACCCCCACCTGAAAAACCTGCACTGGCTCCCCGTCGACAAGAGAATCTCCTTCAAACTCCTGATCCACGCACACAAGGCACTCCACAAAACCGGCCCAGCCTACCTCAACAGTCGACTCTCCTTCTACGTTCCCAACCGTCAGCTCCGCTCCGCCGACCTCTCCCTGGCCACCGTCCCGCGCATCCGGAGAACCACCACCGGAGGCAGATCCTTCTCTCACCGCGCCGCCAAGATCTGGAACACCCTTCCCCTCAACCTACGACAGACCCAAGACCTGCTGACCTTCAGGAGACGACTCAAGACCTGGCTATTCGACCAGTAGCGGCAACACCCCCCCTCCTCTCCCTCAGCGCCTTGAGACCCTCGCGGGTAAGTAGTGCGCTTTACAAATCTTGTGATTGATTCATTGATTAGGTGTCTCACTGGGTGAGTGAGTGGGTGCGTGAGTCTCTGAGTGGGTGTGTGAGTGGTCAGGCCACATTTGAATGGGGTTAGAGGGCCGCACAGCCCCCCTACCCGGGCTTATTTTGGCCGTGGGAACCCCATCCCTTGGGCCCAACCATAATTCAATGGGGGAGGAGAGGGCTGCACGGTCCCCTCCCCAGGCCAATTTCGGCCCGGAGACCCCGGCCACATTTAAATGGGGAAGAGGGGCTGTCAAGCCCTCCCAGGATGTTTTTGGCACCGAGGATCCCACCCCCCCCAGGGCCAGGCCTTAACTGAATAGGGGCCATGCGGACCCCCTCCCCAGGTCGATTTCGGCTCCAGGGACCCCATCCCCCGGGGTCTGGCCTTAATATATATTTGTTTGGGGGAGAGGGTGAGTGGCCCAGCTTCCCAGGCCTATTTCTGCCGAAGAACCCCATTCCCCGGGGCCAGTCATAATACAATAGGGGAGAGGGGTGATGTGGCCCGCCTCCCCAGGCCGATTTCGGCCCTGGGGACCCCATCCCCCGGGGCCTGGCCTTGTAATGCTGTGCGAGGGGAGCCTGAATCCCCCGTGGTCCCTGATGGCTCTCCGCTTTCTTGCGGAACCAGCATTGCTGCTGCACGGAGGGAGCTGTTGGAAAGGCAGCTCCCTCCGTGCAGGAGCAGTCGTTTCATCTCTTTCCCTGCCTGCATGTCTGCAGGCCGGGAAAGAGATGAAACCTCCGCTTCCAGCAGGCGGGAGGACTTTGACAGTTCCTGCCTGCTGGAACTGGACTGTTTGCTTTTGCTTGACGGGACCTCTCAAAGCTCCTGCCAGGCAAAAGTGAACAGCCATGTCCCAGGGGTGGGCACCCCAGGACATAGCAGGAGCAGGTCCTCCGGTGGTAGTCCCCAGGGCCATGTATGGCTCCAGGAGGTGGGCTGTGCGGCTCCCTCCTTCTGTTTGCATGGACCGCCCGGGGAGGTGGTGGTGCCCGGGGCCAAGAACAGCTTGGGAGAGAGGACGCGTGGACCCCCTCCTTAAAAAAAATTATAGGAGGTAGTGGTCTACGGGGCTCGGGGGGGGTCCATGCGACCCCACCCATTCAATTTAATTATAGCCCAAGGGAGGTGGGGGTCTCAGGGGCATGGGGGGTCCGCACGGCCCCCCACTCCATATTTAAGTTAGCCCTGGGGAGGTGGTGGTCTCTGGGGCTCGGGGCACGCGACCCACCATTCAATTTATTTATAGCCCAGGGGAGGTGGGGGGCTTGGGGCTCTGGGGTCCACGCAGTTCCCCCTAAGCATTTTATTTGTACCCTCGGGAGGTGGTGGTCCCCGGGTTTCGGGGGCGGGGGGTCCACTCACCCCGATATTATTTCTACTTTGCAGCCACAGGGAAGGATGGTGGTCCCTGGGGCACGGGGGTATGTGCGCCCCCCGCTTACTATTGAAATTAGCCCCTGGGAGGTGTTGGACCATGAGGTGAAAGTTAGTGGACCATCGTCATTGAACACTTTCTCAATACAAATTAATCTTTTGGATAGCCTTTTGGAAACCATAGGTGCATCATACCAGGTGTTGACAGGTCAGCAGCCTGTCGGCATTTGTATCTGCAGAGGGATTCTAGTTTGCCACACAAGCATCTCAGTGGTTACCTTCACAGAGAAGCATTCAACTTGAGTTGTTTGAGTGCTGGAGAGCTGATCATGTGATCTCATGTCGATAACCAGCCATATTTGAGGTCAAATCAGATTGTTCAAGAGAAGTTGTGTTTTTTACACAGCAGCAGCAGGAAGGTGACTGGGAGTACAGCAGGATATACAGGATCATGTGCGTCATAGGTTTCCAGTGCAGAACCCAAAACCCTGCGGACGAGAGCAGGGTAGAATTTGTTTAAAATACTACCCTTTTCATGCTGTTCATGAAGGAGCCCTTCTGCCTCTCCATTAATCTATTAAACTGGTTGAGCCCCTCTATTATTTCAGTGAGAGAACCTAATTGAGCCAGCCTGAAATTCAAGAAATTCAGGTGAACTTACAGAATCCTTTTGGGTATCTGTCTTCGATTACTGGCTTAAATTCCTGGTCCTTTTTTTGGGAAATAAGGGTCATCAACGAGCTCAGGTCACTTATCCTCACTCTGGTGAGGGGGTTAAATCACCTGTACTGATACGACATCACCATTACCTTATTTCCATAGCAACTAATGGGCAGGTCTCTATAGTGCTAGGGGAGCTGTAGTAGTGAGCCACTGCTGAATTAACATTGTCATACATGTAATTTTTTATATACTTATTTCCAGTAATTACTTATTCAGGGATGGGCTTCCTCTGTAATAGGCTGCTGTTTTTCTGTGAAGACCCTAAATAAGCGGCGAGTACCCACAGCTGGTGAGTTTAATTCATATTGTTGAACTTGCATTGATAGTGTTGTAAGTGAAACCGTATGAGGCAAACATTTAGGTAAAGGGACCGTATTCATTTAGGTAACCATGAATTTGCCAATTATGGGGGGGGGGGATTGACAAACTTCTCAGGCAGTAATAAGACAAAGTATATGAAAGCCGGTTGCGTCTCTGCTGTATGCTCACAAAGAAAACTGAAAACGTTTAACAAAATGTTCATACAGGTATTTTCGTGTGTCGCTCCCTGGTGGTCTGGCACATTACTGACATCATGAAAATGGAGAGTTATGCCAGACAGAATTTAGTCACACAGCTGCTGGAGCTGAAGCTCTGCTGTGACCTAAAATTGAAGTTGGGTATTGAGATTATTCCCCCAAGTCTCTTATAGCCAAGCATGGTTTAATTTTGGTAAAGTCCATCCCATTATTCGTCTTTGAGGGCTGGAACAAAATGGCGCCATGTTCTACCTGTGTGCCAGACTGTAAAGGATTTTTGTGCATTTGTATTTTTCTGCAACATTAACAACGTGCTGAATGTATTTTTACACTTGATTACACATGTATACATTGATATAGTACTGTTGTCTTTTAAACAAATTCTCTATGATGTGTAGACGTCCCTTGACTGACCCTTGTTAACCAGTCCTTAATTTAGGCCAAACACCATCTTGTCCAAGATGAATGTCATTCTTATCACTCTCGTCTTCCCCTGCATCTCTCTGCTTGTTGTTTCTGCAGCACAAAGTCAAGTAAATCATTATTATTTGTTTATTTCCATTGCCATCGTTCATGCGGCCTCTGTTGAACTTTTCCTGGCTCAGTCACAAAAGTGCAACTATTTCTTCACGGTCTTTCTGCTAAATCACTGTGCCCTATTCATTCATATAATACACTGTTGTTTATGTATGTAGTTTTTTCTAGCATTTCCTGATGACATTAGTTAGCATAGTGGGGCAGAATAATGATTCATGTAGTGGGATAGTGCTTAGGTATTAATTTTACTGTACTCCAATTTACTGAAATTATACATTTGCTCTTAACACAGTGATTCTGTATTTCTGTTAATTTCATATGCAAAAATAATGCATAAAAACCCTCGATTTTGGGGATGAGCCAGAGATTTTCCTGTTTCACTAGGGAAGCTCCATGTTACTCCCCTGATTTCGCTGATTACCTGGGACTTTAATTTCTGATTTTACATTTCTCTGTTTTGCCCTATTCACTGAAAGCCGTTGTGGCATTGACTCGGTATCAACTATTCTGCTGATCTGGACTTCCGTTATTGAGTGGGCCCATTTACTTATTAGACTATATGTCTGACAATTTGATACATTGGGAGGTGCCTTAACACAGGGAACACATTGCCTCATGAAATTGAGGTTTAACATCGTCTCCGATCCAGTGAATTGTGGGCATTCTGATTGAAGTGAATTTTGGGGTCTATAATTTTGAGGTTCCCTGCGCCCACAAGACTTCACTCAGAGCTTTTCGTGCAGTTCACTTTTTATCTGCGTTGTGAAGATGTGTGATAAGATTGTGGCCACGCTATCTCCCTGCATGAGCGCTTTTTGCTACCATTCACTTCACTAGGGAGGTGCATACCTAAAATGGTAGTATGACAAACATGTTTACTTTAAATTCCAGGTCTCTCTCATGACATTCAGCAGCATAGATACTTATCCCTTTGAGTTAGAGCAAAATCCTTGATTCATGTGTTTGATGAATGATTGAATGAATGAGTGATACAACTTGATATGGTGAAGCAGTGACTTCAGCGGTTTCTCAGCGCTTATCTAATTGCAGCAATCTTTGGCAACTACCAAGAGGAAGTGGTGCTGAATAACCATGTTTTGGTAGCTTTCCAAAATATAATATAAGAAGTGACTTTACGAATAGACCAAGGAAGAGAATTTCAAATTTTAGGGCCAGCACAGCTGAAAGATCTACAACTCTATCATGAGCGTCTAAAGCACGAAATTGAAAAAAGGTAAGCCTCGTGTGAACAAAGAGGATTGGGTGGTTTACAACGCTTCAGGGATTCACACATGAACAACGGTCTCATACGATAATGGGCCTTGTGACAAATACAGAGAGATCAGATGATGAGGTATGTTCAGAATGAGACCTAGAATTAGATGAACAGCCATATTTTTCATGTGCTTTAACTGATTGATTAGATATTGTCCTAGGCAAAGGTAGACAGCATTACAGTAGTCCAGTCTTGAAGATGAGAGCTAGGACAACAAGGTGAGGCAGGTCATCAGAAGACAAGATGGTATCTTCCTTACAGTATGCAGACGTAAAAAGGCAGAGTTTGCCAATTTGGGGATGTGTAGCCAGAAAGAGTTGCTGGGCAAAAATAATTCCCAGTTTACATGCATGGTGACCAGAGAAGATGGGTTAGTCATGGAGGAAGGCCACAAAGCTTGAACGTTTGGAGATAATTACCCCAAAAGATGATCTCAGTTTTGTTAGCATTAAGCTTCATTTGATTGGTAACCCTCCATAGATGAATGTCTGAGAAACTTTGTTTGAGGTAGTCACAGAGGGAGCATCCAAAGATATGCTGAAAATGGCATGATACTAAATAAAACAATCCTTGGCTCCTAATCAGACATGTCTGAGGATACCAACTTAATTTTTAGCCTTCAGTTTCAAATTCTTTCACATTTACACAGTGTTTTAAAAATTTCAAGTTTCCTTCTTTATTTATATACACTTTCCTAATCTGTTAACATTATTTAATTTTCTAAGCAGTCGCGAACCCCCTGTGTAAGCCTTGCGGACCCACAGGGGTCCCAAGAAAACAAGTTAAGAACCACGGCTCTGCTCTCTACCAGCCATTGGCCCTCTGCTGCTGCATTGAATTCAATAAAGATCTGAACTTTCCATCTGTAGGTAGGTGCAATAAAATGGCCTTTAATGGCTGGTACAGCCATGGCGGGAGGCCAGAATGCGGTTTGACCATTTCACCCAAGAGGCTAAAAGTGCCTGCTGTGAGACACAAGGTTTAAAATCCCAGCTGGCTCTCAGCACTTCTTGCTTCTTCGATAGGTCCTGCTGTCAGTTACTGTCAAGGGGTGTGGGCCACTTGCCTGCATGAGTGACCCGTCAGACACTGACAGAGAGGAGCCTCAGGAGACCCTACTTCTCTTTCCACCCTGCTTCAAGAAACCCTCTAATCTCCTTCCGGTCTGCCTCAAGAGACCCTACCTCACCTTCTTTTCTGCCATATTGGTTTGCTTCGTTTGGAAAGGCAGAGGGAGACTCAGAAGCTAACAAACCCAGACAGTGGAACCCTATGAGACACAGCACCTGACCCGCTATCCATATGTAATATATTTACACTGGAAATACCCAGAGATCTGTGTGCACACTGTTAACGCACCCACTGTCACGGTGCAATCCAAAAACAGGAATGTAACAATTTCAAACCCAAGCAAAGATGCACCACCAAAAAACCAAACAAGGAAGAATCAAATCCATGTTCGGAGGTGTATTCTTTAATTCACATTCGATTAAAAGCGATCAGGATGAACGCGTTTCGTCCATAAACATGGACTTCTTCAGGGCATAACTATATAACTCAGTGGTTCCCAAACTTTTTCGACCCGCGGCTCCCTTGACATAATTGGTGGTTGGCCGCGGCTCCCCATCATGTCAATTTTTTTCAGGGAGGGGTGATGTAAGCCTGACCACAGGCGCTGGAATGTACAGTGATTAAGAAGGAGATGTAATAAATGAGAAAATGTTATGTCACATGCTACTTTTGGTATGGAGGCTTACTGGTGTTGTGAGCAAACACATACCGTTGACGTGAATTGTAAGGTAAACCAATGTGTAATCAGGGGAAGAAGAGATAATTGAAATGAAGAATATCGGTCCGGTGGCTTCTGCAGTGCTGACCTCGTGGTAGGTTTTCTGAGATAACTGTGTGACATTAACAGAGACTAGCAACGTTCTTCAGTAAACCTTTCAGTGCACGAGTCAAGATTAGGAGACCTACTCACTCTTTCCTTTACTGCTGAGGTCTCTGCGCAGCTCAAGGCTGTGTCCCCACTAGTACTCTTTGGGTTTTTTTTTTATAGAAAGATGACAATCTATTTTTGTTTAGACAGCACCGTTCTGTCCAACCAAGGGAATGTGGTGTCCAGATTTGCAAAATTATTTATTTTAACCTGTGGCTTCTGTTTCATTACCGGCAGCAGGCAATCTATACAAATGTTACTGACATTTCTTTTTAGGGCATTACACGATATTCGCGGATATGTTGTCAATGCAGGATTTAAAAGCATAGTAGTGCCACCTGATGCCAAGGAGTACCGCCTTTCCCTCTCACCCTGCATATTTTTCGTACATTTTGTTTAAACACTGAAAGCACTGAAATGGTAAACTCACTGTGACTACTACCACGATCAAGAAACAGCCTTTCCTATTTTACTGTGTGCAAAGTGTGCGCTTTGTTATTGCCATGGAAAGGCTCATTCCTGGAAGGTAGATATGTCACAGTGCATCTGTGCCTGTGCTATGTAAGAAATCAGTCCTGTTTAACGATTGAAGTAGTTTTGGCAGGACATTTCTTGTTTAGATCAAACATTCACAAATTGTGAACAGTGAAATCACCAGCTCTGTGCGTTCACCTGCAAACGGACTCATGCAGATTCATGTGTAAGAGACATAGGCATACACTGGTATAGCAGCATGAACAAAATATAACTATAATATTAATATTCATTGTATTTCATTCTACTCCTTGCTAAGCAAGTCATCAAATGATTGTGTATCCTTTACTAAGAAGTTCAGATCCTATGTAGTGTACTTCACAGTACTGTAGCTTTTTACTGAATATCAGCACCAATAAGTGAAACATTGCTAATGTAATCAATTTTGATTATTCTTCACTGGTGGCTCTTCCTGTTAATGCCACAAAACATGTTGCCTTCTCCATCACAGCTGTGGAAATTCATACATTCTCCTACCTAGCGTGTCCTCATTCACGATGCCCTGCAAACCTCCTGACTGACTTATAATAAACTCCATTACCATGAGCTGCGGTAGTTTGGTGCTGTGCGTTAGAACTGTGTCCGGTTAGATAAGAGGCATCATATTTCATAATATTAATTGTTACTTTGAACTTTCCTATTCATTTCCTCTGCAGGTAGAAGTGGGTAAATTGGACTGCAGCAGGAGATATGTGTTCTGACTTAACATGCAGCCAGTTGCACGTGACGCTCAAGACGTCACTGCATCCATCTGGCGTTCGATTCAAATAAAGCACTGTATGTGTATAACAGTGGCACCAGGCTCTAATAAACAAGATTTGAGTATTATAGCGGCAGCCCATCATTCAATAGTTTTTCAACTACTCCGAAATTACTTGGAAAAATCCATGTGCTTAGATAAGCCCATTTTAATAGATGTGAGGGTGTTTTCAAACATGCGTGTGCCACTGCATTTCAATGCTTTGTTTTACAGTACGCACAGTGTAGTGAACATTTTGAAAGAATGGAACACAAGCAGTTTGGATTCTTAACATTGGAAAATAAGGCAAGCCAACTGAGAACATGGTATTTTCAGTGGAAGGAAAGATTACAACGCACATTGCAGTTCGCCAGAAATCTCAAACACCCCCCAAAAAGTCCAGAAACACTCTCAGCTGGTCGTAATTTGACCTCTTCACTTCACAAGATCATGTTTACCCGTTTTTCCGATTATAAGAGTGGCTGGCGGCAGCAATCACACTCGCTCGGCAGCACTGTCCTGATTGTTACGTCACGCGCTGGTTCAAACCATTCCAGACACTGACCGGTGGGACTTCTGTAACTCCCCCACATGACATTCCCACATGTGTTACTCGGGGCCTCCAAATGCACATTACAAAAAAGGTAAGTGCATGTCTTTATAACGGAGCCGTATTAAGCAAAGAAAGACTCTCAGGGTAAACAAATGCAAGGCAGTCGGCATCACCAATAAAAGCATCAGGTTAGTTAAAGTTACAGTACTAGAGCAGAACCTTTCCCACGTTTCCAAGAAGTGCGCGGCGCCCCTGGTGAGTTCCGATGGCGCACTGGGGTGCCGCGGCGCACAGTTTGGGAACTACTGATATAACTCATGAGAGTTGATGTCAATGTGTCCATAGCATATCAGAGCAGATATCATAAATCCCGTCCAATTACACTATTTAAACGAACAAGCGAGATGCCCTTCACATAGGTTGCGCAAAGCGAGTATAGGGTGAAGTAATGTAGAGCTGAAACCTCGGTCCAACCAAGATAAGGTGGACCCAATATTAAAGGCGAAGTAACTCTGATATGCTATGGACACATTGACGTCAACTCTTATGAGTTATATAGTATCTCTTCAGTATCCTGAGTCTTTTCCTCAAAGCTGAGCATGTCTCTAATATGTTGAAGAACTTCCACCATCTGCTGTATCTGTATATAGTGACCTTTTGGATCCTTATTTAAATCATCACTATCATCAGGCTTGGTCCTCTTTGACTGAGGTTCTGTTAAATCAGTATCCACTGCTTCTGTGATCCAAGCCTGTAAATTTACTCTGGAAATTTGCAAAACCTCCTCTTCCATCACCTGATCAGGCTGCATGTTATGCCCTGTCTAGGCAGCATTTCTCGCCTCCATAGCGACACCAGGGAATGGAACGCGATGCAGACGCTTCCAGTTCCTGCTTAAATATGTTACCATGGCAACCAAGCCTCATCTCGCAATTCTTAGAAACAAAGGAAAATCCCCACTGCCTACCCCCATACACTGCGCGTCTGAGCAAACCGGTGGGGGCCCAGGATTGCTCATCTTAGAGCACCCAAAAGGCTCATCGAAGTGCATCTGGAATCTCCCCAAAAGAGCTCAGCACATGGGCGGGAAGCCACACTGTGATGAAATGGGAACAGACCACCTGCTGAGCAAGATGGTAAGAATCTACAGAATGTACACAAACACAAAAGACCATGATCACAGTCAGCCAGTAATAATGTACAATAGTACCATCATATTGCATGTTAAAAACATTAATCTGCATATATCACCCGGCGGCCGTGAAGGACAGGAAACAAAACAAGAGTAGGGTTGTGGGGAGAAGCTATTTATTGGTTTATAGTAAACATAGAGATAGGATTCCAATCTGTTTACATTTTTTGCGGATTTTTAAATGTTTAATGGACTGTTGTGCAAGCGGGGACTGGCACGAGAAGGACTCTATGAGGGGTATATTCCTATGTTGGTGTACAGCTCATAGTTGAGGGGACACTCGAAGCAAAGAGTTGTTAATGATTCAGTGGTTGGAGTGGTTGTTGAACAGTCATGCACTAGGCTCAATAATGCATTTCTTGAGAGAGAGGAAAGTAATGTTGTGCATTCATCTTACAACCCCTTCTGAGCTCATTTATCATGTCATGAGTGATATAATACGTGAGGTCATGAGCAGTGCATGATGGGAAGCAAGTTACAGTTAGTTCACTAACGTAGAACTGGCATATATCAGTGGTTTTGTTCTTCTTTAACATTTAATTCGGATCTCATTCCAGCACCTAACTATAACATCACCATTATTTGTGCATAGTCAATATATATATAATGTGTATATATAGCCCTTCCCAATATTATGGTCGTCATTATTCCAGCTAGAATATTTTTGTTACACAATATTCTTGCAGTCTTTAGACTCATATACAGCCAGCAGCACAGCATTTAGTCTAAAGCCTGTGGGTGGGAACACCTGCCGTGGAACTAAAAGGATAGAAGTTTACAGATTTGTTTATAACAAGTGGAAGAAAATCTCCACCTACTTAATCCTCGCCTACATAGTAGTAGTTTATAGAGGGCAAAGATTTGGGTGGATCTGCTGGGGAGATTTCACAGATATCCTTTCCAGAAGATATGATGATGAGGGCAGCAGCACAATCTCATGCCTGCTTGAAGGGGGCAGTTGTAGGAACAGGAATCACCATTAAATAGTGCCAGAAATTGGTAACCTTTTAACCCCAACTGCAGAGGCAGGATATGGCATACAAGGTGGTGCAAGAATTGGAGATAAATTTGGGGGTGGATTTTTTATATATACTTTCCAATTTAAACAGAGCAATACATAAGTCAGATTTTAGTGGGAAATGTTTGAAAGCCACTGAGGAAAAGGGCCTTTAATGTTTTAATATAGGTGAAGGCATTTACAGCAGAAGGCATATCCATTCTGGGTAGCTGACTTAACGTTGTTCATTAAGTACTTGAAGAGCAAACTAATCTCCTTGTTGAGAGTCCTACCTAGAGAATAAAGGGCTGTAGTGAAAAACAGTGCCTGATTAAATATTTCCACAAATGGTACAATTTTGAGAACTTGCAAAACTTTTTCCTATTGAATGCTGTTGGACCAAGGCTCAAGGATGGCAAATGAAATAAATGACTGCACATATGAGTTTACAGATAATAAACACACAAAGATTGGCTAATTTTCCAAAAGAGGACCGAGTGAGCTAAAGTCTGAGGCTCCTGAGCGTTCTTAATCGAGGGTTGTAGTTACCCGCACAGACAGCTGAGAGCGCGTTTACAGGTGCAAAGATTGGAATGTTCAACCAAGGAATACAAGAAACACAGTACTGAATGTACACCACGTGTACCCGAGTCTCCACCTAGGAGAAGAGCATGACAGCCATTGCCCTAAAGCGCTGTGGAGATAGTCGCTTTACTCACTCTAAGGAGGGAAGGGTCACTATCTTCCAGAGGAGCATGTAGTTTTTCTGAGGCCCAAAAGCTTCTGTTAATCTATAACCAACATAGAGACATCAGCTGGAAACCAAATCAGAGTGTATTTGAAGGATGAAGACTAAAGCAGGCATCCCTTTCCACTTCTAGGATGGCTCCACAGGGGCTTTTGATAAAACTTTCTTAGAGCCACAAAGGGAGGGAGCAACACACAGTCTGTGCTATGTCAGGCTTGGGCAAACAGTTTAACAAACTAAAAACTCACGTAGCAACCTTAACGTCTATCCTTAACACAGTAGCTTCATAATAACCGAGTCATTCAGTGTGTTCACCCTTGCACGGAGTGCCCCCCTAATCCCGGAAGAACTGGCTGAGTTGCTTGGGAAAGGCCAGCGCCCTTTACACAGCGTGAGATGAAGGTATTCCAAAGCAGATCACGTGTTGCTGAATTTATCTGGTTTAAGCAGCCAGTCACAGTGCTTTTTACAGGCCTCGAGGGTAGAGAATGATTCACCAGAGTGAGTTCATCACTTTTGAACTGAGAAAGCTCACTAACGTTGATCGCCCACAAGCAAAACACCTATCGGCAGCCACAAGTCTCAGATCTAGGACGGCTGGACATTTGAGACATCACCAGATATAATAATCTTGAATTTTTCCCAAAAGGCCCTGAACTTGTCACAGGTGTGCTGTGTTGGCAGAGTCTGGCAGGGCCGAGTTTATGGGTCATCACAGTCATTATTCTTTTAAGAGAACACTGGAAACTAGAACGGGGTTGAAACATTTCCCTTGCACTTTACATGTGCACTCTTAAAAAATCACAGTAAAGAGCATTTTTCACCACCAAAAGTGTTTTGGGACAGCAGTCTCAGCAGTCTCAGCTACTAACCAGCTCAAAGCATTTGCCCACTAAACGTTTCCAGCTCCGGAGTTCAGTCTGTTCAATCAACTCTTCATCTGCACGTGCCTCGGGGTCTCCCGACTATCAGTTCGCGCATGATACTTTCATTCTGTTCGCAGGCAACAATTCACGTACACACACTTTTCTCCACCTCAAAAGAGTCTGAGACGCATATTATACAGCAACCTCCGGATGGCCTGAACAGACGGGGTGGGGGGGAGAGTTGGATGATTTGAACACTGGCTTGTGTTATAGTATTCAAAATGCCTCCTTGGAGCAGTGTGAAATATTAAAAGGGCTGTTCGAGCTTCTTAGCTTTTGTGTCTGCCAGTACCTGGGGCATTTCAATAAGGGCCCATTTCTGTGTTCTAACATTTAAAAGTTAATTTTCTTTCTTACTGTCCCCCACTGCAGCTGCCATCCCCTCCGACAAGTGTTCTTGTCACGCTGGAGAGATTTAGTACAACAAAGGCGGTATGAAGTCGTTCCTCTACCACACATCTCCCTCTCCCTTTATTGCTTTTTTCCTGGAAAGCCATCTGTCCTCGGCTTCGCTGCCATGACAGAATCTCCTGTTTACACCGTCTCTCCCCACGCGTTCTTTCGCTGGAGTTGGACCCTGACCCGCACGCGCCCTTCACAAAGGCACGAGCTCTGATAAGGGTAGCTGGGTGCTGAGCGTAGAGCACGCGCCCCCGCGCTCTCAGGGGGGGTTCCCTGAAAGCACCTTGAACAACTTGACACTGTCGGTCGCCGTGACTCCTGCTTTCTTGAAAAGACTTGTTTATTCAAAGGGGGGGGGGGCTCATAACTTACGTCCTTCGTCTGGGGAGGTGATTGCTGGGGTGCTTTACTGAAAACTCTTCTCTTCCAATGACATTTTTCTCAATAACACTCCTCGCCAAGCTCCCCACGAGGCATAGGGCTTTAGCCGCATTAGGACTGTGGCAGTTGGACCGCCACAGGACCGCTGCTGCCGCCAGGGATCCACCGCCAAGCATATTAGGAGTTTCCTCACCACTGCACTTTTCATGGTGGTGATGAAGCAAAAGAGGCCCTGCAGGGCGCACTTGTGCCTCTGCACCATGGGGCGCATGCAGGGGAGCCCCCCCTGTCTGCATGCACTCCCATGTTCCTACTCGGAACGAAATGCACAACATTGTGCATTTCAGTCCATGCAGGAACATGCTTGGACGTTCCCATTGCAGTGCCTATTTCAAAGGTACCGCCGTGGGAACGCCAAAGAACTGCCTGCCAGCGACTTAAAAAGTGTTAACCTGGCGGGCGGTCTGTTTTGGCTTTGGCAGTGTGGGAGCGTGGCGGCAGCGTGGCGGCACGCTCCCACACCACCAAAGTCATAATAAGGCCCATACGCCCTCACATTTAATGGCATGACCCTGACTGTAACATGAAACATGACACCCTCAAGAGCTATAACGACCTTTACGCTTCAACTCTGTAAATATGTAATATGTATTTATGTAACCCTAAGCACTTTAACCTTTCTAAAAATGTCATTTTGTATTGAATATGTAATATGTAAATACGTAACTCTCACCATGAGTAACCGTAGTACCTACACGTCTTGTTATCTACTACCTAGTTACTCTAAATTTCTCATGTAATGTTCTTTCACTCTATTATGAAGCGCTCCGACACCTCTGGGTAATGTCCGTGCTATATAAAAACGCATCAATAAATAAATAAATACCGATGGCTACCCCATCTCTATCTCTCAAGCATGTGTTCTGCCACAGCCCTCTCCCTCCTGAGAAGGTGCTGGGTTCGGTGTGAGAGGAGTTCAGACTTATGCCCTTATGAAAACATAACAGGGTAAAAAGTGGTTGGAGCTCCACGGGCCAGTGGACAGATGAGTAACACGGGCCTGATTCACCATAATCGCGTATAATTTAGATCTGTTTGGGTCGTCACTAAAAGTTCCATCACACCAGTGTGTAAATAATGCATGCTGTAGTCTGCATGCATAAGGGCGTGGGTATAATGAAGACAGAGGCTCTAAGCATGTTTTCTGTTGCCAGATGTGCTTAATGGATGCCTTTAGATACACTGTGCTCTTCTAGATGTAGGAATTTTACTCAGGCACAACTCATTTACTTTTACTTCGGAGTAATTGGGTCCTCAGGTAAGTGCATTGAATCCATGTTTGAGGTTTTCTGAATACCCTTGAAGTCAATAATTTGTGGTTGTTTTGTGGGTGTAGGTGCATTATGAGTAAGGCTCCCTGTTTTCCGTTTTTACTGGTTTTTACAGATAAATGCAGACAGAAAACCATTTATTTTCCTGTCTGTATTTATTTGTAAATGTGGATAAAAAAGGAAATTTGTATTTTTTTGGAGTGATTTTTGAATACTTTCAGGCTAATAGCTGTGTAAATTGACAGGTAAGCGGTTAAAAAATAAAGAAGTTATTGTTATGAGACTTTAACTTAAGTAGATATGCAAAAGGATGATACTAAAATGTTCATATTTTCATATATGTGCATTGATTTATCATCCGTCGGACTTCATATTATTGAAATCTATCATACATTTAGATAAGAGTTTACATTTATCATTTAAATAAATGTGGAAATGTACTATTTTTGCTTCATTTGTTTCAGAAAATGGACAAATACAGGTAAAATTAGCAAAAAATAAATATGGATAAATACAGATGGAAATGTCAAGAAAATAAATACCATACAACCGGGAGCCCTAATTATGAGTAGCCCAGGACTATTCCCATTACCTAATTTGTCCGTCTTCTTCGTCCTAGTCCTTACATATAGAGTTACGCCTCTCACGCTCAATATGCCCCAGATTAAAAAAAATAATCTACTTGTAACCCTCCAATTACGATCCCACCCTGTGGCACATACAGGATGGGGTGAGCCAGTACATCCCTGTTTATTTTTGTGTTTCCCAGCGTGTCTTCACCCAGAAGATAATGCAAGTCGAAATTTCTTTAAATTTAATCATGTTTAGTAATGCAACATTGTCTTTCATTTGCAGAATGTGTTGGCCTGCTCCACGGACTTTTGCTTTTCATAATATGAAATCGGGACCGTCTCCTGATTTTGTAATAATGTCTGCTTGACAACTGAGCAAACTACCTCCTCCGCTGGGCGATTAATAGGTAGCCGCTGCTCCAGCCTCTTTGCATATTATTCAACTTTTGAGCTGGACTGCTTCGCCTGGTCTAAAGATGGCGGTGGTCCCACAAGATATGGAGGATATTGTTGCTTAGCAACGGGATAACGTGGGAAGTACTGCCATGATTTTTAAAGCAAGTCTTCCTTTCCACTTTGTTTCATGCACTTAACATGGAAGGGAAGAGCGCTAGCTAGAGGAGAAATGTGCCTGAATTTCCCTCAATGGAGGAAGATTCTGCACCTGGAGGTAACTCTGAACAAGCTGCAATTCCTGATTTTGATATATTACAAACTATGGTTAATAAGGCCGTGGAGGCAGCCTGTGCGGCCCGGGAAGCCCATCCTCCTGCTAAAATATCTAAGGCCTCTACTCCATACATTGATAATTCTGATCACTTGGAGTACGAGGGTGAACAAAGGGAGTGAAATGTGCAGGGGTCTGAATCAAAGGAGGTCATTGCACATCTCAGACAGAACCTTTCTTTTATTGAGACTCTCACAACCAGAAAGAGAGGATTTCTTCTTGCAGTACAGAAGAAAGGGGCCAGGTTCATTACCAGAGTCTTTACTAGTCCATAAGGGGAGTTTTATGCAGAGAGTGGTCTAATGTTGAGAAAACTAACTTCCAAAGGTTTCTGGCCAAGCGATATTCCCTGCAAGGCTTTCCGGAAGAATTTCCTTCATCAGTAAAGGTTGAGTCCTTCATAGCTTGTATGGCATTTAGCAGAACTATAATTTCAGAGCACGCATCTCCCTCTGACCAGAAAGTCAAGAAGATGGAAATTGCTGTGAAGAGATCATATTCCTCTTCCAATTTTGCCATTAGAGCCGGGGCATATGCGACCTACACAGTGCGATTGCTTTTGCAGGATTTTTAAACCGTGGTGGAAGAGAATCAACATGGAGAGGACACTAATACAAGATTGTCCATGATTAAACAACACGTCAGCTTTCTTTCTGACATTACCTTTGACCCTCTTTTGGCCACAGCAGTAGCATGAGGATTGGCTATTTCTGCCAGAAGAGATATCTGGTTGCATGTCTGGAAGGCCTCGCTAATCCTTGTGAAAACTGCGCATGCGCGCGCGTGCATGCGCAGTTTTCAGAAGGATTAGCGAGACGGCGAGGAAGAGGAGGAGAGCAGCCCGGGGACGCCGCAGTACAGGTAAGTGGTTTTAAATTTATTTTTTATTACTGTTTAATTACTTGTTATAATAGGGGGGGTGGAGGCGGGTGGCGTAGCGTAGCGGAGCTCCACGGAGTTTGTTTACAACTCCGTGGACCTCCGCGTAGCCCCGCTATGCACACTGCGCCCAGGGTTACCATCAAGGCCAGTAAGTGCCATGTGGGGCAGAGTTCCGTGGTGTATTTGGGACACCTAGCAGGTGGGGGCAGGGTGCAACCCCTCCAGGCTAAGATTGAAACCATCTTGGCCTCGGAACCCCTTAAAACCCAAACATTACCTCAGATTTGTTAAGGGATATGGCACCATTGCGGACCCTTTAACTGACTTCTAAGAAGCAGCCTAGGTTGGTGAATTGGACAAATACTTGTCAGGAAGCCTTTGATTCCCTCAAGGCAGCCATGTGCACAGCACTGGTGCTCAGGGGCCCTGATTTTTCCAAGGAGTTCATCGTGCAGAAGGAATTTTCAGAGCATGGCATGGAGCAGTCTTAGCACAGCTGAATGAGGAGGGCCTAGACCAACCAGTAGCCTTCCTTAGCAGGAGGCTACCTCCACAGGAACAGAGGTGGAGCACCATTGAAAGAGAAGGTTTTGCTGTGGTCTGGGCCCTGGAGAAGTTGATTCCATACCTGTTTGGGACTCACTTCCTAGTTCAGACCGACCGCAGGCCCCTCAAATGGCTCATGCAGATGAGGGGGGAGAATCCTAAACTCTTGAGGTGATCCATCTCCCTACAGGCAATGGACTTTAAGGTGGAGCATTGCCCGGGGGCAGACAACGCCAATGCTGATGGTCTCTCCAGGTTCTTCCGTCTTAGTGAAGAATGCTCCCTAGGGTTTGGGTAGCTCTGCCCACGTTCAGCTGGGGGGACACATGTTAGACCTGACAGCCTTTTTTCTGGCTCTAGGACTCTGCGCACTTTAGAGCTGCTAATCAGTGCTAAAGTGCTTGTGCTTTCTTCCCTAAATCATGGTAACATTGGATAGTACCCAACTGGCATATTTAATTTGGTTATAAGTCCCTGGTAATGTGCACTACAGGTGCCCAAGGCCTGTAAATTAGATGCTACTAGTGGGCCCGCAGCACTGATTGATCGCCCACGTAAGTAGCCCTCTAACCATGTCTCAGGCCTGCCATGGCAGGGTCTGGGCGTGCAGTTCGCTGTCACTGTGACTTGGCAGGTAAAACTACATGTGAAGCCCTGAATTCCCCCTTGTATTATATATTACATAGCCCTAAGGACGGCCTTGGCCACCCAGGGGCAGGGTGCTATGTATGCAAAATGAAGGACATGTGCTTGTCTGCTTTACATGTCCTGGTAGTGAAAAACAGCCTATTTCATTTTTCACTACGGTGAGGCCTACTCCCCTCATAGACTAGCATTGGGAACTCCCTTACGTGCTTCTAAGTGGTAATTCCTGATCCCAGGAGAGTAACTTTATCATGTTTGGTATGGGTGGAATAGTAGTGATAAATGCACTTTGCTGGTAAGGTTGGATTCAACACTACTAGTTCAGAAATGCCACTTTCAGAGAGTGGGTATTTTTCTGCTCTTAACTTTGCTCTATGTGACCTCCAGCCTGTCTCCAATACACATCTGGATGGGGTGGTAGTTCCCATTTGTGCATTCTTCCCCAACAGCCATAAACCCATGGCTGAACACCCCTCTGCAAAAATCTGAATTCCGATGGCCAGCCTGGGTCGACGGGAGGAAAGGGGGCTCCCACGGGGACATTAAGGTGTAATGATCTGACCCCACCCGAATGGCTGGTGATCCCCATAGATAACCTGGTAGACAGGACTGGCTTGAAAGGGGTACTTGTGCACCTCAAAGCCACCATTTGAAGTTTTCCCACATCTGACACTTCTGGACCTACACAGAATCTCTGTTAGAAGAACTGCGGTGCTGCTCAAAGGACTCAACTGAACTGTTTTTCTGGAAGGACTGCTTTCCTGCTTGTTGCTTGGCTACCTGCTGCTCACTGACTCTGCTGGAAGGAGAGCTGGAGTCTGCCTTCCCTCCAAAGTGATCTCCATGGGCTTGTTAGCTTGCCTCCTGTTTCTGAAGTCTCAGGGACACAAAAGACTTCCTGCAGTTCTGCTGGTGCTGCTGGACTCTGCCTTCTGTGAGCCCTACCTTTGCCTTACGTGCCTCCTCCAAGTTCTGGGCCTCAGAAGTGAGTTCTGCAGCTGAATTTCTGCCAAATCCGACACAGTGCGAGTGTCCAGCAAAGCCTCGCCGCACAGCTGACAGCTCTCGAAACTGACACCAGATGACCAGAAGCCTCGCAAAGCCTCGCAAAGCCTCACTGCACAGCCTCTTGAAACTGATGCTGGACGACGCAAAGCCTCGCCGCTCTGACAGCGCCCCAGGATCCAGAGTACTGTGTTCAGCGGGTCCAATTGTGCCCCTGTACCCAGTCCGCGCTCCATTGCGGTCAGCCTGAACTTTGGATTTGCCCCGGTTCCTCGCGATCTGCAGTAACCTTTTTAGCGCTACCTGCTTCTAGGCACTTTAGTGCATTTACTTCTTCAACATTCAATATCTCTACTTCTACTTGATGGATTCTGATAGTTTTGGTATAGTTTTTCTCAGATACATATTTTCTATTTGTCTAAACTGTTGTGGAGTCTTTTTGTGGTGTATTTACTCTGTTGTTGTATGAGTTATCGCACAAATACTTTACACATTGCCTTCTAAGTAAAGCCTGCTTGCTCTCTGCCAAGCTACCAGGGGGTGAGCAGAGGGAAAATTTGGGATTGTGTTGTGACTTACCTTGACTAGGATTTTGGTCCCTACTTGGACACAGTGCATACTTCTGCCAACTAGAGGCCTGATTTCTAGCACCTATGAATCCTAGGTCTGAAAAAATGCTGAGGGCTCATGCTATTGGCCAACATTAGCAGTTTTGTGTGCATCCTTTTGGCCTTTTCCCTGCTCTGAGAGTTTTTACAAAGGTTCTAGCACCGTTAGTTGGCAGCATGCATTCCCTAGGAGTGTTGGTTTTCCCTTACCTAGATTACCTCTTCTTTTTCTAAGGGTCAAGAAACGGCAAGCCACTGTTTCCTTCTCAATTTAACCAAGTCATATCTGGTGCAGTCCCAGGCACTTCATACATAGGGGCGTTGTTCAAGACCAATATAGGGAAGGTCTTTTTCCCTCCCTCGCGTCAAGAAAAACTGATGTAGCGTCCGAGTAACCTTGTGGACTCCCAAGAAGCCCTGGCAAGGGAAAGGTTGTCAGTACAGGAGAACATGGCAGCAGCCTTACATCTGGTTCCTTGGGCTGCCTCCATCTATTTTGTCTGGTTTACCATCTTGTGGCATTCTGGGATCTGACCTGGCAGAGCTACGAGACTGTATCCCAGAATCTACAATGGTGGCTGCACTCCCAACAAACTGAACAAAGAAATATTGGGGTCTCCACCCCTACATCTGACAATCACAATGGATGCTAGCAGGCTTGGATGGGGTGTAACAATGGAATGACAATTGTTCCATGGCCTTTGGTCAGCCAAGGAATGCATCAATTCCTCGAACTGGAAGCAGTTCACAGAGCCCTATTAGCCTTCGCCCCATGGATCAGAAGCAAACCTATCTGATTCGCTCACACAACCAAGTCGCATCAATCATTGAGGAGTGCCAGGGTCCCTCCTTTAGGACATCTGCAAGAGCAGATTGGTGTTTGGGCGGAGAACCTGATGTATCTGCGGGGAGAGAGGATTGGCATGCGGATCTATTGAGCCATACATTCCTCTTCTCAGTGTCCATGTCTCTGAGTTCCCACATCTTTCAGGAAATTGTGAGGTGGTTCGGAGCTCAATGAAATAATCTGATGTGCTTTGTGGAGCCCAGAGGAAGTGATATCATTCACAACTGATACACACTTCTTGAAAAATAGCCTCACTCATTTGGTGTAAGTGCCTCACCTTAGGGCACCGTCTCATTCACTGAGTGTAAGTTTCACTTCTTGCATACAATGTTATTGAGTAGGAGGTGCACTCTCACTCTTTGGGTGTGAGACTCAAGCCTTGGTCTCACTCATTTGGAGTGAATCATACATCTTGAAGCGGAGTCTCCCGCCCTGGGTGTAAGTAGCACTTCTTGGAGCAAGGTCTCACCCTGAGCCATTTTTAGCAGTCCAACTGGCTTCAACAAAGTTGTGCTCCAGGAAGTTTGTTCGAACCCTCCCGCCAAATCGCACTCCTGGGGACTCCTAGGCTTCATCTCAGCTCCAAAAATACAGCAATAAGGGCAAACTCGGGCAGAAAAAAGAAATTCACAGCACTTTTACAAAAAACACACAATAACATATAGAAAAGTTAAAATAAAATAAGTAAAATCACAATTCAAATCACAGCTTAAATCTTAGGAACAGTTTATAATCACAGGCCACGTCAAGAAATCCGTTTCATACAGTGTCTACTGTCCCCGCAGATGGTGAGAGAGAAAGCGGCCAAAAAACACCCCTGTCCTCGCCGATCAGGCCGGCCTCTCGGCACAGCAGGCAACACTAAGAAAGATCAAGCTTGTCAATGTGGGAGCAGCACGAAAACAAAGCGCTGATAATCTATAACTATGCAGTTCTAGGGCCCAACCCAACTGACAAGGCCAAGAATCTAGGGGTCATCTTTGATGATCGGCTTAATTTTGCGGCTCAGATCAACCGTGTAACCTCTTCCTGCTTCTTTTTACTGAAGATCCTTCGGAAGATCTTCCCCTTCATACCTCAGGAACTAAGGAAAACGGTGGTAGTGGCCCATATTATTTCTAAGTTAGATTATTGCAATGCACTTTTCATAGGCATTGATAAGGCACAGAGGGCAAAATTACAATCGATACAAAATGCTGCGGCACGTTTGTTATTAAACATTCCTAAAGGCCATCCCACCTCTGCTGCCATCAGGTCACTACACTGGCTCCCTATTCAGCAACGGATAGAATTTAAGGCCCTTTGCTTGGTTCATAAGGCACTATATGGCGGATGTAGGAGAGTAGGATCTGCCTCTTATGTTGCCCCCCCTTTTTTCTGATGTTTACACTGGTTTCTGGCTATAGTCTGGCTGGGTCCCTGCCAATCAGGGCCCCAGCCTCTCTGTTCTCTCTAAATGACTTGGAGTGCACTCTAGGTGCACTAGTGATTGGATACTGTGGTACCTTATGAGTCCCTAGTATATGGTACCTTAGGTACCAAGGGCATAGGTACTTCACAGGCCTACCAGGGGCTGAAGCATGTATTATGCCACCCCTGGGAAGCAGACTAAATCTGACACCACAGGCCTGCTACTGCAGCCTGGGTGAGGTGGTGCTAGCACCCCTCACTGAGATATAGGTTTTCTATATCTCTCCTGCACACACATTCAAACCTATCAGTCACCCCTAAGGCAGGCCCTATCAATCCTGAGGGCAGGGTGCTTGGTTCCTATGTGAGAGGGTGCCTCTGCCTGAGCAGGGCCCCTCTGCAGCTCTCAGAGTCCATTCTCTGGGGCTGTTTGTGGATGCGGTTAAACCATATACTCTTAAGTGCATTATATCCTCGCGGTAGAATGCTAACTTTGGAATGGCTGCATCAAAACATGTCGTGTTTGGTGTCAAACATCTTGGAATACTACCCCCCGCCAGTTCTGGCGGCGGGGGTAGCATTCCACCCTTCTAGAGGGATAGACATGTACCTACTGTGGAAACGCGGTAGAATCCTGCAGAGCCCTGGCATCACAAAATGAATGCCACAAGTCACAGACACTGGGCTGCCCTCCTGCTGATGACCGAAACTCGCAGTGGAGGAAGCCCAACAATAGGTATCCTGTCACAGGAGGGTGTGACCACCTTCCAGACAGGGTTTAGTGTATTGGGGCTGGGTGGGTGCACTCTTAGAGTGCGTTGAAGTCCTGCACTGGGGGAGCAGAAGGCTCCTCTGTGCATATGCCAGTTCAAACCAGCTCAGGGGCTACCTGCCCCTGCTCTGGCACGAAACTGGACAAAGGGAAGTGGGTGTAGCCGCCCACTCCCCTGACCCTCCCATAGGTGGGGTCATAGAGCTAGTCCCTCCCTTTCTTTTAGTATAAGAGGGGGAACCTGTGCATTGCAAACTAGATACCCCTGGACGACGCTCTACAAGAAGAATCCCGGACCTTCGACGTTCCACTACCTTTGGAAGACTGAAGAATCTCCCTTGGAGTCAAGGAGTGACTCCCCTGCTTGGCAGGCACCAAAAACGACGACGGTCGCAGACTACGCCGCTTCCGCCGGAGCCCGAAGTCCCTGCAGCCCAGGAAGAGGATTTCCTGACCCCTCAAATCCATTGTGAGTCCCCAGCGAAGCTGAGGCAAGTGGACCCCACGAGCAACGAGGAACCGCAGACCCTGGGTACCGTGCACTATTGTCGAGTGCAACCCCTTCACGACGTTCTACGAACTTGTGCTTTGGACCACGTGTGGTCCCAGCCTCTAACAGAGATCCCTCCCAAAATCAGAGGCCTACACCATCCCGAGTGACAGTGGGCCCCTGTTGAGTGCATCCGCCCGAGGCGTCTTTGCGATCCCTTGTTAGCCGGCTTGTGGGTCCCCAGAAGACTTTCCAAAGAAACCAAAGGGCTTCCCTGGTTGCTCCAGGCCTGCCCTGACCTACCCTCGCTGGGTAAGTTCCACAGACCTTGCTGGTCTGCACCATTGACTTTTCCTTTCCACCACGAGACTTGCGGCTACCAAGGCTTGTTGGCTCCAATCGAGTCGCCGACACCTCAGTAAGCTGCAGACGTTGTGGGACACACCGAATCCAGCTCCTGGTCATCATCGACGCTGACGGGACCACGTGGTCTAAGAGTCAAGACACCCGTGAACGACCCGAAGCTGTCGACGACGGTGGGCATTCATCTGCCTTGCCTAGAGTCACTGCCAAGTGACTGTGAACACTGTCCCCTCTGCTTTCAGGTCTTCCTCCTCCCGAATCCAGGCTTGGATTCCAACGGACACTTCTTCTGTCGCCGCAAGCAGCAAGTCTTCATTGGCTCCCAGTGAAAACGACGCCGGGACCCGACACCAAAGGACACCTATGCACCCGGCTCCCCTGGGTGAGGTAACTTTAGCATTACGGTGCTCCTGTGGGTGTGGGCCCTAGAACTACTTACCCTGTAAGTGCCTTGCTTGTAGCTACCCTAGAAGTGCCCTAAAACTCTTATTTTCTAAGTGCGACAATTGCGCTGACTCGTACAGGGTTTGCGTCTGTGTTGGACACATCGCGTCCATCTCCCTTGTAGCTCTATCTGTAACCGTGTCCTTCGACTCGTACTGAGTCCGATCAGTGGGTTCACCTCGAACACACAAGGGGCCGGTAACATTGAACTCTCAATTGCGCTGACTCGTACAAGGTTCGCGTCTGTGTTAGACACAGCGCGTCCATTCCCCTTGCAACTCTATCTGTAACCGCGTCCTTCGATATCGTACAAGGACCGATCGGTGTGTTCGCCTTGAACACGCAAGGGACCTTTAACATTGAAATCTCAATCGCGTCTGTTCGCATAGACTCGCACAGGACTCGCACCGGTACCAGGACACCGCGTCCGTCCCCTGTGGGTCTCCTACAACTACCTGGGGTGGTTCTTGGGGGTCCCTCGATTCTAGATGCCCTAGACCTAGGTCTAGCCAAACTAAGATTGTGATATTTGATTGTGCTAACTTATTTTTGATAACATTTGATTTGTACATATGTTCCTGACTTCTAATCTCATAAAGAGATTAGTAGAGAGTTGTTTATTAATAAATACATATATATTTGATATATATACCTGTGTGGTGTCTTTTCATTTGGTGATTCAAGAGATTGTGTGGTAAAACAAGCTGCTTTACATTCCTCCAAGACTTAGCCTGAAGGCTGCTCTCCACAGCTACCACTAGGATAGCTTTCTATAAAGGTTGTCTTAAACCTACCAACCATAAGAGTCGAATTGTTCTGGTGCAAGGTGTCCACTTTAATTAGTGAACAGCATATACCAGCCAACTTCTCACATTGGTGGCAGCGGTGGGATTCCAGCTTGCTATTGTTTTACCAGAAAATCTCTATTTGAATTACTAACTGAAAACCACTATAGGTACTCAAGGTACATATAAAGTCAAGCTTAGTATCAATAAGTTCTACTGAACTTAGAGCTGTGTGAAAAGGGATAGCACACCCTGTCTACAGCTCAAGCTAGTATCAGTAGGCCACAAACTAGTGTAGGTAGTACAACACTGCACAACACTAGAATGACCTCAAGGGATGGACCCAGTGGATCCACCCAGCTTCAGTTTAAGGACATGACTTTCGTTGACTTGAAAGCCATGTGTTCTGAGAGGCACCTGAAGATAGCACAGAGTCCCTCCACACTACACTTGATAGATCTGCTAACAGCAGATGACCTTAGATTAGCTCTAGGAGCTAAGGGGTCTGGATCAGTGGGTGGGTCAGTTATAGTGTCTGGGTCAGATGATGAACATCAGGATGACCAGGACTCTGTGATTGTAGGGCCAGGCCCAAAGGGGTCTGAACCAGACAGAGGAATTCTCCCTAAGAGAACTGACATAGTGGAAGACAGGCACAGGTCCCTTTCCAGGGAATCTGAGCACTCCTTTCACTCTGGCAGGGAAACTGTCTACCAGAGGAACTCCTTCTTCCCAAGAAGAGAGACCTCCTCTGAAAGGATGTACAAACTGCTGCAGTATGAGGAAGCAAGGTTTGCCCTCAAAACCAAGCAGTTGGCATTAGACAAAGAAGCCTTTGAGTTCCAGAAAGCTTCTAGAAGAGAGGGGTTAGAACCCCCTGGTGGCAGCAACAGTGTCCCTAGAGGCAGAGAAAATATTCCAGACCATAGGAACCTGAGCAAGGTTGTTCCTCCCTACCAGAGTGGGGATGATATCCACAAGTGGATAACTGCTATGGAAAGGGCCTGTAGAGTACAACAGGTCCCCCAAAAGCAGTGGGCAGCAATCTTCTGGCTCTCCTTTTCAGATAAAGGTAGAGACAAGGTCCTCACTGTTAGAGAAGAGGATGCTGATGACTATGAAGTCCTGAAGAGTGCACTGATAGATGGGTTTGGCTTAACCACTGAGCAGTACAGGTTGAAGTTCAGAGACACCAAGTAGGCACAGACTCAGGACTGGACTGACTTTGTAGATTGTGCAACCAAGGCTCTGGATGGTTGGCTGGTTGGCAGTAGGGTTACTGATTTCAAGGGATTGTATAATCTAATGATGAGAGAACAGATCCTTAATAATTGCCAGAACCAGTTGTTGCATCAATACCTGGTAGACTCAGATCTGACCTCTCCCCAAGAATTGGGAAAGAAGGCAGACAAGTGGGTCAGAACCAGGGTGAGGCAGAAAACCCAGAACCAAGGGGGTGACACAAAGAAGCAGGATCAGAAGGGCTCTGAGAAAAGTGGGGATAAGTCAACAGACCAGAAGTCTTCACAAGGGCCCCAAAAATCTGCATCTGGTGGGGAGTCACAATCCAACAAGGGAAAAGGCCAAAAGAAGCCCTGGTGCAAATTCTGTAAACAGAAAGGGCACTGGACTTCTGATTGTAACAAGTCCAAAGACCAGACCACCACCACCACTCCTGCCCCTAAGGCAACTGTTCCCCCTAGTTCAGCTACTAGTGGAGGTGGTACTCAGAAAAAGGGTGTAGTAGGGTTGACCTTGGGTTCTGAAGTGGGCTCTGGCCTAGTCAGAGAACCCACTCAAGCAATGCTGATTTGTGATGGAGACATTGAAATGTCCTTCCTAGTGAGCCCCAGTAATCTGGGCAAATACAAACAGCAGCCTGTAATAAATGGCAAACAGGCTTTGGCATTTAGGGACACAGGTGCTAGTGTCACCATGGTGGCAGAGGATCTTGTGGACCCTGGACAGATCATCCTGGGTGAAATGTACCAGGTGACCAATGCAAGCAATGCCAAGACCAACCATAGTCTGGCAGTTGTGAATTTCTCCTGGGGAGGGGTAACTGGCCTCAAGAAGGTTGTAGTCAGTGCAGACCTCCCTGTAGAATGTCTATTGGGCAATGATCTAGAGACTTCAGCCTGGTCTGAAGTAGAGTTATGGACTCATGCTGAGATGTTGGGCATCCCTGCAGAGGTATTTGCTGTGACCAGGTCACAAGCCAAAATGCATGACACTGAACCAGCTCTGGATCCTGAAACTATGGACCAGATGCTTCCCAAGAAGAGGAGCAGTAGGGTTAAGGCAGTGCCTTCCCCTCTGTCTCAGACCACTGAGTCCCCTCCCCAGGGAGGAGGAGCAGATCCTGAAGAAGGAACTGCCCCAGAGGAACTTGAGTCTGATCAGGTTGAGTTCTTGGGGGCAGGGGGCCCTTCTAGGGAAGATCTGAGTAAGGAGCAACAGTGCTGCCCCTCTCTTGAACCCCTCAGACAGCAGGCTGCTGCTGAGGCTGCTGGGAGTGCTAGTGGGTCCCATAAAGTTTATTGGGATGAGGGACTCCTATATTCTGAGGGTAGAGATCCAGCCCCTGGAGCCACCAGGAGGATGGTAATCCCTCAGAAGTTTAGGGGTTCCTCTTGACCCTAGCACATGATATCCCTTTGGCAGGTCACTTGGGCCAAAACAAGACCTGGGACAGGCTTGTTCCACATTTTCATTGGCCACATATGTCAGAGGACACAAAGGAGTTTTGCCGCTCCTGCGTCACATGCCAAGCCAGTGGCAAGGCAGGTGGCACAACAAAGGCCCCCCTGATACCACTACCTGTGGTGGGGGTACCCTTTGAAAGGGTAGGGATTGACATTGTTGGTCCCCTTGACCCTCAAACTGCATCTGGGCACAGATTTATCCTGGTGGTAGTGGATCATGCCACCAGGTACCCAGAGGCAATTCCCTGAGGACCACCACAGCCCCTGTGGTGGCAAGAGCCCTCATTGGAGTCTTCTCCAGAGTGGGTTTCCCAAAGGAGGTCATTTCTGACAGAGGTACCAACTTCATGTCAGGATATTTGAAGGCAATGTGGAAGGAGTGTGATGTAACTTATAAGTTCACCACCCCCTATCACCCACAATGCAATGGTTTAGTTGAACGCTTCAACAAAACCCTGAAGGGAATGATTAAAGGACTCCCAGAGAAGCTTAGGCGGAAATGGGACCTTCTTCTTCCCTGCCTGTTGTTTGCATACAGAGAGGTTCCACAGAAGGGGGTTGGTTACAGCCCATTTGAGCTTCTGTTTGGGCATCCTGTGAGAGGTCCATTGTGTTTGGTAAAAGAGGGCTGGGAATTACCTCTCAAGCCCCCAAACAAGATGTGATGGACTATGTACTTGGTCTCCGCTCCCGGATGGCTGAGTACATGAAAAAGGCAACCAAAACCTGGAGGCCAGCCAAGAATTACAAAAAGCTTGGCATGACCAAAGGCTGTACTGACTGTATACCAGCCAGGACAGAAAGTGTGGGTGTTGGAGCCTGTGGCCCCAGCAGCCCTCCAAGACAAGTGGAGTGGCCCCCATACAATAGTTGAACAGAAGGGAGAGGTCACCTATCTGGTGAATCTTGGAACTCCCAGGAGCCCCCTGAGGGTGCTCCATGTCAACAGATTGAAACCATATGTTGACAGGGCTGACATGGGCTTGCTCATGGCAACTGATGAGGAACAGGAGGAGGAGAGTGACCCTCTCCCTGACCTGCTCTCGCAGAACCCTGATGATGGGTCAGTAGATGGTGTTGCTTTGGCAAGCAGCCTCACTGACCATCAGCAAACTGAGTGCAGGCAAGTTCTGCAACAGTACAGACATATGTTTAGCCTGACCCCAGTCAGACTTCCTGGTGCACCCATGAGGTGGACACTGGAGACAGTCTGCCTGTCAAGAGTAAAATCTACAGGCAACCTGACCATGTCAGGGATTGTATCAGGACTGAAGTCCAGAAGATGTTGGAGTTAGGTGTGATTGAGCCTTCAGATAGCCCATGGGCTAGCCCAGTAGTCCTAGTACCCAAGCCTCATACCCAGGGTGGTAAGAAAGAAATGAGGTTTTGTGTAGACTACAGAGGCCTCAATGCAGTCACTAGGACTGATGCCTATCCCATACCACGGGCAGATGAGCTGATTGATACTTTGGCCTCAGCCAAGTATCTAAGCACGTTTGACCTAACAGCCGGCTACTGGCAGATCAGGTTAGCTGATGATGCAAAAGCCAAAACAGCATTTTCGACCCATGGTGGGCACTACCACTTTGTGGTGATGCCCTTTGGATTGAAAAATGCACCTGCCACTTTTCAGAGGTTGGTGAATAAAGTTCTGGCAGGGATGGAAACGTATTGCTCAGCTTATCTAGATGATATTGCTGTCTTTAGTTCCTCCTGGCAGGATCACCTGGTCCACCTCAGGAATGTTTTGGAGGCTCTGCAGAAAGCAGGCCTCACTATCAAGGCCACTAAGTGCCAGATAGGGCAGAGTCAGGTTGTGTACCTGGGCCACCTTGTAGGTGGAGGCCAGGTTCAGCCTTTACAGAGCAAAATCCAAACCATAATGGAATGGATTGCTCCAACCACCCAGACACAGGTGAGAGCCTTCTTAGGCCTGACTGGGTACTATAGGAGGTTTGTGAAGGGATATGGATCTATAGTGACCCCCTTGAATGATCTGACCTCAAAGAAAATGCCAAAAAAGGTTCAGTGGACAGCTAGCTGTCAGAAGGCATTTGAAGACCTAAAGCAGGCCATGTGCACTGCCCCCATCTTACAGAGTCCAGACTACACCAAAAAGTTCATTGTCCAAACAGATGCTTCTGAGCTGGGTGTGGGAGCTGTACTGTCTCAACTGAATGATGAAGGTCAAGACCAGCCAGTAGCTTTTATTAGCAGAAGGCTGACCCCTAGAGAGAAACGTTGGTCAGCTATAGAGAGGGAGGCCTTTGCTGTGGTGTGGGCCCTGAAGAAGCTGAGGCCATACTTGTTTGGCACTCACTTCATAGTTCAGACTGACCACAAGCCCCTCCTATGGCTTAAACAAATGAAAGGAGAAAACCCAAAACTTTTGAGGTGGTCCATTTCCCTACAGGGGATGGACTATACAGTGGAACATAGACCTGGGACCCAACATGCCAATGCAGATGGACTCTCAAGGTATTTCCACTTAGAACACGAAGACTCAACTGGTCAAGGTTAGTTTAGTGTCCCTGCGTTTGGGGGGGGTTGTGTAGGAGAGTAGGATCTGCCTCTTATGTTGCCCCCACTTTTTTCTGATGTTTACACTGGTTTCTGGCTATAGTCTGGCTGGGTCCCTGCCAATCAGGGCCCCAGCCTCTCTGTTCTCTCTAAATGACTTGGAGTGCACTCTAGGTGCACTAGTGATTGGATACTGTGGTACCTTATGAGTCCCTAGTATATGGTACCTTAGGTACCAAGGGCATAGGTACTTCACAGGCCTACCAGGGGCTGAAGCATGTATTATGCCACCCCTGGGAAGCAGACTAAATCTGACACCACAGGCCTGCTACTGCAGCCTGGGTGAGGTGGTGCTAGCACCCCTCACTGAGATATAGGTTTCCTATATCTCTCCTGCACACACATTCAAACCTATCAGTCACCCCTAAGGCAGGCCCTATCAATCCTGAGGGCAGGGTGCTTGGTTCCTATGTGAGAGGGTGCCTCTGCCTGAGCAGGGCCCCTCTGCAGCTCTCAGAGTCCATTCTCTGGGGCTGTTTGTGGATGCGGTTAAACCATATACTCTTAAGTGCATTATATCCTCGCGGTAGAATGCTAACTTTGGAATGGCTGCATCAAAACATGTCGTGTTTGGTGTCAAACATCTTGGAATACTACCCCCCCCGCCAGTTCTGGCGGCGGGGGTAGCATTCCACCCTTCTAGAGGGATAGACATGTACCTACTGTGGAAACGCGATAGAATCCTGCAGAGCCCTGGCATCACGAAATGGATGCCACCAGTCACAGACACTGGGCTGCCCTCCTGCTGATGACCGAAACTCGCAATGGAGGAAGCCCAACAATAGGTATCCTGTCACAGGAGGGTGTGACCACCTTCCAGGCAGGGTTTAGTGTATTGGGGCTGGGTGGGTGCACTCTTAGAGTGCGTTGAAGACCTGCACTGGGGGAGCAGAAGGCTCCTCTGTGCATATGCCAGTTCAAACCAGCTCAGGGGCTACCTGCCCCTGCTCTGGCACGAAACTGGACAAAGGGAAGTGGGTGTAGCCGCCCACTCCCCTGACCCTCCCATAGGTGGGGTCATAGAGCTAGTCCCTCCCTTTCTTTTAGTATAAGAGGGGGAACCTGTGCATAGCAAACTAGATACCCCTGGACGACGCTCTACAAGAAGAATCCCGGACCTTCGACGTTCCACTACCTTTGGAAGACTGAAGAATCTCCCTTGGAGTCAAGGAGTGACTCCCCTGCATGGCAGGCACCAAAAACGACGACGGTCGCAGACTACGCCACTCCCGCCGGAGCCCGAAGTCCCTGCAGCCCAGGAAGAGGATTTCCTGACCCCTCCAAGGCCATCGTGAGTACCCAGCGAAGCTGAGGCAAGTGGACCCCACGAGCAACGAGGAACCGCAGACCCTGGGTACCGTGCACTATTGTCAAGTGCAACCCCTTCACGACGTTCTACGAACTTGTGCTTTGGACCACGTGTAGTCCCAGCCTCTAACAGAGATCCCTCCCAAAATCAGAGGCCTACACCGTCCCGAGTGACAGTGGGCCCCTGTTGAGTGCATCCGCCCGAGGCGTCTTCGCGGTCCCTTGCCAGCCGGCTTGTGGGTCCCCAGAAGACTTTCCAAAGAAACCAAAGGGCTCCCCTGGTTGCTCCATGCCTGCCCTGACCTACCCTCGCTGGGTAAGTTCCACAGACCTTGCTGGTCTGCACCATTGACTTTTCCTTTCCACCATGAGACTTGCGGCTACCAAGGCTTGTTGGCTCCAATCGAGTCGCCGACACCTCAGTAAGCTGCAGACGTCGTGGGACACACCGAATCCAGCTCCTGGTCATCATCGACGCTGCCGGGACCACGTGGTCGAAGAGTCAAGACACCCGTGAACGACCCGAAGCTGTCGACGACGGTGGGCATTCATCTGCCTTGCCCAGAGTCACTGCCAAGTGACTGTGAACACTGTCCCCTCTGCTTTCAGGTCTTCCTCCTCCCGAATCCAGGCTTGGATTCCAACGGACACTTCTTCTGTCGCCGCAAGCAGCAAGTCTTCATTGGTTCCCAGTGAAAACGACGCCGCGACCCGACACCAAAGGACACCTATGCACCCGGCTCCCCTGGGTGAGGTAACTTTAGCATTACGGTGCTCCTGTGGGTGTGGGCCCTAGAACTACTTACCCTGTAAGTGCCTTGCTTGTAGCTACCCTAGAAGTGCCCTAAAACTCTTATTTTCTAAGTGCGACAATTGCGCTGACTCGTACAGGGTTTGCGTCTGTGTTGGACACATCGCGTCCATCTCCCTTGTAGCTCTATCTGTAACCGTGTCCTTCGACTCGTACTGAGTCCGATCAGTGGGTTCACCTCGAACACACAAGGGGCCGGTAACATTGAACTCTCAATTGCGCTGACTCAGTACAAGGTTCGCGTCTGTGTTAGACACAGCGCGTCCATTCTCCTTGCAACTCTATCTGTAACCGCGTCCTTCGATATCGTACAAGGACCGATCGGTGTGTTCGCCTCGAACACGCAAGGGACCTTTAACATTGAAATCTCAATCGCGTCTGTTCGCATAGACTCGCACAGGACTCGCACCGGTGCCAGGACACCGCGTCCGTCCCCTGTGGGTCTCCTACAACTACCTGGGGTGGTTCTTGGGGGTCCCTCGATTCTAGATGCCCTAGACCTAGGTCTAGCCAAACTAAGATTGTGATATTTGATTGTGCTAACTTATTTTTGATAACATTTGATTTGTACATATGTTCCTGACTTCTAATCTCATAAAGAGATTAGTAGAGAGTTGTTTATTAATAAATACATATATATTTGATATATATACCTGTGTGGTGTCTTTTCATTTGGTGATTCAAGAGATTGTGTGGTAAAACAAGCTGCTTTACATTCCTCCAAGACTTAGCCTGAAGGCTGCTCTCCACAGCTACCACTAGGATAGCTTTCTATAAAGGTTGTCTTAAACCTACCAACCATAAGAGTCGAATTGTTCTGGTGCAAGGTGTCCACTTTAATTAGTGAACAGCATATACCAGGCCAACTTCTCACAGCGGAGGGGCAGATGATTTCCAGAAATTGTTCTCTTGGTACACTCCCATGAGAAACCTTAGATCCACAAACACGGGTCTCATCTGTATCTCTAAAATTCACAGAGTCAGATGGGGAGGCAGGAGTCTATCACACTTTGCAGCCAAGCAGTGGAATCAGTTGCCTATCAGCATGAGACTACTATCTAATAGGCAGCAGTTTAGGAAATTGTTAAAAACTTGGCTGTTCCCCAGATCTAAGGTATTGGTTTAGCTGATGCGCTCCCTCTATCTCACCACTCAGCGCCAAGACGCCTCGGCATTCGAGCGCTTTGAAAAACCTTATCCTATTCAGAGCATTGTAAGTGACTGAGCGCTTGAGACATTAAGAACAGCTCGGGCTGGGGAACGTGGACTCATGGCAGAGAGACCAGACAGAGAGAGAAACAGCAAGAGAAAGAATGAAAGATAGGGATAGGTAGAGAAAAGCAAGGAGAGATTGCTAGAGCGACACAGGGAGAGAGAGGGGTTAGCTCAGTCTTTTGCAGAAGATAATTTTGATTTCTCTTCTGCTGTGCAAGCTGTCTAATTGTCAAGATGCTCATTACCTGTGCTGTTGAATCCTCACAGGTTAATAAATAAAAAAACATCAGTGGGCATAAAAACAGACAACCTTTGCTGATATGGCTTCACAATCTAATAATTCACCTGTGCTGATGAGTCCTCAGTGTCTAACAATTCATGAAAAACAGATATTGAGATGGGGAGAGTCGCAGAAAGAGAAGAAACTAGGGGCAGACCTAAAAGATAGGGACAGTGAAAAAGGGAAAAATATAGAGAAACAGGGAAAAGAGCTAGAGAGAGACAGAGGAAACAGACGTCTATCTATGTATTAGAGGTGCCCGAGCCAACAAGTTAACAGAGAGCCGAGGCAAGCCGAAGATCATCATCTGGCTGGACTCTAAGAGCCTTCACGAGCTGGCTGAGCCATGAAAATGTTTGCCATGTAAACTGTGCAACAAATGCCATATAAAAATATGATAAAGACTCTTCAAAATTCATAAAACTGTATCCAACAGATTATATTTTACGGCATTGACCGTTTTTAAATATGAACTTAAAAATATTCATGTCCCCCAATTTCCCGCCATGACAGCAATGTCATTAGCGAATTTGGAGGAAAGTCAGTTTTCATGTGCACCCTGAGCGTGGTTTAGATGCTTACATGCAGCAACTTTATAGTCTATTTAAATCAGACACAAGGGAGGTGCATGTACACACACCATGAACTCACGTATTTCAAAGTGCTCTCGAATACAATAAGGAACAAGCATTTGCAATGCAATAGGTCTCGCATTTACGCAAGTTTGAGCTATTGACATTGCAAATAACAATGCCTTTTATTTTTGTTTTCGTTTTTAAAACATAAATAACAGGCATCGTCATTTACAATGCCAATAACTTAAACTCGTGTAAATGTGAGACCTATTGCATTGCAAATGCTTGTTTTAACAAGGAAAAGAGGCACTTCAAAGTGGTTTCATAACAGTCTTTTTTTCACTGTTCACATGGATACCAAGCCAATGCGTTTTGACTATTCAGTGTTGATCACGGCTGGTGGTCCTACATTTGTTTTTACCTTTATACCATTGCAGCCCATGCCTTGCTGCTGCATTATATTATATGTAGTTTTTCATATCATACAAACATTGCAACATGAAATCAGCTCATTAAATTCACATAATGTTGGTGAAAATGCTTGCTGAATCTGATTCGGCCCCTTCAATTAACAAAAATCTCAGTGAATCGCACCAAATATGTTTTCCTTTTACTAATCAATGGCCAGCTATTTAATATATAAAAAAAATCACTTGTTCAATGGCATAAGCTTTGGAGCCCCTCTCAATGTGACTCGGAAATTAGAATTCAGAACGCAGCTGCAAAAAACAACTTAACCTTAATATTAGTTGTCACATTTCACCTGCTCCTAAAGTCTCTGCAGTGGCTTCCTGCGGCTAGACGAATCACTCATTCAAAGCAATGTGCATAGCACCCCCTGCTATTCACAACACAGGCCCCCTATTCTTCATCACAACTCTGTGCCTGCCACCAAACCTGAGCTCTCCGTTCCAGGCTGGCTCTCCCTTGACCTCAACCCTCCTTCAATACATCTCACATTTGAAAATAGATACTGAGCCCACTTCCAGCAAAAAAAGAATGTATTTATCCATGTTGGATTCTGGATAGCATTCTAAATCTGGCCCTTCCAATGCGTATTACTATAGCTATATGCTAAATAAAAGCGTAGGTATCCATAATTGCGATGGCATGTATCTCACGCGATTCCTCAATGCCTCGTGTTTGTAGCGCTGCAGCAATACCATATTTAAAGCACATCTATGAACCTCATGTACAAAGCATACTTCTTCCCATATCGGTAGGGCCTCTGGAATTATGCGGCAGGGTTGACTAAATTAAGCCGCAACAAAGGCAAATTATGTGTCATAACACGGCGCAGTTTCTGATAGTATTACTTCCTTATTTTTTTTATTTTTACACGTCAACACAGTACGGACGTAGGTTTCACCTCACTGATGTCAGCTTAACACCCAAATACATCAATAAGCAACAAAAAAGGTGACCAGTCATCCTTTGCAAAAGCCCTTCCGCTGCTTGCCAACTCATGTCACTGCGTCTTTAGTTAACTTTTGACCCGTTTGAGCAAGAAACAATTTTTTTTTTGTTAAAATCTACCGATTATGCAACACAATTAAGTGGCAAATACGTATTTTATGTGTGAAACAAATCCATATTTATGTGTGAAACACCGAAGAGGCAACGTCGCATAATTCCAGTGGCCCTGCATATGGGTCTATCTATAACCAGCATCCTTGCCAACAATGCACTACGTAAGGGCGCCAGGAACTCCATGAAGATCAAAGCGCTTCACGCAGCTATCGTAGGTATGCAGCGCTACATAAATGCTATAGTACAATTAACACAATTAGCATGTCTGTATGAATTAGCACACATTTTGAATATAAATTAGCCTACCGAAAAAAACACGTACCCGCTTACGATGGACGGGCGGACTGCTCTGGTTTCACAGCAAAGCTAACAGTGAGCCCTGATGTTCGGCACAACGCAGTAAAGCTCCCTCTGCTACCTTCCAGCACCACCGGACTAATTTTCGCTTCACTGTAATTGCCAATTTGGGAGACTTCGCAACCGAGCACGAAGCATCATCTCGATCTTTCTGTTCGTTGTTACACAATCCAGTTAATAGTCGTTTTTCCCCCCTAATTTTTTATTGCCATTTCGAGAAAAAAAAACAATACAAAAACTAATAGGCATTACACAGAAATCAGTGGAAAATAACTTAAGCAAAACTTGCAGAAACTATCCTTAACGACAACCGAGGGCACAAAGGGGTGCGGTATTTCATTATGTTTTTGTAAGCTACTCCTTTCACGGCCCCCTAAGCCTGCGTGGGACAAGGTAGCGCTTCCCTCGGAGCCCACTCATGCGCTGTGAGCAAGGAACGGAAACAAGGCCCGGCTCAGACAGATGGAAGAGCCTTCCTTCTCTGTGGCTAAGCAGCATGCTGCTGCCTCCGAAACAAGGCGCCAGTCCTGGTCGTGCGTTTATACACAGAATACGCACGTGAACACCAGAGTATGCACCAGCCCACAGAGAGCCACTCAAACATAAAGCATGTTTCCCTTTGCACCGCTCCATATTTGCGTACTGTTTTGATTCACTTTTCCCTAAGCAGATTCCTTGCCGTGGCGCAGACAGTGTTAGAATCTGTGTGCACACCATGCGCGTGTTCTGCGGAAACGCCGTAATCTCTTGGGGAGTAAAGAAAGTGAAAGCGCGCTAAGCGCTTGTTCAGCTGAAACGCCGTAAAGAAAGTGAAAGCGCGCCGCCGTAATCAAAAGAGACGGCCGGGGGACTCGGCAAATACAATGTAAAAGAAAGCGGAAGCGTGCGATGGTACGCGTGCACATCTCCTGTCCGGGCAGGCACGGCGAGCAGGAGACAGGGAGGGAACAAAACATGGCTCCCTTCCAATGCAAAGCACGCATTTGGGAGCCGCGCTAATCAGAAGCATGGGTGGAGCTTCCACCCCCGCTTCGGAAGCTAAATCCACGACAATAGATCTCGCAAGCGAGCAGTGCATGCGCTGCGTCGCTAGGAGAGACCTAAAAATGGAGAGGTAAGTACGGTGTTCTCTGTAGAGCATGTCGTTTTTTAACCCTCTTTATTTTGCCAGCCCCAGTGCTTTAAATGGACAAGTACCTCACAGGTACAGAGTACCTACAATTCTTCAATTTAATATGAAGAGTACTGTGCTTCTCAGCGGGAGTTCAGTACTTTTAATGGGAGAGTACCAGGAATTCTGAATAGCACAGAGGTACTTGGGAACCGTGCAGTGGCGTAATGAAACTGGAGGGGGCCCCCCTGCAAACTGCATGGAGTGGCCCCCTTCCGTACTTACTCGGGAGCTCTCGGGCCAGGGTACTGTGCTGTGGGGGCCCACTAGAGCTCGGGCCCCTAAGCCCCTGGAACCGTGAGTACCTGCACTTCTATAATTCCATCTCAACCACTGGCCAGCCCGTCATTGCTTTACTTTTTGGCAGTGCAGGACTGGATGGGCCGTGTGTTTTAGTTCATTTTAGCTTCCTGTAATTTACTAAAAAAGCATTGGAATAGCCAATAGGTCTCGCCTTTGGGACCTTATAAGTGTTTTGCTTGAGCTATGGGGGGGTGGGAGGGAGGTAAACAAGGCACCACAGACTGAACGTAAATCAAACAGCTGCCCAGGCTTTTCGATGAAATTATTACAACTTATTGCACAAGGAGGTCGGCGTTGGCAGCCCCGGGTGCTGTGTGCTCCAGATTTGGAACAACAAAGGAAGGTCCCACGGCTGTGCTCTGAAAGGACCATTTGGCAGTTACACACCCTCCTCCACACGCAAACACACACAGGCAGACACACATGCAGAGAGGAAGCCGCACACGCTCGCAAACCACAAACACTCATTCAAAATCTCACTGAGACTCGCAGATAGACAGGCAGAATTACAGACACGCAGAGAGGCAGACACACGCACTTATACACACACTTACAGACACACATGCATACACACTCGCACCTAGACACACATACAGACACGCACAGACACACATACAGACACGCACAGACACATACATTCACGCTCGCACATAGACACACGAACACACAGACACACGTAGAGACACATATGCAGACACACAAAGGCACACAGACACACATAGAGACTCCCGCTGAGATACACACGCCAGCACAGACACACACACATACAGTAACACACAGACGCAAATACAGACATGGGCACATAAAAGTCGGATGGGAGTTGTGAGTGTGGAGGTGAAGACTGTGTGTGGAAACTAAAGAAGGACAAATCAAGGCGTAGTTCTAAGGGTGGAAAAATAATTGGAAAATAAAGACTCCAAATGTAAGAGTGGAAATATAAGGGAGAAAATACAACGGTGAGGATGTAAGGTGGGAAGTATAAGGCGAAATACGGAGTTGGAAAAACAAGGGCGATAATAGAGGCAATAAACGTAGGGAAATATAGCGGTGTATAACGTCAATAAGGCCAAATAGGGCTCGGGTCGGAATGGTGGTCAGGAAAGAAATTGAAGGATACAAATATAAACAAGGATATCGAACGGAGCAAAGACCACGGTTGAATTTGAATTCTGCGAATGGGAAATATAGGGGTGAAAATAGAATCTATAAAGTAAATATAAGACTTGAAATGAAACATGGAGGAAAATGTAAGAGGGGGCTTCCCGGGACGGTGTAGGAGGAAGGATATTGAAGAGTGCCCATAGAGGAAAGACGGGTAGACGAGGATATATTATGGAAAAAAATAAAGCTGGGAGAATAGAGGGGAATATATACGAAAGCAAAATATGTGCGGACATTTACCAGGAGGAGATTTAACGTAGGAACTCTCAGGTGGGAAATATGATGAGGGAGGTGTCGTTTTAGTTCATGGCTGACGATGGGCGCATACCCAAGCAGAGTGGGTTCTGCTAGTACAGAAAGGCTCCAGCGCCCCTCCCCAGTCCCCCTCCCACTTTCCCTCCATCCCCTCTGTAATGGAGCCTTCCCGATCTGTGGCCAAGCAGCACACCGAGCTACTGGTGGAATGTGTGAATGAAGGAATGATTGAGTGTGAATATTAGGGACCGCCCACCTTCCAGACAGAGCCTAGCTTACCGTATTTTTATTAAATAGCACCCACTGCAGCCTAGCATGCATGTACTCGCACACGCACACAGGCATTCCCATGCACATACATGAATACGTACACAGGAGATCGAGGGCCAATACTTTCCACTCTCTCCGCCGCAACCAGGAGCCCCGCCGGCTGGCCGGGCTCCCTCGCCGGACAGCGTGCTGGATTTCGAGCCCAGCTGCCGGCCGTATTGCCACCATCTTCGGGACGCAGCCACCTAAAGATCCCCGTCACCCCGGGGGACTGCCGGACATCGCGCTGGACATCGAACCCGAAGTGCGCACACCCCCCTGCACTCCTCAGCCCAGCTGCCTGCCGCATTGCCACCTCCTTCGGGACGCCGCCACCTAAGGTCCCCGGCACCCCAGAAGGCCCGTGGGACCAGAGCAGAAATAGCCCACACCTGCATTTCCTCCCCAACCCCACCGACACCAGGAGACACCCGTCGCTCCGGCAGCAGAGCACCAGACGATCAGCAGCTCCACAGTGAGAGTCGGGATAACAGACCTCACCTACGCACCTTAAACTTTGGTCATTTTATTTGCCTGGCACATGAAGGGTGTGCATTTTAGACTGTGAGACAGCGGCTTCCGTCTTCCAAAACCCTTCACATAACAAAACACCAAAAGGGGAATTTAAAGATCGCAAATCCAGCTGGAAAACAACGAGCAAGGGGCACCACCAGCCACAAGGTCCTGCTCGTGCCCGCATTCGAGATTCTTGCTGGCAGAGCAGTGACGAGAAATGGGCACACACCAAGTCCGCAATCTTAAATGAAATAGCCAGCTTCCTTTCCACCACCCGGCGGCCATCGAGTGCACTGCAGCAGGCCAAAAGAAAGGGTTTTTTCCGCATAAGAAAGAGCTGCCCACGATCAAACCTCTAAGCCCTTCGTGCAAGCAAACTGAAAAGACACAAAATCAAAACCCACAACCCCAGCCCAACCCAACGAGCGAGAGGTGCCACAAGGTCCTGCTTGTCCCCGCACCTGAGTTTACTCCCCGGCAGAGCAGAGGAACGAGCACACAACGAAAGCTGCATTTCCAACCTACCTGGCGGCCACCGTGAATACTACATCAAGCTAAACAAGCGCGGTCCCGAAAATGAAAGAGGACCGCGCTGGAGCCGGAGCATGGGGATCTCTTGTCTTTATGGGGCCATGTGTTTCTAGTTAGAAACACATGGCCCCATAAAGATAAGAAAGTGCTTTGCGACAGCAGCAAAGCAGGCGAGCCAGTCCGGCTCGCAGGGGAAAGGGCGTCTACAGAAAACCCTCATTTCCAAAGGCAGGCCACTGTTTACCATAAACGGTGACGCCAGCCAATGGAAATGAGGGGCGGGGCTTAAAGCCCTCTTCTGAAAGTCCTCATCTACAATAAATCTCGTCGAGCGAGCTGCGCATGTGCGCAGCAACGCTAGGCGAGACCTAAAAATAAAGCAGGGTGAAATAAAATATTTGCCTAGGATCACACAATTTGGTCAAGCCCGAAAAAATACTAGGTTTTCTGATTTCACACTGTGCCATTCAGCCTCTAGATGGGTATCTATATCCCTCTCCTGTTTTATATCAGCGATGAATTAATTAATTTTTTTTTTTAGTTTTATATAATGTTTTTTGTTTACATTTTTGGCACCATGGTTTAGATTGTGGGAGGCACGCAGAAACCACATTAAAGCTGGGCTCATTTTGGGCTTAAGGGTCCAAGAGGACTTCAAGCTGAGCCAGATCTAGGCATCTGGCTCGAGCCTGGCTGGAATTTCAGTAGCTTGCCCACATCCATCCATCCATCCCTATACATCTGCTGTTTCCTCTGTAGTGGCGTAACGAAACTGGAGGGGGCCCCCCTGCAAGGCACGTGGAGGGGGCCCCTCCAGGCTCAATCAGGAGCTCTCCGGTCGGAGCATTGTGCTGAGGGGGCCACCTGGAGCTTGGGGGCCCCCCCGCACCGCAGGGGCTGCGGGGGCCTGGGTTACGCCCCTGTTCCTCTGTCATTGCTTTATTTCACTGTCATGGTATGTCTCTGTGACGTCTCTCGCTGAGTCTCTGGAGCATATTTACAAGGGGATTGCGCCAAAGAAACGTCACTTTTACCGACATTCCTGTGGCCCAATGCCCTGCTTCATATTTACAAAGTGGCATTAAGCCACTTTTTGTGGCTTTAAGACCGCTTTGTAAATATCGTCCCATTTAATGCGGTTGTCTGCGTGAAAGAGGCGTGCAAGGGTATTGCTGTGAGCGTTCCACTGCAACACCCATTTCTTTTTGACGCTGTTCCAGATTTACAAGGATGTGTAAATCTGAGGCAGCACCAAAAACTAACGCCATGCAATAGCAGACGTTAGATGGCGCAACGAGCAGAAATACTTTTATTTCTCCTTGATTTTGCTTTATGTGTGCTGCATTCTGCAGCACACATAGAAAGAGCAAATCATTTTCTTGAGTTTTATATAGGGCACGCTTGGCTACTTTTAACTTCCAAGAAGCATGTGGCCTATATACAATTAATCCATACAATGTACCTACAGCTTTCGTAATAGGATCGCATTGTAAGTTAATTATGCACCTTTATTGATGTGCTTTTTTTGGTATTGCAATCACTGTGGTCAGTTCAAGAGCACTAGTCTGGAGAAAAGTAGGGCACTGGCGTTGTATGATGGTTGCCATAGTAACCACAAAAGAAGACGGGGATGAGGGCCTTTCCTCCCAGGGCACCCTGCAGTGCTGAGAGTTGACTGCAAAGTTCCACACGAGGTTCAACGAGAGGATTTTTGTGAAAAATCGTCATTGCGTTTATTTCACTCAATGAAAGTCCAGTAAAGAGGATTCATATTTTTTATGCTACTCACAAATGAAGCCCATATTTACTCTGCCTACGTCATACTGTCTAGAAATAGTTAAACAGTACACATATTGTATCCATTTATTGCTACATTTATGTATCACTTTTAAAGCCCTCTTGCCCTCTGATGAGGTCGTTTAACTGCAGCAATGTGTTCTGCCTTGCCAAAGGTGTATAATGAGAAGGGTAATTAAGAGCTGTTAACGCCCAGTATAGATTTTAGGGCATAACTCAAGTAAACACTTACACTCCGAGAAGGAGAAAGTGCTTGCACTGAGGGATGTGGTCTTCTTGTAATTCCAGCAAGTTGGGTAAATGTATACTCTAGCCACTGGCAACCGATAGAGGTTTGTGAGCCCATGGCACAGAGCAGTTGTGTTATCGATACAGGTAGAAGAATCTGTTGCCCACTTCTTTGCTTGTCCGCCTTGTGTAGCTGCCCAGATTACAAATCTCTAGAGTGTCTGTTTAGCATGAGCTCTAGGTCTCCAACCATCCTGGTACAGAATCTCGTCACTATAGGGCAACCCCATACCATGTAGTACCATGTGAAAGAAGTTTGCATCTGTCTGGGCACAGCGAGGACAGCATATGGAGCCCATTTGCTTCATGATGTTCAACCTGTGTGGGGTGTGGTAGGTATGATGTAAAAAGTTGAATTGTGTATACTTATAGCACGTGTTTTGGGACACTCTATGCACCATCTCTGTGGCTTCCTCCCATTCCTTGCCCCTAAATTTTTTTGCCCAGATCAGTTTCCCATTGGTTTTGCAATGCAGGTATATTGTCCATGGTCATGGATGAGGTGGTTCGGTAGTCCAAGACACAAGTTGGCGGCCACCACCAAAAGCCAGCAAGATCTACAACAAATCATGTGTGAGGGGGCTCTGCTGTGCCCATCGGCCAGAGAAGGCCCATGGACCTTGATAGGATGGCATATGTCAGGAATTCTGTCGGTTGTTAGCCCTCTTCCCTGACTAGATCATCAAGGCCACGAGCCCTGTCTTCCACGTCGCAGTCTCCCATTGTTTTGAGACCTGCAGCATTCTATTCCCATAGCCAGCGTTCTGTAAAAAAAAGGGGTACATCAGGCGTGGGTATGCCAACTAATGGAAGTGAGGGTGCATACAGTCATGTCCGTCGGAACACTGTGTTCCAGCATCGTAGTGCAAGGCCGAGCAGCCCAGTGCCCTGTACTGCTTTCAGTCATACTCCCAGTAGAAGTGCCACAAGGGTGCCCCTGCAACATGCATCTCCCACCTCTGTCAAATGGCGCCTGGACAGTCATCTCGCCAGCCATTCTAACAGGGTGGACAAGAAGTACAGTTCAAAGTCCGTGGCCCCTAGCCGCCTCCTTTTTGTCAGGTGTCTCAGCACCTCCAGTGAGACCCGATGCCTGCCCTATCCCATATCAAGTCTCTCATCACACACGCAAAGGTTCCCCCACCAATGCAAGAGGAAGCTGGGACAGGGGGCATTCCTCACACATCCCTGTGTGCACCTCAAACGCTTCTGAAATGCACCATCCTGTACGGACACATGCTCAAGTACCAGAGTATAATAGAGCCACCCATTTGTCCCATACTAATCCCAGGTTCATGCGGTGCATTACCGTGCTCAGGTATGTCCAGTCCAGCATATCAAATATTTAGCAAATGTCCATATATAGTATCATCACTGTGGTTCTGTGCTGCGGTGGGGTATCAACCAGAACCCTCCTCAGGTGCCAGATATTGAGGGAGGTACTACGATGAGGAATGAACACATTGTGGTCATGATGGACCAGTGTATTAAGATGTGGCAGTAGCCGGGTGGCTAATGCTTTGCTGAGAATCTTGTGCTCTAGATTTATCATAGAGAGACGCCGATAGGCAGATACATCAAGAGCTTCTCTCTGAGGTTTGGGGATCAACACTATGAGTGCTTTCTTAGTGGTGTTCAGCAAGGTACCACTCTTCAGAGCTCTCACATACATTGAAGTCAATTTGGTGCAAAGGTTGCTGAGTAGCTGCGATAGAATGTGTCTGGCAGCCCATCGATATCCGGAGTTCTACCATGTCCCATATCTGCTATGGCCTCTTTGATTTCTTGTTCCGTGATGGGTCTTCACAAGGCCTCGGCTTCCAGAGTCCCCAAGTGCAGTAACGGTGCCCTATTTAAAAAATCTCTATCTCTTCCTTGGGTACCCGCGGCTAAGCACCATAAAGTTTTCTACAGTGATTGACAAAGACCTTGTGAATGCCGTTCTGTGAGAACTCTACTTCACCCACCGCTTTTTAGGTCGAGCCTAGCGGCAGGGCGCGTGCGCTGCTCGCTCTGCGAGGCATGCAGTAGTTGAGTATGCTGTGTAAGCCTCGCCCACTCTCCGCCCATACTTTTCATTGGCTGGTGTCATTGTCCTTGGTAAATGCTGGCTTCTGATTCATTATGAGGCTTGTTAGTCCCTCCTTGTTACCGTCCTGGACTCGATCTTTTACTGTGTCCTAACGCAGGAGCTTTCCTTACCAGTTCCAAGAACTATTTACTTCATTAAGGGACACAGCACACACGGGGTGCCAGCTTCAGTAATGGCGGCCGCTTTCTAACCTAATTTGCATTTCGTTTTCTTTTTTATTTCAAACTTTAATACGGAGTGCGGTGCCAGCTTCAGGGACACCGCGCTCAGTTTATTTATTTATTTAAAACCGAGCACGGCGCCCGCTTCAGGGAGACAGCGCTTGGTTTATTTTATTTTTTATTAAAATGTAATACTGAGCACGGCGCCCGCTTCAGGGACACCACGCCTGGCAGCAGCACAGTGAGTGAAGACAGGGGTACTCACAAGGGGGGGGGGGAGGGGGGTTGCAGATGTTACGACCAGGCACTGGGGGCGCGGGTACAGTTTTCATAGGGCCAAGAGATTGCAGCGCCCGTCAAGCAAATTATTTGATTTCCTTTGTGTCTTGGGCAAAAAACGTGTAACTGAGTTTGGTCCGTTGTAACCCCTTAAATCGAGGTTCGTGCGATAAAATACTTTTGCCAACAGTTCATTCCGGGTGACGTAGCATTTTCTCCAGTGAACTCTTACAAAGAGTCCGCCCCAGGTGGAACAAAATCCAGTCCGTTACCTCATCCCCAAGTCGCAACCGGCACAGAATCCAGTCCAGGTTTTCCTTCGCCCACGGTTGCTTTTAGAGAGTTTTCTAGGAAGTACCCACCTCACTCCTTGTACGCATAGGCAGCAGTCAGGGCCTCCCCCCCAAGAGCCCACCGGGAGTTACTTGCATCAGCACCCGTCCCTCCCATCACCAACACAACACCTAAAGGCGATCAAGCAAGACTGGCAGCTTGAGTGGCAGCTGCGGGGAGGGGAGGGTGGCCGTCGCCTAACTAGTTAACAACTGGAGGCAGAAGAGAGGAGGGGGTCCAGAGAGAAGGGACAGAAAAAAGCAGTAAGGAGAGAGATGGGACAGAAGAAAGAGGGAGAGAGAGCTGGAAAGGGAAGAAGCAAGGATGGAGACAACTGAAGAAAGGGCAAAAAAAAGAGAGAAGCAATGCAGGAAAGGAGTAAGGAAGTTGATTGAATATGCCCATTGCTGTCGTGTCCCTTGTAACATGTGATGCTGTTCGATGGCAGTTAGAAGTAGGCAACATTGTATATTTTTTTCCTCGTGAAATAAATTTAATTTCTTTAAAAATTACATGAACTATTTCAATTATGCAGGCCGGAGTTCTACGTGAAAATTGTATGTGGGCTATGCACTTGTGCACAAAAGTAAAGTGAGACACCTGTTCAGTCTATTTTTCCGAGGATATCCAGTGTCACCGGTTGCTACTACAAACAAGCATTTGCAATGCAATAGGTCTCGCATTTACGCGAGTTTAAGCTATTGGCATTGTAAATGACAATGCCTTTTATTTATGTTTTAAAAACGAAAACAAATATAAAAGGCATTGTCATTTGCAATGTCAATGGCTCAAAGTCGCGTAAATGCGAGACCTATTGCATTGTAAATGCTTGTTTATTACGGGTAACTGGGCGACCACAGTCAGCAGGCTGGATAAGCCATGCCAACAGTCAGCCCGCCCTCCCACTCTCTGTATGATTGAGACGCATGTAGTCTTGAGTCCGTAGTACACGCCGCCGTTTTAGTGTTGTGGCATGTATCTCTCCTTCTACTGAAAGTCTGAGTCTAGCCTATGTGTCCATGGGGAGGGCCTATTGTAGCACATGAATAGAGCTCTTGAGAGTCATTAATTCTTTTTCTAGCCCTTTCTGCACCCCTGCAGCCTGACCTATACAGAACCCCTTTATAACTACTTTAAACACCTCCCATTCCGTGTTCGAGTGTCAGTCGTGCCTTTGTTAGCTTGAAAATGACTCCTGATGGTATCGCCCAAAGGAGCCCTAAAGGTTGGTACCTCTAGTTGGATGGGAAGAAGTTGCCATGTGGGGAAGGGGACCAGCATTCGGCCCCTTGTCATCTGCCGGAGCAAGGGGTTATGGTCCAACTCAGTGAGAGCTAGGTATTCAATATGCATCACATCACACAGGAGGTTGGTGGCGCACAGGATTTTGTCCAGCTAGGTGTGCTAGCCATGGAGCGCCGAGTAAAGTAATATTCCCGGCTCATCCCATGACGTTATCTCCAAGCATTTGCCAGGCCCGAGTTCCCAGCCCATTCTCTAAATCCCACTGCCAATTTTATAATAGGCATATCTGCCAGAGGTGGTATTAATCTATCAAGGTGTATGTCCTCTACGCTATTGTAATCACCCCCCAGTACCAGTGATTCGCTGTCAGCAGTGGTTGGTTGTCTGATAGCCCAACTTGCTCTGTGCCCCGGTTAGCTGTTTCCGGTTTCTAGTTGGTGTTGCTGTTGGAGGCTGTTGGAGGCTGCCGGTGCTGTTTCCCTGCTCGCAGCTTTCGGTTCCTTGCTGTCGTGTGGAGTGGGAGCGGGGGTGCCTGACCCTGGGGCTGACCCTGAGGCTGCGAGGAGGCTGCGAGGAGTCGCGTGGTGCCGCGAAAAGTCACCGAAAAACGGCAGAAGCCGCGGGAGCCGCCGCAGCAGTAAGAACTGCGGCAAGAACTGTGCGAGTGCCCCCGCAGCGGCAGGAGCCGCGTTGGTGCCGCACCAGTGCCGCATCAGCGCCTCGGAGCCGCATGATTGCCCCCCGCAGCGGCAGGAGTTTCGCGATCGCTCCCCCGCAGCGCCAGGAGCTGCGTCAGTGCCCCCGCATCGGTAGGAGCCGCGGGAGTCTCTCCACAGCAGCCGTCCAAAAGCAGCATGGACAGAGGTAAGAGCCATAGGAGCTACGAGCCGCCCCAGAGCCACCCTCACGGCGGTGGTAGCAGCGAGAAAACCTTCCAGCAGCAGCAAACCCGCTTTAGCAGCGGCAAGGGCCGTGCAGTGATCGTTGTGTTGGAGTGCCCAGTCTGCCCGGTCTGTTTGTGTTTGTTTGTTTGTGCGGTTCCTCAAGCGTTTTCTGGATCTTTGAGCCTGCTGTGCTTTTTGAGGACCACGACATAAACCGCAACAACTTCCTGGTGGCATTTACTTGTACTTGCCACCCGAATACTCTTCTTCTTTTTTTTTTTTTTCCCCCATCTTTAACTTTTGGCATTAACATGCATCCATGAGAGATAGGCTCCTCCACAACAAAACACCTATCAATTTACCAGTGTTTTCAAAGTTAAACTAATAAAAGCGCCACCCACCATCTCACCTGAACAGCTACTGTCTCATCAGAATCAAGAAAGAAATCAACCAATATTTGCTCCCTGTACGGCATCGCTGGGTCACGACCCCCCCGGGTGACCACTCCAGGCGTATAAAACATTCTAAGTAGCCCAAGTGGCTCGGTCAGCGGGGGTGTACCCTACCCTACCCTACCCCCCCCAGCGATGAGATCTGGGAAAACCAGGAAAGCCCTATCTAATCTTTCAAAAAAAAGACATTAAAAAAAAGGTTTCCGAAGATGCAGTAGCGGATCAATTGCCACCTGAAAACCTGGCAAAATTGTCTGACCCACAGTTTCAATCGGGTACTGCCACAGACGCAGCCATGGGCACTGCAATCGAGTTACAACCCCCACAGTTCCCATCTCAAGCTCAGTCTCTCCTCGTCCAACAAACAACAAGCAGAGGCGGCGGAGTCGGTGTGCTTAAGGAGAATCAAAACCGTAAAGACATGCATTCGAGACCTTCAGTCTTCCCAGTTTCTTCAACAACAAAAAATGTCTCTGAGGGACTATTTCAGAAGCACTGTATCTTTAAAGTCAAGATCAAGCTCACTCGACACACCTCGGACCCCTGCTTCAACTGTCTTATCCTCAGTCTCAGTTCCAGTAAAGCATCAAAAATTGGTTCAGCCCATGATCCATGTGTATGCCGGCGTGAAAGGCCTTAGTTCATCGTTTCCAGGCCTTCCAACTAGTGCCGATCTCCAAACAAAAGAAGCGTTAGTGGTTACTCCATCTCCCCGGGCCCTTGCCCAGGCTCTTGACCAGTCCTCCTTCGACTCACAAGTTAACAACCTTCATGCATCGGCTTCTACTTCCCCTTCGCCTTTCACTGGATGCCAGTTGACCTCGCCAGACCATCACTCCGTTTGGATTCCTAGCCAGTTTTCCCCCCTAGCAAACAAGTCCCAAGCCCTCAAGGCCCACTCAACAGCAACTACTAAAGTTCTTACCCCGCAAGTTGCAACCGAGGCAAACGAACATCCAAGTAACCCCACAACGTCATCCCCAACAATTTCATCACCAATTGCTAATAGCTGTCGTCAAAGGATTAACACAGGCTGGTGCCAGAACACCATGCCCAATACTCACCTCGACTTATCCTTCTTTACCAAAGAATCGAACAGACCGACTGTTAGTCCTACATCTCTAGACATAAATGAGCTCTGGTTACAACTCCTCCAAACTCTTCAATCTACAGTGTCTGCATTGAACTACCACTCAGACAAAATGGATCAACAGGTGGATCTATTAAACACTCTTGCTATCTACACCGTAGGAATTGACCAAAAAATGGAGGCGCTCAATTCACTGATAATTAAAACTCAATCTCAAGTGCAACTAGTTCAATCAGTATGTTGCTGCTCTCCTATCATCGACTCTTTATCCTCACTGCCCCAATTTCTGTCATCAGTACTAACAGAAATTCAGAGGATCCCAGAGTCTAGGCTTCCTGTTTCCACACCACTGGCCCCCCTACATGGTAAACACCCGAAACACCCGGATCCCGAGCACACGTCCGACAAATTATCACCTGCTTCTTCACCATCATTTAAAGCAACAGCAGTCTCTAATGCACCCACCGATACAATTACCAACGTCAAATCACCCCAACAACCTGTCCATCGACTATCAAAACGGGAAAAAAAAAGACTTCGGAAATCCCGTAAAAGGCTCTCGGAAGAGCCCAAAAAAACAATTTGCAACTACTTTACAAATAATAAACCAGTGACTGCCCAGGCCTCGAGCCCAGTGCTCACCATCTCCACTAGTCAGACGCAAGCAGCCCAGTCCCCAACACCCCAAAAAGGACTCTTAAAAGCAAAACGCTCAACAAAAACGGAGCCACAACAAGCCCCAAGACACCCCCTACACCCAATATCTCAGGATAAAATTGGAGACACTGGAAACAGGCAATTACAAATCAATGAAGAACTAATAACTGTTACTAGTTCAGCTACAACCACGCCCTCCCAAAAGCATCTACCAATCAATGAACCCCCTTCCCCACCTCAAATGGCGACCAACAGTCCAGGCTCACACTGCGCAGCGAATCCCACCAAAGAACTGGACCACCAATTTCCGGCAATCCCATCTAGCCAACTTTCTTTGGCGTGTATGCGCAAAACAGTTTTTATCTCGGCATCAACCAACCAAGTCAATGAGCAGGCAACCCCACCGCATAGTACATCGACCTCTCAACGAAAACTAGAAGTTAAGTTTAAACCACCCAAGTCCATATCTGCTGAAACCCACAACCAAGCCATAGACACCAATGAAATCAAACTAATCTTAACACCAGAGTACATTTCTCAAGGCCCGCACGACATATTAAATCGCGGGAACATAATCCGGCTCTTCAAATCAAATCCGGACCTGTGCAAGCTGGAATCAAAAGATATCCTTGCCATCGAATTTAAGCCCAGCCTTGGCCCCCAAACGGGAGAATCAACCCTAATCACACTAGCATCTAAAGCCATAAGGGAACTGGTTCAATCTAAAGCTGACCAATTTAAAATCTGGGGAATAATTATAGCAACGCCCCGAGTTCCACGATACCCTTCAATACTTGCACCTAGCCGGGTCCCAGCTTCAAGTACAAGCCACACCCCCTTTTTCATTTTAAAGTCAGCTAGAAGCCGCTCTCCAGTCGACAATGACGAGCGCAGTGAAGTCCAGCAAACAATCAGAAGTGCAGACTGGTCATGGCTGCCAGCAGCCCTAAGCAGGATCAACTGAAATAACCTGGAACATGGTCTCACAATCTGTTCCTGGAATATCAATGGCCTTTCGTCAAAACTGCAATCTCCAGATACACTTGGATTCTTTACAAAACATGACATTATTTTTTTCCAGGAAAACTGGCTATCAACGAGCAACCCAATTGAAGGGTATCTGGAATTTACATCGCCAGCTATAAGAAAGAGCAAGTTTGGCAGACTGTGCGGTGGGATGTCTATCTACGTGGCTACTAGACTATCAGCACACATTAAACAGTTAAAATTTGAAGTTGACTGGGTCACTGGCATTGTGGTTGAAAATTTTTCATCAGAGAGCAAGTTACTATTCCTAAATGTTTACATTTCCCCATGTACTAAGGAGAAAAATTCCAAACTGGACTGCCTGATCGAAATCTTATGCAATATCTTAAGCACATATGGCAGTATACCATGTTTAATCTCTGGAGACTTTAATACCAACCTTTTTTATAACCAGTTTGAAGATCTGGGAATCATCCCTTCAGCGGTCCCCTCACATCTCGCCACACAAACATTACCGTCAGGACTCAGATCATCAAAACTGGGCGAATATGCAGTCCTCCAACTTAGCAGAATAGGCTACATAGTAATAAATGGTCGCTCATCTACAGACACCCCCCCGGCCTGGACAAGAACTAACGGCCGAACCCACTCATTTTTGGACTTCAAATTAGGAAACAGCGAAATGCTCACCTTAATTGAGTGCCATTACATAGCAGCAATGGGGGGAAGTGACCATCGACCTCAAATAATAACATTATCTCTCAACATGCCTCACCATCACGCACTTGCTCACACGACATCCTACAGCCATTCGGAGAACCTAAGGCGAATGAAATGGTCGTCCAGTGTTGTCCCCATTGTCATGGAGAAATGCGATCATCTTCTACGTTCACAAAGTGCAAAAGATGTGCCTATTATCGACGGCTGGGAAGTGCTGGTGAACAGTTTATTAAAAGAATTTCCATCTAAATCTTACCCCCGGCAAGATCCACCACGACTTCGCATTTCACCAGCAACAAAAACGTTAAAATTACTAAGAAACGCTGCTCATTGCCGGGCCAGAAAAAGCCCAGGCAACGTAATTTTATTCAAACAATATAAGCAAGCTCAAAAAGCTTTTAAGGAATCCGTGCACAGAGACAAACAATCAGCGTCAGACCAGTTCTGGTTGAAGTTAGTCTATGCCAGCAAAAGGTCCAACGCAAAGTTATTCTAGTCCCTTGTGAACAACGGTCCATTAGGAGGCAGAGGACAAAGCAGCGCAAACATAAGTGCTGACGACTGGACTGAGTTTCTATTTAATCACTTCAGAGATCATTTTAGCAGGACAGAGCACCCTGGTCCCCATTTGACTTGCAAACTTGGGCTACCAGTCACTGAAAACCACTGCACAGGCAACATCGGGTCCACCACTATAGTTGAAGGCGTCCTGGATTCACCCATAATTGAGAGAAAGGAGCCAGGAAACGATTCAACCCCAGAGACCCTGACGACACACAGAGTTTTAATAAACACCATTGCCCGGATAATTAGGAAAGGTAGGTCAGACGGAGCCCCCGGCCCCAACGGTCTACCTCAGGGCTTGTTCAAGTCAGATGAAACGCTGTGGTCAGGTCTCCTTGCACCATTGTTTTTATATTGCAGGCTCAATGATCATATCCCAGATTCCTGGAAAGGTGCCATCATTCATCCCATCTACAAAAGTGGTAAAAGAGATGATCCAAAAAATTACAGAATGATAGCCCTTCTTGATATCGAATCCAAATACTACGCCAGCATCTTACTAGAAGAATTGTCAACCTGGGCTGAATCAACCCAGCGTCTTCCCTTCAACCAGACCGGCTTCGTATCTAACTCAGGCACAACCAGCAACCTATTGACATTAACTGTTTTGATGGAGAAGGCAGACGTTCGTCGTATGCAACTATATTGCTGCTTCGTCGACTTTAAGGCGGCTTTTGACCGGGTGCCACGCGGCCGCCTATGGCAAAAATGCGACCGTTGGGGTATATCCTCCTAAAAGCGATAATACAACTCCACACACAGACCTTGATAAGGATAAAGTTGGGCGACGGGTCCCATGTCTCAAAAAAGATCCAAACAGGCAGTGGTGTTAAACAAGGTTGCGTCTTGGCGCCTCTTCTTTTTAACCTGTTTATTTCGGACTTATCCTCTACACTTGACAAGGTCAACTCCCACCCGCCCCAACTGGACGGAACCCGCATCAGTAATCTGTTATACGCCGACGACCTTGTGCTACTGAGCCACACAAAGGTAGGCCTGCAGAGGCTTCTTGACGAACTCCTTCCCTATACACTTGATAATGCGCTCGAATTGAACCCGTCAAAAACAAAAATAATTCACTTCAGCAAACAGAAGCAGCGGAAAAGCAGCTGGTTTTTCAACAATAAAAGCATCAATACAGTGCCACACTATAAATATTTGGGAATCTTTCTTGACTCCAGAGGTTCCTTCGCTAAACAAAAAGATGCCGTCAAGGCCAAAGCACTGTCGCTTGAGGTTGCATCGGCTAAACTTTCAAAACATTTACTAGGGCCAAGCTTAACTCTGCTGCTCAAGGTGATGAAGGCCAAGATCACCAATTCCTTATCATACGGACAGGAGATCATGATGGGCTCAACAAATATCTTATTAAATAAATCAACTACCAGAATCTTTAAGCGAGCATGGTGCCTGCCGAGGTCCTCATCTCCGGCACAAGTCAGATTAGAACTCGGCCTGCTAGATTACAATGGCGTCGAGGCCGGTGCTTTTATCAAGTTCTGCAATAGACTGCGCAACTTCCGGGATGGCAGTCTTGACTCCAATATCTGGAATGAAATATCGACCAGCGCATTCAGCCAAAAATATCGGCACCACCTGGCCCGCTCTCTACAGCTACTCGGAGTCACGGAATATTGGGAAACAAATCCACCACAACAGGCATTGAAGACCATAATTAAGCGAAGCGTTCGGCTCTGGTCTTTCCACTCCGACAGGGCAAAATTATCCAGAAGAAAACATGCCTGGGCCGTTGTCTCCGATTACAAACCAGGGGTTGAGTCATCCTACTTATCAAGTACATACTCCGTCTTCTGGAAGGTTAAGTTCATGGCCCTAAGGCTAGGCGAGTGGCCCTTTTTAAAGCATTTGCCACAATGGTGGCGCCTTAGTCTCAATATCGAATGCAGGGAATGCGGCTACCATTCAGAAAGCTTGGAGCACATAGCCTGCACATGCCCAGCCCTGCTAAACGACAGAAGGACTTCATTGCGAGCGGAGTGGAACAAACTTGGAGTCCGCACATGTCGTCAGGCCATAATAGCAGCTATGAACCAAGAAAATACAAAGTTGAACATTCGGTTCACCAAATTTGTCATCAGAGCTGCTAAAGTGCTGGAGAAAGAGAAGGCAGCAATTCTTCCGCCGGTTGGCCTTGCCATTTCTCTGTAATAAAAACTCTAGCGGCCATCCGGCCCCTCCTACTAGGCCTACATGGACACTGTTTTCAGCATATTAAAACTAGCTGCTATATTTATTCGTCCCTTTTTCTAGATTTTCTTAAAATCATTCCGTGACTGTTATGTCATTCAACGAGCCTGATCCATAAAAGACAAATGCACATTCGGACAATTCTTAAATTTTTTTAATCCACTTTTATCGCAAGATTATTGCATTGTTTTAGCATTAATCGGGGCTCCTTGTATTTATGAGTTACATGGTTTTAACATCTTGTTATGGTTTTTAGTAATCAAACAATAAACTTGAATTTGAATTTGAAACCAGTGGTGTGAGCGAGAAAGCCATTAAGTTGAACCCTGAGGTGGAAATCTTGTGCAAGGAAAACAAAGATAGAGAGAAAAGGAAAAGGAAATGAGAACAGAAAAAACTCCCCAACCCAGGTTGGCAGTGGAATGGCACTTTGTTCAAAACAGGCTAACTTAACAAATAAGCGGCGGAAAATAAAAAGCCATAATCAATCAATAATGAACATTCATAAGACTGGGAGCCAAGGAAGAGGGATGTGAGGGTACATGGATTCGGGGAGTTAATCTGCAGTCTGAGGCATTATGCGGGGAGGCAACTGGGGCTCCACCAGCGTACCCTCTGAAGCCAGTGCTGTTCGTTGGCATCTCCAAATTCCTATTGCGGTGCAGAGCTCTTCTAGGATGCATCTTGTGGCCAAGTATGATGTTGTTTAAGCCTGTCCCAAGCACCATCGGGAGTGAGGAAGAAAAAAGCACAGTCATCCACCGTGATTTTGAGCTTGGCACAGCCGGTCCTGGTGGCTAAGATGATTAATGCGTCCACTGTAGGGGCCTGTGTTTGACCTCATGGTCACAGGTTCAAATCCCTTTGGGTCCACCACTCAGCCTTTCAACCTACTGAGGTCGAACAAATGAGTACCATTGAGTTGAGTTTTGTTATTCAGAGCTAAGATACCCTTCCAGTGGCATAGCTAGGCCTTAGGCCGCCCGTGGCGGCCCTTGCGTTTGCCACCGGCGGAGGCCTGCTCTGATCGAAGAGCGGGGGTGCTGGCCATTCATGCGGAAAGAAGCCAGACGGTACTGAACTTCTAGACTGTAGTCCGGGAAGATGGCCACAGTGGTATTGTCCACATGGAAGTGGCCTGCAGCACATCAACGCTGCAAGATGAGGTCTCTGTCTTGGTAGTGGATGAGACCACTGGCTGAAGCGGTGTCCCCAGAAGGGGACAGGAGGGTCTTGTGGGAACCTTGTGTGCTCTTTCTAAGGCAAATAAATTATACAAGCACTCAGGAGCCACCACACTCTCACCAGCCATTTCTTGAGGAAGGTTTATCATGTTCGTACCCTCCAGCTCCTCAGGCAGGGCCACAATCAGGATATTGTTTCTGTGGCTGCTCACCTCAGCATCTTCAGCATGGTGATCCAGTATGTACATCCTGCGCATAAGGTCTGTCAGCTGCCCCTGCATCATGGCTATTGCTGGTTTAACATCAGCAGGTAATTCCTCATGGATTTTGACCTTGCTGGCCAGTTTGCGAAGGTCATCTCAAAGTAGTCTGAGGTAAAGGGACACCTTCTCAATTTTATCTTCCAGGACTTAGGATGATTTGTTAATGTCATCTACGAAGTGGGTCAGTGACACAACCGAGTCTTCTGCACTTTGTTTCACAGTAGAAGGCTCAGCCGGGGCAGAGCTATCTGCCGGGTGAGGAGGGGTACTGTTCGCTTCAGTACAACTGCTCACCCCCAAGCTCTTTGGTGGCCTGGGGGGCAGCCTCATCACTTATATGTTCGATGGCAGAACCATCTGTCGCAGGAAGGCACCCACAGATGCCCCAGCTAAGTAGAGGTGGCAAGACGCTGCTGCAGCAGATTAGATCAGGGCCGCTCCTTGGGGGTCCTACTAGGGGGCTCAGTGATGGAGTTTTCCAAGAATTCAGCAGGTCCCTCACTGCCGCCAATCTCAGGGGCATGCCAGGCTTAGGTCTCACCCAGATCAAGTTGTACATTTCAGTTATGTCCCTCTTCGTAGGCGTGACGTGCCCCTCTGTGGCTGGGTGCAGCAACTGTGAGAAGTGTAGCTTTTTAGGGCACTAATAAGTTTCTTCCACACAGAAATTGGTAAGGTTTAGCAGCCCTGTTGCTGTCAGTTTGCGCCAATGCCCTCTCCTCAGTCTGCTGCGAGCACGAGGCTCCAGCCCCCACCGTCCATGGGGCGCCCAGGCATAGCAGGGCTCCATCTCTTTAGGCAACCTGCAGCATGTGAGCTCAGGTCGATGTAGAGGATGGTGGAAGGGCAGCCATCCAAATCGGTGCCGGGCCCCTCGCCACAGAAGCAAAGAAGCAAGAGAGAGCTAGGGAACAGAAGCCTCAATAGCATGAGTGTGTCTCCTCCGCTCCATCGACACACAGTGGTAGTCAGAGCCTCCGTCCCAGTCCAGCAGGTGTGCTGAGCGCCAGAGGCCTCTTCCCAGCTGTCATCATTCTCCAACATGAAAGGGCAGGGCGCGCTGGCGGCAGGTGCCTCGGCCTGTGAGGTCGGCAGTCAGCAGCATCCCGTTGGTGCCCCTGAGGCACGCTGTCTCCGCTCACTCACTGTTCGGTGGGCACGGCCCGCGTCCTCAGGAATAAACACGGTGGCCGCCATCTTGGAGATTCATCTCCGTGTGCTGGCTTTTGAGCCGCAGCAATCTCCTTGACTCAATCGGGTGCTATGTTACACACTCTAGGGTCCCAGAGGCATAGTGGGAAGATGCGGCAGTCTCCTGTTACAAGCATTTGGGAGGGAGATGGATATAACAGAGCGGCCAACTGGAGCTCCTCACAGTGCGGTCATTTTACTTCATGGTTGACCACACCCCTCACGCAAAAGTGATTGTCAAACCTTGTTTCAAGGCCGCAACAAGACAGCAAATATTAAATATGTCCTCATGGTGTTCAAGAAAACATACTGCCGAGGATGTGGTGGGGTCTGTGATGTTGGCTCCGACTGAACGAATGAACAAGCAGCACCAAGAGAGAGTGGTACTTGTCTATAAGCAAAACATAGGTACTAGAAGGAAGTAAAAGGGGATAAGTTTAGCCGAACAGGAAAAATTAATCTTAGGACAACTACCAAACTTACTATCATAGAGTGTGTTGATAAAATAGCTTTTAGTGGACTGTAAACTTCAAACCCTTTCAATTAAAAAAACAACATCACCTACAGATTCCTGCAAAACTGTACACACCCAGCTTTGAAGATGGGAATTTTGTTAGTGAATATCTAGAATTGGCTGCAATAACAAGAAAGTACCTGCGCGACGCCAGAGTTTTCATGCCAAGAGAAGGATATGGGAAGGGGTAAACATTGTTTGCATTTGATTTGAATCCCGATATGGAACGAGGCGACCACTATAACTTGATCTAAAACGGAAATCTAAAAGTAGAACTACATTTTGAGCAAATACCTGGCAGCGAATGTGAATATGGTGGTATGGTCCTCTGTGTTTGAGAATGTCATCCAAATCAATCACGCCAGTTAGATTTTGTTTGGTTATCTTTGAAATACTGTAAAAAAATAAAAAATAGACACACTTCATATTCATGATTTCTTAAGCAAACATAATTACGTCAAGAACTATTTTAGATGCTTTTTATATTTGACACGCGACTTATAGAAGTCAGGATACAAAGGCTGCTCACTCTTGTTTTAAACACAGATTCACACTACATGGTAGAAAATCACTGGACAATTTTATTTGGAGATAAAGACATGGTTACAGTGCTTGACGGCCCTTAGCACAACATCTATACAAAAAGCTATAATCACATATTTAAGAAAGTTGCAAAATAGACAGAATATAACAAAATACAGGTCCAAGATATTCTCTTACTCTCTCCATCAGATGCAGTTTGTATTCCATATATTTAATTAGCAAAATGTTATAGGATAGGTTTTCAAATTTTGTAAAACTATGGGGCCTATTACGATGGCGGGCGGAGACACGACTGCGGTGTCGGCGGTGGCGGTAAATGCCATTTACCGCGCGCCGGCAGCGGTCTTCACGCCTGCCATGTTAGCATGTCTAGACAGAGCCCATTTCCCGTCCGCTGCGGTGTGACGCCGACCGCCATCAAAGTGCGCCCGCCACCGCGGCGGTGTGAGCCAATGAGCACTCACCGCCGTGCGGAATGACGTCCCGTCCACCGAACAAATCACGATGCCGGAAACAGGACAGCACACCGCGGCGGAGCAACCGCATAGCCAGAGACGGCGGAGACACCACAGCGGAGCAAGAAAATAGACACCCGGCCCACACCGCGATGGATCCAGCCCTACACGCCTTTCCGGTGCTGTATATGATACACCACCTGCAAGTCATTGACCGGCGCGGACACCGCCGTAGGTACGTACACACACAACTGTGCCTGCAACACAATACACAAGTCAAGGGTTTGAAAACGGTGCATGTCCACACCAGACACCCCTGTGGGGACAGGCACACAGCCATCACTGCATCCACACATGTCCCACCTGTCACAAAAACACCTCGCCACATCCTGGTCACCCATGTTCCGCGATCATGAACAAATGTCCCGGTGTCGTCACCGCCGCGGTCAGTGTGCAGGAAAACATGCACACAACGCAGAGGCCAGTGCCAGCGCCAGCCATGGCCACTGTACAAACAACACAAAACCACTACTCAAAACACAACACAATAGCCCTCTCCCTGAAGGGACATATCATGTGCCTTCCATGTGCCACTCCTGCACAACAACAACACAGGTAAATACACACCCTGCCCCACATCCCTAACAACTGCAGAGATAGCCACAGCAGGAGTTGTTCCACAGGAACACATACCACAGAAGGCCAGGCCCCAGCCAACACACACACCACAACAACACCACACACATGCCAAGAACACTGAGCCCCAGCACAAAATGTACACACACACACATATTGATGATCAAACAATTCACTGCACACACAGCCTACCAACTTACACAGACACACCCTACCCTGCCTCACAGCCACATACACAGACCACATGCTAGCAGCAATGGAGGACAACAAACATGAAAGCTAAAGTGATGTGCCCACAAATGGAAGGACTAGGACACAACTATCAAGCATGTGTACATCACATGCAGGACAACAGACATCTGAGAACACCCACAGCCCATCAAATCACACATGGCTGCCACAGTGAGTCAACCCAAAACACAAGCACCTCAATTCAACAACTCAGGGAGACAGCAAGGCCACCCATGTTAAGGCACAGGGATGAGAGGAAGGCCATGAAGTCAAATACTGAACAGACACGCATAGGTATGCAATTACCTGACAAGAGCATCTCTGCACCACAACACACAGGCCCAATTCACACACTCCATGATTGAGAAGCACAAGTAGGATACGTCACACATCCCCCCTCTCACATCAGCAGCACACAACACTCCCATGTGCACCAAATCACAATTGCAGAGCACAACAAGTACACATTCACGCACACCACTCCAGGGTGACACATGGGTGTAGTTGACAATGCAGGTGCACACACATCAACAGTCACCACAAAGTCACCCCTTCACACCACACACTTCTCCACCACCAAAGTGTACACTTTGGAAGTAAGGCATGGGACCAGGATTACTGACCACCACAAGAGGACCGTACACATACACTGCTGGGCACACAGTAAGTAAGCTCACACAGACACCATGACCCGTGCCAACCTGCATGAAAGCCTGTGCATAAACTCCCACCCTGTGCTGACATTGCCTCCAAACATGACATGTCTACACCATAGACAACATGGACAAAGAAGGATGATGACAACAAGAAATTTTCAAAAACCACCTTCACTGCAACCACAACTATAAGAGTCAGGAAGAATTGAAGTCCCTGTCACCCCTGCAAAAACATGGAAACGTGAGACAACCCATTGCCAATGTTGAAGTGCCATACTGAGCATGTGACACAGTAAACCATGCACACACAGAAACAGTTTTATTGAGAAATCACACTGACAGAACTGACAACAGGAACAACTGTCTTTATTCACACTTGTGCATAGATAGACAACAAATGTGGGCAACTGCAGGGCCAGTGGCCACTACAATGTACAGAGTAGTTACATCAGAAGCTGCACAGGCAGGGGGCAAACAGCAGTGATCACCAAAGCAAGTACAATGTGCAGATGAAGTCCATGAGAAGCTGCACAGGCAGGGGGCAAACAGCAGTGAGCAACAAGGCCAGTGGCCAGTCTAATGTGCAGATGAAGTCCATGAGAAGCTGCACAGGCAGGGGGCAAACAGCAGTGAACCACAAGGCAAGTACAATGTGCAGAGTAGTTACATCAGAAGCTGCACAGCGAATGTGTGCGACTATACCATGCCATGCTCAGCAACAGAGTCATGGGGATAACAATGGGCATCACAGACACCGCTGTGGACAGACAGGTGTGTGAGGGTGACTACCACTCAGATGTGGCTGTCTGTCGGACTTGGAGGTGACTGTGTGTTGACTGTGTGTCGCGGTCAGTAGGAGGACTGCCCCGGGAGTGTGAGGAACATCTGTGGAAGAGACATCTCTGGCTTGGGAAGCTGGAGGGCTGCTTGGACCAGGTGGGGTGGTGGCACGGGGAGGTGGACTGATGCTGTGGTGAGACACAGTATGTGCAGGAGATTGTGGAGGGGTGCCTTTCCACTTTTTGGGGATCCTGAAAGGCTTCCCTGTCTGGGGACTAATGGGAACTGGTGTGGACACAACAGGTAACCCCACCACCAAACCTGCTCCTTGTGCTGACTCTGGGCCCCCCTCTGGGGACATGCTGGATCCAGCTGTGCGCTTCCCTGGGGCTTGCCTCCGCCCTTCCAAACCCTTTCTACTATGTTTAGCCCATACAGTGCCCCCTTGTGCCTGCTTCACAGGGCTCGGGATGGGAGTGGAGGTTGTGGGTGGATCAGCCATAGGGCCCTCATCCAGTGTAAGCCTTGCAGGTAACACCTCCTCTGTGGGCAGGGAAACTGTCTTCTTTGCTTTGCGAGCGGTCCTTGGGACAGGCGAGTCCTTGGCGGGGGATGACTCTGAGGCCTGTGACCCTGAGGCCTGTTTCTTGCCCCTCTGGCCCTCTGTGTCGCCTGACGGGCTTTTATTTCTGTGCTCTGGGGTGGTCTTAGTTTTCTGTGGGGATGGTGTCTGCGGCCTGGACCGTTTGGGCTGTTGATGCTGCTGTGTGCTGCGTGTGCTGTATCTGGACTTTGGGGTCTGTTGAGCATTGTCACTGTCGTCAGAGGTGCACACTGACAGGGGGGTGGACAAAGGGACAGGAGCTGCTCCCTGAGAATGTGCCTGTTGCAGGGCTGCCGTCACTGTTGAGGACAATGACTGCACAGTCCGGTGTAGCCCACCCACATCCGAATGTATGCCCTCCATGAAAGCTATCACCTGGCCCAACTTTTTATCGTGGTCTAGGAAGGCATTGAGAAGAGCTGTCTGCCCCACACACAGCTGGTGCAATAGCTCTACTGACTCAAATTCAAATTCAAATTCATTCAGCTTTATTCGATTTGGACACAAACCATAAAAGCATATAAATAACAGTCAATAAAACACACAGATATAAAGTTCACATAAAATTCACAGAGATATCATTATCTAAAAAAAAAACAACAAAAAAAAAAACTATAAAACAACTCATTAGAACTCAATCCCCCCTCGTTGCTCTACTGACTCAGCACTGAGGGCTGCAGGGCTGACATGGGCCGGGGCAGCAGTGCCTGGTGTGAAGGACACTCTTCCCTTTCGACTTGTGCGAACACAGGCAGCACCAGTGGAAGTAGATGGGAGGCTGGGCACTGGACGCTATGTGGCGGAAGAGGAGGCAGAGTCCCCGTTCCCTGTGGCCCCCAACATGGATGCGTCACCGCTGGCATCAGATGACGTAGAGTTTTGCGTCTCGGGTTGTGATTCCTCCAGCAGACTCCGGTCCCCCTCCTCGGTGCTGGTCACATCTGTGTCACTCTGTTCCGGTGCGGCTGTTGCACTGGATGCCTCACCGCTGGTGTCCGTCCCCTGTCCCTCAACGCACACGGGAGATGCTACATGGGAGAGAGAGGTAGTGTTAGTGGAGTGGCACCAACTGAAGTAACATGTGCAAGTAAATAACCATTCAAGAAGATGTGTTATCCACGTTGCACATCACCCTGACTAAATATACATTGCCACCTCAATTATCAACCCAACAGTGCATGTAAAGAATAAATCCAGCCATAAGTGATCCCGGTGACTCACACAGCACACCATCCTGCCTGTGGCCCACTTCAGACACAGGCACAAAAATCTCTCTGACCACACAGGGTGCCGAGGATGGCAAGGATGAACACCACAACATGGTGTCAATTACGTACATGGATGGAGCAGTAGGGGAGCACACACACACAGACCACAACATAGTAGCCCACAATGGCCATTAGCGCATGCCAGCTACCATGTTGCTTGCACGGGCACAAGTACTGTAGCACATTGTCCTCAGAAGTTGTAGCAGCTGAAATCTGCTGTCAGGCATTGCACGCATTTATTGAAACACACTCAGATTAGGCACACTGCCGTCAACATCAATATGAATTCACACAGTACCCCACTGCACAAGGTACCTGAATGCCACGACTTTGAATGCAATGGCAATGCACATTGCGCAGATCACATCAGTGAGTACAGGTGGGACAAATGCATGTCAGATGCACCCAGCACAGACGCCACTTACAATCCACTGCATCACACTACCAACTTCACATAGCTCAGAGTTTGTCCAATCTGTGGACACATGCAGCCACTCCCTGCCAAAGCCACCTGTCAACAAATACTCACCCCTAGCTTGCTGCTGATGCTCCTTCAATTGTGCATCCAACTCAGGCTGTGTTACGGCCAAGATGCGGGCCATTAGTGGTGTCATGCTGCGTCGGGCCAACCTGCCGCTCCGAGGGAGCAGCCCCAACGTCATCTCGGCCACGTTCTTGCTCAGCCGGCAGATGTCGTCCCACCTTTTATGACAGTGGCTGTGCCGTCGGTTTGACACACCCAGATCACGCACCTTGGAGGCAATGGCCCTCCACACGGCTTTACGCTGGTGGACTTTCAGCTGCAGGCATGGGAGACAAGAGGGGTAATACATCAGTTACACAGTGTATACTACCAAAATCTCTCAATACAGTGGCACGATACTCACTCATCCCAAATCAACAGATATGTGTAACAGAGCCAAGAATGCATGGCACATGGTACAACGGCATTGGAGAACCACACGTGAATCCATGAAGGTGGGAGGGTGGACACAGTACCTCTACATCCCATTCACATGCAGGATGCCAGCACATCAAGCAATGTGTAGTCTGCCCACATCTACTGTCCGCTGTTAGCTAGAGCAACACATAGATCAGATAGCAACACATGGTTGTTGGTGGACTCACTGTGTCCAACACTGCGCAGCCCCCAATGTCCTAGCCCTGTGAATGGCTCACTGTGTCATGGAGCTCACATACAGTGACATCAACTCTCATACACACACCCTTGTCACAAGGCTTGTCGTGTGCAATCTACAGGGCTGAGATGGCTCTTTGATGAAGATGTGTGAACAAAAGACACATGGAGCACACTGTACATGCAGTGATGTGTACTTGTGGGATTGGGCGGCGACTGTGCAGGCCAGGTGGGCTGACACTGCGAGGGACATTTGGGACCCACACAGCCATTCACACAAGCAATCACTGGCCTGACTCCTGCATTACCAATTTGCTGCTTCACTGTATGGCTGACAGGACAATACATGTCCCTAAAATCTGTATGGGCATGCAGGGAAACGTGTGAAAGAGGCTACACAGCCCTTCCCCCTGGAGAAAACATGCTAGGCAGTGCATGTCAGAGCCCCACACTCACTGACACATACTGCAGCACCTCCACCTCACGTGTGCCCCCCCTGCACTCTCACTCACACTGTTGGAGACTTACCACGACATTAGGGGCACCATAGAGCCTTGGGTACTGTGCAAGCACCCCGTCCACCAGGACCTCCAGCTCCTCGCTGGTGAAGGGACTGGCCCAGATCTTCTGTGTCCTCGACATCACTGTGGACATGTGGCAGCAGCAGCAGGTGGAGTTCAGGGGTGGCAGGCAGCAGTCCCTGGAGACAGCAGCAGCAGGTGGAGGGTGTCAGGTAGCAGTCCCTGGAGGCAGCAGCAGCAGGTGGAGGGTGCCAGGCAGCAGTCCCTGGAGGCAGCAGCAGCAGGTGGAGGGTGGCAGGCAGCAGTCCCTGGAGGCAGCAGCAGCAGGTGGAGGGTGGCAGGCAGCAGTCCCTGGAGGCAGCAGCAGCAGGTGAGGGGTGTCAGGCAGCAGTCCCTGGTAGCAGTGAAAATGTGGGGCACCCTCCCACACATATATAGGCCCCTGGGGCTGTGTCAGTGGTCCCACGCCGCTGCAATTGGTGTACCAGGTCTGCTATTTTTAAAATCATCCAATGTCCGCCTCCGCGGTGGCGGTGCACGCCTACCGCGATTTTCAAAGCCATATGAAGCAACCGCTACTGTGCGTCCCATTGGCTGCAAGGGCATGGACCATGGCGGTGACACACTGCAGGGGCCAGGCGCGCGCTACCGCGGTGGTGCATCTTTTGAATGCTTCCAATGACCGGCTCCGCGGTTGCGAACACGCCTACCGCTATTTTCACAATTGCATCAGGCTACCGCGAGGGTGCTTCCCATTGGCTGCCAGGGCATGGTCCATGGCGGTGACAGTCCGCAGGGGCCAGGCGGTAGGCACCGACAGATGGGTGCCATACAGTGCCTGTAGTGACCGTGAGATGGGTAGCGGTGCATGCCAACCGCCATTTACACATGTAGATATGGCTGAGACTACCGCGATCGTGTCTGGAGTATTGGCGGTGACAGTCCGCAGGGGCCAGGCGGTAGGCACCGCCAGATGGGTGCCATACAGTGCCTGTAGTGACTGTGAGATGGGTAGCGGTGCATGCCAACCGCCATTTACACATGTAGATATGGCTGAGACTACCGCGATCGTGTCTGGGGTATTGGCGGTGACAGTCCGCAGGGGCCAGGCGGTAGACACCGCCATATGGGTGCCATACAGTGCCTGTAGTGACCGTGAGCTGCGTAGCGGTGCATGCCAACCGCCATTTACACATGTAGATATGGCTGAGACTACCGCGATCGTGTCTGGGGTATTGGCGGTGACAGTCCGCAGGGGCCAGGCGGTAGGCACCGCCAGATGGGTGCCATACAGTGCCTGTAGTGACTGTGAGATGGGTAGCGGTGCATGCCAACCGCCATTTACACATGTAGATATGGCTGAGACTACCACAATCGTGTCTGGGGTATTGGCGGTGACAGTCCGCAGGGGCCAGGCGGTAGGCACCGCCAGATGGGTGCCATACAGTGCCTGTAGTGACAGTGAGATGGGTAGCGGTGCATGCCAACCGCCATTTACACATGTAGATATGGCTGAGACTACCGCGATCGTGTCTGGGGTTTTGGCGGTGACAGTCCGCAGGGGCCAGGCGGTAGGCACCGCCATATGGGTGCCATACAGTGCCTGTAGTGACCGTCAGTGGACTCGCGGAGCAGGCTTGCTGCACATATGGAGTCATCCAGCTCTATCCATAGCCCAACATGAACAGTGCCCAGTGTCTCCAACATTGAAGGACCCTCATGAGGCCAACATTACGAATGGGACATTTAACTCCATGTCACCTACACATGCCATATATGTGTATGTGATGAATTGCATTGACACATACACACGCACATGTCACATGTGATGTATAAGGGCATGTAGACTGTACAGTTTTTGTGTTGCATAGCATATGTAGATAATGGTCAATGTGTGTAGGTGCAATGTAACGCACAATGCTGTCTCATTGTGTGAACTAGGGGCATCATTGACTGTCACATTGTCTACTGCACATGCACACACGTGTTCACCACGCTCAGCCTGTGGTCAGTGTGTACTTGATGTGTGCCATGTGCAACCTGTGTTGGGAGGTGTATCATGGACAGCAGCACGGTGTGCTAGGGTAGTATTATAGTTTGACACATATGCTGGGGGTAATACTCACAGGTGTGCGCACACATGTGGTTCCATATCCCACTGTGCATGCCAATGAGCAGGAGGTGTGCACAGATCATTGCTGCGGGTAAGGGGACAAGTGTACGAGTAGTGTGCCTGATGTGTACTGACTTGTGCAGTGCTCTGTTGGTTGATGGTGCAGTCTGTAACATTTGGCAATGTGTCTGTAGAAATGTGAAATGTCCTGTACATCTCATGGTGTGTTTCATTGACATATGTGCACTTTCATCTGACCTAGGAGGAGGCCCAATATCCATCGTCCATTCACAGTGCTGGCTGACATGGAGAATGAAGAGATCATCCGCAAATTCAGGCTGGATAGAGTTTCCCTACAAAACCTATGTGCCATGTTGGAGCCCCACCTGCAGCCACGTCGCACATATCCAACAGCTTTCACTGCGACTTCAAAGGTGATGGCGTGCCTGCATTTCTTTGCGACAGGCTCATTCCAGCACACGGTAGCAAGCGCAGGTGGGATGTCACAACCGATGTTCAGCATGGTGCTGAGGGATGTACTGTCAGCTATGATGAACTACAAGGACAGATACATTCAATTCCCCAGGGGGCCAGAGTTGGTGGCTGTGAAGGGAGATTTTTATGCCCTTGGACACATCCCCCATGTTGTTGGTGCCATTGATTGCACACATGTTGGGCTTGTGCCACCACAGGCACGTGAGCAAGTTTACAGAAATCGGAAGCATTACCACTCAGTAAATGTTCAAGTGGTGTGCCAGGCGAACATGATCATCTCCCACGTGTGTGCCAAGTATCCCGGGTCAGCCCATGATTCGCACATCATGCGCAGCAGCATCGTCCCGCAGCTGATGGCCAATCTGCTTCCTGAGCGTGCATGGCTTGTGGGTGAGTATGCATAGTGGAGTAGCGTGGTGTGTGTGTGACATGCTGTCCTGTGGCATTGTGGAACATCAAGGTTAATCTGTGTTTCTCACACCCAGGTGACTCTGCATATCCTAACCGTCCGTGGTTGCTGAGCCCACTGCGGAATCCTGTGACAGCAGCTGATGTGCGATATAATGATGCCCATGGGAGGACACGGCGTGTAATAGAGCGTAAATTTGGTCTCCTAAAGTCACGATTTCGCTGCCTGGACCGTACCGGAGGTGCCCTGATGTACTCGCCAAGGAAGGTGTGTCAGATAGTCGTGGCATGCTGCATGCTCCACAACCTGGCCATTCGCAAGGCAATACCCCTGATCCTGGATGATGATGAGCAGCCAAGGCCCCCGCCTGGAAACCAACCCGGGTCCAGTGACGAGGACAGTGGAGAGGAGGAAGATGTCGACATGCGTCAACAGCTCATCAACCGCTACTTCACTTGAAGGTGAGTGACGATGTAGGAGGGACACATGGTCTGATGGTGTTGCAGTTGCTGTGAGGGTGTATGTGAGCTTGGTGACTGCAGCCTTGTGTTCACTCATTGCTGGTTGGCAATGTTTGTGGGATAGGGTAGTTTGACACAGATACAGGATGTCTCTATGGCGACTGTTGCTATGTGTAATGTGTGAAGATTGGAGTACCTTGTTGACAAGTGTTGTGTGATGTGTGTGATGCCACACCAAAACAAGTGACTCTTGTTCTAATGTTTTTCCTAGGTCCCTTCAACCTCTCCTGGCCTACCTACATCCCATTTCCCTGGGATATTTACATCACGGTGAAGGTTGCACATCCTGTATTAAAGACGGAGCAGACACAACAACATGTGTGTAAGGTGTTTTTATTTACAATTATGACATGTGAGGGTCGAGAAAATGTACATGGGGGGGAAATTTGAAGAAATGAGTTGACGGTCATGGTAGATGAGATAATTGAGTAGTCACCACAGTGATGTGGAGACCCAGTCCAACAGACAGATGCCATTCACATGGCAGTGTGGGGAAGGATAGTCCAAAAGGTAAATGCAGTGGTGCAGTGGTCTGCCATCATGGCTGGCTCCGGGACTTGCCTCTGGCATGTGCTTTGGCACGTAATGCCTCCTGGCCTTTCCTTGGACGGCCCCTTTTGCGCTTGACTGGAGGGGCCTGTGCTGCAGGGGCAGTGGTGTCTGAGGACTCACCCCCCTCTGTGGACGCAGGGGAGGATGATGAATTGTCATCCTGCTGCCCATCAGGGGGAGGCGGAGGTGTTGAATGTTGCGCTGGCCTGTCCCTCAGAACCGCCACTAGCTGCCCCAAGAGGTCCACAATTTGTCCCATGCGGGTGTCCATGGACCTCATCAGCAGGAGGAGCTCCCGAGAATCTTCCTCAGACCGGCCTATTCGTCCCTGGGCCTGTTCGTATGCCCCAAGGACTCTGTTGATGTGGGACAGGGCTTCCGTCCCAGGCTCAGTTCCCCTCTGCATGATCCTGCCCCTCCCACCTACACTGCTGCCACTGGCCTGTTGGCTCCCCACATTGCTCTGCTGCATCCTCTCCCTGGCCTCCTCAGTAGATGTCGTGGGGTGCTCATCACCTGGGGCAGGGAGGGTGTTGCGGGCAGCTGTGGTGGGAGTGGGGGTGGTGGTGGTGGTAGTGGTTGACACACAGGCCGTGACAACAGCTGTCTGGGGAAGGTCATGGGTTGCAGCAGATGTGGTTGTGGGGACAATGGGTGCCTGGGACTGGTTGCGGCCTGCCACACCAGATGTGCTTGTTTGGGGCTCCTCATCCAAGGAATCCAGGGTGTCTTCATCCAGTAGTCTCTGTTCCGGGGTGGGGGACTGGCTCTGCAGGTTGGTGGTGTCGTCCTCTGCAGTGAGTTCTTGGTCACCTGTGGGTCAGATGAGAAATGGTCATTGTATTGCAACCAGCAAAGTTTCTGTTCGCACTGTTACATCAACTGTTTGTACATCCAGCAGTTGTTCACTGATCTAATTTGCAGTTACCGACATCCAGTGATGCATTACAAGCTGTTGAGGTACATGCATTACTTGTCCATATTGGGAGTTGGCAAGACATGACATGCACATTTACATATTTTACATTGACAGGTTCATGTTGGCATCTAGTGAGTGTTAAATCATATGTTATCCAGTTACGCATGTATGTCACTTGTTGTGCCCTTGCAGCCATTTACTCTGCACATTGGGTGAACATTGTAGTTGCATCCATACCTTTGGCATGTGGTGTACATATCTGTATTTGCACTTCCAGCCATGCTTTCTTTGCTTTCATTTGGTCCTTGCTGGTCTGGGCCCCTGCCATTTTCAGATGGCATGCAGTGGTGTGCAGGGTTGTGCACCGAGTTACATCTACATGTGGATCTGAATGTCACACTTTGGTTGCTGTCATGGTTTCATTTGCTTAGGTGTGTGCACACTATAGTGGCCAATGCTATCTGGGTGTGCAGTTGTGCAATGTGAGGCCTGGTGTCCTATGCCACCATGCTTGTCGTGAAGCATATCTGGCTGCATGTAGTGGCTGGTGATATGTTCTGTTTGCTGTTTTTTGCTTGTATTTGTGAGACCTCTCTGTGTGTGTGTGTGTGAGGAAGGCTTCCATCTTGGTCCAGTGTGGGACAAGTCAGCATGATATGTCTACCTACCAGTGATTTGGAAGTGGACAGTGCAATGACTGACACATGCATCTTAGCGCGAGGGTGTAATCAGTCTTGGGGGCTGGAGCTCATGTGGGCTTGTGTGAGTTGTTGTGCAAGCTTCCCACCCCCACACACCCCGACCTGTGAGATGCGGCTAGCTACCTGTTAGTTGAGTGGGTAGCATACAATGCCTGCCACATGATTCTGATTGGGGGTGGAGTGGCCCATCCTACTCAGGGGTGGGACAGCATGCATGGTGGGATTTGTGGGACAACTTGCCAACCCCACAACACTGTCTCCGTGTGAAGATGGCTACCTACCGGTTGAGGTGAAGGTGAGCAATGACATGGCTATGTGACTTAAGAGTCATTCTTGGGAGGAACGTGCCTGTGGTGAGCAGAAGGTGTGTATGGGTTTCAGTACCCACACTTTTCACATCACATTAGGGCATGGGTTGTGGCCCCACCATCACTGTTGTCCCAACTATCTGGGTGTGGGGTTCACTCCCCCAACATTTGCAGGCAAAATAGGCCATGGGGTATATCCCCCCATCACTGTTGTCCCAAGTATCTGGGTGTGGGGTTCACTCCCCCAACATTTGCAGCCACATTAGGGCATGGGGTATAGCCCCCCCATCACTGTTGTCCCAACTATCTGGGTGTGGGGTTCACTCCCACAACATTTGCAGGCAAAATAGGGCATGGGGTATATCCCCCCATCACTGTTGTCCCAGGTATCTGGGTGTGGGGTTCACTCCCCCAACATTTGCAGCCACATTAGGGCATGGGGTATAGCCCCCATCACTGTTGTCCCAACTATCTGGGTGTGGGGTTCACTCCCCCAACATTTGCAGGCAAAATAGGGCATGGGGTATATCCCCCCCATCACTGTTGTCCCAAGTATCTGGGTGTGGGGTTCACCCCCCCAACATTTGCAGCCACATTAGGGCATGGGGTATAGCCCATCACTGTTGTCCCAACTATCTGGGTGTGGGGTCCACTCCCCCAACATTTGAAGGCACAATAGGGCATGGGGTATAGGCTCCTATCACTGTGGTGACATACAGCAGGTTGAACATCTCACCCAGCAAACATTTCCACACTATCCTGGTTTCATGGTATTTGTGGACCTGAGAACATGAGCAAAGTACTGGTGATGCAGTTGTTCCGGGGCATCCATACACTTACATGTTGTCATCAACAGTGATGTGTGTGTAAGATACAGTCAGCCATGTGCAGACAATGTGTGCTTTTGGGGCCAGACTATACCAGCACTGTTCAGACAGACAGTGTGAGATGTGACCATTGTCAATGCATACACACATTGCTGGTCCCAAGCAGACACATTTGTGCATTTTAGTCAGACAAAGTACTCTTGTTATGCAATTCAGTGCAGCACTGTGGCAGCTGGGTCTGTTGCAAGACAGTTGGGATGTGCATAGTTTAGCAGTGTGAGTCCCAGGTCCAGTGGAGTTTTTTGGTAATCTGCACTTCCACTGTTTACATTGCAACACTGTGGTATGACATGGGTGATTAGCACATTGACAACCAACCTGCCAGACACTGCTGCAGGGAAGCATGATCGGTGTTAGTGTTGCAGTGTGTGATGCCTGGCACAGTAGACACAATGTGGGTAATTTTTGCACTGAGACTTGTGCATGCTAAGTACAATACGACTGTTTACCATGATTTGTGTAGGTGACTGTGGACAAAGTGGTATGGTGTGATGTGCGGGGGAACAAACGTCACATGCCTATGAGTGGGACAAGTGCTCCATCATGCTGATATGTTAAAGAAGTGGGCCTGTTGTGGGTTGTACTGCAGTGTCACCAATTACACACACCACTCCCAGTTGAAATGGCTACCTACCAGTAAGTTTGATGAGTCACATTCAATATCTGCCACATGGTTGTGGGGAGTGCTCCATCTTGCGCAGCTGTAGGACAAGGGGGCCTGGTGGGAATTGTAGTGCAGACTTCCAAACCACCCACACACCTCCCTGTGAGGATGGCTACCTAGCTGTTAGGTTAAGGTGAGCAATGCAATGGCTGCCACATGGGGGGGGGGGGGGTCAGGGCTCCATCTTGCGCAGCTGTAGGACAAGGGGGCCTGGTGGGAGTTGTAGTGCAGACTTCCAAACCACCCACACACCTCCCTGTGAGGATGGCTACCTACCTGTTACGTTAAGGTGAGCAATGCAATGGCTGCCACATGGGGGTGGGGTCAGGGCTCCATCTTGCGCAGCTGTTGGACAAGGGGGCCTGGTGGGAGTTGTAGTGCAGACTTCCAAACCACCCACACACCTCCCTGTGAGGATGGCTACCTACCTGTTAGGTTAAGGTGAGCAATGCAATGGCTGCCACATGGGGGTGGGGGGTCAGGGCTCCATCTTGCGCAGCTGTTGGACAAGGGGGCCTGGTGGGAGTTGTAGTGCAGACTTCCAAACCACCCACACCCCTCCCTGTGAGGATGGCTACCTACCTGTTAGGTTAAGGTGAGCAATGCAATGGCTGCCACATGGGGGGGGTCAGGGCTCCATCTTGCGCAGCTGTAGGACAAGGGGGCCTGGTGGGAATTGTAGTGCAGACTTCCAAACCACACACACACCTCCCTGTGAGGATGGCTACCTACCTGTTAGGTTAAGGTGAGCAATGCAATGGCTGCCACATGGGGGGGGGTCAGGGCTCCATCTTGCGCAGTTGTAGGACAAGGGGGCCTGGTGGGAGTTGTAGTGCTGGCAGCATGTAAACATGTACCCATGGTGATGTTTGTAGCTACCTTTGAGGTGAACCTGAGGGACTGTTGGATTAATGTGTGAGAGATGTGTTGGTGAGAGTGTGGTGCACATGACTGCATTTGTACCTAGGAGGTATAGCTTAGTAGTGGTGCAAGACAGTACATATCAGTGTGATGTTAGGCATTTGTTTGTACTTACCAGCCTCCACTCCCCCGGGTATTCCTGTGAGACTCTCTGGATGCAGTATGCCAAGCACCTTCTCCTCCCATTCGGTGAATGTTTTGAGTGGAACGGGAGGGCCACTGCCTGTCCTGTGAGCCAGCTCATGGCTCTTGGCTCTCTTTTTCTTGACCACTGCCTTCAGATCGTGCCAGCGCTTCACAATTTTATTTCTATTGCGTGGCACGGTCCCTACTGCATTTACCTTATCTACTATCCTTCTCCACATTAGCGTTTTTGTGGCTACTGGTGTCTGTTGTACCAGGTTACCAAACAATTGGGGTTCTACCCTGATTATCTCATCTACCAGGACCCTCAACTCACTCTCAGTGAATTTGGGCATTTTCTGTGGTGACATGGTGTGTGATGTGCCAAGGTGTTTGAGGTGCAAGTGTTGAAGTGGTGGTGATGTGTGTGTGTGTTGTGCAGATTTGCCTCTCCTGTCAGCTGTGGTGTATGTCCCTTCAGTTCTGGAGTTTTGCAAAGGATTGTGGTCTGGTAGGGGGCTGGATTTATCCTGGGCTATGTGGGTGTGTCAGGATGGGGTATTGGTTGCAGGTGTGGTGTTTGTGTCATCCTAGGATTTGTAGTTTTTGAGTTTACCATGGGGATGTGTCTTTGGGCTGTGTTAGGTGTTTTTGGGTGCATGACTTGTTTGCTTGGTGCACTTTGTGGGCATGTTGTGTGTATTTTTTTCGACCGCCATTTTTTTCACGGAGCGTACGTAGCGGTGGCTATGCTACGGCGCTTCCGCGGGCTCTCTCATTCCTCACTATTGTCGACCGCAGCGGTCGGAAACAGCGCTCTGCACCGCGGTCATGTCGGGGATATCATAATTTCCATGGCGGTGTCTCCGCTGTGGTTGCGGTGGTTTGGGCTGTTTCCGCCGCGAATCCGAACGCCGCGGACGGGTTTCGGCCTTCTCCGCACGCGACGGGCGGTTTCTCGGGTCTCCTTTCCGCCGCGGTTGGATTTTTACCGCCGTGGATCCTAATCTAGCCGTCGGTTTTCCCGTGGTAGCGGCGGGCGGTGAGTTTCCGCTACCATGGCGGTCGGGTTGCTTTTCCGACCGCCATCGTAATGACCCCCAATGTTCGAACAACCTAGTGAAAAACAACATTCTTATTTTTAAATATGTGAATGAAAACACGCCCCACATTAAGCACAGCTAAATCAGACTACACAGTTTGTCAAAAGTGTATAGCCATGTAAGGTGAACTTCTGTACAATGTTATATGGGTAAAATATAAATGTTAAATCTGATTACGAGGTCTGCCTCATTTATTCACATTTATGCATGCATATTTAATCTGTAAAATAGGATGTTCTAAAAGATGCCAGAAAAGAGGTGATCATTTACTACAGAAATTAAAACGTAAAATGCTAACCGAAACATAACTATAAACATATATACACAAGTATTTAAAAATTCTGTCTTGCTGGACAGTGTCTGAAGAAACAGTAGACAGTAAGCCACACTTTCATTTTGAGTAACATCTTTTTTAGATTCCAGAGGTAGATCCTCAGCGCTCCTTTCAGGTGATAGCTGTGGGAATAGAGGCAAAGTGGGCTTTGGAAGACTATCAGCTGATTGTCCAAGAATTCCAGCTGTCAGTGTTATAATTACTAAACATCTTAAAAATAATATACTTCTGAGGAGCCACACAGAAATTTTCCAATCCATAGCGTTTGGGGTGTGGGAGGGCTTTGACTTGGTCGTACTTGTCGGAATCTACTAATGGCCAGCCTATGTAGAGGAATTTGCCTTTCTCATTCTAGGATGCAATGTCTTTAGCAGCAGTTATTTTGCTTAGCAACATTTGTGTGGGTCTTCTGTACCTTTGATGAATATTTCTTAAACGTTCTTCAGCATAAGAGTTTGCGGTAGGTGGAGGTTCCTGAGGCGGTGGATTTTCAATGTCAGTGGCAAACTGAGTCAACCTGCTTCTTTCATTCCAGCTCGTGACAATAATTTTTTTAAAAGTTTTGTTGAACAGTTAAATACAAGTTGGCTTTTTGGTGAGGTTTTTAAATCTGTACAGTTCAAAATGTCTTTAATCAAATCATGCAGGCACTACATTTCATTTTTCCCAATGTCACATTCATTGTGCGTAGGTGTCCCTAACCTAACTTTTCAAGCTGATGCTGGAAAAGTACATCTTCTGGGCATGTTCCATCAGTTTCTGCTTCTTAAGCTGGTGATTAGATGTATAGCTACACCCAGCAAGCAGCCTATAAACCCACCTGACTGCTCCACCATTGTCTTCTTAGAAAGTGAGCAGGTGGGTTTATTACTGAGCTTTGTAATAAGATGACGTTTCCATTTCAAAATGTGGAACTGGCACTCTGAAATCAGGATATTACCTTTTAGAATGTTTAGCGTGAGCTCTGAAATTGAAGCCACTAAATTATTTGAAGCCACAGACAGGGGCTAGCCTCGACTAGCAGTTTTAGAACGGTTAGATTTCAGAGTAGACAAAAACAATCCCGAGAAGCATTTTCCTCTTTCTATGTGTGCTGCAGAATGCATCATATCCATCAGTTGCATAATCTGCATATTTCAGCAAAAATTATTTCTAGCTAAAACAGATCAAAAGTTACTAAAAATGCAGCAACATGTGTTGCCGCATAATAGAAGGCCCTTCACAAAGGTTGACTGGTCACCTTTCTGATGCTTATTTCTGTATTCAAGCGTCAAAGTGGTACAAATGAGGTAAAACCTTTGTCCAGAAACTGTTACCATGTATCGGAATGACAAAATAATTAAATAATATTATGAGAAAAAGTGCCACATTATGCCACATTATTTGATTTTCTTGACGCATAATTGAATCACTCCTGCTGCATAATTTTGACCTCCCCTGCTGCTTAATGCCAGTGGCTCTGGCTCTAACAGCTATCTGCTGCTTGTCACAAGGTTTTAAAAAAAAATACTGGGTCAGAGGGGTGTCCCAAGCTTTTCTGATAAGACCATCTTCAATTACCAGGTTTGCTCAGCTTTGTAGTAGCAAATCATTGATGGTGAAAATAGTCAGAATTCCTTCTAAACCTGTACGTGTGGTAACTTTCAGGATAGTACTGTGTAAAGATCTTGCTAGCAAACAGTATTGGTTGGAGTTTGGGTTAAAACACTAAGAGCATTTTCTAAAAGTTTCTTTATAAAATTTATTTTACCGCAATTTGAACAGCCAGGCTAATATGCAAGAGAATGGGCCTGCAGTCTGGTGTCCATAGCTGAGTCAAGGAGCATATCCTCATCAATACCCGCATGGCAGTGTGTTGTCGTCGCTCATCAGCGTCTGTTTATCAAACAATACGTAAGGTTTTATACAAAGGCATAGTTGTAATTTCCCATCATTTTTTTTACCCGACGATGCAAGGCTGTACTACCATAATTATATTTTCATTTTCGCAGTCAATTGCAGCAGAACATTGGTTCAACAGATCCTGTGATGTTGTTAACATTTAGCAGGATACATTTGATTTTCATACAGAATACATTTTTGGATGTGGGAAATGAGGAACTCTTTGGAATGACGGACACATATTCAACTATGTGTTTATCATAATCTAGCTCACTGATTGATTCGCCAAAATATCCCCAAGCTGCACGTCTTCATCCCCAGGATTGCTCACAAAAATAATAGTCTGTTTGGAGATACAGACACCTGTCCTGAAGTTTATCCAGCATATGTAAAGCTCCAAATGAGCATGAGCAGTTGTGAAATATGCTATGAAGATGTTTATATTGTTACATGCTGTTTGGTGCTCTATTGTGCATTTACAACACAAAGTAGTGGTTTCGTCATGTATAAACTCACAGCTGGACACTTCATGACACAACCCGAAAAGATACTTTATACAGTTTGTCAGGATCTGTGATGACTGTAGAGTCTGACTAGTTTTTTCGTTGGCCATATTTTCCCCTGAGAGAATTCAGGCAAATTTTAACTAGCTGGCATATGGCGAGGTTAACTTCAATGTACTCGGGTCTCAACTGAAAATCCTTGTGAGCGTAGTGATCAATCATCAATATATTTTTGCTTTGTGGTCTCGTTGGTTTACCTTTCCGGAAACCCTGACGCTTCCTGCTTATCTCTGAGAAATACGTTAATTTGGTCAAAAAAAGAGCTCAAGCGTAGACAAATACTCTGGTCTGATTAAATGCCAAGTTTACCCTCCCACAAGGCTTTTTTTCCCTTTCATGCCACGCAGAGTTGAGGGTAAGATAATGTTTCCTCTGTGTTGCACGTGCGCAGAAAGTAAACAGACTACTGAGTTTAGACACTCAGACAAGGAAAGGTCAATCACAGGTACATGGTGTACCGCTGAGGTGCAAGCTGCCATGGAGAAAGGTTACAGGCTTGACAAATACATGAAATATGGCACTTTGAGCAGACTGCGCTTCACTTTACAGTGGCCACATCCCAAACAGTCCACTTTGGGGAGGCACGGAATCAGACCCTCAATTGCCATTTGGCAGTGGAAAGCAGTTTTGTGTATTACAGAATAGTTTACAGCACGGACATTTCACTTTCGGAGCAAGGTCTACGATGCACTCATCCCACCGACGCATTTTACAATACATTTCACAAGAATGAACATACTGTGTGTTGTAGATGTGATTGCAATGTCTACACATGTACTTAGTGCCCAAACCCCCTTCAGAAAACGCCCTTTAGATTCAAGATTTACCCTGGGCGTAGGACTACGCTACGCTCGCGTAGTTTGCGCAACTACGCGCTACGCGAATTGCACGTAGCACAGTGCAAAAACGCATAGCGTAGCGGGCATTTTTTGCTTGCTCGCGGTCCTCAACGTCAAGTTGGCGACCCCGAGCGAGCAAAATGACATCCCGGCGAGACTTTTTCCTCGTTCGCGATCAGCAACATCAAGTTGCCGATCGCGAGCGTGGAAAATAAACCTCCCGGCGAGATTCTCAACGCGGGGAGGTCAGGTTTCTCATTGCGAGTGGTCGCGTATGCTCGCACCGAGAAACTACCAGTCCGCGTTGAGAATACTGCTGCTTGAGTACAAATCTACTCGAGCGGCAGAAAACGACCGCTTGCACTGTGCAAGATGCCATTTGCAGTGATTGCACAGTGCGGACAAGCATCCGGCACTGTGCAATCAGTGCGAACAGCATTTTCCCTACCGCACTACGCAGTTCGCGTAGCTACGCGTAGCTTGCGTAGTGCGAAGTGCACTTCGCGTAGCGCGACTACGCGAACTACGCCCAGGGTTATTCAAGATACCATAAAAGACATTTTCATAATGTAGAATGTAAATCGTCTTAATTCTCACACACTTTCCTGATGTGAAATACTTCCACAAGCCGATGTGGTACAGAACTTTTAAGGCCATGTCAAAGTAATTTTCATACAAGCACAATTCTACAAAACCCACCAGTCTGCCCGGGGTTCTTTCAAGATCAGCGTGGACTTGCGACGCTGTAAACGGTTTACTGACAGAATATCGATGTAAAAAATATAGATGTAAAAAATATCGATGAAAAAATATAGAATGCAAAAATATCGACTCCCTATACTGGAACAGGTAAGTACAAAAATATCGGAAAACAAATATCGATGTTAAAAATATAGTTGCACAAAATATCGATTTATATATATCTATATATAAAATAAATATTAAATATATTAACCAATAATTTTTTTTTTTAAATTAAGTAGATTTAATATAGATTTTAACAAATATACTTAATTAAAAAAGTTAAACACACATACATAATAATTAATATATATATATTCACTTAAAAACAATTAATAAACTATTAACTTTATTTTATTTTATAATTTTAAAATTACATACAAATTTACATTTATATAAACATAAAATCAATTTAAAAAAACATTCTATTATAAATTAAAACATAAAACTATTTAAAAAATGTTAAACTTAAATTTACCACTCCAGTCAGTGCAACAGTAGGAAGAGTGTTGGACAGCGGAAGGGTAAAAATTACTATTCCCACTCGAGTGAGTGCAACAATAGGGAAAGTGTTGGATAGCGGAGGGGTAAAAATTACTATTCCCACTCCAGTGAGTTCAACAGTAGGGAACGTGTTGGATAGCGGAGGAATAAAATTTACTATTCCCACTCCAATAATTGTAACAGTAGGAAAAGTGTTAGATAGCGGAGGGGTAAAAATTACTATTCCCACTACAATAATTGTAACGGTAGGTAAAGTGTTGGATAGCGGAGGGGTAAAAATTACTATTCCCACTCCAATGAGTGCAACAGTAGGGCAAGTGTTGGATAGTGGCGGGATAAAATTTAATATTCCCACTCCAATCAGTGCATCAGTAGGGAAACTGTTGGATTGCGGAAGGGTAACAATTAATATTCTCACTCCAGCCAGTTTAAAATTAAAAACAAACAAAATATTAACAACAAAAATATTTAAAAAACAAAATAATTAAAAAAATATATAAATACTATAAAACTTAAAATAAAAAGATATGTATTTTTTTAAAAACATATTATAATGTTAAATAAATATGATAAATACCTACAAATATTATATTAAATTTAAAAATAATTTTCAAACAAATAAATATTTTTAATTAGAAATTATTTAGAAACAAAAACATTACATAAATTTACTTTTTTATATTTCCTACCCTATAACACCTCACACAATTCACAACCCCCATCTAAATAAAAAAATAAAAATGTACTTCCATAACTAACATAATTACTTCTCACCCCATGAATACCATTCTGATGTTCGACAAATGTCTGATCAACAGGTTGCGAAACCAGCTCAGAACACCTCGTGAGGTATTCCATCCACGCCACCTATTAAGACCCACATTCTACTTGGTGTTGCTGTTGGGGTCGAGGAAATGTGAGTGTCAGGATTTGCAGAAGCTTCAAAATCTATACCTGCTAGTTATCGAGTAATGTGTGAAGGTTCTGATCTATAATGGAGTCCCAATATTCAGGATCTAAAGCAAGTTGTGAATAACAGGGCTTGAGAGCTGTACGTGGTTGATCCTGGTGGCCTACATGAAAATTCAGAAATTAGGGGGTGGTGCTCCTGGGGGGAGGAGGTGGACTGAGAAGGCCGTTGCACCTAGATTAGACTGCTGAGTAGGCATGTGTCTACAGACGACAGACCCGCCACCACATCTGCTTCAACCCCTAGCACGAAGGAGACATTTAGGTGTGGTCTGGGAACACTATAGGGTGTACATCACAACTCAGGTTCTCAGTTGTGGAGTGTTTGCTTAGAGTATTAATTTCATTGGATGGGTCTATGCACAACACAACTCAGGTTTTCAGTTGTGGAGTATTTGCAAAGAGCATTCATCTAATTTGACATGCCTATAGGTTTATTGTTTAGAATTAGGTAATTTTGTTCAATAATTTTTATTGAGAAGATCAACACAAAGTTAACACAAGTAGTACAAAATAGAAATAGATAAAGACATCCTCAGCAATATCAACAAGTGAAATAATCATTTGAATAAGCAAAAAGGGATAGTAACATTGGTAGGTATTATAAATTAAATATATTCATTAGAAAAAGATATGTACTGAATTAAAGTAGATATGTCAATAATGTAGATAAGTGTGTTCTCATGAGAAAAGATAGTAGGGCTTGTGTGTTTTAGGAATGAAGTAAGAGAAAGGAAAGGATAAGAATAGACAAAAGAAGAAGAAAGGGAGGAAGAGAGGGAGGAAGAAGAGTGGGTGTTATAAGAGAGATGAGTGTGAAGAAAGAAAGGTAGTAAAGGGTAACCAAAGAAGGTCTGATTTAATTTTTAGGTAAGTTGATGAGTGAGAAACAGAGGAAATTCTGTGTTCGTCACAAATTAGGTTCCACCATAACAAAAAGGATAATTTAGAGTTATCTTTCCAGCAGGTTAGTATGACTTTAAAAGCAATGGCGATAAAAAGGTCAAGTAGTATAGTTTTGGAGGAGATATAATGGAAGTCTTTAGATAGGGTACCTAGAAATATATTGTGGATAGCAAATGGTACATTGCAAGAAAAGATTAGTAGACACTTCGACCAGATAGCTTTCCAAAAATCCTGTACCCTTGGGCAGTAAAAGAGTAGGTGCAATAGAGAGCCTTCAGCAGAGAGACAAGACCAGCATGATGGAGATTTAGAATGGTCATTTTATGTAAGAAGAGGGGAGTAACAACGACCCTGTTGTAGATAAAGTATAGGGACTGTGTAATGTTGGCCGCTTTAGATGTTTTAAAAATCTTCTGCCACACTTTGTCCCATTGATAAACTGATAACGTTTGAGATAAGTCCAGTTCCCAAAGTAATTCAATAGGCGATTTACTCCGGGTGGTTATAGATGAAGAGAGCGTTTTATAAATAAAAGAGGCACTAGGAGTAGGGTCAAGGGGGACATGGAATAGGGGAGTAGTAGGAGAAAAGGAAGTAGATACAGAGTTAGATTGGAGTTTTTGTAGATGTGTGTGGAGACTGGTTGTTAGTGTATTGTATTGCTGAAAGTAAGAATCTGGAAGATTGAATTTTCTTTGAAGTTGAGAAAAAGGCAAAATCGAATTGTTGGTAATCAATTGGTGTACATAAAAGATGCCCTTTTCCTTCCAATGTTTGTAGTAAAAGGACTTGTGTCTAAACTTGATGTGTATATTGTACCATAGAGAAGAGGCTAGAAAGGATTGATAGGAGTCAAAATCTTGGAAAAAAAGGGTGTGAATTATATGGTGGGAGTATTTTAGGATAGGAAACTTAGAAATGAAAGTACAATTAGTCATAAATACAACATCTTGAAATGGAAAATCATTTAACAACGATCTTTCAACTGTAACCCATGTTGGCATTAAGGAGTCTTGATAATCTTTGGTCAACGCATAGAACTGACGAATCAAAAATGCAGTGTGATACAATTTAAAGTTCGGAAATCGGACACCACCTTCAGACTTTGGACGTATTAGTTTAGATAAAGCAATCCTAGTACGTTTGTTGTTCCATAAAAATTTGGTACATATTGAGTTGATTTGGGAAAAGTAATAATTAGGTATTTTGAAGGGTAACATTGAGAGTATAAAAAGAACTTGGGGAACAATCATCATCTTAATTGTGTCTAGTCTACCCCACCAAGATAAAAATAATGGGGACCAGGAAGATAATAATTTAGTGAGTTTTAGTTTTAGAGCAGAGAAATTATAGGATAAGGTTTCAGGAATAGTAGAGGAAAACCATTTATTTTTTATTTTATTTTTATTAACTTTTTATTAGTTTTGATAGGCATACCTTACAGTGAAGTCATTTAAACATACATGTGTTACACGTAGCAGTACAGTAATTGCATATCTTCATACAGTTCCAGATCACCTCTTGTTACATTACAGTGCATATGATATTATGGATGTATTTAGCAAAGACCAATCTACAGCGCAGCAGGACATCATTCTGTCCTGTCTGCAGGAAAGGATTATTATGGGTGTGTCCCAGTTTTTTCCGGTATGCACCTTGTATCTAGTCTCTCATTAAGGCCTAGCTTTCAGCCTATATGAGCGGATTTGTCTCATCCGGTTATATCACTTGCTCAGCAGCGGCAGCAGCTATATAATAATGAAGGGGACATGCATCCGTCCTTCATGTGTCGCCTCGGCGCTCCTCAATGTGCGCGCGTCCCTCTCTCTGGTGTGGCAGTCTCGCGTGCATGAGCCATAAGATAACATGTTAGAGGAGCCCAAATGTCCCTGGGTCTGGAGGAGCTGGGTAACAGCTCCGCATATGTAGTGAGTTGCTCCTGACAAAAAACTAAATCTCCCAGCCAGACCTTGAATTTGGGCGCCCTTCCCCTTCCCCATCTACACGCCACACGTCTTTTTGCCATGAGCAGCGCGAGAGCTACATATTTACGGTGCTCTACCTTCAGTGGTTTTACATACCCCAACAGGGCCAGCAGTGGTGTAGGTTCAATATGAGCGTTTGTCATTAAGTTCAATGCTTCAAAAACCTGTTTCCAGTAATCATATACTCCCGGGCATTCCCAGGCCAAATGCAGAAAATCCGCTCCCGGGGCCTTACACCGATCGCACCGGTCGGTAGTGCGTAAGTCATGTCTGTGCAGTCTGGCCGGCGTATGATATAGCCGATGCAGAAATTTGTAATGCAGTATACGTAGCCTACTGCTAGCCGATACTTGCTCGGTCTACGAGCAGCAGTATTCCCATTGTTCATCCGTCAGTGCAAGGCTCAGCTCTTCACTCCAACGTGTGCGGGCCAATGCAGCCGGCTCCTCTTTGTGTGTGTGGACTGTGCGGTATATTAGGGAATCAACCAATGCCACCACATATGGGTACTCGGAGTCAAACGAAAAAGAATCTACCTCAACCGGGTACCAGTGTGGAACAAACTTAATTGTTAATCTGAGTAAAAGAGAACTGTCAGACAATGAATTTCAGGTTCTCAACAGAGGTTTAGGTTTTGTGGCCACTAGTCCAGGAGATGCGTTCCAAGTCAATTGTGAATTGGCTCAATTTTTTCGCAAGATACGTCTTTTTTACTTCTTTCGAGACAAGGAGGTTTTACCTTACTCATCAGAAGCAAAGAATACAGGATTAAAGAAACGTTCCACTTTTAATCCTCCAACTATAAGTGTTCCTCCTAAAGTTCTGACTTTCGAAAAAGCTGTTTTGGAAGAGGTGACAACTATATGTAAAAACAATAATGACAAAGAGTCGTATCACAATTTACCTAAAAAAGAACACTTGGCATTGCGTAATCTAATGGATGATCATACAATCACCATTAAGCCTGCAGACAAAGGCGGTGCTATTGTAATCCAAGACACAGATATGTACAGAAATGAATGTTTGCGCCAATTGTCCGATAGAAAATTCTATCAACCATTGAAAGATGATCCAACAGAAAGAGTTAGAGGTATAATTCGTGATCTGATAGAAGAAGGTAGGAATGCTGGTTGGATTACTCAACAGGAAGCATCCTTTCTAGAAACAATTCATCCAGTAATGCCTTACTTCTATTGTTTGCCTAAAATACACAAACCACAACGACCACCAGTAGGCAGGCCTATAATATCAGGCATTGGCTCCATTTTGGAGCCTTTATCCACTTTTGTAGATCATTTTTTACGACCAATAGTAAAGAAAATGCCAACTTACTTACAAGACACAAAAGATGTGTTACGTCTATTACCAACAGTTGATTTCGACACAGAGCAGGACTATTTGGTTTCCTTTGATGTCGAATCTTTATATACGTCAATTCCGCAAGATGAAACTTTAGAGACCATCTCGATGATATTAACAGACACAGGTATAGACTCTATAACACCGATCCATTTTATAATGTCATGTGCCCAACTGGCTATGAAAGACAATTTTTTCAAATTTGAAGATACCATCTTTTTGCAGGTCTCAGGGACCAGTATGGGCAGTGTTTTTGCGCCAAGTTTGGCGAATTTGTATGTCCACTCCTTTGAACAACAGCATGTTCTTTCTTTAACTAATCCCTTTTTGAGTCAATTCGTTTATGGAAGCGATATATTGATGACGTTCTGGTGGTATGGCGAGGTAATCTTGATTCCATAACAGCATTCCATAATTGGCTTAACACTAGAAATGATTTCCTTAGATTTACAGTGGAAGCTGATAAAAACAAAATAGCTTTTTTGGATCTACTCATTTTTACAACTCCGACTGGTCTACAGAGTGAACTATATCGGAAACCAATGGCTCGCAATTCTTTGCTACGTTTTGATAGTCAACATCCTAAATCTCTGCGAGAAAATTTGCCATATGGACAGTTCCTCCGAGTTCGGAGGAATTGTTCCACAATGGACAAATATGAAGAGCATTCAGCAGGTTTAGTTGAACAACTTAAAGAAAAGAAGTATCCAAGGAAATTAATCAAACGAGCACAGAAGCGAGCTTGTAATAACAATCGTGAGGCACTTCTCGAACTCCCAGTGGCTAAACCACCTTTAGGTCGCCTCACTTTTGTCAACACTTTCAGCTCTTTGACAAATGGTATACAAAAATGTGTCAGAAAACATTGGCGAATTCTGAACAGTTGCACAGATAAAATACCTCTGCCACTTTTCTCGCTAAAAAGAGGAACTAATTTGCGAGACAAATTGGTCCATACACGACCAACAGGTCAGAAACAACGTGCGGTTGGCACATTGTGGGATCTTCCCGCAGTACAAGGTCATTTTCCTTGTGGATCCTGTGCCATCTGCCCCCAAACGAAGCAATCAAAGTCTATAGATATTGGGGCTAATAGACCATGGATTCAAAATAGTTTCACTAATTGCAATAGTGATAATTTAATATACTTGATTACCTGTCCATGTAAGTCCCAATACGTAGGAATGACTACCCGAAAAGTAAAGTTGCGTATGTTGGAGCATAAAAGTACGTTCAGATGCAAAAAAACAACAACTAAATTGACAAGACATTTTGTCGATCAAGCTCATAATGCAGAAGATTTCGTCTGGACAGTACTAGAGAAACCATATATTCCTCCACATATTAGCGATATATCTAATTTTTTGCTTCTACGAGAGCAGAAATGGGTATATAAACTTTCGAGTGATACATTGGGCTTGAATGACGCGATACCTTGGGTTTCGCTTCATAAATAAGAGATGTTACCTACAGATGAGAGTCTCAGAAGCTTGTTTTGACGTTAAATCACACAAGACACTAGATTTAACTAGAGAGTGGCATTTCAATTGTTACGAGAACATTTGCGGTCATTAATATTGATTAAGAGTATATTGAGGCATTCTAACATCATCAAATTATTGATTAGACGCTAAAGCTCTGTTATAATAAAAGATCTAAATATAGACTTACATGTTCCAGACTTTACTATGATCTGTGTCGATATTAATGAAGTAATCATTATATCTATTGCACCCTTTAGGCTACTTTATATTGGTTATTGATCTCCATTATAGTAGTTATTAGCAGAAGAAGTACCATGAGAACAAATAGACCATTATATTCGCTATTTCAGGAGTCTATCTCAAGAGTAAGACAATGATAGCTACTAGATCGCTATTTTCTCACTTGGAAATAAACGAAGAAGAAAGACGTGATTCTAATATGTTGCTGAAATTATCTGACAATAACATTACAAGTTTCCATCAGCACTGACGTAATAGTAAAGCCTCGCACTAACTAACTACAGTTTTATCAGATTTGAAGTATAGTTGTAGCTAACGGAGAAGAGATACGCTATTTTATAAATGTCATCGTATTTAATAAATCAACTAATGAAAACACTACAGTTCCCATCAGCACTAACATAAAAGTGTAGTTTCTAATATAGAACTACAATTCCCATCGGTATGGGCGTGATTTTGTAGTCTTGCATGATGCGAGTGAATCGCGACGTATTTTTACTAATACATTTCACCTGCAATCAGCGATCACTTTAAAAGAGCCGTAGTTGCCCTGTCCTCGTTGCCTCCATTCCCAGCTCAGTTGAAGCACGAGACAACGACGGACAGGTAAGGAGTGATTAAGTAATTTCTCGCAAATGCTGAGTTGCAGCACTTTGTGGCAGGAAGTGACTCTTAGGTCTTTGCTCTTTTGCTCTTTAGCCCAGATTAAGTTGTTAAGTTAGAGAATACTTGGTGTTAGCTATGCTTCACGACGTTTGTTACTATCATTTTCATCATTTTTATCATAGACATAAGCAGAAATGCTATCCGGTTAGCGATGGCGTGGTATGAATCCCAGATTTAATCACAAAAAGTATAGCTGTAAACATTTTTGGTGTTAATATGTGGCAGTTGGCTTATGAATAGTGATTACTTTCACATTTGTCATCTGCTAGTTAGCATCGATTTTAAAAAAAGTCCATCTTAAATGACAGTTTGAAGCGCAGTCACAAGCGTGATTGTGTAGGATGGCTGTTCCTCATCAAGGTGCTTTTTTCGTGAGCTTGCCATGGATCGATAGTGGTTTGTTTACTCAATGTGTTTATTTAGAAGACACACTCTCTCAGAAATATAGTGTAGAGAGTAAAATGAGATCCATGTGATTAACACATGTCGATATATTAATTATGTTTTAAACAAAAACCTTTCCCCTTCCTTTCTTTCCTCCGTTTTTTCCTTGTTACGCCTGGCAGAGCGGGGTCTCTCAGACTAAAGTTGGTTCCGGGTGAGGTGAGGTTAAGTCCTGGTATTCTACGGGTGAGAATATTTGCAAATCTATTTATTAGATTTATACAATAGGTTTTCGATTTAAGAGCTGACTGTGTTATGTGAACCATGTTGTCACTATTTTTGTTATCCTTTGTGCTTTGCAGATGTCCTACACATCTGGTAGATTCAGAGGACCAGTACAAGATCAGAGGTTGTATCAAATTCAACCATGTTGTATGTATAAACTAAACATTTTCAAAAAATGTTCACTTTTCACTTTTGGAATTATGCAGTAGCAGATACGTTTATGGTGAGGTCCTGACGAAAGCCGTGGACCGGATGTCCAATTGGCTGAAACATGTCGACCATTTGCAAGCAGTATTTTGATTGAACTGCTGAAATAATTCTCTCACTCTTTCACTGGTTTTAATTAGGATTACCTTAGATACTGGCTGAAGATTAAGTTCTTTTTCTGTGGGTAAATCCTATTTTAATCACGTACTTTATTCTTTGCACTGCACTATGTTCTATTGTGTCTTTCTTCTTTTCTGGAAGACCTAATAAAGGAGACAATTTATCCAGTATGCCTCAATGATCAAGAGGATAGAAGGAAGATTGTTTAGGAACCCAAATGATGATAAAGGCTCACCCCGATGTGTGATGGGATTCCTATAATCCTAATGGGTTATTTCTTTTTCACCTTTTTAGTGACACTAAAGGTCTTAATTACCAAGCACATAGCTGTATTTCAGTGATTTAGACATTGAGATAAACAGTCAGCAGATGAGACCACGGATTATACAGATGTTTGTATGAATAATGGAATAGGGGATTTAATCCGTTGAAGGTCTATAAATTTTCCCTTTGACCCACCTTTTGTCTTTTGTTTCGGTATATTAGGGAAACCAGGCGCCTGGGTGTCATAGTAGAGGAAAACCATGTTCCCAGATATTTAATCTTTTGGGGGCACCAGTTAAATTTAGTTGTATTAAACATGTAACGATAACATAAATCATTCATAGGTAGGACTTCAGTTTTGGAAAAGTTAAGTTTGTATCCAGAAACAGTTGAGAATAAGTCAATCTCTTGTAAAAAATTTGGAAGGGATTTGGATGGGTTAGCCATATAAATAAGGACATCATCTGCATAAGCAGAAAGTTTAATTTCATGAGATTTAAATTGAAAACCAGTAATGTCAGGATTATGCCTAATACGTTCAAGAAATGGTTCTAAACAAAGGAGAAAAAGTAATGGGGATAGAGGGCAACCTTGGCGAGTACCTCTTTGTAATCTAAAATACGAGGAATAGAGGCCATTCACAAAAACACATGCACGTGGGGCAGTATATAATAATTTGATATGAGAAATAAACCTTTGACCAAAGCCAAACCACTTAAGAGTATGGAACATGTATTGCCAGTTTATGCGGTCAAAGGCCTTTTCAGCATCAAGTGAAAGGGCAGCTAAAGGAGACGAATACTTTTTTCCAAGGGCAAGAATATTAGAAAACATTCTAGCGTTATCAGAGGCAAGGCGGCCTTTAATAAAGCCAACTTGTTCAGGTTTAATAAGGGATGGGATAAGCTTGTCTAAGCGAGATGCTAAAATTTTTGCGAAAATTTTACAATCGTAATTAATCAGAGAAATAGGTCTAAAGTTTTTACAAAAAGAGGAGTCTTTGTCCGGTTTGGGAATGACAACAATAAGGGCTTCTAAAAAGACCCATCTGCTCTGGAGTTGGATAAAAATGATTTAAAAGTTCCAATAATTTTGGGGCAAAAATTGTGGAAAAGGCTGAAAGTAATTCAACTGAGAATCCGTCTGGACCCGGAGCTTTGGCCTTTTTTAGAGATTTGAGGGCATCAATAATTTCTTGGAGAGATATATCTTTTTCAAGAGGGGAAAAAATATCGGGTAGAGAGGAAGGTTTAGGGATACCTTGGAAAAAGTATCGAAATCATGTTCAGAGGGAGATGAATCATCAGTATACAAGAGTTCATAATAGGATTGGAAGGTACTTATAATATCTGAATCAGAGGATAAGAGTTTATTAGTTGTTTCTGAATGGATAGGTCCAATAGTTTTCCGTTCTGATTTTATCTTTAAATAATTGGCTAACATTTTCCCTGCCTTATTTTGGCCTCCGTGGAATTTGGATTTTATCTTAAGCAGAATATTACATGCGTCCACAGTGGCAATTTTATTTAAATTAGCTTTGGCCTTAATCAGTTCTTGCAAAGCAGAGGGGATTTAGACGAAAAATAATTATGCTCCAAAAATTTTATTTTCTGAAGGGTATCATGATACTCAGCATTGAGTAGTTTCTTTTTCTTGCAGAGTAAGCAATTGTAAAGGCTCTAAATGAAGCTTTAAAGGCATCCCAATTATTAGTAATTGAGGTAACCGAAGGTTGGTTTATTTGAAAAAATTCCTTAATAAAGGAAGTAGTTTCTGCAATAAATGTTTTGTCTGAGAGCAGGTAATTGTTAAAACGCCAACGACCTTGTTTGCAAGTGTTAACTGAGAAATCAAATGAGGCGGACATGGGGGCATGATCAGAAATAAAAATAGACCCAATTTCAGAGGAATAAATACATGGGAGCAAGGACTTAGAGGCCAAAATATAATCAATGCGGGACATAGTATGATGTACATTGGAGAAAAATGTGTATTCATTAAAATCTGGGTTACAAGTCCTCCATACATCATAAAATGGGCGGGAGGCAATAGCAGATTGAAAAGATTTGTGGGTTTTGTCAGGTTTAAATTTACAGTTGGATTTTCTGTCATTAAAAGGATCTAACCAATTATTGAAATCTCCACCAACAATTATATTGGGGTTAGAAATTGAGGATAATTTCAATTTAATACATTCCCAAAATTGTGGATCAGGTTTTACAGGGCCATAGATATTTAAAAAAGTAATTTGTTTTTTATGAATAGTGGCATCTACCATAACCCATCGCCCACCAGAATCACATTCAGTTGATAGTATCTGTGCATTAATAGATTTATGAAATAAGATAGCAACCCCACCATGACGATCAATTGCAGGTGAGAAAACAATTTGACTAACCCATTGTCGTTTTAGTTTAAGCGATTCTGCATCATTACAGTGAGTTTCTTGTAAGAAAGCAACATGAACATTAAGTTTAGAAAGATGGGACAATACCTTCTCACGCTTGACAGGATGACCTAGACCACGTACATTCCACGAGACAACGTTAACCATGATGAGGGGTGAGGAGATACAATTGGACACAGGTATAACAAGCTGCAAAAGTTGAACATAATAAAAAGTAACAAGAATTGGATATAAACACAAAACATGGGATGATGGATTTACAGAAAGAGTAGAAATAGGAAAAAACACTCATGTATATAAAAGAATGATGAGAGAAAAACATCGAGTAAGGGAGCGGATAATAAAAGTGGTGCAAGGAATAAATAAAGAAACAGGAACAATAAATTGCAAGACCAATGGGAGAAAAAAAGAAACCAATAATTTTCACACAAAAAGAAAGAAAGATAAAACCCTTAAGTACATAGAGTGAAAAACACTCAGATATACAAAAAATAGATAGACAAAACACACCATGAAAAAAAAGAAGGTAAATAGAAGGAAAGGAGAGAATGAGAAGATAATGAAGAGAGAAATACAGAGAAATAGGGAGAGTAAACAGATCAAGGAAATTAATCCCGGTCTGAAGATAAACCAGCAAAAAGGGAGAGGGGAGCAAGGTGACGATAAAGCAAGGACAGCGGTACGAGTAAATAGATATTGATAAGCCTCATTAATAAATAAAAGAATAATAATTAGTAGGAAATAAAGGAAGAAAGGAAGAGATTTGAAAGGAGCAAAAACATTATAAGGGAAGAATACATCAACAAAGGAAGGTAGAGGTACAGTTGTAAAATCAACAATAACCAATTAACCAATTAACCAGTAAAACTGAAACAGTGTTAGAACATTAGTTTTCCATATTCTGTGGAGGAATATTGTTGAGAAAGAGTTTCAATTTATCAGGATCGTCGAAGGAACGTGATCTTCCTTCATGAGTAACTTTACAGAGGCAAGGGTGAAGAATGCCATATTGAATGTTCAAGTGTCTCATCTGGGGACGAAGAGCCAAAAATTCCTTACGACGAGCATTCGTTGCATTAGAAACATCTTGTGAAATAAAAATATTATGACCTGACCAAGTGAGGTGACGTTTGGTCTTAACCGCTCTCAAAACATGCATTAGTTCAGTAAACTCCCAAAAAAGTATTATGATACCACGTGGCTTGTTTGAATTAGGTTGAAGACGGCCCAGACGGTGTTCCCGTTGTATGTTGAGAGTAGGAGAGGATTGAAGCTCTAGGAGGTCCGTCAGAAACTTCTTCAGAAAGGATACCATATCAGGCCCTTCAATATTTTCCGGCAGGCCGTAAATGCGGAGATTATTCCGTCGATTACGATTTTCCAAGTCTTCAGTGTGAAGTTTGAGTTTGTGGATCTCTTGTTCTAACAGTGGAATTTTAGTAGATATATCTTGCAGATCCCCAACACGTTGTTCAAGTTCCGTTACCTTGCCCTCCATAATTATCCAGCGGTCTTCAATTTGTTTTAGCTTTTCGTTGGTAGTAGACATAAAGGGCTGAAGACCACGTACTTCCTCCAGAATAGAGTCCAGAACAGGATTTTGTGAGGTATGAATAGGTGACGGGGGATCATTCTTATGTCTCTTTGGTTTAGCACCTGAGGATGATGATCTAGAGGAGGTGTGAGGGTCACTCGCCATCTTGAATTGTGGTGGATATCGACGAGTAGTGACTAAAAACGGGCGAGTTGGACCCATACACCAAAGGAGAGGGCAGAAGAAACAGCGATCAACCAGAGGTAATCAAGAAGAACTGGTTTTGGATAGAGTGACTGTAAACAGTGAAGAAAAATTCCCAACAGCAACCACAAACTAGAATATCAAATTCTATGTGAGGACGTGAGAAAATCAAGGTGTTCTCCCTCTTGTATAATCCACATGACTGCCATAAAGTAGGAAGGAACTGCAGGTTACTATGGGAAGCCTCCTCCATCCCCTGCAACTCACATGCATAGATACCTTAGAAAATGGCGAGGTATTCTTCTCTTCCTCTCTATCTCCGTATCGGCAGCATTAAGGAATTTTACACGGGCGGCATTTCCTGACAGAAAAAGCGGAGCGCGAGCGTCGTAATTTAAAATGGCGGCCGCTCGTGATTTGATGAGGGAGAAATCACCGCCGCAGCTTCCAGGCTTCGTTCAGCAGTCGCATTGAACTAAGAGCGGTCTTTCGACTCACCGCCATTCCCAGAGTTCAGGGCCACCACTCACGACCAAAAAACTCCACAATTTGAGGCAGGATAGCCCAGAGAGTCTCTGCGTCCGAGCGGAGCTCACATGAAGTCCGCCATCTTGCTTCGGCGTCCAAGCCACGCCCCCCTAGAATTAGGTCTAGCAGTTTATTTTTTAGGGAAAGGTCCATCAAGATATTTGGCTCAGAATCTGGGCAATCTTTGAGACTACCCTACTCAGAAGTACAGTTCCAGTTTGTGTACATCATGTATGTATGAAGCTTTACAATCCAAAGCCGGACATGGGGCAGAGCACTTACTGCCACTAACAACATCACTTTTAGAGCCAGTGTTTGGAATGTTTTGACACCTGCGCTCCTCTCACCAGTTCTAGATGCTGTTTCCAGCTGTGTGCGCAGTGTCATTTTGCCCTTTCGAGTGACCCTACACCTTTTTTTGCGTCGTTGCAGCTTGATGGTCTTGAGTAATGGATTTTCAGTATAAAAGACCAGAAAATATACATTAGTAAAAAGACATTCAAGTACAGTGTAGACATGATTTTTACCAGAACGCTAGATAACTCAATCCCTTTTCAAAGACCACTGTTTGGTTCTGGATGACACGTTTTGATTAAGAAAAATTGCATGCATGTGGGTGTTTTTCATGCTATGGTTCATAAACCACACCTGATTTATTGTATTGAGGGACACCTTTCTTTGTGGGGGGGCTGGCTGTAGGTTCTTGCGGTTTTCGTTTCTACTTCTGGGGCTGTCCTCTTCAGCACTGTAACACGTGTCTCCATCATGAAACATTAAAGTGCCATTATGAGCTTCCAGAACAATCTGGATGTTTGTGAAGAAATCCATCAACATTCCATTTTCAATATTAAATGCTGGTTTAGGAATACTCACGAGCTAGTGGGTGTCTGGTGTAAGCAGGTAAAGAGACACTTGGAGGGGTCACTTGATGAATCTTTAAACAGCGCTTATGTAACAAGACTTATGTTATTGTTTTGTGTGAGGCCGGTTATATATACATTCTGTTTAAATCAATAGAAGCCTCATCATCTTTCTCTGTGCCTGCGATTCCACATAGCTCCTCACCCAGTGTATCAATGCCTGGCTCGAGCTGCTATTCTATAAACAAAAGAATGCCTTTAAACACAAGTACAGGAGGATTGGGAGACAAAAGAGAGAAAGCAACATTGAACGGTAACATGCAAGAGTGTGAAAGAGAGGTGAGGTTGTGGTGGTATAAAAATGAGGGTGTACTGGACTCAGAACTGGACAGGCCTAAATATATGTGCACTTTGTAAATAGGTGGCAAGGTCTTGATCGTCCCATGATTTCTGTGGAAAAAGCTGTACAAACAAACAACAAATAGATCTGATTAAAAGATGACATCCCAAACACTTACATGCATCATGCTGCAATGTTTAAAACCCTTTCAAAAGGCGATATAACAAGGGCATTTGCATCTTGGTGGATAACAGAAGCTTACTGTTACAAAACTCAATTATAATCTTTTATCGACCTCTGAAGGATGGAGAGCTAATTGGCTCATCAGAGCTTTGAACCTGTGACTCATAGGTTGAGGACAGATCATCGGATACATTTTGCCCAGACCAACTGACCACCAACAATACAGGCTCAAGCAACATACTAATTTATATTTATAAACTAAATGACCTGCATCAGTGGTACTGTGTTTAGCATCTGTATTTATCACCAAGCTGTGAAGCCTCGTGATAATTGCATTTTATAAACGGCGTGCAGGTCCTGCTCATCAATGAAATATGAACACATTCTTTTCTCAGTCCACTTCTTGAAATATAAAAACACAGCAACACAATCGGTTCACAGGCAGGGCCGGCTTTATCGCAGGTGGCGCCTGGTGCGACAATCTTTTTTGGCATCCCCCATAACCTTCTCCTTGGATTCCCTCAATACCACCACGCAAAAGGGCCATTCATCTCTCCATAGCCCCTCTCTCACATACATTACATTTGTTTTAAAATGCTGGTAAAGGCTGGTTTTACTAATCCACTCAGATATCCACATAAAATACCGATCTGTTCTTTGCAGCAGGCACATTAACCCTCTACACTACTTCATGGCGAGTCAAATTGCCACTAGATAAAATTCTGATCTCTCTCTCTAGCAGGGAATTTAATCACAAGAGTTATCTTGAGATTTGTATTGCTGCCTGGAAGCCGGACGCACAAGGAATTCAATAGGTGCTTTTAAATCATAAGTGATTGCAAAACACAGCACCCTCCCCCCCCCCTCCAGGTCAGCGCCCAGTGCGGCTGCACCGCTCGCACTGCTCTAAAGCCAGCCCACAGGGAGCGCTAATCCTATTAACTACTTTTTTTTTAATTTCTGACAAACAGCAAAGCAGGAATAGATAAGATGCACTTCAAAGCTACCAGTTCCTATTGTTTAAAACCAGCTCTGCCGAGCCCGTATGTATGAGCCAAATGAGAGTCAAAAACTCATACTTCATACAAAACAGGCTGGCATACAATGCACAAAAGTGCAATTTATAGCCTATATACACTGTATTTCATTTTAGCATTTCTTCACATTTAAAGTTTTGTAACATTGCGCCCTACTCAATCAATCTACTACAGAATCACAATTAAGACACAATCACCCCGATCAAGCACATTAAAGCAGAATGTCAGGCGCTGCTCACTAACTAGGCCTGGCTTAAAACTTCAAAATTGAAAACTCACAAATGAAACAAAACAGCCTGGCATAAAATGTAAAACAGTGTAAATTATATCTCACACACAGTTTCCAACTTTAATGTTTTTGTAATTTTTTTTTCAAATAGTTTTATTAGGTTTTTGAAAATGCATAACGAAAAATGAAAACTGTACAGAGTAAGACAAGAAGGCATAGGGTGTTACATCTAACAATAGCCAGGTATGTCGTCAAAGAAATCATGCCATATCAAAACTGACATTGGTTCGGAGTGCATTAATCGTAAATGACATTAACAGCGTTTTTAGATTTATCAAATGCTGGACACCAGATCAAATATCATATATTAACAGTGGACTTAGAGCCATACATCTTGTAAGGTACAGCATTTTCCTGGATTAGGCACAGGTAGAGCAACAAAAGCCTACCGTAGAGAATAGTAAGTTATAAAAAGTAGAATGGAAAAGAAAAGCCAATGGAACATCATGACGTCCTGGGGAGACATTAGGAGGAATCTGTAACGGGTCTTATGATGAGTCTCATTTGTCACCCAATGTGTAGTAAGTGTGGAGCGCTACGCATGGAGTGTATATATTTTTATACTCAAGGGGGTTTAAAGACAAAAGAGGAGGCGTCCATAGAATCCCACAATTTTTTGTTGGATGAGCGCCATGGAGAGAGTTGTAGTGATATGTTGTCTGCACCTCTCAGAAAGGTTAGCCATTCTTGCCACATTTTGAACGATATTATTTTGAAATTCTTCCAATTACACAGGATTATTTTACACGCCAAGGTAAGCATCAAGTCATGGTCATTATCATTCCGTACTTTTGGGTCTAGGGATCCCAGCAGGATGTACGAGAACTCTCTGGTCGGGTTGATAAGTAAGGTGTGTCTAATGCATTCAAAGATCCTATCCCAAAAGGACTGCAGCATCGGGCATTGAAATAGCATATGCGCTAATTCGCCTTCCTTCTGAATTTCATTTCCAACAAAGTGGTGATTGAATAAGGTTAATCTTATGTAATCTGGATGGCGTCCAATAGGCCCTATTAATAATCCTATATTTTGTTTGGAAGAGTGCAGGAGAGATTTTGTTCCTGAAGGGCATCATGTGTATGTGTTTCCAGTCAAGAGCGATTGCCTTAGAGTTGGGTTCTGCTTCCCATTTCTTCTCGTTTTCCGTATGGGTCTTGCGTGGTTCAGGAAGGAGTTGCTTATATAATTTTAATACCATAAGTCCAACCTTAGTAAATTGGGATAGTTTGAGGGGTAGTGAAGGACAGATCGGTTTTATGGGCAGTTCAGAAATCTGGACTTTAAGTTTCAGGAATTAATGTAAGTCTATTTCAGCCAGCCTTCTCTCTGTTTTTAGATTGGAGAAGGTCTTAGGTGAGGCCTCGTCATATAGATCTTTGATCAAGTTTATGCCTCTTTGTGACCAGTCCTACCAAAATATTAGTTGGCCATCTATTTTTATTTTGAGGTTGTACCATATTGCTGCCTTGTTTGATGAGCCTAACTTAATATTGGAGTGTACATCTAAGCAGGAAAGTCCTTGCTTTGTGTTTTGAATGATATATTTGGAGTGAGGTAGAATCAAGATGTGCATTGTCATAAAGGCTGGAAGGGGGATGTCCTTAATAAGGTTTTTTTCCTACATCCAGCCACGGCGGTCGATAGACTGAGTTTTCGACGAACCAAGCCGCACCTTGTTTTCATAGAAAGGCCATTTGGTAGATTCTAAAGTTTGGTAGGCCAACTCCTCCTTTGCTTTTGGCCAGTTTGAGTTTCTCTAATCTTGATTTCTTCCCTTGGCATAAGATGTTATTGAGAGCCATGTCTATTTTCTTGAGGATGCCTTCTGATAGAATCATTGGAAGCATACTAATAAGGTAGTTGATAAGCAGGGTAATCATCATTTTAATTGTTTCTACCCTACCCCACCATGATAGAAATTTTGGTGACCATCAATTCAGTAGTTCAGTGATTTTTTTATATATACAATATTTTCATTCTCTTCTAGGGTAGTGATAAGGTCATTAGTGAATTCCAGACCTAAGTATTTAATCGTACCTGGTTGCCACACCAGACCTATGTCTCTTATTATTTCCTTACCACCATGGCTATTAAGCAACTTGACTTCTGTCTTATCTTTGTTTAATGTATAGCCTGAGACTTCAGCAAATTCTTGTATCGAATTCATAAGCGAAGGGATAGCCGGGTCAGCATCTTTTGAGACAACCAGTACGTCGTCTGCATAAGCCGCCACTTTGAAGATTGTACTACCAAAATCTATGCCTATTATACCCTGGTTTTCTCTCAAATGCTGAAGGAACGGTTCTATCGCTAACAAGAAAAGTGACGGGGATAGAGGGCATCCTTGTCTGGTCCCCTGTTTTAAGGAGAGGGACGAGGAAATAGCCCCCCCCCTGCTCTAACGTTAGCTTTCGGATCATGGTATAGAGCCATGATCATACGTATTATGGTATCTCCAAAGTTTAACTTTTCAAGTGTAATACGTAGGAAAACCCAGTTTACCTTATTACATGCTTTTTCAGCGTCAAGTGTAATTGCGACTGTCAGGGAATTGGTTAGTTTTGCCTTTTCATTTGCGTGGCAGAAAATCCTGGTATTATCGCTAGAAAGTCTATGTTTGAGGAAGCCTACTTGGGATGGATGGATAAGTTTTGCAATATGTTTTTGTACCCTGTTAGATAAAATCATGGTGCATAATTTATAATCCAGATTTATTAGGGAGATCGGCCTATAGTTTTTAGTGAGGAGAGGGTCTTTACCTGCTTTAGGTATAACTGTTACGATGGCTTCTGCCAGTGTACCTGTTATTTGTCCAGAGGATGCAAACTGCCCGTATAGATTCAGCAGTGGATGTCTTAGTTGGTCAGCAAATGTTTTTTAAAAGGTGGCGTTGTAACCATCAGGGCCTGGGGCCTTGCCAACTTTGAGTTTCTTAATGGCTTTATCTGTTTCTTGCAAAATGATAGGGCCGTTAATGGAGATCATTTCTTGGTCAGTTAGAGTGTTGAGTGATATCCCATCTAGATATTTCTTGTTATTCAGACGGTTCAGATTGGGATTAGATTCATAACGTTTTTGGTAAAATTCTTTAAATGTATCGGCTATCTTGTGTGAGTTAGTGTGGACTATACCTGCATCATCCTTGATGGCATTAATAGCGTACTTTTGAATTTTAGATAGGAAGCTCGCGACTTCCCCGCTTTGTTGGCTTCACATAGATGTAAACCTTTCTGTTTGTTTATCCACACCCCTGCCCTAGTGCTGATTATTTTATTGTATTCGTACTTTTTGTTTAACATTTTATTTAAGATGTAGGGGTCATTTTTTAATACATGCAACTTCTCCAATTTAGAGATATCCTTCTCTAAGGTCAGTAGTTTTGCATTTGTTTCTTTATTCATATTTGATTTAATTTTTATCACTACTCCCTAATTGTGGACTTCAACGCCTCCCATCTAGTAAGGTGTGAGGTCTTGATAATTTTTAATCGCCTCTTCAATTCGTTTTTTATTTTGCGGTGTAGAAAGGACATCACAGATAATTCTCCAGAGGGGTTCTTTAAGTGGGGGAGGGGGCGGGGGTTTGAGTCTGAGATAGTTAATGTAATGCAGGAGTGGTCCGAGACCACCCTCGGCTCTATTGTTGTTTGGTCCATCCTGCTAATTTAATTGCATGAGATTAAGAAGTAGTCGATACAGGAGTATGAATTGTGTGGAAAAGAGTAAAACGTGTAGTCTCTTTCTGTCGGATTCTGCGGTCTCCAAGTGTCTATCATGTTATATTTGCTACAGAGGTTCTTAAGGGCTTTATGTGCTTTGTTCGGCCTGAATTGACATGTGGACTTCCTGTCTAGGTTGGGGTCCAGGGGGAGATTGAAATCACCCGCAATTATCAAAGTAGCAGTATCTGGAATCAACTTGATGTGAGCTACTAGATCATCCCAAAATTCAGGTTCATCATTCGTGGGTGCATAGATGTTTGCTATAGAGAAGACAGAATTTTGTTTTTCTAATTTTGATATAACCCATCTACCTTGTTTGTCAGCAAAGTAGGAGATTAATTCTGTCCGGGCTTTCCTTGCTATTATTGTCAGTACCCCGTTTTTCTTCCCTACAGCTGCTGAGCAGGCTACATCTGTAAATTAATTACCTTTAAGAGAGTTAGAAGGTTGGCGTCTAATTTTGTTTTCTGTGGAAGAGTGATGTCCGCTTTTTGTTTATGTTTGTAATCAAAAATCTTTTTTCTTTTAACTGGGTGGTTAAGGCCCTTAAAATTCAGTGATATTATTTTAATATTTTGTTGGGACTGATGTATCATTTTTGTAGCTGAGCAGATTCGGTGACCATCATTCTCAACAGTTTGAAATGTTTAGTGTGCAAATGAGAAACCCCATGTAGCAGGAAATAAACCAATGACAACCTCTGAGCCTTAACTATTGGGCGTCGTTTGTAGGGGTTGTGTACCTGAAAGTATTGATAAAAGAGATCACTCATAATGAGATTAGTTCTTGATTGGATATAAAGAACATGTGTTCCATTGGAAAAAAAAACCAAGATATAATTGAAGAAAAAATCAAGGCAGGTAAATAAAAACAAAAACAAAAACCCTCATCTTCCCACCCTCCCCCTAATACCACCCTCCCACCCCCCATGAGAACAGTAGACATGGCGATAGCAGGAAGGCGTGTTCCTCTCGAGGACGCAATTCTAAATCGAGGGGTCTAGCGTAACTGCAGAGCTAAGCTATATCACAACTAAATAGAGACCCATCCGTCACGGATGCTTATCTAGAATTATAATCAACATGAGAGACATGTAGAAACATATAAGAACAAGGGCGAAATGAGAACAAGAACAATTGCGAGGGTGATCAGTCCCCGTTAACCTATGTTTTTTTAAGCATTACTAAAACGTCTAATTATTATTCATAATGGAAACATGTATAGTAGTTATGCCTATTTTGGGCATGTACGAATTAAAGTTTCAAAACATTTCTGGAGCATGTTAGCTGCTACTTCTAAGATGAGGATATGAGAACATTCCTTATTAGGACCAACATAAAGATTGGAGTCATATTAATTAAAGATTTCATTGTTATAGAGTCTAATAGACATTAGAGAACAGTGTATGACCCCACCATTACAGCTAGGGTACCTTAACACCTCTTTGCATCTTGAGTAGCTATAACCAGATCGTCGTGTGGTCACATATAGCTTTTAAATATATTTGTGGATAACAGCACAATGGGGAATAATTCCTAGTATTCGGGGACCAACGTTGTTGTAGAGATTCGAAAATGTGACTGTGTACATAACATCTGAAGATCAGCGTTTAGATTTACTGGCAGGGTCAATTGGTACAGAGGTGTCCATTTTATGGCCTTCAATATTATCCAGGAATTTCTTGAGAGCTTCTCCATTTGAGAAGAGATGTGTAGTGCCTTGAACTACCACTCGATATTTTGCCGGGCATGCAAAGGAGAACTGGTACCCCAATGCTTTCATCCTGGGGCGAAGGGCAAGAAAGTTTTTCCTAGTATCCACTGTAGCTTTTGAGTAATCTTGTGCAATAACATTTTTGTTGTTGCCCCAGATGATGTGGTTGTGATTCTTCATGAAGGATCGGATAAGCTCAACGTGCTGATATCTTAGCGGATTGCATACAATTGGCCTAGGGTGTATGTGTTTCGCCATTCTTCTGGTGGGAACTCTGTGGGCTCTGTCGAGTTCCAACGGTTTGTTGAAGTTCAGCTTTGTACCTTGCGGTAACCATTTCTATAGAAAGGTAATGCATGAACCCGCCTCATCTTCAATGCCCTCCGGCATACCAAATATGCATAGATTTCCTCTTCTATTCCTTTCCTCCAATTCGGCTAGTTGTTTGGAGAATGCATTTGAGACAGATTCAAGTTTCATTACTGTCTTATTTGTACTTGACGATCATACTATTGGTTTCTCTGATGTCTTTGCGGATTGCAGAGATCTCAGTTTGCATAGAATCAGTGTTTTCCTTGGTGGATATTGCCAGGTCGTGAACCTCTGCAAGTTTCACTAAAATTGTCTCCATCGTAGTGTTAATATCCTGCTTACTTTTGACCAGTGAGTCCGGATTCGGTGGGTTGGCTTTTACTCTCTTGAGATTTGTTTTGTTTTGTTTTTCAGCCATCGCTATGTGGATACATTTCCCGGGTCGGCAGTTTTGTATAAACGTGAGTGTTACTTACAGACATAGAGATGCAAGGATTAAAATGTCACTTACTACCCCATCACGGCCTTGAACTCCTGAGTACGATGTTTAGATCAGGTGTAAGAAGGCAAAGGCCTGACAGCAATGATTGATGCAGGGTGCGCTCTGTTTCTGAAGCATTCTGAAACAGGGATGTCGTTTTTGAAATGAGACCTAGACTTTACTTGAGACCTAGCTGAGGACCGAATGCACATCAGGGTTTATAGAAACCTGATCTATGAATGATCTATGAATGCCGCATTTACATAGTGTTACAAAGAGTTACACCACCATCATCATTAAGTCAAGCATGTGAGTTTATCACCTAGCCTATTTGCATGAGGCCCTGTCGGAAATTTATGCCCTCATTTTCACAAGTCTCATTTGTGAGCAAAACACCGCACATATCACTTGTATCGGGGTAAAGCGATTCCAGAGTGTGCAGATGTAAGACACTATTTTCATCAGCTTTGGAGAATGAAGAATGATCAGTGATAGGACGTATTAGGCCGCCAAGTTGATGTCAGGCACCTCGCATGTATTCACTCTCAGAGGCATCCACTCATCCCTCGATCCACAGAATAGAGGTTGTAAGTAGTAGATGTGATCCATGCACCAACAGCAGGTCCCTGTATCAGGTGCGGATCCGCCTCAGTTCATTCAGCGCACGAGAATAATCAGGAATGGCCACCATGTTAGGGTCAGGCACCCTGCGTGTGTTTGACTTCAAGCGTTTCACTCACCCTTTGATCTCCCAGAGAAGAGGAAGGCAGTAAGTAGCTTACTTGATTCTTGATCTACGTGATATCTTCATCCGCTGCATTTTCGTCCTTTTTTGCAATTGTCTGGTGCAGGGTTACAGCTTCGGAAGCCCAGCTGGGGTCTTTACGCCGGTCTAACCATGCGGCGTGGTCCCAAGATGCCAGTATCTTCGTTCTGTTATAAGGGTGTTGAAGAGACGGTTTTGTCTGTTCTCATCTCGCTTTCTATCTTCCGTATGCCATTACTCGTCTGGTCTGACTGTATTTTCTGCTACGCAGACTGTGTGATGGTAAATCAAGCGTTCCTTCGAGACGGAGCTGCAAGCTCACACAGCCACCTTCCTTGCGCTCCAAGCCACACCCCCTGTTTTTGTAATTTTTAACCACATTTGCAGTTTGTAACCACGTATAGTCAAACCATGCTACTGAGGAAGAACATTTAAGAAAAACCGAACACAATAATGCCGAATACAACTGCCTCGACACACGCTATTCTTTTAAAACTACAGCATTTCTTTACAAGCAAGGTAAAATCTAATGCAGACCTAGTTAGACAAAACAGGTCTTAACAGTTCCTAATGATACACCAGATGCTACTTTCACACCCCAATTTCATAAAGTGAAGCTTCAAACATCTAGGTTGTAGCAGAATGTTAGCGTACATTTTGTGGCCTACATTTCGGCATGAAGTATGGTGTTTTAGCATTGTATTTTACTGAAAACCCCCAATATTGGTATAACACGGGGGCGTGGCTAGCCAACACCCAAGATGGCCGCTCGAACGTAGAGCTTCGATCGCCACCGTAGCTTAATTCCCCCACATCCGAGGACAATTATCCGTTTTGCCCTCTAAACCCGCCGACTGGGTGCGCCTCAGCAATGTGAGCCGCCCGCTGAAATAGCGAAGAAAATCCGTGGTCGAAGTCCGGAGAAATCGGATCCGACACTACCAGCCGCTGCAGAGACGGAGACCCGGCCGTGACGTCGCACAGCTCTCCGCTACGTGAGTCTGGGCTGATCGGCACGGGCCTTCCGGACCGATTCTGCGGATGCCGGTGCGTTTCATCTACCTCGGCGCTCAGGTGTATATCAGCGCTGCCTGAGTCCCCCCCGCCGGCACCACGCCAGATCAATGTTGCGAGCCCCCGGTCGTTGGTGATCGGGCCGGCAGACCAGTAGGGCTCCAGTACGTGCGGCCACATCGAGAATCGGCCTGCGCTCATCGGAGTGCGTCCGTGTGGAGGTGAGTGAAGGGGGCTATATTTGGGTCCCCGCCTCCCCCCGCGGGGAGCCTACATCGGGAAAGCGGAGAAAAAAAATCGATCCTGGCTCTATCGCCGTTTTACTGCCCTCCTCCCCTAGCATACTGGCTGACCTGGATGGGTCCCTCCTTTTAACAGCGCTGCCGGGGGGAGAGTGACAGGAGAACATTTTGGTGGCTTTCCTGACGGTCAGCACGACGTGAGTCGGGGATCGGCTTGGGGGCTCCTGCTATCTAAGGCCCCCCCGCGCGGTGCGCAGCCGCCATTTTAGACGCGACCCAGATTATCCGCCACGCAGACAGATAGATACGGCCCCTGGAGGGGTTGACTCACGCTTCACATCTGTGCATGTCATTCTGTGGATCCTTGGGGGCCCTAATACTTAACGGATCGGCCATTGCCTGGCGCAAGGTCACTCACACGCCACAGCCACTCGCCACTTGCTGTCCCCATCGCCCGGGATCGGGCTGCTTCTCGAGTTTGGGCCCATCCCACGATAGTCTATATTGCCGAGATGGCCACCGCAAAGGGCTCCAAGCAGACTCACGTCACGAAACTAGCCAAATTTGCACACACCAGGTCAGACGGGCAGATGAACAACAAGATACCTCAGACACCAAACAGCAGCCCGATGATGGTGCCCTGACATTAGCAGATGTAATGGCAGCGATACAGGGGGTCCGCACTGCATTAGAAAATAAGATTGACACAGTGACCACGGAAATCACCCTAATACGAGCAGATTTGCGGAGCATGGGTGACAGGGTCAAGGAGACCGAGGATTCTGTCTCCACCCTTCAACACTCAACGAAAACTTTGGAGTCCACTGTTAAACGCCTTCAAGCACAGACTTCGGACCTGGAAGCCAAGCTGGAAGATTATGAAGGGCGGGCTCGTAGGAACAACGTTTGAATTTTAGGGGTGCCAGAAAGGGCAGAGGGTCACGCTGCAGACCTTTTCGTGGAGGACTTGATTCAAAAGCATTTGCAGCCTCGTTCCCTCTCGCAATATTTTTCGGTGGAGCATGCCCACAGAGTTCCTGGTGGTCCCCCAAGCCCGGGGCTCCACCACGCCCTATATTTGCAAGAATTTTCAATTTCCGGGACAGGGACATTATCCTACAGACAGCAAGGGCCGCTCCACCGCTCCACCGCTCCAGTTTGAGAACTCCACCATCATCTTTTTCCCTGACTTCACCTATAAAGTGCAATTGAAACGAAGATCCTTCCTGGAAGTCAAACTTGCGCTCAGAAGCCATAACTTGAAATACGCAATGCTTTTTCCTGCAAAGCTCCGGGTACAGGCGGATGGAAAGTCGTGGTTCTTTCAGACCCCAGAGGACACTTGGGGCTGGTTGGAGGGGTGGAGATCGGCTGACGCACAGAGACATTCTTCCCCGAACGGCGAGCATAGCTCGGAGCACCACTCGAACTTGAATAGTCATACAGAGGGGGACTGAACCTTGGCTGGTCCTGGAGTATGTGTAAAGGTTTGTTACACCTCTGATGGACAATGAGGTCTCTTGAACAGTTCTGGGGTCGGTGGGCAGAGGGCGACCCCAACAGCTCATGGGGTGAATATACTTGACTGGAGAGTATGTTATCTATCGCTGTTATTCAGGGTTTGTTCGGTGAGGACATAACTTACAGTGGTCCATAACTTGGGCCTGTCATTAAAGATTGGTGCGGGGATGGGATTGTTTATTGTTGTAAGCATGCATCAGGCGCACAAAGTACAAGGAATTTGGTATATGCAAATGCGGGCATGAATATTGGCTTTTGGAGGGGAAGGGGAAAATAAGTTTACAAAAAACGAAACAGGCTTCATTCTCGGGCAGTTTAGGCTGTGTAGCGTTCCCCTTTGAATAGGTTTCTTGTTTTTGGGGTATACAGGCGCTCTGCAAAATTGGGATGTGGGCAGTTCTGAGTCCACGTTGCAGGGAGGCAGGGTGGGGGTGGGGTTCAGGGAGTTATGGGGGTTTTGTTTGTAATTTTTTTAAATATTTTCTTTGCAGTCTAATTGATGAGGTCATTTTCATAGCTGTTTGGGTCGACAACAATGGGGTTTTTGAATATCCCTTGGTTAACTGTACATTGCTTTTCACATGGTTCTTAGTGTGGGGAGCTCTTGAGGCTTCCGTAGAAGCTCCCTTCTCCTCTAGCGGAAAGGGGCCCCCAACTTACACATACGGATGAGTGTGCTCTATACTACAGACCCATCACTGGGCCGTCTCAAACTTCTTTTGTGGAATGTGAATGGATTGGGGGATCGAATTAAGAGGGGACTAGTGCTACAGTATCTAAAACGACAAGTCCCGGACTTGGTGTTACTTCAGGAAACACACATTCAGGGTATTTCCTACTGTTCGCTCAACAGGTGGGGGTATAAGTTGATAGCTCATGCAGGTTATGCCTGTGGTTCCAGGGGGGTGGGCATTCTGGTACGCAGTGCCCTCCCCTTCCAGATACATAAAATCACGCGTGACCCCCTTGGTAGATTCGTTTTGGTTTCGGGGAGATGGGAGGGGAGATCCATCAATGTAACATCCTTATATATCCCCCCCAAGCTCTACTCTTCCGCCTTGACCGATTTGGGTCCTCATATGCTGAGCCTGCCCGTGGGAGATATGTTGCTGGGTGGAGGCTGTAATGCTGCCCTGAATGGGGAACTGGACCGCCTGCCACCTAGACTAGGTGAGTCACCTGGGAAATTGTTGACAGACTTCCTCGGGGCTCTGGGTATTATAGATGTGTGGCGCGTATGCAACCCCACGGCCAGACAATACACCTTCCACTCAGGGGTACACGGAAGTATGTCTCGCATAGATTACCTTTTCTGTAAGGCCGTCCAGCTCCACATGTTTGATAAGATATCCTTCCTTCCCAGGGGTATCTCCGACCATTCACCGATCGTGGCTTACTATGGGGGTACACCACCTTCTAATTATCGGGAAATGGTTCTTAATCCTTGGTATCTTAAAGTGCCGGAGATACGTGCCGAGCTAACGGCAGCCACCCAAAATTATTTTGCTGAGAATGATGGTTCTGTGAAGTCAGATGTGGTACTATGGGAAGCATATAAGACGGTAATTCGGGGGTGTGGGATGGCGGCGGTAGTGGGTCACAAGAAAGAAAAGAGGCAGCAACTTGAGGATATTGAAAGAGAGATTACTACCCTTGAGCAGGAACTAGTGGCATCTGTATCATCAGCGGCTTCGCATAAATTAGCCATAAAGCAAAAAGAATTTAGAGACATTGCGGAGGACGCAGCTAGGAGCCAACACCGGGCCACCCAACATCGAATATATGATATTGGTGACAAGGCTAGTAAGTTGTTGGCATGGCTGGACAGGAGAGAATTAGCTAATAGATGGGTGGCGGAAATAGCAGACGTACACAACGTGCGCCACCATGATAGAGTTGGAATAGCGGAGGTTTTTGCCACCTACTTCGACCAAATCTATACCCCATCGTCTTCTTCCACCCAGGAAGCAGCAGCCGAGTTACTTGCCACATTGCCGCTGCCACGCTTGAATCCCCAGGAGATCATAGAGCTGGATGAGGCCCTGACTTCGGAGGAAGTATCCAAAGCAATAAGTTTGTTGCAATCCGGAAAAGCCATGGGTCCGAGTGGACTCCCGATCGAACTGTATAAAACCACAGCCCCACTGATTGCGCCCTTTTTGGTGCGTATGTACGACGAGAGCGTGCGATTGGGCGTTCTCCCGGCAACACAACGGTTGGCTAATATAGTAGTCATCCATAAACAGGGAAAGCCCCCCGAGCACTGCTCCTCCTATAGACCTATCTCTCTCCTTGACCCGGAGGTTAAGATATTGGCTAAGATTCTGGCCCTCCGTCTTTCGCCCCTCCTTCATAAATTAATACACCCGGATCAGTCGGGCTTTATGCCGACTAAAAATACTGCTCTTAATTTACGCCGTCTGTTCGGGGTACTAGGTCGAGCCTCCACAATACAAGAGGACTCGTTGATCATGTCCTTAGATGCCAAAATGGCTTTCGATATGATAGAATGGCCTTTTTTGTTTGCCGCTCTGGAGAGGTACGGATTTGGAGATCGTTTTCTGTCCTGGGTGCTTCTGCTTTATTCAAAGCCACTAGCTAGAATCACGGTTAATGGTGGCAGGTCAGCAATTTTTGAATTGGGGAGGGGCACACGACAGGGATGCCCACTGTCACCCCTGCTATTTGCTTTAGCGCTTGAACCTTTGGTGATATGGCTCAGAGGGGATCCCCTGATTCGGGGTCTGAATTGGTCTCCGGAGTGGATGGATAAAGTTTCCCTCTATGCCGATGACATCTTGCTCTATTTAGCCAAACCCAGATTTTCGATCAACAGGGTGCTCCACATCTTTACCCTGTTTCAAAAATACTCCGGTTATACCATCAACTGGGATAAATCGTTGGTCTATGTCTTGAGTGGGCAGCCCCCACTCCTCCCCTCGGGTTGTAGGGCCGAGATAGTTTTTTTAAAACTTTCTTTATTGGATTTTATAGAAAGACAAATACATGTCGCCACGCAGGGCGAAATAAACAAAAAACCCACTAACAGTTGGCTAGTGCTTGATTCTGGTGATCATAAAGTACACAGTAACATGTGAATGCAGATCCTATCATAAGTCGACATAGAAATACTGATAATATTATGGTACTTGGAACAGTGCAATAACTCCTCAGGGTGATGTGACAGCTATTTGCGCTCGATGTAACAAATATTGCCTCAGCGGCTCCCAAATGTCCTTGTGCCTAGATGTTGCCGGAAGTTCCTCAGCGTATAGATTCAAGGTCTCCTGACAGTACACTAGATCCTTCACCCACCCATCAACCTTAGGACTAAGTTTGCTTTCCCAAGTTATCGCCACACGTCTCTTGGCCAGCAAAAGGGCAATTCGAACATATCTGCCCAGCACTCCCTTTAGCAAAGGGACATACCCCAGCAGACAAGTGAGTGGCGTGCATTGGAGTGAGGACCCCGCCATGATCTTTAAACGTTGTGTCACCTCTTCCCAGAATTTAAAAACTGAGCTGCACCCCCACGCAAGATGATAAAAATCTGCCTCCCCTTGTCCACACCTTTTGCAGCGATCTGTCTCCCGAAGCCCCATTTTATACAATTTGATGGGAGTGTGATATGCTTGATGAAGAAATTTAAAATGAATAATACGTAGATTTCCATTTGAGGAGAGCTTGCTAGTCAGTGTGCATATTTGTTCCCATTCTTTCATTGTGACTGGGGGGTCTAAAATGGAATTCCAGCGCGCCAAACCTTTATCAGTCACTTGCACTGTCTCCTCCTGTACAGCCTTGTATAACTTAGTGATTTGTTTTCTTCCAGTTGGGGCCACTATAAGCAGCTGTAGTGAATTAAGAGATGGCGGCTCAGCCGGAAAGGAAGGATAGTGATGTCTTATGGCTTGCTTTAGGCGATACCCAGTGTATAGAAAGAGTGGGGTGGGATTGGCAATGAAACCCAAATCGCCCTCCTTGATATACATACCGTCGTTATAGAGATCCTGCATGTGCGTGATACCAAATTCCCTGAGGGATTTCAGGGGGCCAGTCTCTTGTGTGACCGACAGAGCCGCATGTCCAGCCAGGGGCATAGCTGGAGCATAGAGCGGTAGTTTACCTGCTAGTTTTCCGATCGTCTGCCATGCCGCTACCGTGGTGTCGATGGTGTTAATCTCCACTCTAGGTGTGCCTCTATGAGTGTGTGTGATTACCCCAGACAGGGGTATAGGATGTGCGTCTCCATCCTCCACTGCTAGATGCGGAGTGAATGCATGTAGTTTAAACCAGTAGTAGGCATGTTGTGCTTGTGCGCATAAATAATATATATAAAAATCCGGCGCGCTAAACCCCCCTCTGTTGTATGCTAGAGTCAGCGTTGTGCAGCTAATCCTAGCCTGTTTGCCACCCCACACCAAGTGCAGTAGTTGAGTTTTGATGGTAGAGAAGAATTGCTTGGTCAGGCCGATGGGGATATTACTGAAGAGATACAAAAAGCGAGGAAGAACGACCATCTTGATCACTGCTATGCGGTCTGCTAGAGACAGCGGGAGGCGAGACCATCTGTCCACTTGGCTCACTAAAGTGTCATACGCTCTCCCATAATTTTCTCTAATGGTAGTCTCTGGATCCCGATGTACCCAAATACCAAGGTACTTGACAGGGTACGTTGTCCAGATGAGACGATAGTCCATCTGGGGAGGGGACGTGCAAATCGTCAGAGGGATTATCACCGATTTCTCCCAATTAATCGAGAGTCCAGAAAAAAATCCAAATCTGATGTATTCACGCAGCACTGAGGAGAGATGAATCTGTGGGTCACGGATAAAAAGAACCATATCAGCATACATTGAGATGCCGACCGGCCGCTGATTGAACTGTAGAGCAGTATGTCTATGGCGTTGACGAATTATGCACGCCAGTGGTTCCATCATAATAGCAAATAGAAGGGGCGACAGGGGGCATCCCTGCCGCGTGCCTCGATCTATACGGAATGGTTCCGATGTGAGGCCTCCCACTCGCACTCTCGCCGATGTATTATTATAGAACACCTGCAACCATCTTAGTAAAACATTGGGAAATCCTATCCTCCTCAGCACGTGAAACATATAACTCCACTCCACAGAGTCGAATGCCTTAGCGGCATCGAGCATAACCGCCGCAGCGGGAAGTTCTGGATTTAAGACATGAAACATGGCGAATATAGTATGAAGATTATGGGATGTGGAGCGCTCCGGCACAAAGCCAGACTGATCAGGCAACACCAATGTGGGTAGTAGAGGTTGCAATTTAGTAGCGATAATTTTTGCTAATATTTTTGCGTCTAGATTTATCAATGAAAGAGGCCGGTATGATTCACAGAGTGTGGGAGACTTGTCCTTTTTAAGCAGAGTGATAATGAGAGCTTGCCTAAGGGAGGGAGGCAAGATACCAGAATCATGAGCCTCCGCGTACATCTCTAAGAGATAGGGAGTAAGAAGGTCCGCATAACGTTTAGAAAATTCTGCTGTGAGACCATCAGGTCCAGGAGCCTTATTATTGGGTAAAGACAAAATCGCCTCCTTGATGTCTGTCTCCTCAAGAGGTTGACTAAGATATTCACGATGGCCGTCCGACAGCCACACACATGCGATGTCGGAGAGATAGTCATGTAGGGCCTCATCATCCCCACCCACCCGTGAAGTGTATAAGTCCCTATAGAAGCCTCTGAACTGCTCTACTATTGCTTGTGGCGTGTAGTGATCAACTCCCTGTTCATCCACTATCTTAGTGACATGGTGATGCTCTGACCGAAAGCGTAATGTGGAGGCGAGCCTCCTGCCGGGTCGGCCTGCCTCACCATAGGCTCGTGCCACATGGCGACGTGACAGGTAGCGTGCCTCTGATTCAGCCAATGTGTTGTATTCTTTTAGTAAGTCTTGAACCTTAACAAGATGACCTGCATCCGGATTCGCTAAGTATTGCGATTCTAGCTCATTTAATAGCTTCTCAGTCTTGGAAAGTTGACCTCTAATATCTTTTAAAATGCCCGACGTTGTACCTATGCAAACCCCCCGTATCGTGACCATGAAGGCCTCCCATAACACGGCTGGACTCTCCACCGACCCCACATTCAGTTCAAAATACTGTTCTATTGCCTTTCTGATAGTGTCCTCGTAAACAGGATCAAGTAGAGCCTCCGAGCGAAAGCGCCATGTAAAAGGACGGTGCACGTTTGCGGGGATGTGGATGCCAAGGAGAACCGGATTATGATCTGATAGAGTGCGTGGCAAATTGTTCACCTGTGTTACCCACCCATTCGCTTCCTCATTCAACAACCAATAATCCAACCGTGACCAGCTGTTATAGACCGGGGTGATGTGCGTACCAACTTTGTCTGTAGCATTGCGGAGACGCCATGCATCCACTAAGCCCAACTCCGACATGGCCTCCCGAACACACTGAGATATCTTGACAGTTCGTGCGCCCTGCGGATTTGATTTATCCAGGCTCGGATCAAGATGGGTGTTGAAGTCACCCCCCCAAATGACAGCCGTTTCCGGCCAGGTACGCAGCACAGCCAGCAGTTGTGTAAAAGCCTGCGGGTCGTCCACCACTGGGGCATATATGTTGATTATCGTGATCAATGTGATACCCAATTTGCCCTGCACCATGGCCCAGCGACCTTCAGTATCAGTGTGTGAGTGTATCGGGAGGAAGGGTATTCCCTTTTTGACCAAAATAAGGACCCCCCTAGCATATGTAGAGTATGACGATAGTTTATAGCCTGCCCACTTCTGCGCAACATTTAATTCCTTTTGTTTGTTCAGGTGCGATTCCTGCAATAAAGCAATTTGAACCTTATGTCGCTCTAAATAAGCCATTACTTGGCGGACCTTTTTGGGGGTGTTGAGTCCGCGAACATTCCACGTTATGCAATTATAACTTTCACCCGACATTGTCAGTATGTAGTATGAACACCTTTTGAATATATATCAATATGCATTCCAGTAACATCATACCAAGATCCTCAACCGTAGCTACATGAACGATCACAGTATTTAGAGCAGTTCTATACAATACAGTCCCCCTAACCCCCACCCACTTTGGCAACCCCAATTCGCCAAAGCCATACCCCTGACTTACGAACAATCCCAACAAAGAACAAAATACTGCAATTGCAAAGTGGAGCACACCCATAGTGGGGCGTAGCAGCGCCTACCACTCCCAGTTGTAGAAGGGAGAGGGGCCGCCTCAAAAGAATGGAATCTTTCTCCTGCGGCCCTCCCGTGGACTAAGACAATAAAAAAAGGATTCCAGTTGATTTAGAGGCAAGGAGCTAATACTAACGCCCACCCATTTAACAGAAAGCATTCCCATGAGGTAGACCAGAGTCCACGTACATCCAGATGCCTGAAAAAAGGAAGCAGCGTTACAGCAAACCAGTATACAACTAGTACAGCTAGGACGTGGATGGTCCTCACGAACGACCACCTGCAATCAAATCAAGTTAAGCAATAGATAGGCACATTTCAAGGAAAAGAGGTGGTAAACCGATCTCTCACAACCATCTATACTGCATTGAGGATTGGATATCTAGTCCCGTACTTGCAGGACAACGTGGACCCACAGTTGGAACTGGTGAACAAATATACAGTAGCAGATCACTCATCAGTATCCGACGTAGCTTTCGAGGACTGTTTTTGGCGTCGTAAAGTCTTAGCAAAGTCCATGGCCAGTTTCGGATTAGCAAAAATCTTTGCCTTGTCGTCTGTACCTATGCGAAGGCGAGCAGGGTACAGCATCGCGTAGGGTACACGTTCCTTTGCCAGCAGCTTCTTGACGCTTTGGAATTCCTTCCTCGCCGCCTGGACCGTGGCCGTAAAATCAGGGTAGAACGATAACACATTACCCTGATGATTGATTGTACCCTTCTGTCGAGCGATACGCAGTACCGTGTCCCGATCTCTGAAATTGAGAAGGCGTGCTATGATGGGCCTAGGAGGGGCGCCTGGGGGAGGACGCATCGCCAAAGACCAGTGGGCTCGTTCCACAACCAGCATTTTTGAGAGGTTTTCAGCACCACAGATTTCCATAAATAGGGCCTCAACATATTCTTCCAGACGGCCAACGTTCGTTGATTCCGGCAGGCCCAAAATGCGCACATTATTGCACCGTGAGCGCGCTTCAATGTCCTCATTCTTATCTCTGATGACCGCCAAAATCTTTTCAATATCCGTAGTCTTGGCCGCAACCTGTTGTAAGCCATCTTCAGCGTCGGATATTCTCTGCTCCGCCTCCCCCAGCCTGGCCGCCTGCTTGTCTAATTTGGAGGAGATATGGTCAATGCGGCCGGTTAACACCCCTATTTTACCATCAATTGACTGTAAGCTGGCTTGAATCGCCGCTAGTGTCTTTTCCAGGGCAGTGGGAGCCTGCGCTGCAGAGTCCAGCTCAGAGTCAGACGCGGCATTTTGCGCCGATTTCCCGCTTTAACGCAGCTCATAATTAAGTCGAGGTTGACTTTTGTCGGGTTTGCCCATGATGCCAGATCGTGGTCCACTGTGGATTACTGTCCCTTAGTTAAGGCCTGCTCTGCAAAAACTCCAAGTAACCAGCAGGATCAGCCTCCACACAGCGCGGGCGGCGCACGCTCAATGGGCGACCAGAACAGAAGAAAAGGGGGTTTTCTTTCCTTCCCTCTTTCCATGCTTCAGGGCGCTTCTGCCCCCAAGCACTGCTGGGCTTATATGGGGAAGCGGAAGAGCAACTGCACTCAGACCCGACCCGCAGGCATAGCGTGCAACGAGGCCTATCTCGTTTCGTGAGGCCGGGCGCTCGCGTAGTATACGCCGCCTCCAGAACGGGCCGGATCCAGCACCCACAGTACGTAGTGACCCTCAACAGCCGCCACCTCAAGGAAACCGCCCGCAGAGCCGGCGCCTCTCACCCGCCACTCAGTCCCAGCTCCAGGCGTCAACGCGGTACCTCCGTTGTCCCTCAGCGTTGTTATCTTAGGCAGCAGCGCGTCTCACCGCTCCTTCTCCAGCCGCGCCGTCGCCATCTTAGGATCCGGCGTCCGCCGCTGCAGCCCTCGTACAGCACCCCCCGGCTCGAACCGCACGACGGGAGCTCAGTCCGAGGGAGGTCAACTCATCAGCAGCTGCTCCCGCCTCCAAAACTCCACGGATGACCACCGGAGAGCAGGATAGATGTAAGGATGGTGTCGGCGGCCGGCAGAGCTACACTAACGTGCGGCCATTTTGCCGCGCGCCAAGCCACGCCCCCCAGGGCCGAGATAGTTACTGATGGCTTCTGTTATCTCGGTATATATATTACGAAAGAGGCAGCGGATTTCTACCAATGAAATTTGATGCCCCCATTGCATCGTCTCCGTGCTGACGTACAACACTGGAGAACTCTTGACAAAGTACGCACAAAATGGGTTGACGATGTAGGTGAGATTACTGACGAGGACTGGAGAGAGGCCCTGGCCTCACCCCGGGAGGTAGCGATCCGTTTTAAACTAATACAGCTCAAAATACTTCACAGGGCCTACTACACGAGCTCCGCATTGGTTAAGATGGGTCTCCTCAGCTCTCCAGCGTGTCCCCGTGGCTGTGGTCACACTGGTACCTATTTACACCAATGGTGGGATTGTCCGTCCCTTCAGAAGTATTGGGGCAGGGTCGTCTCTACCATGTCCCAGATATGTCACAAACCCATAGAAGTTTCTCCAAGGCTTTGTCTTCTGAATATTTGGGACGTTACTGATTTATCCAGAACCGAACAATTGTGGGTATCATTGGGCTGCATGGTGGCAAAACGTAACATCGCTAGAACATGGAAGGGTGGGGTTAAATTAAGACGCATTGATTAGGAATCCGACATGGATTGGTGTATGCAGGCAGAGAGGGTGGTGTATGAAAGCAGAGGTTGCCCGGGCAAATGGACGAAAATATGGGGCCCCTGTATCGAGAGCAGAGGTTGGTTATGTGCCCCCTTTGGCGATGCTCCTCCATTTGTTGTTGACAACGAGTCACTGTAAAAGATTTTCTGATTACATGAGGCCGTGATATAATTGCTCGTACAAGAGCTCCACAGTTATGATTCGATTTCGACCATTCCTTTACTTTTCAGATTCTGCATACCTCGATGACTGCTTTATATTGTATTTGTTTTGGTTTGTTTTGTATAATTTTTCTTTTTCTTTTAATAAAAAGATTTGTTAAAAAAAAATATATATTGGTATAACACAATAGCCGCAGAGGCCTGAAGAACAGGTGCGCACACAAAACCTTTACATTTTCTGCATCACTATGCAATTTGAAAATAGCGACAGTCTCAGCCCCTCTAAAGTCCGAGTATCAATAATGGAATCCTTCACCTCATAAGAAAGCTCCCCAATCAAAGATGACGAGCAATCAAAGTACATTAAAGGCATAATGCAGGTGCCATGAGACAATCTATTTTTTTTTTAAACTGCAGTGTTCCTTTACAATCACAGAAATAGAAAAAACGGGCCTTAACATCTAACATGCAGCACAATAGATTGGTCTCAATTAGTGCGATCAACTGGCCATGCCACTATAAATACATTTCTAGAATATATTATCAGCACTCCACAATGCCAGACTCACTGAAATGAAACATACTGACCTCTCAAGCAAAAATAACAAGCATTGACATAGCCAATAGGTCTCGGGTTTGGGACCGTATACGTTTTTAGCCATGCAGCACATTATCTTGGGTACTGTCGCACCAAAAACCTCTTGATCTGCTCTCTGGTCAGCAAAGCATGCCCCCTCCCCGGAAGATCATCAACTTCTCAGAGTGTGACTCAAGCAGTGGCCTCTGAGAGACCTGCAGTGTGCCTGCCTCTCACCTAAGAAAAAGCCGCCCTGCAGCAGAGGCAGTGTAATGCAGCCCAGAGGAAGGGGGATGAGCACACCAGTGGAGAAATTACACCCCGCCCAAGCATACTTGAGTGACCTCAAAAGTAGCAAGCAACAGGAAGGGTATGGATGGGGGCAGGGGCACAATGGCGCTTTTGTTTTTTACTGAGAGCCCCCAATCAGCGCTGCAACTAAAGTAATCAGTGAGCAGTATGAGTGCCAATGCACGACGGCTTACAAAAGGAAAATTATTCTTAAGGAGAGAGAGGGAGGGGCCCACATGGCATGGGACAATCGTGGGCACTTACCTTGGCATTTGGCACAATTATTCTTTTTGACTTTTATACAAGTCGCACTACAGTGCCCTTGTGGTGGTTCCTGCTCAGTCCCTCCACACATTGTGTTACTTTGCTGACGATGGCTGCAGTAAGCAGTTCTTTTGCATTTAGGTAGGAAAAAATGCAGACCAGGCAGTCCACTGTCAGCTTGGCCACTTTGGGAGCTGGGTTTGTGGCCATGGCATATATTAACAAGCACTTGAGTTCGTAAAAACAAGCCCACAATAAGCCCAGACTAGGAAAAGAAACCTGAAGCAAGTCCATCCCCAAAATGATGTTATTATGACAGTAAAGGCAATCTTTCATTAAAACAAAACATTTACTTTTTAGGTTAGCGGACTGAGAGGATGTGACGTAACATAAAGAGCTGCTGACTTTGGGATTGGGGAACCAGGTTAGAGTCTTGATGTAACAAAAAAATAAACAATGGCAGACTCGAAATACGGACAGAAACTGGCAATGGTTGAACCCCCTTTAAATACTAAACAAGATATTTGCAAAGCGAATGCGATCGTAATAATAAAATTAAACAATGGCAGACTCAAAATAGGGTCGGAACCCGGCAATAATTGAACTACCTCCCGGTGAACAAAAAAAAAAAAACATAAATACTAAACAAGATAAGCATGAAGTGAGTTGTTGTCTGGGAACGAAAATGAGCACCTGGCAAGGCACAAAAACAAAATAGAGTGCTCTCAGAGTATCTCAAATAACAGTAAGAGTAAGAGCACACGCAACAAGGGCAGTCCTCATGGGAGGTTACAAAAGTCAAAGAGGGACTAGTAAGCGTATTCACCAAACCAAAGCTGGAATTTACGAAGGACAGTAAGAGGAACCAATCAAATGGATAGGCGGTGCTCAAACCCATATTTTAGATACTGAATGTCTCGAAGAGACAGCACGCATGCGCTGCCTAGGCGAGACCTAAAAAGCTGGTTACTCTACAATCTGTCATAAACACTTGATGACAACTTTTTTTGTTTTTTCTTTCAGAACAAGTAAATGTAAAACAAATACTCTGTGCATTTTTAACATTAAATAATTGAGATAACATGCACATTTTCAAAACTTCACAGGTTCATTCAAAGGGCTAGCAGCTTTTCAAACATAATGCTCTGTCAAAAACAAAAACGTTTGAGCTCAATACAACTATTTTTGAAAAAATAGTAAAGATATAATCTAGAATTTACCTGCATTGACCTCCAGACACATAAATTGCACATCTATATCTTGAGAAACATCAGGGTCGAGGGCTATCTCTGGAGATTGTCTCAGAAGGATAGGTCTCTCTGACAGCTTTCGCCATAGTCCTGTGGTCTCCCAAGGGTTTGCTGTCTCAAACGTGTATTTTTGAGTATGTTAACTTTCAGTGTCCATGATAGTCAGCATGAAGGCCTTCATTTATGCAGACTTTTTTGCAACAAAAGTGCGCCCTTAGAATCACCTTATTCACCTTATTCCAGGGTCTTAATTTATGTGGTCTGTCTGCAACAAAAGGGGTATCCTTATAATCATGATGTCCCAGGGTCTTGATGTATGTGGCCCCTCTCCAACAAAAAAGCTTCCCTCACCCCCCTCTGTGTGTATTTCAAGTGCATCTGATTTGCATCTAATTTCTTGGATGAGCTATGTCCTTCACAGAATCACCTCTTTGAATGCTGGGACGAGCTATGTCCTTCACAGAATCACTTCCAAAGCCGAAGGACAGTAAGAGGAACCAATCAAATAGATAGGCGGTGCTCGAAGCCCATATTGTAGATACAGCATGTCTCGATGAGACAGAATCACCTCATCCGAGGGTCTCAATTTATGCAGTCTATCTGCAACAAAAGAGGCTCCCTCTATTGGCTCTGTATCTTTGAAAAGCTTTTCATTTACTCTTTATTTCTGAATTTCTGTGCCAAATTTCTTGTCTTATCGGACAACAGCCAGTTGCATATGTAATGAGGCCCTCTGCGCTTAAGAGATAGGGGTAGAGTCAAACTTCGGTCTCCCTCTACCCTAATAGCCCCCCACCCTTCCAGAGACAAGTTCTGAGTCTCGTCAAACTTATAAAAGCACTACAGCCGATGCTGGCAGATTTGCTTACTCACACAGACACACAAGCGTTGGACAAGGGCATGCACGCACACAAACCAGAGTAAACAAGCGTACATAAGCATACATATATTACATTCATATTATGTATCATTTTGATCCTATTTGGCAAGCCTCACCTAGCTATCCCCATGTAATAGAATGGTATATCACTAGCAAAACAAGCCTGGGCATGTTGAGACACATATTTAAAACCTGTGAGACTCAGTTCCTTCTACCACACTTACTGTGCAAAGCGCTGGAGGACTGATATAAAGACCAATACAATGTACCCTGTAATAACCCAGATAGTGCTGTGGCTGCACCATTGTCTGGTGCTTTAGGCCTTGAGGCAGCTTTATGCCTGCATACACCTACAGCAGCACTTACTACACTTTCTCATATAGGGCTGGTATAAAATCCTGCAAACTGTACTCAGCAGACGGGGCCCCAAGAGGCCTAGGCTACAGTGTTGTGCAAAGCTTGGGGTCATGTTCCAGTCTACTGCTGTTACAACTCACAAGATCAACAGAATTCGCTGGGGACATCACAGCCCAGTCACCTGAATACAGTGACATCACAACCCCAAGTCACATGACCTCAGACGGTCACATGACCAACCATAGTCATGTAACCTGGGTGTGACGTCACTTCCGGAGCTAGATAACTGTCACTTTTGAGTTGGATTGAAGGTATTCCTTTTTACTCAACTTGAGCCTTAGACCCTTGAACCCAGTTTTGCCTGGTTTAGTTGCAACAAACTGATCAGCCCTTGATTAATGTTTTAGTTAATTTCAGAGAATCATGGCGTATGAGAAATTGGTGCAGGAGGGTAAAAGTACAAATCAGAAACATTGTTACAAGAACACCAAGGAAATGTCACATGAGTAAACAGTGTACCAAATAATGTAGGTGCATGGGAATAGTGGAAGAGAAGGAGGTTTGAGGACTACATTCCTACAAGAATATGCGAGCATGTGATGTAGAGACAGGACCTCATGAGAGAAATAGGCTGCAGGAGTGCAGGTATTCAGACCGTGGGCAGGGCGTTGCTGTGGGCTATGTGCATGACAGAGGGTTTTTGCACACATTGGTCAAGTGCATGTGTAGGTTAGTCAGTGTCTACTTGAGGTAAAAATACTGAGGGAATTAAATCAGTTACAATGAGAAGCAGTGAGTTGTCCGAGGAGGTCACTGAGGCATTGGCTTGTCCGGCAGCTGCAGGTACAGGCCTCCGGCCAGGCTACACCTTCACAAGAGTGGCAGGATTGGAGAGTTCCAGCTGGAGTTTCCATGTCTGAAATGGATCCTCAGGGGACAAATAGGATAAGGCCCTCTGGGACCAAAGGGTTGAGGAGACTAGCATTATGTTGTCCTGAGATGTCAGCGGGTAGATTCCACTGGGCCACCCTGGCGCTGGAGACAAGTAGGTTAATGGAACCAGATCCACAAGCATCCCTTCAGACCAGCACAAGGGTGACGGCGTCAGGTCAGCAATAGGGCTATCAACCGGTGAGTGAGAGGCCTATGATTGGTGTCCAGACTTCTAGCCAGGTTAAGGGTCTCATCCACTCCTAGCACACAGCCTGGGTCAGAAGCAAGGACCTCTTCATTTCATGCAGGTGGCGGTTGCACCTCTAAGAGGTGTGCGCCTTTGGGACCCTTGGGATGCAGCAGGGGTTTTACCTTGGTACCTACTGTCTTTGCATTCCTATAGTGAGAAGAATGGAGACCTCCTAGGAGGGAGGAGGCGCACTTGCCAATTTGCATCTTGGTAACGTAGGTAACTGAGATTTAGAATGTGTAAGGACTATGAGGGGCAGTGTAGTAAATGATGGAGGGGATTCAATCTGCAGAGTGAATGCCTACAGATTGCGGCTATCTGAATGGCCCTCTCATTATTTGCTCACTTTATTTTGATGAATTTCCTACACTTTAGCCATCCTTATCTGTAACGGGGAGAGAGATTTTCAAACATTGTGCCTGTTTAGGGATGTGCCAGTTCCTGGGCCAGACAATCCAGGAGGAGGCACTATGTTCTTGTTTACGTTTATAGCTAAGTGCTGGATCCAATAAGTCCACCCTGTGTCTGCCAGCACTACAAAGATCTCCATTTTACTATGAATTCAGGTAATGTGGCTTCACTTCCTTTGACTGAACGTTATCAAGCGAAGGTGTGTGTAGGGAAAAGGGTATTACACGTGACACCTGCTTGGTGACTCTGCAGGTGAGTGGCAAACCTAGATGGATGAAGATAAAGAACCCTGTTGTTTGTGTTGTGATCTGTGGGAGGGGAAGGGACCAGAGCACTATGACACACAGCCTGGCTTTATGGTCACAAAAAAGAATGGATCGACATGGAGTTTGTGGCTCATGAGTGTCAAGACTACAATCACCTGAAGAGCAGGAATCTGCAGGAGCGATAATGATTCACCCAAGCCCTCCAAGAACAACCCTCAACACGTATAGGTTCACAAGTGCTAGCAACTGTTCCCAAGGGGAAATGGGGTAGGAGAAGTGGAAGGGATGAATCGGGTAGGCAACACCTTCAGGTTCCCTTCACAGTTCGTACTTGACCTGCACGAAAGCTCTGTGCTTCGTTGCAGCTTTGTTTTCCTATGAGAGCAGAAACACACAATTTAGAAGCAATTCGATAATTCAACGCTAGTCACAGTAGTACATCATTAATACGTTATTCCCTTAAATATACTCACCATATTGAAGCACACAACTGGTTTAAAGTTCCTAGAGCCCCCAGTAACGCGGGGTGTCACCTGAGCAGACTAAGAGTTCTTACCCTATGCTAGATTGCTTTTGTTGCTAAGCTTTACCAAGAGTAATGGTTTTTGGAACTGAGCGCCTTAAATTGCACACACAACTTGAATACAAAAGTTTGGGAACTGAGTCTTGGGTTATCGATGCAACTCGAAAGCAATGAATTAAAGAAAGTCTTGAATGCAGATTGCTGTGATACTTTGCTGCGCAGTTATTGTTCAAATAGAAACTGTTGTGTACTGTTAGGTTCAGTGCACTGACCTTTTTGGTTGAAAAGTAACCCGTGTCATTTGTTCTTTTTGTCTTTCAGATGCCGCAGGTAACATCAACTGGGCCAAAGAGGAGTACTCGCTGGAAGGAGTGAAAATGAGCCAGACACGGCAGGACTTACCGGCTCATGAAAGGTAAGCAGGGGAGGAAACAGAAACCAGCACCGCTGCTTGGTAAGATTATTGAAGCCAAGTGTGGTTTCAAGTGTGGGCACAGCATTTATACTACCACGCCCAAGATGGCCGCCGAATCTTGCAGGAGACTAAAATCTCACAAAATTTTGGCTCTTCCTAGTAAACGGGGCTTAGAAGGAGAATGAAATTTGGGGATCTTTTGGAAAGGAACTAAGGCTTGGTTTTGTGCTGTGATGATGGCCGAAAGCTCGACAGGGGTGTAAGGAAGTGGGTTTCTGTTGCAGTAACCCCCCCACTTTTTGCCAGACGACTGATGCACTTTGACTTGATGTGCCCTGGGTCCCTGCCAATCAGGTTCCCAGGGCCTGTGTTCTTTCCCCAAAACTGTACCCAATTGGCATCTCTGGCGACAGGTCAGCCCCTGGTAAATGGTACCACAGGTACCCAGGGCACTGTGACCAGGGAAGACCTCTAAGGGCTGCAGCACTTATTGTGCCACCCTTAGAGGCCCTGCACCTTTACACACACACACTGCCTTTGCAGGCTGCGTGTTTTGGTGCAGAACAAAGTGAAGAGTCGACATGGCACACACCTCTGTGTAAATCCTGAACAACAGTAGCAAAATATCACTCCTGATCCCGGTGCACAGCTTTAGATGGGGATTGTCCCAGTTAATAATTCAAATTTTTTTCCAATTTATAGCGAAAATGATCAAGTACTCCGGCATATTAGTGATGCTTAATTTATTAATCTTGCTTTTTGCACACGTGAGCTGCTTATGCATTTCATTGCTTCTCTTGTCCCAGATATGCTCATCCGAGCCTTTTTCTGAGCACGTCAAAACACAAATACATCCTTGGTAGCGAGTCACATTATACCCAATGCATTTCGGATTGTAAAAAAATCCTTCTTCAGGGGTTCACTACAATAAAAGGATATTGCAATTAAAACGAGGCTACAAACCCCATGATAAACAGCAAATATATTACAACAAACAAATTACATTGCCCTGCTTGTTATCAACGCTTTCCCGCTAAAACACCGTGCATGATGTTGCCACACCTCTGCCTGGACAACAGCCTAACTTACACTTCAGTTTTTAAACACCTCGGTTATAAAACAATCCCCCTTGTTACGTCGCATCCCCACATAAATTCTTAAACCTCCTTCATGTTACCCGATGATTTATGTCTCTGTTCTTAGCTCCATTAACTCATACCTTTCAAGACTTCTTGCCACATCGCTCCCTTTTCTCAAAACATTTCACTGCATCAAGCAGTGCTGCACAATGCTTCGTCACACCCCTCTGTTATAAATCATGTGACATCACCCCTCCTTTGCAATTAAACTGTTCACCACCTGTCCTGAATCATCAATCACGAAGTTTACGCTCGTAACTCCATCACCCACAATGCACCACTTCTTACTTAACCAAAACGTGGTGATGCCTGCTGTCTTGCCCACACCCCGTGTTTCCCCGAGCATACAAGTGCTTAGCCCCGCCCACCCTTGTGATGTTAACAATTACGCTGTAACACAGATATTAAAATGCATTTAAACAATGTCATTTTGTTGAAACATATCGTTCAACAATTATATTTCATGTCCATCAGTGGTATGAGACCAACTCTCCATTTACAAAGATCCTTCCATTTTAAGAATATGCATATCACGTGTGTGATCGTATCCATCGAAGTTGATTTGCCATTAGTTTGTCTATGTGGGTGCAACTTGCAGGTAGGGTAGACAAGTATGTAGTACATCAAAAAGGGCTTTGCAGTGCACACCATGTTCATCCATTTTATCTTTGTTTACGTTTTTTCTGACTTGTTCTTATTTGCGTGCTCCTGAGTTCCGTGATCTACCCTGGTATCATGCCTTATGAAAATCCTGAACGACAGTAGCGAAATATCACTCCTGATCCCGGTGCACAGCTTTAGATGGGGATTGTCCCACTTAATAATTCAATTTTTTTTTCCAATTTATAGCGAAAATGATCAAGTACTCCGGCATATTAGTGATGCTTAATTTATTAATCTTGCTTTTTGCACACGTGAGCTGCTTATGCATTTCATTGCTTCTCATGTCCCAGATATGCTCATCCGAGCCTTTTTCTGAGCACGTCAAAACACAAATACATCCTTGGTAGCGAGTCACATTATACCCAATGCATTTCGGATTGTAAAAAAATCCTTCTTCAGGGGGTTCACTGTGTTTGTTGTAATATATTTGCTGTTTATCATGGGGTTTGTAGCCTCGTTTTAATTGCAATATCCTTTTATTGTAGTGAACCCCTGAAGAAGGATTTTTTTACAATCCGAAATGCATTGGGTATAATGTGACTCGCTACCAAGGCGTGATACCAGGGTAGATCACGGAACTCGGGAGCACGCAAATAAGAACAAGTCAGAAAAAACGTAAAACAAAGATAAAATGGATGAACATGGTGTGCACTGCAAAGCCCTTTTTGATGTACTACACACCTCTGTGTGCCATGCCTACAACCCACTGCCCTGGCATAGGTCAGTCACCCCTCTAGCTGGGTGCACTATACCAGTGGTGAGGGTACAGGAGCATGAGCCCTGTACCTCTACAGTGTCTAAGCTCATTCTTAGACATTGTAAGTGCAGTGCTGCCATTAAGAGTATATGGTGCTGGGAGTTTGTCATTACGAACTCCACAGCACCATAATGGCTGCACTGAAAACTGGGATGTTTGGTATCAAACTTCTCAGCACATTAAACCCACACTGATGCCAGTGTGGGATTTAATGAAAAATGCACACAGAGGGCATCTTAGAAGATGCCCCCTGAAACCTAACCCAACTTCTAGTGACCTGACTGAGCGGCTGCTTAGGCTGCCACCAACAGACATGTTTCTGGACCCCTAGGTTGAGAGCCTGCTGCTCTCGGGGGCCTGAAACAATGCACATCCAGGGACGAGGTGCCAAGCCTCCTCCCCCAGGATGGGCAGGGTTCACGAAGGGGAAGCTTCAAAGGCATGCCGCCTTTGTGAGCCTTTCCAGACCCTTTGCTGCTTTCAGCAACTGGTCCCCACTGGTTCTACCCCCCACTTTGGGCGGGAGAACCGGCGGGAAAAACAAGTGAGGGAAAGAGGTGTGCCCACCTCTGCCAACTCCACCCCTCAGGTGGGGGAGGCGAGGTGAAGCACAACTCTGAGTCCCTGCCATCTTGAGGATGGGGGGACCCAACCAACCAGGGACAGGCTCCTGCCCCCCTCCCACTGGAGGGTGGCACGATAGGGGGTGTATCCACCCCAGGGAAGGGACCCATTGGTCCCTGCCCTTTACCTACCTGTAACGCCCCTAAATCTAGTATTTAGGGGCACCCTCAACCTTGCTTCCTCAGATCCAGCCTGACAAACAAGAAGAAAAGAAGGACGAAGAGCCGTGCAGAGCTAACAAGAGGACGACGCCCACTGACTTGGCCACAGCCCTACAGGCCTGTCTCCCCTCGAACCTGCTCCTGCGAAATCCCAGTGTGTCCTGCAGCCAGCAACCTCAAAAACCCTGGAGGACCTGCCTGCCTTCACTTCCAAGACTGCTTCTCCCGTGAACACCGGACTTGTTCAAACTGCAACTTCTGGCTCCGGCCGGATACCGCGAATCCAGTCCACTCTGCACCCGCCGAACTCGGCCCGAGCTCGAGTGGAAAATCACCACCAGGAGGTCACCCCGGCGATCCTGACCCGAGATCCGGCGACTCCTGACCTACTTCAAGCCTCCAGACGACGCCTGCAGCCTCAATCCAGAGGATCCCTCTACCGCGACCAGAGCGGGTAAGACTTTCCGACGTCCCAAGGCACCACTGCACCCGACGCCTCACGGCCTTGTGTGTCCAAACCAACGGTGCCTAACCAACCCAAGACATCCCAACTTACCCCTCGAAGTGGTGGTCGCACCCAGAAGATCCTCGTCCCCGAGCCGCAGTGTTTCTTCTAACCGGAGGTTCTCCATTAAAAACAACAGGGCACCCGACCTCAAAACAGCACCCTGCACCCGGCCGCCCTAGTGCCACTGAGGGTGCACCTTTGGTGCTAATTTGGTTTCCTATTTGCCCTGACCTAAACCCTGGGAGCTTTGCTCCCACAACCCAGTGGCCTGCTTGCCAGCAGCCACCAACCGGAGGCCCCCTATCCTCCATAGGATAACATTGGGCCTCAACACTCTGCACCCGGCCGCCCTAGTGCCGCTGAGGGTGAAACAAAAGTGCATCACTGACCCTGGGGGACCCCTGAGTCTAACCCCAGAACCTTAACTCCCACAGTCGATTACTTACCTGTGAGCCGATAACCTGTTTTGCCTCCATAGGATAACATTGACAATTTTCTTCCAAAAAGTTTCTAAGTGTGGAGTTTTGAAATCTAAAAATATTCTTTAAAAATCGCACAAATAACCAAAACGTATTTACTTACCTGTTTACAGGAAATGTCCCAGTGCTGAATCCAGGTATCCAGCACTGAGTAAGAAAAGTAACGTACAAAGTAACTTACCTGTAATTTACTGAAAAAGCCTATGCATTCCAATGTACTGTATTTGCTAAGTGTTGCAACCAACTGCATTCCTTGTAAATCAAACAAAGTACAATTTATATTGCATTTTCAAACTGTTCACCTATCAATACCTTATTCCTGTAAAGTATTTAATGCTTACCTGTGCCAGGCTTGTTTGCTTCTAAAAAATAAAACAACAGTATATTTTTTATACAAAAACAATTGGCCTAGAGTTCAGTTCTTGAGTGTGTGAATTCATTTGCTGACTGAGGGGTCGATTCCGATCTCGGCCGGTAGGGCACCAAATCGGATTCGGCTTAACCGGATCGGATTCGGAGCCCTATTTCCCGACCGATTCGTACGTGCGTCCTGGCGAGCGAGTACGATGCGAGCGCTCGCGAAATCGCCGACCGACTCGTTCGCAGAACCCGACCGCTCCGACCGACTCGCACGGGGACGACTCGCACCGCACAATGGAGACGTTCCCCGGCCGGGTAAGTACGATGCGCACCTCGACCGCTCCGACCGACTCGCGCAGTCCGGCTCCAAGGAGCTGTCGGAGCCGCACTTTGGGGGTCCGTGTCGGACCCCCCTGTAAGCGTAGCCGCGCGAGTCGCACACAGGGGGGACACATGGGTCCCCCCTACACCTGCATGTACGGCGTGACCCGCATCGACGCGAACCCTCTGTAGGGGGCGCCCTTGTTCGCGTCGTGCCCATTGAGTCAATGGGAGCCCGTGTACGCGTCGTACGACTTGCTCCCATTGACTTCAATGGGAGTCCGACCGAATCGAGTCCGATAGCATACGTACGCATCGTACTCGTTCGGTCGGGCTGCTAGGGTCCGATTCGGTCGGAAATCTCTCCGGGTCCGGCTCGGTCGGGGAGATTTCCGGCCTGAATCGGAATTGGCCCCTTAGTGTGTACATCAAATGCTTAACACTGTCCTCTGATACTGCCTTACTGCTCGACCACTCTAAAACTCGTGCCACCCGGGCGGACCGCCCTCCCGCCCCCCCATTTGCTATGCCACTGTATAAAATAAAACAATTACTCAAATATATTGGACTCTGAGAAGATTTCCATATAAGCAATGACATCTCCTTGATGTAATGCCTGACAGATGTTCTGGCTTCCTAAGACCGCATACTATTGCTCTTAGCGGTATTCAAATAGGTAACTGAAAAAAAAGCTGCCTATAAAAGACTATTGTATATATCAACAGACTCAAATGGACGTGTATAGCAATAGAGAACATTCTGAACAAATTATAAACAAGCACTGGCAATGCCAATAAGTCTGGCTTTAAAATAATGTTGTATGGTAAAGTGAAGCATTATAAGTAGATAGCATGGAAATAGATATATATTTCTGTGGAAGCAAAGAAATATAGAATAATATTGGTGTAGGTTAAAAGGTCAGGTGACAGTTGGAATGTCAAGCCAGATCTAAAAAATCATCACTGCCCTCTTCCCATCTGTGCTTCTGCCAAAGAAATAACACCATAAATAATCGAGTTATCTAAGACACTTTAAAAGCATAACAGAGTCAGATGTGTTCCCCTGAAAGTTCAACCTCAAGCAGATGGATATATAAACAAAATGATCAACGCTGCGTGGATGGCAAGCACTGTTTTTGTGGAAGCACACAACTTCTTCCCAATCAAAACATGTACTTCTAGCTCCCAACATGTGGGTGGAGCCAAAGCCCCTCTCCTGGTGATTTTCACATAATTGTCTGGTGACAGCAGCGCTGTCGTATTAAGGCTGCACGCGGCATAAAAATGAGCGGGCAGCCTTAATAAAAGACAAGTCTTGGTAGTCAAAAGATAAACATGTATCAAACGGCACACTCACCATTCTGACAGGCTCAGCTGGTTGTGTCTACGCGCCTCCATGACAGTTTCCTATTGCCAAATGTTAATATTTCTTTCTTACTCACACTCAGATAAACTGGTCCACCAAGATTTGGGTATCATCTGCATACATTTGATACCTTAGGCCGTGACACTTGATACCCGAGGCTACGGACTGTAATTAGATGAGAGGGGGAAATCATGTAGATGTTAAGTAATGCGGGGAGAGGGCACAACCTAAGGGAACATAGAAGAAAGCTACCGATTGCTGGATCGAAACTGAGTCAAAAAAAGAAACCATTCCAATGTTCGACCCTTCATTACCTCAACTGACTCTAGGGTATCAAATACTTGTAAAGATACAATAACATGAAGGCAATTCCGGGTTGCCCATGATGGCGTAACAGCAGTCCTTTCCAAAACCCATAACACAGCATTGCTGTTTGTATATAGTTAGTCGGTTTTCAGTACCTCCATGTATTTGCTCAGGGGGGCAAATACAAACCTGTATCACCGAGTAACACAAATGTTCACTTTTTCCTGAAGGGGTTTGTTTTATTTGATGACAAATGATTTACCACTTGACACCGTTATTTAAAAAACACTTATTGGAGAAGTAAAATACATCTGCAGCTGGTATTTTTGAAAAAGATGCTTCCAACAAAAAAGCCTACATTTTCTCACCGTTTTGACGAGTACAGTTTTGAGGAACGGTTTTCCAAAAGGCAAAGGCACACGTTATTCCGCCTCTCCGTATGGATTAAACATCTAAACTGCTATGCAATTAATATAGTTATTAGACTAAAATTAGGTTTACAAGAATATCTTGACCCTTATCCTCCGCAAGATAGCTCAGTTAGTTGTCATAAGGTGGTGATCTGCAGATAACAAGTTCAAATCTTCCATTCTTCCTAGGTTTGCAAATGAGGTACTATTAAATTGGGGAATAGTAACATCTGTTATTTACAGTGCTTAGATATGTCATAGGTGCACTATGAGGCACTACAGAAAGAACCTTTTATTAGTATTACGCTATTCTCAATGTAAGTGGATACAAAATAAAAGACAATACAAGCTTTACTAATGTGTGAGAACAGGAAAACCAGTCTGTCTACCCAAAATGCAACCATGTTATCTATAGAATGCTTTATCGTCCTTAGGTATAATACACCTTTGAAGGTTTTAAATATGAAAAATATGATAGCCAAGGAGTAGGAGCCCATTGTTGTCGTTCAAGTGTTTACTTAGTATGACTGCTTCAACATGAACTTTGCTGCCAGATACTGAAACCACAGGGTTAGGTGAGATAAGTTCCTATCACATGATTGGTTCCACAGCAAATATACAAGAGAGGCGCCAGATCAAATGAAAGCTGAGTAATCACAGCCATTTCATTACTGACAGAGGGCCCCTGGACCAAAACACCTCCTAGAAATCCAGTCCCAATGTCTGCTTCACCTTTTTTTACCATTCCGGCCTACTCTTGACCATGGGCAGTACCCATCATGCAAGCATAGAGAAGCAGTCCTCTCTTGCTTAACGTGCACATTTTATACAGTTGTTTATGTTAAGTACACTGGCACACAACGTCCTCAGTGACCTTTTTCAAACATAGACACACCCAAGGATTTTCATCACATGTATACTTTTATAATTTATAGCACCCAACCCTGAACTATCATGGGCTGTACGTAAGACACACACGCGTGCCTTCATTCTTGGATAACTGAGCGGCGTGATCTCTGACCGAAAATAAATAATGGCATCTTCCACAGACTTTTCTCCTTGATATAAATCCATTGACGGTAACACTGAAATAGTAACACAGTACAAGCAATATTGTCACTTCTCTCTTACTAAGATCATCTAAGATGGTGGAAATGTAATAGTTCAATGCCTGTTAGCTGCTAAATGTCCAAGATTCACCCTGGCTTTTTGCTTTAGTTAAAAACAGCATTTACTCTGAAAAATTCCTCTGATCCAGACCAATAAAGAACTTATTGGATTCTTCTTTGAGTAGCTAGTTTTGGCATTATCCTGCTGTTGTTGAAGGATGCTTACTTCAGTACTCAGAAGGTGCTGTTTGTGATTTTCTGTACGCCATTTTCATATTACTTGTTTTCTGTAAAGAAAATTATGTGACTAACTCGTAGAAAATCAACTTAAAGGTTTTCAATTTTTAAATGTGTCCTGAAAATTAGCTGTTAAACCAACTCATTAATTATAATAAAATTCTATTGCACCTACGAATAAATTATAGTCTTAATTTCAGAATTCTCCTAGATCTCAATGTCAAACATCAATTTCTGTGTTTCAGAATAATGAATTTGACCAAATTCATAGTGATTTGTGAACTGCCTAATAGATGAACAGGGCTAATATCAATAGAGATAGTTTATTTAAAAATATTTAATAAACTTAAAAATGAATGGCACAACAAAACTGCTTTTTTTCATTCATTTATTATAGTATGTGTTTTTTAACTTGATTAAATCGCGTGCAGCTGAGCACTTTACATGTAACAGCTTAAATACATTAATAGGAAAAGAAGGAGCATAGAGTTTGTAAAAGATGTGTCTAAAGATTGGCTACATCAGCTCTTACAGCAGCAAACAAGTTTCAGAATAAAACTGTCTTTAAAGCTTTAAGGGAGATGACGAGGGTGAGAGAGAGACTAATGTCTCTACCAGCAGGAGACTCAGAATTTAGAGGCAAGGAAAGGAGAGACTGGATTAGATGATTCAAGGAGAAGGCTCGAGATGCTCCTAATGTTTGCCAGAGTAAAATGAGAAAACCCAGGTTATGAGACGTAGTCTAATTTATATTTTTCAGGATAACTTCCTGACACTAGACATAGCAACACATTTTCCATATGATGTTTTATCATTCAGCTGGTTTAGTAGGCTCAAAAATAGGCTGATGGCACAACGATGCACTTTGCTACCCCAATGACTGAGCTACCTCTAGACGTCTTAAGGCAGATTGGATTGTCACGATTTTAGGCTTTATATTGTAGGTTAAGTGACCGTCATCACAGTGGTATGAACCTACACAAATGTATAGTGCCCTTTCCTATAGACGTTTTACTCCACCATGCAGTTCTTTCAAGAGTTAATATTGCAACTCCTTCTGTGTTAAACCCTAAGGTTCAATCAATAACACGAGATAGCGATTTTGCTTTCAATGCCATATGAAACTCTAGAATCAGCTGTTTCTTCTGCAGAGACATAATATTCAGTCATCTTGCAGTAGTTCATGAAGACTGAAAACAGCCTTCTTTATTAAGCAACTTATTCACATTTCAGGAACGTACTTTAACATTCAATAACCTAAATTAGAAAAGAGGACAAAGATCTAGAGAAAACCCAGAAAAGAGGCAGTGTATTTTATTACAAGGTTTCTATAATGTCAAGTCCTAACACTCTGATTCATTCTTTAGCTTCAAGGCTGTGTTTTTAGTTTGCCACAACCTTATATCCCCGAAAGTTTCAAGTAAGGTAGTCGCATCCAGTATTTCAATAATCGGTATTAAGGTTGTAAGGATTATTTTGCTTCCCACATGGGATCACATCCAAAAATGCACTTCAGCACCCCACAAAGGGCTGTCTAGACCTCCACTTTGGAAGAGTAAAATTTAAAGTAGTTAGTCAGCATCCACTGGTTGATGTCTCAGAGACTGTGATCTAGCCCTGATCTTTCAAGATCCATATTGGTTTTCCAGTTTGAAGATGGCTGGATTGTCATTGACATAGTTGTAATATTTCAGATTGAGGCACTTGATGAGGTTTAGTGTTGGGCTGAGGTAGACACTGAAAGGGAGTGGAGAAATTATTGATCCTTGATGTATGCTTACCTTACTGAGGGGAGTAAGATGACACTAGATCTGCACAAGAGGTCGGAGGATATCAAGTCACGGTAATTCCTTCTATGACATGTTCATGTAGAATCTCTAAAAGGGACTGGCGGTGAACGCTTTCAAATGCAGACGGACCCAGCAGAAGTACAGCAATACCATTATTGTCCACCTTGGTCATCAGGTCGTCTAAGTTGGAGATATGAGTGGATTCTTTGCCTCTCTCAGGGCAGAACCATTTTTGTTGATCTGAGAGCGAGTTGTTTTCTTCAAGGAAGTCAGAAGTGAACGCTGCTTTATTAACCAGTTTTCCAAGTAACCAGCCATTTGAGATTGGACTGTAACTGGCCAGATCTGCTGGGCTGAGGTTGTTCTCCCTAACGAAGGATATGTAGGATTTGTTGATGATGCTCAGCTTGCAACAGAAGTATATAGGAGGATGTTCTTGAAGTTCTGTGGTGCTAGGGATCTGAAGGTGCATCACCACATCCACTACCGTTGATCATCTCATGAAATTTCGAGGCTAACAGGTTGTTGAAGTGAGCAAGAATCAGATGTGTGTTGACTGAAGTAGACCTCTTTGTATTGGCTTCAGACATATATGACTCTAGCATTTTGTTGGCTAGATGATGCTCTAGCCTCTTAGCGTTGCCACAAAGTAGTGGTGCACTAACTACCTTCATTTGGTATTGGGGATTCAGGAACCGAAAATGGGACTGAGTTGTGGCAAATTATGTTATGAGCTAAGACTTGGGGAACAGTTGGAGAAAAGAGGATGTCATCCCATTCAAACATGTTCTGAAATATTTTATTACCGTTTTGGGAGTCCTGGCTCTAACAACAACGGATCCTTTAAACAAGTATACTATCTGGATGAAATGGAGTCATTCTATGCTAACAGCAATCCACTGGAATGTGGTAACACCTGGGGTGGATCCTATCACTTTTGACCGCTTCCAGAGTTTCATTCACACATCTGCGGGACTGTGTTCTTATGAGTTTGAAAGAACTTACCAATTTTCAATCAACCCCACTACATTCTTTTCAATCCTGCATCACCTTTTAAGTCTGCTGCATACTTACAAATCAGTAAGCACGAACACCTCACCATAACTTGCATGCAAGCTAGAGATCTCCAGTGGTCTCCATAACACTTACAGCCACAGCCATCCTCGTCTACAGACAAAACTACATGAAGGAGACAAGACTCAGAGGATCTTGAACTATCCTCCCTCTCCAGCAACACACACCAAGCTTCCTTAATTCTCCTCTTCAACAGCACCTCATGCTTGAGTAGCCCTCTGCATGATGGATCATATATTCAAGCTTGTTATCCCCCATGTTCTGTCTGCATCCACTTTTTTAATCTACAAATTACCTTTTTACTCCTCTGCTTTAGCTTTGGTTTAGTACAGTGCTATGTACAGTGTTTTATCAAAAACTCTTGAACTTTTCTGGTTAGACCTTCTGTTACATTTGCATACAAAGGAAGCACCACCAGGCCTTTGAATGATGGCAATCTAAAGATCAAGGTACCGTGATTTTTGCAGTATAAACAGAAATGCTTGCACTTGCATAGCTAGTGGCCACGTTATTTTTTGTTTTGAATATTGTTTTTATAACTATTAGCATTTTCACACTATTTTGGCATATATAAATAGTCAGTCGCACAACAACATAAGACATGTATGGTGGGGCCTCTGGTACAATGGACAGAGTAAGCAACACACAATAGTACATAGATAGGTCAAGTTCTCGCTAGGAAACATGAATAAGTCAACCCTAAAGTGGATCAGCCAGGGATCCCAAATGTTTGTGTATTTGTATTTGTATTTTATGGTGCTTGTAAAGCTCATCAATCATCCCGAGGGACATCACGGCGCTAGGAAAGAATGCATGTGCTAAGCGGCTTACTCTTGACCTAGTTTAGATAGCTTCAGTATCTAGGAAAGAGAGTGTTTTTCAGTTTCTTCCTAAAGAGTACATGGTCCTCAGTGAGGCGTAGATCGAGTGGGGGATTGTTCCATAGGGCCGCTGCTGCTTTAGAGAAAGATCTGTCCCCCATTCTGACCTTGTATGTACGCTTGACTGAGGCAAAGGCCTGATAGCGTGATCTTAAGTTCCGTGAAGGAGCATAGAATTCTAGCCTATCTCGTAGAATGGAAGGGCCTATTTTATGCAATGTTTTGTGTGCAAAACAGAGGCTCTTGAAACTAGCTCTCTGTCTTACTGGTAGCCAGTGGAGCTCTTTTAGGCAGCTGGTAGCCGAGCTAAATTTCTTTTTATTGCAAATTAACTTAGCAGCGGCGTTCTGAACTATTTGAAGGCGGGTGAACAAATAATCAGCCATGCCCACATAAAGAGCATTTCCGTAGTCCAGCCTGCTTAAAAACAGAGCTTGAGTCACCAACTTTCTGCATTTTAAGGGAATCCAAGGAAAAAGTCTTCTGAGAAGTTTTATAGTGGCGAAACCTTTTCCGCAGAACGTGTGGACTTGTTTTTGCATGGATAAGGTATCGTCGAAGATGATGCCAAGATTTCTTGCAAACTGCTTAGGTACAGGGGCGGTGCCCAAGGCCTGGGGCCACCAGCTGTCGTCCCAGACGGTACGGGCTCCCCCGAAGAGCAAGACCTCCGATTTATCGGCGTTTAATTTTAAGCAGTGTTTGGTCATCCAACCTGCGAGTTCTGATAGGCAGTTTATAAGGTTATTCTTAGTATCGGTGTTTGTCAGCCGATTTGTGAGGGGAATCACCAATTGCGTGTCGTCAGCATATGAGCAGATTTCAAATCCCCTTTTCCTGCTGATGTCTGCCAGAGATGAGACGTAAGCATTAAAGAGGGTGGGGCTAAGGGTGGCTCCCTGGGGAACCCCATACTTAACGTCTTTTGGATTAGAAAAGCAAGATCCCATTTGTATTGTTTGTGTTCGGTCTTTTAAGAATGATGCAAACCAAGCTAGGGCTTTATGACAGATCCCTTTTTTGTGCTGAATTCGTAGTAGATGAAAGTGGGAGACAGTGTCGAAAGCTGCACTGAGGTCTAGTAGAATCAGAGCTACGGCTTTTCCCTCATCAACAAGTGATCTGATGTTATCGGATATGGCTAGCAGGGTGGCTTCAGTGCTGTTATTAGTCCTAAAACCCGTCTGTGAAGGGTCAAGCAAGTCATTAGTCTCTAGGAAGGTAGTCAATTGTTTGTTTACTAAGCGTTCCAAAACCTTGGAAAGGTATGGCAGCTGGGATATGGGACGGTAGTTCGCTGGGTCATGAATTTTTTGGCCTGCTTTTTTTAATAATGGGAAAACCACTGTTTTCTTCCATAAGTCTGGGAAACAGGCTGATTCTAGGGATTCGTTAAAAATTCTGGTGACATAAGGGCATAAAACAGACCCGAGTTGTGAAAATATATAGTATGGGCAGGGATCCAGTGGTGATCCTGCTTTGACCTCAGACATTGCTTTAGCTACCTCCTCTTCTGTGAATGGAGTCAGAGTGTCTAGTTGGGCTTGGGCCAGGGGGTTGGGTGCTAGATTTCCCCAATCGAAATCGATATCTTCAGATGCGTTGTCGAAGGACGTGTACATTTTTGACACTTTATCAATAAAGAAATTATTGATCAATTCACAGTTCTCTGTCGTGGGTTCCATAATTTGTGTCAAGTTAGTGGGATTACAGAGTTCTCGAACGACCTTGTATAGTTCTTTAGTGGAACTGCAATTATCTTCGATTCTTTTTGTGTAATAGTTAGTTTTTGCCTTTTTCAGTGCCGTATGGTAAGTTCTTAGATTGGCTAGATAGTTTTGTCTATCATCGCTGTTTTTGCAAAGTCTCCATTTATGCTCGAGAGATCTGCATTTCCTTTTTTGTAACTTTAGGTCTGGTGTGTACCATTTTTCCGAGCGGGATTTATTAACTGTGTTGCCAACACGTTTGGGGGCGCATTGACTTAATGAATTTTCTATTTCTTGTTGTAGGTGCAATACCGATGTGTTAACGGATTTATGGTGCTGTGTAGGGTGTTCATAGTGAGTAAAGTGGTTGGAAAAAGACTCCTGAGTGACTAAATTCCAGGCTCTTTTACATGTCTGATATGTTGGTTCAATTCTTGAGTGCTTGTTTGGGAGGCTGATTGAAAAGGAGATTAAAGCATGATCTGTCCAGGGCACTGGTTTTATCTCAAGAATGTTAGTGTCTTTTATGTTAGTGAACAATAGGTCCAGGGTGTGTCCGGCTATATGAGTTGGTTCAGAGATTAACTGGGTGAGTTGTAATATTGCCATATCGTCATTCAGATGTTTGACCCCAGGATTTGAGATATTTTTGTAATGTAGATTGAAGTCTCCAATGATTAAAAAATTGTTCTGTTTTAGGCTAAGGGGGAGAAGTTGCGAAAGTAGGTTTGTACTTAGTGCGGGATAGTAGCCAGAGGGGTTATAAATAACTGCCCCTCCTAGTAATAGGTGTTCTCTTTCAAATACTGAGAAGTCTAGGATTTCAAGCGTATCTACTTGAGTTGAGTGGTGGTGGTGGTAATGCAGGAGAGGTATTTTTTTATATAAAATAGCTGTGCCTCCACCTTTCTTGCCTTCCCTATTCTGTTTTAGAATTTTGTAATCGGGTGGTAGGGCAGTGACAATGTCAGGCGTGTTGTTGTCATCGAGCCATGTTTCCGTAATGAATGCTAAATCTGGGTTTAGCTCATTTAGGGTTGCCCATACTTCAATACTGTGTTTTGGGAGTGATCTGGAGTTGAAATAGATACAATTTAGGGCTTGGTTATTAGTCTTAGTGGGAGTCTTAGTGGCTGTCTTAGTTGGAGTTGGCTGAGCATCGTCGCTTACCCATTTGCATTTAAGGCAAGTGAGAGGTCCCTCTATCTTAGTTGGAGATAGTTTAGTTTGGCACATGGTTTTGTCCTCTCTTGCCAGTTCAAGGAGCCTATTTCTTGAGTAATTGTAAGGTAGTGATGTTTTTGGTGTGAGAGGACCAGGGGTTCTGGCCCCTGGGCCCGGTCGGGCGCGGACGGGCGCAGACGGGCTTGCCTTAGGTGCGCCTAGGCGCACCAGCGGCACGGCCGCGCAGCGGCCCCGTTTTTGTATTGTGACGTGGCTCCTCCCTCAGCGCTACCCCCGGTGACTTCCGGTTTGTGCGCTAGAAGCTGCGTGTCAGTTTCCTGTTTCCCCACCCTTCGGGTAAGTGCGCTTTTGCCCTAAGCTGTATCTAATGGTTACAATTTTGTCAGTTTTTGGTAACTTTTAGCAAATTATGACAAGATACGCGGCGCTTTTAAACTGTTTTATGCAAGTAGTGACAATAATAAAGGTACAGATTTTAACTGTTCAACAATTCAGATTCAACAAGAGAGGGTGCAGTTTAAAATCTGTTTAACTAAAATATGGTACGGCGGTGCAGATTTTAACTGGTCAACAATTCAGATTCAAGAAGAGACGGTGCAGTTTAAAATCTGTTTAACTAAAATATGGTACGACGGTGCAGTTTAAAAGTTAATAGTGCCAGCCTTCACCGGCCTGGCTGTGGCTGACCTTACGAGTAAAGTGCGGACAAGGCAATCAATCCTTTCGGGTGCCGCGCAGCGGCCCCATTTTTGGATTGTGACGTGGCTCCTCCCTCAGCGCTACCCCCGGTGACATCCGGTTTGTGCGCTAGGAGCTGCGTGTCAGTTTCCTGTTTCCCCACCCTTCGGGTAAGTGCGCTTTTGCCCTAAGCTGTATCTAATGGTTACAATGTTGCCAGTTTTTGGTAACTTTTAGCAAATTATGACAAGATATGCAGCGCTTTTAAACTGTTTTATGCAAGTAGTGACAATAATAAAGGTGCAGATTTTAACTGTTCAACAATTCAGATTCAACAAGAGAGGGTGCAGTTTAAAATCTGTTTAACTAAAATATGGTACGGCGGTGCAGATTTTCACTGGTCAACAATTCAGATTCAACAAGAGACGGTGCAGTTTAAAATCTGTTTAACTAAAATATGGTACGACGTGGGGCAGACTCTTGCTTGGTATATGGGTTTTTCATTATGGCACACTTGGCCAATCGCTAGCGCTGAACGCAAATGGGAGGGGCCATGGCAGATATCCATTTTTTAGGGATATCCCACGTGGCCAGAAAAATCCAAGGCTAATGAGTTCCCTGGCATTCCGTGCAAAAAAAACCCTCTTCTGTTAGTGATAGCAATGCCAATTTTGAGGATAGGGTAATAGGTGTTGAAGGACCCATGGCAGGGTTCCGGTTATGGAGGCCCAAAAAATCTAAATGACCACGCATGCCCAGGTTACATGAAAAAAATCCCCTTTCATAGTACATCTAAAGCAGTGCAGGAAGAATTTTTACCCATATTCCAAAGGAACTCCTATGAAAATTATACTGTGTGTTTGTATTTGAGTTCAATTAAGTGGAACTTCACTGAAATTGCAAGTTTTTGGGCCACCAGTTTGGCATCCTACCGATCACTGTCGTTCAAGGGACCTACATTTGTCTCCCATGCAAGTTACACTTCTAGTGGCCTATCTGGGGCTTTCCAAACCGGAGTATAGTATATCTGCAAAGCTTTCTTCCTCCTGAGGGAGCCAAATGTTGCCATTGCTTCAAGAAGGTTGTATTTAGGGAGATCCGTTAGTGCTTATTGCCCGTCCCCCCCACATAAATGCATTAGTTGACGGTATATAGAAAATCTCAAACATCTTAGTTAGTTCTAGAAGGATTTCATGTGACAATAGTCCCAAAACTCTCCCACCCTAGATATTCCTATGGCATCCCATTGTGAGAATAAAAAGAGTCGGCTCTCTTGTGCTTGCCATGGCTCATGCTAGAGGGGAGTCTCCCTGATCAGTTAACCGCCCAGCCTATCTAATTGAAGTTAGGTGATTTGCAACAACAGCTGACGACTTCTTTAGTGATCTGGGAAGAGCAGGCAGCACTAAATCTCCATAGAGGGTGTGGAGCATGACCAGCTCTGTCAACTCCACCCATGTGACTAGGTCATCCCACTGTCCAGAAAACCAGTTATCTAGCAAGGGCCACTGAAATGCCCAATGATAAAATTGCATATATGCCATTGGCAGCCCCCACCATACCCAGACACATTTGTCAAATGCTACTCTGGGGGCATTTGTGCAACTTCTAGAATAAACTCTGCGGAATTTTGAGGGAATCATTCTGCGGAATGTACAACAGTTTTGGGAGGTAAACCATTTCAAATAGGGCTACCCTGCCCACGTTCAAAATGGGGATGGAGTTCAAATGGAGTAGGTCAACTCGAGTAGTCTGAAGAAGAGGGAGCAGGTTTAAATCCCATGCATGCTGCAGGTCTCTGGTAATGTGCATCACTAAGTATCTGAAACAATCCCGGGCTATCATCTGTCTGGTTTGGCAATTTACTGCAACGCCTTCCCCTGTAGTAGGGAGATGATGGCTAACTTGTCCGAACTGTCCTTCAAGCTTGAGACCATACCAAATCTGTTGAGGATTTCCATGAGCGTCTGGCCCGTACTTTTCCGGTATCTGAGATCTAAAAGCAGGTCATCTGCATATAATGAGACAAAGGCATCTCTCCATCCAAAATCCCAGTCAAGTGTCTGTATTATACTATCCATTTTGATTCAGGCCGCCTGTGGTTCGATAGCTTACACAAGTAACAATAGGGGTATCCATGCAGCGTGCCCAATCAAGTGGAAAATGTGGGGGACAGGAATTTTGAGCCTAGGATCGGACATTCAAGGACTTGGAAATAATAATCGCAGTTCAGTGAATCAAGTTCTTTTTTTAAAGTCAATCATCATGGATAGGGAGACTGCTCGTACCATAGCTAACCACACATGTTGCATATTCATAGATGCCCTAGAGGACATAAAGCCGTTCTGGTTACGGAGTATTAAGGTTTAGATTACCCCGATTAAGCAGCTGGACAGGGGTTTGGCCCCAATTTGGTTTCCACTTTAATCATAGAAATTGGACGATAGATAGCAGTTTTCCAGAGACCGACCACACTTTGGGATCGCCACAACGTAGGCTATGCAGAGATCCTCTACGAGGGTTCTCACATGTATTGTATTATCCACTGCCATTTCTAGGAGAAGACCATGAGGACCTGCTTTCTTGTCACCATTCATGTCTGCTAGGGCCACTGACAGTTCCTCCACAGCCAGTGGGCGTTCTAATTCTGCCTGTGCCTCCAGTCAAGTGGACAACCAGCAAGTCCTCCATAATTTCTACCCAGGCCAGCTCGACCGTGGGTGGTCGTGTCCTTTACATCTTTTGATAGTATTTAGCAAAGATTAGGACAATGAGCTAGAGGTCTGAATTTTGTCATCCCGATTTGGTCCACAATTCAGGTACCAGTCTTTTAAGGTTCTGCAAGCCAGTAAAATAATTTCCCCGCTTTATCTGCTACATCATTTTAAATGATTTGCGTTACCTGTATTTATTCATATTTATCTTGTTTGTGGTATAATGGTTGCACCTTAGCTGTAAGTGATCTGTCTCTTTTTATTATTGTTGTGTTATTTTATCGATGCTCTGGAAAGTAATTTGGTTGTATGGTTTTAGAAACGACAAGTCTGAAATAAAGTTTTCATTGATTGTTTTCTTTTGCCATTTTTCGCTCAATAAATAATTTTTGTTCGAGGAAGTGTTTGGCAATGGCTGAGCGACTGTGTATCCGCGATGCACCCAGCTGTCTAGTACGAAATTTCTATCACATCCTAATATGGAAGTTGGCAGTGAGGCCTCTTTGGTGAACAGACTGCTTTGGCAGAGGTAAGCTGTACCCTCACAGAAGAGTGTTATGAAAAGGAATCAGAAGATGAAGTTTGTGATGTAAGTGGTGAACATAATAAGCAAACAGCAAAATATAGCATAGTAGATACTTCCAATTCGACCCCCTACCCCTGACATTGTGGATGAAATTCTAAATGGTGACAATTGGGTAAACAACTTAAATATGTTGGTGTAGAAGAGTGCATCACGAACAAATTTGCTACTAGGTAATTCTGCGGGTCACAAAATTTTGCTAAGCGATACCGTGACATGTCATGAACAGAGGTGGTCTTAGTTTGTAAGCAACAACTACAGTGGCACAGGTAAAAATTGTATCTGATGAATCAAAAAGTAATCAAATCAAACGAAAATATAAAAAAACCTAATAAGTTTAGCTATTAATTCATTTTGGTATTATTAATTGTTAGCATGCTAATGGTATAGTTATTGCTGTATTTTTAATTTAATTTTAAAAAATGTTTTGTTATCTAATTTGCCATATAAATTGGCATGTATTGTTTCATGAGTAGAAGAAAAGTTTAAAATGAAAGGAGCGGAATGGAAATGTGGCATGAAAGAAAGGATGGTAAAATATAGTGGTAGTACCCAATGAGGGAAATAGCTATGCATATATGTATGTTAGTAAAATGTGCTCTTTATAATTTGAAAACATATATTTATATATTAACACAGTGAAAGAATATGCATGATATAGCAGTACAAGAATGTTAGTTGTAATAGGCTGTTAATACGTTGTTATACTAGTATTTGTTCAAATAAGTTGAGGTAGAGAATGGTTTATAAAAAGGTTAATGTTAGTGGGAAGTGTGCAGTGTGTGTACAAACCAAATTTAAAGGCAGGGTGAATATTCATAATTAGTATTTAGTAGTTTCTCTTAGTATAAAATTTGCATGCCTGGTTTAATAACAATGGGCCTAATCACGATGTCGGTCCGTACGGCGGTTGGACGGAAACCTATGATGTCTGGCAGTAAGCCTCCAACGAGCTGTCGGATGGCTTTCCACCCGACATCATAATTAGGCCCAATGTGACAATAGCAGTGGAGCATAAGCAAGAGGCCATTATTTTGTTGCATCTTTAAGAAAGCCTGTGTGCACACACATCTTTACATTGCAACTCCAACAACAGGTTATTGTGATAGCAAAGTAAAACAAATGAACTTGCAGGGGGGGATAGTGAGTAGCCCCATGTGTTTATGACAAGAGACTGCATCCAAACCGCATTCTCTTCCTAAATAAAACAGCCTTAAAAAAGAAATTAAAATGTTGCCGTACCAGCAAAGTAAACACATCAGAAAATATACACTTGCTCTTTAGTACAAGCTACACTGCCTGCAGTCTAACAAAAAGACTACTCGATGCCCCAATCATCCAAAGCGTATGGGAACACAAATGGGGCAATGTTCTCATACACGAAATGCCATGCCTTTCATGGGTGAAAAGGGCAGACCCAAAGCTCACTTGCTGTCTCTGTACTTCTTAGTGTAACCTTTTGAAGAATTGATGAAATGAGGTAAAAACAACAAAACTCTCAGTAGCCAGACCTAAAACCTAAAACAGGCTTTTCATTGCCAAAATTGTAGCAAGGCAGCACACTTAATGAAACAACAAAATAGCAACCAAGTGAAATAGGAGGAAGTAGAAAAGATAAACAGGCAACGCAGAAAACCGACAAACTGTAAACTGTCTATCACATGACTATAGTTGCAGTGCCTAAACCTTTCTCTGTAAGCTTGTCTGGTATTTTTTTAAAAAGGCAATCCATCCGAATATGACGGCAAAAAGAAAACAAGCATCTGATCCTCCAAATGAAGGAAGCTGTCGTTTTGTGAAGAATCCGCCTAGTCAGAGTGTAGTATCCTAGTTTACTGTCCATGTTTATGTATGCCATTTTCCACCACATGCTCAGCCAGTGGAATGTTACTGTGATGATGTATTACGGAATGTTGGGAGTCTGTGAAGAAAAGCCACAGTTGAGAATGGGCTGAGCAGCATGCTGGCAGCTCCTGGTGGGGCTAGTTCAGGACCTGTACTGGACATATCTATCTTATCTACATATCTACAATAAATCATCCTGAACTACATCAACCTGTCTGTTCCCACAGTTTGGGTTTCTTGCACAAGGATGGTCCCGGACTTTTTGGGTGGCTGTTCCAGGTCATTTGTTTCAGGGGCAGGAATTTGGGTTTTAGTCCCTTTTTCCACACCTCTACATTTTTACATTGTTTTTTTATTCCCTACACTGGGATGAACATTGTGCGTACATGGACCCTAGGTACACACCGTCAAGAGTCCATTTTTTCTGTTTCCATGTTTGCTATCTGTTTTTCATTGTGCGTACATGGACCCTAGGTACACACCGTCAAGAGTCCATTTTTTCTGTTTCCATGTTTGCTATCTGTTTTTCATTGTGCGTACATGGACCCTAGGTACACACCGTCAAGAGTCCATTTTTTCTGTTTCCATGTTTGCTATCTGTTTTTCATTGTGCGTACATGGACCCTAGGTACACACCGTCAAGAGTCCATTTTTTCTGTTTGCATGTTTGCTATCTGTTTTTTTTAGTCTTACCTACACTGGGATCGCAATGGGTTTCAGTCCCATTTGCTAGCAATGGGTCCTAGTCCCATATGCTCACTATACACTTGCCTTCATGGGCTACTTACGGTTCCCAGGGCATCTATGCGTAGGTGTTAGTCCTATTGCATTAGTTAACCATCTCTTTCCTTAGGGACTGGTTATGGGTTCCTACCCATTTACTTACTTTTCGTTTTTAGAATAGGTCAGTGGTTTTTGCCCCATAGTTCTCACTTGGGTCGTATGGGTTTTAGTCCCATTACTACACTGCACTGTGTTTTCTAATGGAAGTTGTTTTTACAAGGGCTATTATTTTTTGGGGGTTTTAGTCCTGTTTGTAATAGTTTTGACCCCTTTTCCTCTTGGTAAGGGTTGGTCTTGGGTTATAGTCCTCCCATTTACACATACGTTGGTTACGTCTTTACTCTTATTTAGAGTGTGTCTCATGGGTTCCAGTCCCATTTGACCCAACGTTATGTATTTTATTCTTATTACATTGTCAATTTTGCATTGCAATGTTTTGTTTATATTATATTACAATGTTAATTTAATAACAGGGAAGTGTGAGTGATCTTATTGTATTTTCCTCTCATCGTCTCTGTTTTCTCGCTTTTTCTGTTCTCCTCGTGATGTCTTTTCTCTTTGTCATCCGTGATTCTTGTTTCTTGTTGTTAGTTTTTTTTTCTTTCTTCTCCGTCTTTCCATTATCGTACTGCGTCTTTTTCCTCTTCTGGTTGCTCTTCCTTCATCGCTTTGTGTCTGTCTGGATGTAGTCATATGTTTTGTTATGTTGTGCTATGCTTTGCCTCCTCGCATGTCTGCCTGGCCAGTAGGTGTGTTTTGGGGGTAGTGATTGGTGCTTTCTCGTCTATTCTTTTTCTCGTTGTTTTCTTTCGCTGTGTCTTTTCGTCCTTTTCTGTCTTATTTATAGAATGGAGGATGGGTTGCATTTATCTGTTTCTTCATCTGTTGCTTCCTCTTTCTCGTCTATTCTTTTTCTCGTTGTTTTCTTTCGCGGTGTCTTTTCGTCCTTTTCTGTCTTATTTATAGAATGGAGGATGGGTTGCATTTATCTGTTTCTTCATCTGTTGCTTCCTCTTTTTCTACTCCCACCTATTCTTTCTGTTTTCTCCTTGTTGTTCTCTTCCTTGCATTGTCAATTCCTTTTTTCCTTTTATCATTAATGGTTCTCCCTTTTTGGTTTCCATCTTATTTGTTTTTTTGTTATATACGAAAGGGGGATATGTAGTATCCTAGTTTAATGTTCATGTTTATGTATGCCATTTTCCACCACATGCTCAGCCAGTGGAATGTTACTGTGATGATGTATTACGGAATGTTGGGAGTCTGTGAAGAAAAGCCACAGTTGAGAATGGGCTGAGCAGCATGCTGGCTGCTCCTGGTGGGGCTAGTTCAGGACCTGTACTGGACATATCTATCTTATCTACATATCTACAATAAATCATCCTGAACTACATCAACCTGTCTGGGCTTGATTACTACACAGAGGATGAGAGAAGAGACTGATGGACAGGTCGAGTTCGCTGTTTGCACCTAGGGAATACATCAGCATCAAAGAACCCTAGCCTGTAGTCTTGTGCTGAAGTCAACCGTGAGAGCATTTCATCCCCTTCGTCCTACATGGATGCATGCCCAATTATGTAGTCCTCTAAGCTCTTACTGCAGTAGCACTGGTGATGAACAGAGAGCATGGTGCCTGCAGCTCTAGTTTCATGGATGATAGAAGTAGCAACATACAGAGAATGCTTTCCCCCAGCCCAGGTACTCACAATATACTTGTAACTTACTCTAGCCCAGTCTTTTGTTGCCCTTTTTAGCCCAAGGCTGTATTTTATTAAACGAAAGGAAAACTTTTAAAGCCCAACGAATGCCAGGAGGTGTCTTGGGTGCCTGGCAGAAGAGCAGGCACCATGTTTTTTGTGCCTGGTCCTCAAACTTTTGTTTTTCAAGAATAAACTGCCTGACATACTGAAGTTATTTACAACCTTTTACGCTAACTTGTATGGGGCAAACAAATACGGCTACAGTACCAGAAATATGCAGTTATCTAGATGATGTGGCATTGGCCTGGTTATCCCCAGGGCAGAGGGAATATCTGGTGCAGCCTATCGCAGTTGATGACGTAAAGTCTGCAATACTGGCGTTACCAAATGGCAAGGCACCAGGTGTAGACAGGTTTACGGGTGAGTTCTATAAAGACTATGTTGAGCTATTGGCCCCTCGTCTACATGCGGTCTATGATGAGGCATACTAGAATGGTATTTTACCACAGTCACTTAGAGAGGCGCTCATTATTACCTTATTAAAACCAGACAAGCCATCCGATAAATGCGAATCCTATAGGCCTCTATCCTTAATAAACATAGATGCTAAAATTTTATCTAAAGTGATAGCAATGAGGCTACAACCATTGCTACTGAACATGGTGCTGCCAGACCAATCGGGATTCATCAATGCTAGATCTACCACCCATAATTTACGCACCCTCTGCGCTATGCTCCACTACCTCGAACCACATATGAAAGCGGTTGCCGTGTTATTAGATGCTACCAAGGCCTTTGATTCGATTGCATGGCCGTACATGTTCACAGTGCTTGCCAGAATGGGTATTCCTGAGTCTTTTTCTCAAATGGATTAGGATATTATACGAGGCTCCGAAGGAGAGGGTACGAGTAAATGGGCACACATCAGACCCTTTTAGAATATACAGAGGGACAAGGCAGGGTTGCCCATTGTCCCCCTTATTGTTTACACTTATAATGGAGCTGTTGGCTTGTAAAATTCGACAGAAACATGCGGTTGCGGCAATAAACTTTCCATTGCGCCCATTGATAATATCATTATAAGCAGACGATATGACACTATATGTTAGGGAACCAGAGATTAACCTAGCGCCTATAATCCGAGAATATGTACAGTTCGAATATCACTCCGGACTAAGCATTAACTGGGGAAAATCGATGATTTTCCCTCTTACACCTACAACAGTGCCTTGTGCTGTAGAATTCCCGCTAGAATGGGCAACAGATTCGATTAAATACCTAGGAGTGTGGGTGCACAGAGATCCAGAAGTGATGTTCCGTGAAAATTATGGCAGGGCGATGTCCAGGCTGGAGGACCGTGTGGCGCGCTGGATGGCACTCCCACTGTCCATGGCGGATAGGATAGTGGTTATAAAAATGGTAATTCTGCCACAATTCCTCTACCTTTTTACAAATGTGCCTTTGGTGCTAACAGGAGCATTTTTTAAACAACTGCGAACACACTTGATAACATTGACGTGGGCAGGTAAAAACCCAAGAGTAAGCTGGGAAGTGTTAGTTAGATGGAGGTGCTGATGGAGGTTTCGGCACACCAGACCTAAAGTTGTATTACCTATGTGCGCAGGCACAGTTTGTGCACTATTGGTACAAGCCACATGACTTTATACCACATGTGGCAGTCGAACATGCTACATTATATATTAATGGGTCATTTTTAACGCTTGCTGAAGCGAGGGCACAAACAACAAGTTCTCCACTTTTTATGTTTCTATATTACAGACCTAGAGCGGCGGTGCGGGCACATTATCCATGTTTCCCAGAAGAACCCCCCATCTTTAAGACATTCCAAATATTACTAACTAGTAAAACTAGTAGACACCTTGTGACTAGGCTGTACAATGCGGCACAAATGGAAGACAATCAGGGTGGGGGAAAGTTGATGGGAAAATGGAATGCAATATTAGGTAAGCCACTGGGAGAGGCTGAATGGAGAAATTGCTGTGCACAACTGAGCATGCTAACGTCAAATTGTAATCTACAGATCATTCAGTTCAAATATTTGCATCAAATGTATTACACCCCATTACAACTGTATAGGTTCGGGTTGCAGGGTAACTCAAACTGTCCTCGCTGTGGAGGTGAGGGGGCTGATTTTATTCATTTAGCATGGCGTTGCCCGAAAGTAAATAGATTCTGGACGCAAGTCACAGAGGTGTTGTCTGCTATGATTGGCGGAAGCATGGAATGTACACCGGAGGTTTGCCTATTAGGCCTACTGCACGATTTCCAAGCGCCTGCAAAGAAGCTGATGTTATTGTGTTTGATGATTGCAAAACGTAGAGTGGCACTGCACTGGGGGAGTAAGATTAGTCCCACGAAAGCGGTATGGCTCAAAGATATTGCACATTGCAAAACGCTACTGGAACTTTATGCGGAGGAGCTACCAACGGCATCGAGGCCCAAAGATTACTGGGGTCCATTGTTGAATTATTTGCACTCAAATGTGGGGAATGGTGGCTAGTGAAGTTGGGCGATATACACAAGCTGGCTGTATTAATATAAAAGACACTGTATACGCACTGTAAAAGCCAGGACTGTTGGCGGATGGCATTATGACGATATCTCTAAATGCTGTGCAAGAACTTCAATTGATAAATTGTAATGTGTGCGGATGTCATGCTGTGGTCATATTAAGCTCATTGAAATGTTATATGTTTGTATGTAACGTTTTTCATTGCATAAAAAAATTAATAAAAATAAAAAAAGAATAAACTGCCTAAGTGTGGTTTCGTTCCAAAAACCCAAAAAACAATATTCCTGACATTCTCTCTTTGGGTATGGGGGCTACTGAGCAATATCCCTGTCACCACCATGGTAGTCCCAGGCAGGGAGATCAAGTGATGGTCAACGCTCTTGCCATGAGGACAATGACTTGGGGAGGCCAGTGGGCAATGGATCGCCAAGTCCAGGGTTTCAAATGGCAGATCAAGTTGAGGCTCCGCCATTGAAACCCCAGTGGTTCCCCCAGCTTTAATTTTGGTGTGTGAACCACAAATTTGGTAGGTGAGAGATTCATCAATTGTTTACGGGTGGCCCTGCATCTACCAAACTCTGAATGAGGCCTTAAGTCTGGACTGCTGTACTGTGTTGTGAATAATGTCCAGCGGCGGTTTCTTTATAGGGGCGTAGAGGCGTAGCCCCCCTGTTTGTTTTGTTGCCCCCGGGCTGCAGGCCCCATATTAAATGTTTACTAAATTACTTTAGGTTCAATTTTTTTTTGTTGTGGTGCGAAGCATGGTCTGGGCAAATGTCACAATTCAGGCGACTCACGGGAGGGGCTGGAAGAGACAGAGGGCTGGTGGACTGTGCCGACTGAAACAAGTCCTTCCCTATCGTTTCAGCCGAAGGAATATTGCTTTGAACCGCAAGAGGAAGAAAACAGAATAAAGAGACAGGGTTCCTTTAACTGGACATACTCCCACGAAGACGACGCCCAGGTCTCTGACGTCACGCTCGACTGGCCTATAGAAGGTGAAGGCTATCGTGACGAGGTAGAGGAAAGCGGAAGTCGAGGAGGCAGCGAACACTGGAGAACCTCGAGAAACCGACGCGGAACGCCAGAGGAGAGACGACCGCTGCTGGAGGCAGGTTTGGAGGAAGAGGCAGTGGCAACAAAGCCAGGAGGCCAACGGTCCTATGCTGCGCCCCGCCACGCTTCAGGAGGAGCGTGGCTAAAACAGGTACGGGAGCGCGTTTCAGGGTGGGTGGGGAGGAGCGCAAATACCGGCGAGTAAAGCGCCTCCTGCTACTCTGGACAATTCCCATTACCCTGTGCACCTAGTCACTGTCGTAGTCGTGTGCAAGCACTGGTGATCCCTCACTCCCCCATCCCCTGTATACAAACCCTACAGTACTCCTCACGTTTCCCCCCCTTATTTTCTTTCTGTTTCCACGCCATGCACCACCGAGACACCACTTGCGAGGGGAGAAGACAACCAGGAAGAGAAGCAGACGCGCCCTGTGATGCTAACAGGAATGGAGCCGCATTGCCTCAGTGTTTGAACTCTGGCCTCCCCTAAGAAAAGGGTTGTACGTAAAATAAAACCAAGTTTACCACGTCCCTGCGTGTGCCTCGATCCTTGCAGCCCGCTACAACTGGTGGAGAATGCGGGCAACCCGTCCATTGGCACAGACATAATGGACACACTCATCCAACAATTGATAGCAGGAAAGGAGAAACTAGGATGGGCCGTAGAGCACCAGTTGAGTTCGGCACAGGCCGACCGAGACGTGTTCAAAGACACTATCGTCGCACAACTAGAGGAAATACAGAAAGTAGCAGTCGAACAGACAACAGTCCGGGGTCAGGGTGTTAGACCTCCCACCCCTTCGGGGCCTGCCGGGGTCTCTCTCCAGAAGTATACGGTGGGGGACGATCCTGACGCATTCCTTCTCAATTTCGAGAGAGCGGCTCGGGCCTGTGGATGGCCCATTGAGAAATGGCCATTCTTCCTAGCCCCTCTGCTTACCGGAGAGGCACAGGCCGCCTACCAGGTTGCCAACAGCGACGGCAACACCCCATATACGGAGATCAAGAACATCATTCTTGACCACTTGGGCCTGGATGCTGAGGCCTTCTGTATACGCTTCAGAAAGGAGAGGGGGCATCCGGTGGAGAATCCGAAAACGCTCTTTTTCCGGCTAAAGGCTGCTGCAGACAAGTGGCTGCGGCCGAGACATAGCACAAAAGAAGAGATAATGGACAGGATTTATCTGGAGCAATTTCTAGAAGCCCTTCCGTATAATACACAGAGATGGTTGAAACAACATTCGCATCTTACTACTGAACAAGCAATCGAAATGGCTGCAACCTTTTCTAGAGCCCAACCTCGGATGGTATGGGAACCCGAAAAAACCAGCAAAGCCACTCAAGGAAAAAACGAGAAGTGGAACAAGAGGCCACCACCAGAGCCACCAAAACCTCGCCCCCATAAACCAGACATTCCATCATACAAGGGCCCTCAATGCTTCGACTGTGGCGAGTGGGGCCATATAGCTCGAGTATGTCCCCAAAAGAAAACCCAGGAGGAACCCATGGAGGTCGGATACATCCCTAGATCTATCCTATACACCGCTGAGATGGGGAAGGCTTTTTACGTAAGTGTAGGGGTGAATGGGAAGACAGTTAAGGCCTTGTTGGACTCGGGGTGTAGACAGTCAGTCATAAAGAGGGGTCTGATCATGCATACACAGCTCATTCCGGAGGTCTTGGTGCACATCAGATGCGTTCACGGCGATGTGAGGCCTTATCCCCTCGCCTCCGTCACTCTCAGTCCAATAGGTGGGTCCCCGCAGGAAGTGAAGGTGGGGGTGTTGGATGGGCTCCCTGAAGATCTTATTATAGGGACAGACAATCCGGGTTTTCTGGAGTTATTCCTTGACACTGTGAAAGGGCAAAACCAAAGGGTAGAACAGGTTGCCGCCAGAGAGACACTCCTCCCTGCCCTTGTTACCTCTGTACCCTGGCTGCTTGACCGTAACTTTAAATTTGCCCAGTTGAATGATCCAACCCTCCAGCAGGCTTGGCAAAGTGCCCAGGGGCAAAAAGATAACGACCCGATTACGTATCCCCGTTTTCTCATCAGTAACGAGTTGCTATATCGGCTTGGGAATAGGGGGGATAATCCTCAACTCCTCGTACCATTACCTTTCAGGAAGCAAATACTGTTCTTCTCGCACTGCATCTCACTGCAGGGCATATCGGGTTGGAGAAGGTCACACAAAACGTGTTGAGGCACTTCTATTGGCCCGGGGTATATAGAGACATAAAATAGTACTGACAGGAATGCGAGATCTGCCAGAAGAGCCTGTATCGCCCTCCTCCGGTGCCCCTACAGCCTTTACCCATCATAGGTGTGCCATTCGAGAGGGTGGGCATGGACCTCATAGGCCCCCTACCGAAAACCCGCAAGGGACACCTGTACGCTCTGGTACTGGTGGATTATACGACCCGTTATCCCGAAGCATTTCCCCTGAAAGCTCCCACTACACACAACATTGCCGAAAAACTGGTCAAATTGTTCTCCAGGGTAGGGTTCCCTCGCGAGATCTTGACAGATCAAGGCACCCCTTTTGTCTCCCGACTTATGAAGGAAGTGTGCAAAACCTTCAACCTGACTCACATTAAAACATCGGTGTACCATCCCCAGACCGATGGCCTCGTAGAGAGGTATAACGGGACCCTGAAGGCCATCCTCAAAAAGATGCTGAGTAGTGAGGGGACCGACTGGGACCGTCTGCTTCCTTTGGCCTTATATGTGATAAGGAGCCAGGTCCAAAGCAGTCTCGGGTGCTCATCATTCGAGATGCTGTATGGGAGACAACCCAGGTCTCTCCTAGAGATGACCAAGGAGGCTTGGGAGAGGGAGGAAGTGGATGAAGCCAGGGGTTTCTTGGAATACACCAGGTCCCTCAAATCGAAAATAGGAAAGTTGCGGGACTTGGCACATTCTCACCTAGAAAGAAAGCAGAAAAAACAAAAGCACCATTATGACAAAGGCAAGAAATGGCGGCGGCTGGCCATTGGAGACTGGGTGTTGGTCTTGTTACCCTCTTCGGCTAGTAAATTTAAGTCGGAGTGGATGGGCCCGTATAAAATAGTGGGGACTGTTGGGAACACCAGCTATAAAGTACAGGTCTGACCTTCTCGTATCCAGACCTACCATATAAACATCCTCAAGAAATGGTTAGGGCCCCTTCCTGTCTCCACCCATGTAGCCCAACCTGTTACTCTAGACTCGCCCTCCTGTACTTTAAGCCAACTTGTCATAAACGAGACCTTGACACTCCAGGACAAAGAGTCCTTGGATGAGGTACTGCGTCCTTTCTCTCATCTCTTCTCAGATGAACCCGGAAAGACGTCCCTCATTGAACACTCCATCAGGACACTCCCGGGTCAGGTCATCAAACAACGACCATATCGTATACCAGCTGCCCGGAGACAGGCGGTATGTGATGAGGTCAAAAGTATGTTGGAGATGGGAGTCATCCGCCCCTCAAGGAGTGAGTGGTCCTCTCCCATCGTGATGGTTCCCAAACCTGACGGAACCACCAGGTTCTGTATGGATTTCAGAGCTCTCAACTCGATCTCCAAATTTGATTCCTACCCCATCCCTAGGATAGACGAGTTGATTGAGAAGATGGGAGAGGCCCGATCTATAACCACTTTTGACCTAACGAAGGGCTATTGGCAGGTCCCGTTGAACCAGGCCGATAGGGAGAAGACAGCTTTTGTTACACAAGATGGGCTCTATGAGTTTACTGTCCTCCCGTTCGGCCTCAACGGAGCACCTGCCACCTTCCAGCGCTTAATGAATACAGTCCTCCAGGAACATCAGTCATTTGCATCGGCCTATTTGGACGATATCGTGGTGTTCAGCCCCACATGGGAGGGTCACCTGGAACACATACGACAGGTCCTACACTCCCTACAAAAGGCAGGGTTACACATCAATTCAAAAAAATCCCGGGTGGGCTTCCATTCAGTCCGATACTTAGGGTACGTATTAGGTCATGGTGTGATCGCCCCCAGAAAGAAAAGATAAAGGCGATAATAGATACTCCCTTCCCTTCCACCAAAAGAGAGACGAGGGCCTTTCTGGGGTTGTTAGGTTATTACCGACGTTTCATCCCACAGTATTCGGAGATAGCGGCTCCTCTCACTGACGCCCTCAGAAAAACGGTGAAGACACAGACATTGTTGAACCCCTCGGAAGCTATGGTGGGTGCTTTTGTCAAGTTGAAACGAGCTATCACTAGTGGCCCGATATTAGCCTCCCCTGACTTCAACAAACCCTTCATTCTACATACGGACGCCTCCGACTACGGACTGGGAGCCGTATGAAACCTCACCCGCAAGCTACAGAACATCCAGAACGCCGCCGCAAGACTGGTCCTCAACCTGCCAAAACACTGCCACATCTCCCAGCACCTGCGCACACTCCACTGGCTCCCTGTCGAGGCGAGAATCACCTTCAAGATGCTCACCCACGCACATAAGGCCCTCCACGGCACCGAACCAGCATACCTGAACAGCCGACTCAAATTCCACGCACCCCAAAGGACCCTACGATCAGCCCAGCTCTCCTACGCCGTGGTCCCCCGCACCAGAAAGACCAGATCGGGAGGCCGCTCCTTCTCCTTCCTCGCGGCCAAAGCATGGAACGCCCTTCCGCTCCACCTCAGACAGACATCGCTCCCCATCTTCGCAAGAAACCTCAAAACCTGGCTCTTCGACAGACCCCCTCCTTGATGGATGGAACCTGCACCCCCCCCCCCACACTTGGCGCGTTGAGACCCTTACAGGTGAGTAGTCGCGCTTTAACAAACCCCTGATTGATTGATTGATTGATTGTATGATCACAAATATCCTCGGAAGGTGTAGAGCACCCCATTCTTTTTATCAGTCGGAGATTGTTTCCCCGAGAAGAGAAGTATCCTACCATAGAGAAGGAATGCCTTGCGGTAAAATGGGCCATAGATAAACTGAAGTATTACCTGGAGGGTAGCCACTTCAGCCTCTACACTGATCACGCACCACTCCAGTGGATGAGCAGGAATATGGGCCATAATCCACGAATATTGCGTTGGTTCCTGTCACTTCAACCCTTCTCTTTTGAGGTGAAACATCGCAGGGGTGTTGATAACGGAAGCGCGGATTTCCTGTCTCGTGTGTTTCCTCTCCCCGAGCGGGAGAACCCTAGGGGGGAGGTATGTCACAATTCAGGCGACTCACGGGAGGGGCTGGAAGAGACAGAGGGCTGGTGGACTGTGCCGACTGAAACGAGTCCTTCCCTATCATTTCAGCCGAAGGAATATTGCTTTGAACCGCAAGAGGAAGAAAACAGAATAAAGAGACAGGGTCCCTTTAACTGGACATACTCCCACGAAGACGACGCCCAGGTCTCTGACGTCACGCTCGACTGGCCTATAGAAGGTGAAGATTATCGTGACGAGGTAGAGGAAAGCGGAAGTCGAGGAGGCAGCGAAGACTGGAGAACCTCGAGAAACCGACGCGGAACGCCAGAGGAGAGACGACCGCTGCTGGAGGCTGGTTTAGAGGAAGAGGCAGTGGCAACAAAGCCAGGAGGCCAACGGTCCTATGCTGCGCCCCGCCACGCTTCAGGAGGAGCGTGGCTAAAACAGGTACGGGAGCGCGTTTCAGGGTGGGTGGGGAGGAGCGCAAATACCGGCGAGTAAAGCGCCTCCTGCTACTCTGGACAATTCCCATTACCCTGTGCACCTAGTCACCGTCGTAGTCGTGTGCAAGCACTGGTGATTCCTCACTCCCCCATCCCCTGTATACAAACCCTACAGTACTCCTCACGTTTCCCCCCCTTATTTTCTTTCTGTTTCCACGCCGTGCACCACCGAGACACCACTTGCGAGGGGAGAAGACAACCAGGAAGAGAAGCAGACGCGCCCTGTGACGCTAACAGGACTGGAGCCGCATTGCCTCAGTGTTTGAACTCTGGCCTCCCCTAAGAAAAGGGTTGTACGTAAAATAAAACCAAGTTTACCACGTCCCCGCGTGTGCCTCGATCCTTGCAGCCCGCTACAGCAAAGTTTGCCTTTTTACAGGAGAGTACTGGGCAAGCGGAAGTGGGTTGGGGCAGGGGGGGGGGGTTTGGAGCTTGTGGCACAGGTTCAGCTGCCGGGCCTTCTTGGGGTGAAGTGCGCATATCTGGTTGGACGGGTTCCTTGTTCTGACCATCCCGAAATGCGCATTAGAACCGTCGCCTACCTGCGCAATGTAGAAGCCCGTTGGATTTCAATCACAACCCCCAAGTCTCCAAAGGAGCGGTAGCAGTGCCTGACCAAGCCAATCCTCTAGTCGTTTACTAACATAAACAGCAAGTGAGCAACATCTAGATTGGCTGAGGAGACGCGTTACTTGGGGATGGGAGTGCTGGGACCGGAGGGCCGAGCTAGTCACAACTTCCATGCACGCCGGGAGGCAGCTCGCTTGAATTCACAAATCATCACTTTAAAAACTCAGCAGTTGACGTTCTGCTGTTGTTGGCCGCTTGGGTAAGTAACCTTGTTTTCACCAAAAACTAATTTTATTGTGATGAGTTTCAACAAGGAAAACTCTGTGTATGCCAGGGGTAATGCCTACCAGGACTTCTTGGCCAAATGTTTTTAGGATTTCTAGAAGGGGCTGTGACTTATAAGCCAATTATTGCAACTGATTGCATCTACTGAGCCCCTTTTTTTAGTTTAATACTTATTAGTTTTAATTCATCATAAAGGAGCTCAGACGTTTATAAAGGGCAGGGCATGTAAAGCGTCGCTCCGATGACGTGCACCCGCGCTGTGCTTTACTTCTCAGCAGCGCTATTTTCAGCTCACTAATTAGCTTCTATTTCCCTAAATAGATGTTTGCGTTCTGAGAACATTAAAGTTTCATTTTGGTCTGCGTGAAAGGAAGGCTGGAGAGCGCGTCTTGTAATCGCTGGGTTTATGGCCCAACCTTAATTCCATTATTTTATTTTCTCTGGCTAATATTTGCTTTCCAGCCTCTGGCTCTGATTCATGTCCAATCTGTACAAGATGTATTTACTCTTCAAGCTTCGATGCTGGGACCAGAGAATGCGTGCCCAGCTGAGGCGACTGGTACAGGGTTCAGTAAGGACATTTCTCTGTACTACACTCGGCCACAAGAGAACTCAGGAGGAAAGAATGAAGGTGAAAGGACCTGCTCCCACCTCATTTCACCCCACTGTGGAATGTAGAGATTAAACAGGAGCGTGAGTCAGCATAGAGCAAATTCACATGTATTTCCAGAACGACTGTATACACCCTTTTAAGAATGAGTTGATGGCTCGAGCCTGTCCCTTGTACGCATCAGTGGCAGGCAGAGCCACTAGAATGATATGGTTCTGAGGCCGCAGCGTTTTCTTCATAATTATAGATTTGCCGCATTTGCACCGCAATCCAGCATCAACTGCATAATCTACAGATTTTTTAAAAAAATAGCTTCTAACTCTAATGGATCAAAAGTTACTAAAAATGCCAGCGATTTAGTTCCTATTTTTATTTCACATGTTTTACTTAACCTTGCATTCCTTAAGATTGCTCACTATTTCCAGGATGTTGTATTTCTGTATTTTTTTGTGAAGCATATTTCTCTTGTACAGTGCATACTTTAAACTGGCCATCACTGGGAGCTCTGGAGCAAAGGCTGAAGGCAGTGCGGATTTCTCACAGAGCCTGTCAGTGGGTCAAAAAGGTGTTCAGAATACTTGGTCATCCAATCCTTGGCCTCTCTGCTGAACAAATAGAGCAATAGCCTCCTATTCCAGTTTGAATTGTGATTCTGAGCAAGTGTGTGTGAAGGAGGTACACAGTTGCCAAAATATTGAGAAGGCAAAAGTAAATGAAAATGCAGTGTTTACAGGTGAGTCGGTGCGTTGTGTGTATGGGGGTTGTGAAGTGAAGGAGAAGCGAGGAAATGCATTCAGGAGTCAGTGAAAGAAGGCTGCTGAAGATGATAAGATATGCAGATGGACAAGATGTGGAGAGAAAAGGATGCATATGTAACATAGAATGAGCATAACAGGCATGTTGAGACACTCTGAAGACCACTACCCCTTCCACAGGTCTCAGTATTGTTTAATTCACACTCACTACATTATCTCAAAGTCTGTTATGAAGTTCTCTGGTTATACTGAATAAGCTGCTACCTACGTCATTATCATATGAAATCTCTTTATTGATGTCATAACTACATTTCACAATTGCTTTAATAACCTTCTTGCTTTCTCAACTTTGCTTGAAAATGCACCATTTTCCCACTCTTTTTTCAAAAGTTTCCTGGGGGGAGAACCCCCTCGAACCCTCCTTATTAAGGTCGGCCTCGCTCGCTATGCTCGCTCGCCACAGGGCACTCATTCTAAACTTTAACGCCTCACCACATTCAAATGTCACCAGCCGCCACTGATAATGTCACCGTGGTGGGGAGGAATAGAGAAGTTGGAAGGCTGACAGTACTTCTCTGTATTGGAAATCTAGAGTTCTTTGTCGTTTTAATGTCTCACTCATTGGCACTGACATGCATAAGTGTATCAGAAAGATGGCAATCTAAAAAATCTGACCCTCAACAGATCAAATGAATCTTTAATTAACTTAATAAAAATCTAGGAAAATCTGAAACAAAAATCTTTCTTGTTCAAATTGATTTTAAAACGGAGACAAATATGTAGTCCATTTTGTGCACTTGGACTTAGCTGGCATGGAATAAAACCCATTTTGAATTTCATGCATTGCAGACTCGGGTCCCTATATCTTGTGTGCAACCTTCAGTCCGTCCTGACCTTTCAGTCACTTGTACTTTGCATTCTGGGACCTGTATGCCTGTTTTATATGAACTATGTAACAGCAAGTCCCAGGGTGCTAGGTGGGGTTGACTGAAAAGGCAGGATTGACTTAAGACGTGGCACGTGGCAGGCTGCTAGACTTGTGCAAGTTCACACTTCAGGAGACAGCGCACATAAAACTAGGGATGAGCAAATTGGTGGAATTTGGCAACTCCGCGTTACTCTTGTAATGCAGAGTTCTGGCCGAATTTCCGCCAATCGCAATGTTTTGGAATTCTTTCAATGTAAGGTCCCAGAAATGCGATCTGGTGAGCGTAAGCGAGATTGGGGTCCCCCATAGGGATTTTCTAATGCGGGCGGTCATGGTCAGAGGTCTGCTTATCGAGTAGATTTGCCGCCACTCCAGTAGATTTTCTACTTGAGCGGTAGCAGAATTAACTTTAATGGCTGGGGGCCGGGCCTGACTGAGTAACATGGCGGACGCGTGAGCTCGGAGCTCCGCACCAGCCCGCTAATTATCCTGTAAATCCCGGAGGCTGGGCCGCACTGTGCAACGTCGGATAACCCCCCAGAAGCTGGAGAAACAACCAGGCGCCCTGGGGGGCGAAACTGCGGCGGATCCACACGAAAGCGGCAAACGAAGGCCGCGAGTGCACCACCAGGGCCTGTGTGGTGTAGGGTGGGAGGAGCATTGATGTCACCTGGTTGCGGCCGGCTGGGGGAGTGGGCCTGGAGGCCGCAGGGACCTGCCTCCCGTGACTGGAGAGAAAGGCGCTGAACAGCGGGAGGTGTGAGAGAAGACTGAGTAAATAGCAGAGAAGGCGGCCTAGCATTGAGCTGGAAGCTTGGTGACTGGAGTAAGCTTGGGGGAAGTGGCGACGGCCTACCTGATGTACTAACGGCAGTACAGGTGAGCTAAGAGGACCGTGACTTGCGGGAGCTGCACCCCAGCGCAGAATACAGCAGGCCTGAGCTGGCATACCGGGTGAGCTCAGCTGGAAGCTCGGTGACCGGCTGAGGCCCTAGGACTGAGCCCGGAGGAAGTGGCGACGGCCGGCCTGACGCACTAACGGCGACATAGGTGTGCTGAGAAGACCGCGACCTGCGGGAGCGGTGACCCGGCGCAGGCCACAGCAGACCTGGGGGCGAGGCGTGTAGACCTGGATTGGCAGACCGGGTAAGTGCAGGAAAAGCGCGGATGTGGCTGAGCTCGGAGGGGGCGGTTGCAAGCGGCGGTGAGGCAAAGGCGTCGTCTACAGCAAGCGGAGCCGCCACCGGGCAGCGGAAAACACGAGAGAGACCACCTAGAGAGGGGGAGAATACAGAACACCCGCTGGGAAGCCACGAGCCAGCTGCCACGGAAGGGCCGGGAACAGAGAGGATAAACAGTATGGGCCTGATACACGTAGGACCTGCCATAGGCGTGGCGCCAGGGAGACTATAGTGGAGGCATTGGCCTGAGCCATCGAGAGTGGGAGTGGGAGTGAGAATGGCATGGTAGGCCTAACAGACATCATATAGGTGAAGCCGGGAACCCAGCTCGGAGACGAAGATAGCTGGGTGAAGCCGTAGAGAGGCTGGCGGGAAAGGCCTAGCTGGTGACGCTGGCCTTGCCCAGACAAGAATAGCGCAGCCTGGCACGAGCACTGTGGCGGACCGCGATACGTGCCCGAAGGCAGCGTCCGAGCTAGAAGGTACCGGCAAGCGCTGTTTGCAGTAGGGACCACAGTTCAGCACCCCCCACACACGCACCGATCTGCAGAGACTGCTGGCTCCCCACTGGCTGGTGCGACGGTGTGCGACATCATGGGTAAGCCCCGGACTAAATCGGTGGGCGACCCCCCGGCTCGGGAGCAAGACCCCCAGGACTCGGAACAACCTGATGCCCAACTCCAGCAGCCTGTAGACCCAGTGCAACAGCAATTGACAAAGATCCTAGAGGTCATAGCAGACACTAAGGCCACCCTGCACCAGGACATCAGTACGGTCTCGGTGGTGTTGGGGCTTCTCCGCGCTGAGCATCAAAAGCTGTCAGATCGAGTAAAAACTGCGGAAACAACAATAGCGGACCTGACACAGGCCCAGGCGGCGACGTTGCACCAAATCCTGGACCTCACGACCAGAGTGAACATACTTGAATGGAGGGCGGAAGATGCAGAAGGCCGCAACAGACGAAATAATATACGTGTAGTAGGCCTGCTAGAGAAAACAGAAGGCGAAGACATGGTGGGTTACCTCGAAAGCTGGCTCTGGACAGTTGTCATGCCTGAAGGGTTGTCCACTTTTTACACACTGGAGAGAGCGCATCGAGTCCCTGGGAGGCCTCCGGCACCGGGTTGGCCCCCGCATCCGGTAGTGGCCAGGCTGCTACACTATAAGGACAGAGACCTGCTCTTACAGAAGGCGAGATCAGATGGTCCATTCATGGTGCAAAACAGCAGGGTCTCTATATTCCCGGACTACACCCTCGAAGTGCAAAGATGAAAAGCATCCTACCTGGAGATAAAGAAAGCCCTACGCGATGAAGGACTCCATTATTCACTGATGTTCCCCGCCCGCCTACGCTTTATACTCGATGGGCAATCTCATTTCTGCGATGATCCCAAAATGGCCTGGAACTGGTTGGAAGCGTATAGAACTGGGAATCCAAAGGGAGATGGTAACCAGCCGCGGAGGCAACCAGAAGGAGATCAACGGAAACGGCCCAAGAGAAGGCCATGCAGGGAGAGATCAAAAAAGCTGAGCCCCTCACAGACTGAAAAAGAGAGAGCAGCAGCGCTGCGGGCAGTGGCGGACATCATGAGCGGGGTAGAGGCTTCACCTGGAGTGAGGTCGGGCTCAACTAAGGGGACAGGAGGGTCGGAGTTGGAGACCTCTGAACGCAGTAGCGTGATAATGCCGGTGGTCACCCCCGGGACAGCAGATGACATTATTTAGCGACGAATTGGAGAACTGACAAGCAGGACCAGCTGGGAAGGAGCACCGCATACAGATGGACTTGGTGAACTCTGAGCGAGCCCAGACGACCTGAACCGGGCTGGTGCGAAAACAGAGCGAGTTGCTGAACTTAGTCACTGGCTGAACCCCCCCGACGGGAGGGCACCACTCTGGTGCCCGCCCAACAATGGTGGTTAGTGCTTGAGAAAATGTTTGGGCAGCTGACCGTTGCGAACTGCTCTGGGAGAAGGGAGTTGTTAGTTACGGGGAGAAGTTTTGTTTTTTCTCAGTTTCATGTCCCAATGTCCTTCCTATACAACGTAAGTGGGCAAAAAGCAGTGGTGGACTTCTGGGGAGGGTAGTGGGGAGCTAGATGCTGGCTAGACACCAATGACCATGGAAGTAGACTCAGGAACTGTTAAATTCCTCACTTGGAATGTGAGGGGACTGGGCTCAATGAATAAACAGTGTGCAGTGCACAGTTATTTAAGGAGGAGGGGGGGTCCAGATTGCCTTACTCCAAGAAACACACCTGATGCAGAATGAAATTACGAAGCTGTGTGAACGGTGGAGGGGGCAGATTTATGCCACGGGCTACTCGGCATTTGCTAGGGGGGTCCTGGTGTGGATAAGGGCTGGGGTTCCTCTCGAAGTCACTGACACCAAGATAGATTAAGACGGGAGACATGTGCTGTTGCATGGGAGGCTAAATGGCAAGAATATAACCATTGGGAATATATATGCCCCAAACCATGACCAGTTGGCTTTCCTACAGAAGCTATCGGCCCAACTGACAGATCTGCCACCGGAAGCCACAATCATAGGAGGCAATTTTAACTGCGTGCAGGATGTGGGGCTAGACCGGTCACACCTTCCCCTCCTGGGGGCACAACCGCATCGCACAGCGACAGGGTTTTGGGATGGGGGGGACCGCTTCGGCCTGGTGGACACTTTGAGGGTTCAACATATGGCAGAAAGGGAATACTCCTTTTTCTCTCCCCTACATCAACTACACACCAGGCTAGACATATTTCTTTGCTCCGCAGACATCCATGAGACAACCACACATACCGAAAACTTGGGGCGCACCTGTTCAGATCATAGCCCACTACTGCTTTGTTATAGTCCTCTGAGAAATTGACCGCCGATCCCGCTGTGGTGGTTCAGACTGGAGATGATGGAAGATGGCCCCTTCAGGGAATCTCTGAGCTCTTGCATTGACACTTACGTTCCGCTTCTTCTAAGCAAGTGGAATGTGAGGCTTTCAAGGTGGTTGTACGTGGCCACTGTTTGAGCATATCGGTGGGAGTGCGGAGAACCTTGTGTGGGGAGCTGGACAAGCTAGAGGGGCACTTTCATGCACTAGATAATAGGCAGGGGATGGACGCGACAGCCCAGGCGGATCTCTCAGATACATAACATAATATAACATGTGTATTTGTAAAGCGCACGTTCACCCAGAGGTCTCTTGGCGCTGAATAACAGATGTTCATTGTTACCCAACTCAATGGTACTCATTTTATCGACCTCAGATGGATGAAAGGCTGAGTGGACCCGCCGGGATTTGAACCTGTGACCATGAGGTCGAACACAGGCCCCTGCAAAGGACGCATTAGTCCACTGAGCCACCAGACCCGGCTTCTAGGGCTAGATACTAGGGCTCAGCATAGTGAGGCACTAGAAAGACTCTGGAGATTTGATTACAAAGGGTATCTGGCTAGAACACATGATGAGGAGGGCAAATCAGGCCGATTATTAGCGAGGTTGTTCAAACCGGAAACACGTGGATCACATATAACGCATATTATTAATGGGGCGGACTCTACTTTGTACGACCCAGAGGACGTAAATGCCCTTTTTAGGGAATACTACAAAACGCTATATACGGCCCAGTCTCCACCCCCACCAGACGAAGTTAGAGAGTTTTTGGCGCCCCTGCAGCTATCCAGGCTAGACGAACAATGTAGAGAATCCCTGGGAGGCCCGGTAACACATGCAGAAATAAGGCACGCCATAACGTCAATGGCCACAGGGAAGACACCCGGCCACATTTGCCTCTAAACTGGCGCCTTGCCTAGAAACGTTGTATGCTGCATTGCTGGAACTAGGGCGACTCCCAGACTCCACACAGAGATCTATCTATCTTGAGATAGATGCACTCAGCATCGAGAATTGGCTTGAGTGCTGCGCCTTAGAGCTGGCTCCCCTTAAAGCTCGAGTGGCTAAATCTACTTGCGCTTCTGCTCCGTGGTTTACTGAAACTCTTAGGAAAAGCAGAAGTGCTTGCAAACGGTTGGAGAGAGTGTGGCGGAATAAGTTTAATCCCGAGGACAAAGTCATATACAAACAAGCTCTGAAAGCCCACTATAATAAAGTCCGCAAGGAAAATAAATATTTTTTTCCTCTAAAATTGAGGTAGCGGCACATAAGAGCAGAGAAATCTTCAAAATTGTTAAGGACTTCTCATCCCCTAGTGCGGTGGGAATTCCGTTCACCCCCACGTCTGCCTGGGTTCACCATATCGCCAGCTTCTTCTACGATAAAATTCGTACTATCCAAAAGTCTTTTGTGACTCTATCCTCAGCTAAGGAAGACGAGGCGAGGTTTCTATGCCAGGCCAGCTCTGGGGCTGGATCTTCTTTTACTCAATTTCCTCCCGTCTCCTTAGAGAAATCCCTTGAGATAATAAACACCTTGAAGTCAGGCTCTCCTTCGGACCCCTGCCCAGCAAAAATACTGTCGGTCATTGCTGAGACCATAAATCCAGCTGTCAATTTGGTCTTGAATACTTCATTACTAAAGGGGAAGGTACCCAGTAGCTGGAAAAAGGCCAAAATTATTCCCCTATTGAAGAAATCGTCTGCAGATCCAACAGTAGCCTCTAACTACAGGCCTATTTCATTGCTGCCTTTCTTCTCCAAAGCCCTAGAAAAGTACGTCAATCTAGTATTGACTGAGTACTTGTAAGCTAACCACATACTCCATGATAGTCAGTCTGGATTTAGAGCCCACCTTAGTACTGAAACAGCTTTATTGGAAGTCTCAGAAACCATCAAAACACAGCTAGATAAAGGGGGAAGTGCAGTGCTGATACTACCGGACCTGTCCGCGGCCTTTTATACCATGCCCCATGACCGGCTTTTGCAGAGGCTACTGGATTGTGGCATCGGGGGCACGGTACTCAAGTGGTTCGCTTCTTCTCTGAGTGATTGTCAGCTGGCAATTTGCCCCCCCCCCCTTCTCAGCTCCCATTCCGCCTATGAAGGTGGGGGTTCCGCAGGTATCTATTTTGAGCCTGTCACTCTTTAATATTTACATGGCCCCTCTCGCACTTTTAGCTGAGTCATACGGCGCCAAGATAGTATCATACGCCGATGATACTCAACTGTTGTTTACGTGCGACAAAGGCACTGATTTTTGAGGCAATGAGATCAACGTCTGTCTGACGGAGGTTTTCTCTTGGTTACGGCATAACCAATTAAAGTGTAACCCTGAAAAGTCAGAGATTATCTTCTTTGGTTGCCCGCCATGTGAATCATGGCACCAATGGTGGCCTCGTGATATGTCCCCTCCCACAGCTCCAGTGAGTATGGTGAAGAACTTGGGGGTCAAGCTGGATGCCACTCTAACAATGAAGGCCCAAATTCAAACTCTCGCTGGCACTTGTTTCGGCATGTTAAAAATGCTAAGAAACTTTCTTCCCCTGCTACCGGTCGAAAGACTGTAGTACAAGCCTTAATCATATCCAGGCTGGATTACGTCAATGTTTTGTATCTGGGCCTACCTGAGTACTTACTGAATCGCCTGCAGGTGGTTCAGAATGCGGCGGCCAGAGCCATTCTCATGGTGGGACCCAGAGCACATATGACGATCCACCTGAAGACCTTGCACTGGCTACCGGTACGGAAGAGGATCCAGTTTAAGGCTCTGGTTTTGGCTTTTCGGGCCTCTCATGGCACTGGCGCTGTATATCTCCGGAGAAGGGTCAAGCACTACGAGCCGCAACGTGCCTTGAGGTCCTCAGGGCAGTCTCTGATGTGCATTCCTAAATTTGCCCGCTCCCGTGTAGGCGGTCGTTCCTTTCAAGTGCTGGCTGCCCGCTTATGGAACTGTCTGCCTCTTCATCTCAGGCAGGTCCAGGACCTGCTCACCTTTAGGAGACATCTAAAAACCTGGCTTTTTCAGCAATAATTCTCTTTGGGCGGCCCGGCCTTTGGGCTCTGGTTTCCTGTCATCCGGTGGGTCTTAGCGCCAGGACACTCTGTGGAGTAGACGTGCGCTTTATAAGTGCCTATTTTCATTTCATTTCAGAGGGCCATTGTGATCCCGCTTTCCAAGACCGCCCCCCCGGGGGCCCGGGTAGGAGCTTACCGGCCATTATCCATGCTTAATCTAGATTTCAAAATTCTGAGCAAGGTGTTGGCGATGAGGCTACTCCCGCACATGCCCGCACTGAACCATGCCGACCAAAACTGATTTATCCCCTCACAAAACACTTCTTATAATCTCAGAAGACTATATTCCATTCTATACCATCCAGAGGCCAATACTCTCAAGCACGCCGCAATTTTATCGATAGACCTCAAGACGGCCTTCGATACAGTTAGCTGGGAGTACCTCTTCGCATGTATTGAGCGGATAGGACTGGGGGAAGAGTGGATGCGCTGGATTAAAATACTGTATGACTGCCCGGCGGCTAGAGTTCGAACAGGAGGAACACTCTCAGCCCAGTACGGGATCTTCCGCGACACGAGACAGGGGTGCAATTTGTCGCAAGTGCTGTTCGCACTGGCGATGGAGCAATTGGCGCCTCTTTTCCGCCAAGGCGGGACGGGACTAGGGCTGACTCTAGATGGGAGACAACACATCGTCTCTTTATATGCGGATGACCTGTTGATTTATCTACGAGAGGCGGTGGCTGGATCAGCCATCGCCCTGCGGTTACTTGATAGATTTGTTGTTTTAACAGGATTACGAGTGAATAAGACAAAGACCTATCTTTTCCCGGTGGCGGGACCACTCCCGGGGCCCCAAATGCTCCCAGCGGACTTTAACTAGGCTATGACCATGATTAAATACCTGGGCATACATGTCTACCATTCTCTGACTGACCTGCATGAAGGTAACCTAGATAGGGCGCTCCACTCGCTCAGATCTTGTGTAGCTTTTTGGAGCACATTGAAGCTGCCAGTAATGGCGCGCATATCGCTGAGCAAGATGGTTATTCTGCCCAGGCTACTCTATTGTTTTGTGAACCTTCCGCTGGTGTTACCCAGAGGTTGGTTTGTCCCCCTGGATTCACTAGTGCGAGACCTAATATGGGGAGACGGACGAAAGAGGGTTTCACTGGCCATGCTGCGGGGCCCAGTGCGCAATGGGGGGCTGGGAGTGCCCAATTTTGAACTGTACTACCTGGCTTCCCAGCTGCAGTGGTTGGCCCAGTGTCTGGAAGGAGCCCATGCGGAGGGAACGTTCATGGGAGACCTAAACACCCGTCCCACCCAAGTATTGGCCAAGATACTGGACCAAAGAGTTGTAACACCCTACAAGACGATCCTACAGACCACAGCATTAAAATGCTGGAAGAAAAGCCTGGCTAGACTTCCCGTGACTCCTAAGTACTCACCCCAGCTCCCCTTGGTGGGCTACCACACGGAACCCCATGCCAAATTTTCACCTCGGAGCAACTGATAGAGTGGGAGGGAGTGGGCCTTGAGATAGTGGGTGACTTATACAGGGACAAGGCGCTAATGCCCTTTGTGGAGCTAGTGGAGCAATACGGGCTGCCAGTGGGCCAGTTTTTGCAGTATGAGGCTTTAGTTCGTACCTTCAGAGAAATATGGGGAGGAGGAGGAGTGTAGCCGGAAACGCATCCCCTACTCCATGCGGTATTCACCTTGGGAGGGGTTGGACATCAAGTGAAATGGTTTTACATGACGCTGGTAGAGGCATCGCTGCAGACATTGCCGAAACTCAGGGAACTCTGGGAACAAGCACTAAACAAACAATTTACAGACCAGGAATGGGATAAGGTCTTGGCTTCTCCTAAATCCATATTGCGCAATACGATACAAAAATACACCCAGTTTAACTATGTCAACATGACATATCTGACCCCACACAGAATCAGAATGATACATGGGTGGGAGATGCGGACTTGCCCAAGGTACGCCCAGCCAGATGTGGACTTTGTCCACATGGTCTGGAGTTGGCGCAGTGCTGACCTCCTTCTGCGCCGAAGTAGTCCGACGAACAGGAATGACACTGGGGAGAGATTTGAGCAGCACTGGGGAGGAGTGCCTTTTGGGGCTTTTCCCCCCCCGCTGAAACGGAAGGTGGGAAACACATTTGTTGACCTGGCCCTTGCGAAGAGACGAATAGCGATGGCGTGGAAGACTGATAGAGGGCCACGGATAGAAAGCTGGAAGAGAGACCTCACGAATTGGGCGGAAGAAGATACGAGGGCGCTTCTCAGGGAGGAAGCTAGGGGGATACGTAAGAAGCCTGTAGCAGACCAATGGAAGGAATTGGTGAGAGCCTGGAAGACCCTAGATCTTGAAAACGACAAGATAGAGGATGAGAGGGAAGCACAGCTCCCAGATCGATTGCCCAACCATGCACAGCTATGGGAGCAGTAGCTGAACCAGACAAGTATGCTTAAATAGGAGAGGATACACAACAAAAGAGGGGGCATACCTAGGACCCTAGACAACTGCAGTGGGGACCGGAACCGTTGATATGACATGCCGAGCACAGACCCCACACACACACACACACACACACACCCAGATCCTCTGCAGCACTGATCAGCAGTAGGAAGTCCACATGCGGTAATAGGATAGGTACAAGTTGCACTGCACAAAGTTCTCAGTTAAGGTTACAACAGGCATAGATGAAAATTGGGTATTTGTAAATACAGGTGCAAAATGAGCGCGGAATTTGAAAAGCAAGATGATGGCTAATAATAGCTACAACACCTTCTGGGAAACAGAGCCGATATGTTTAAGAATGTATTAAATATTAGAAGCTGAGTTAAGATGAAGCAGAATGATGAATCCCAGGTACAAATACTAGATCGAAAACTGAAATGTAAGAAGCAAACTGGAGAAATTGAAATTGTGATACTTATATCCTATATTGTATGTTAAATAACTTTGGAAATGCCAATAAACAAAGTTTGAAAAAAGTTAACTTTAATGGCTGTGCACTCTTGCGCAACGCATGGTGCCCTTCGCACTGATTTTACAGCGCCGCTTGCGCTCCCGGCACTAAACGACAGCGCAATGTGAATATTTTCTGCCCATTGACAGAACTCCTCAGAATCTTTTGGAGTTTTTTTGTAACTCTGAAGAATTCCATGGAAAGAAACTCTGCAAGTTGAACCCACTCCTACATAAAACCAAGTGTCGTGAGAATTAGCCCTACTGGCGGCACAGACTGAGTGAGTGTGTTCTGGGCAGGGGCATCGTGAACCCCTCGCTTTACCAGCAACTGTGGGGTTAGGTTTTTTTATATGCCTCTTCTGTCTGAAACTCGGAAGACAGAATCTCCTAATTAACCAAAGAAAGATGGGTTGAAAGAAAAGGGAAAGAAGAATGAAAGGTTAAAAGGAAGGATGAGTGAAAAGCTGAATGGGTGGGTTAAATGATGTGTGGAAGGGTGGGTGAATGAAAGGATGCATGGGTGGGTAAAAGGATTGGTAAAAGGATGCTTGGGTGGGTTAAAGGATGCATGGGTGGGAGAAAGAATAGGTGAAAGGATGCATGTGTGGGCGAAAGGTTGATGAAAGAGTGGATGGACGAAAGGATGCGTGGGTGAGTGAAAGGATTCGTGAAAGGGTAGATGGGTGAAAGGATTTGTGAGTGGGAGAAAGGATGGGTGAAAGAATGCATTTGTGGGTGGAAGGATGGGTGAAAGGGTGGTTGTGTGAAATGGTGGATGGGTGAAATGATGCATGGGTGAGTGAAAAGATGGTAAAAGGATGCATGGGTGGGTGAAAGGGTAGATGTGTGAAAGAATGGGTGAAAGGGTGGTTTGTGAAAAGGATATATGGATGAAAATATGAGTGAAAGGGTAGGTAGGGGGAAGGATGTGTGGGTGGGTGAAAGGATGGGTGAAAGGGAGGGTGGAACAGTGAAAGGATGCATTTGTAGGTAAAAGGATGGATGACAGGGTGGATTGGTTAAGGGATGAGTGGGTGAGTAAAAAGAGGTGAATGTGTGGATGGATGAAAGGGTGTATGAGTGAAAGAATGGGTCAAAGGCTGCGTGGGTGGATGAAATGATGCATGGGTGGATGTATGGGTGAAAGGATGTGTTGGAGGGTGAATGGGTAAAAGGAAACATGGGTGAAGGGTGGATGGGTGAAAGGATGCATGGGTGGATGAAAGGATGCACGGGTGGATGAAAGGATGCATGGGTGGGTGAATGGGTGAAAAGATGCATGGGAAAGTGAATGGGTGAAAGGATGGGTGAAAGGATGGATTGGTGAAAGGATGGATGGGTGAAAGGGTGGGTGGATGGATGGATGAAATGGTGAAAGACTGAATGATGGATGAAAGAATGGATGGATGTCAGGATGTAAAGATGAAATGGTGGATATATGGATAGATGTTTGGGTTGAAGAGACAGCGGAGCTCTTATAGGGAGGGTCACATTAACCTGCTTTGATTCCTTGGTTAAATCAGAGCTTTGGTTCAAAGTAGGGAGTATTTTAATGTTCTGGCTACTCCCTTCGTTGTGGTAATCAAAGACGGAGGGAGGGTTAGGGGAAAAACAGACATTGAAGCAAGAAGGCGCGATAGTGACAGCATCTGTGACAGGGATGAAGAGCGTGCTGCAGAAAGTTTCAGTAACACGAACATAATGGCTCAGAGGAAGAGTATGAGGACATATTAACAAAAACGAAGAGACAGAGGGAGAAACAGTGACAAGAACGAAAAGAAGGCTCATTTGCCCACACTGGCTGGGGAGGCACAGGAATGGGAGAAAACAGTGCCTCCCTGAAGGGTAGCCTCAGATGAACTGGTGTGTCTGTTGTAGTTACAGGATGTAATGCTTTGAATTTTACAGCAAAAAAAAGTTCCAGCGGGACAACACTGCAAAATGTATTTTTGCTGGAAATTTCATCCGCATATGAGATTTTGCAAATGAGACAAGCTTTCAAGTATAACAAAAGAAGGGTGGGGGCACACTGCCTCACATCCCAGCACGCAATTTGCCCAAATGCATCATGGTAAATGCAGTGCATGATAACACTTACTTCGGTAGTAGTCTTTAATTTTTCACACTCATTGGTGCAGCTTGTGCTGTGTAATTCTAGACGCGTCTTTCTGGATTAATTCCTTCATCAGTAGAGACCAACAAGTCATTTTGGGAGTGCTGGAAATGCTGCCCAAAGTCTTCTCACGTCTCTGTACCACTCACTCGGCCCAGGTGCATCAACACAAGCTTGTCAGCTCAGTAGCTCAAGGGAGCCTTTTCAAACAGAAGAAGGGTGGGAACACACTGCCTCACATCCCAGAACTCAATCTGCCCCAATGCATCATTGTAAATGCAGTGCAAGATAATACTTACTTTGGTAGAAGTCTTTAATTTTTCAACCTCGTTGGTGCAGCTTGTGCTGTGTAATTCTAGACACGTCTTTCTGGATTTATTCCTTCATCAGTAGAGAGCAACAAGTTGCTTTAGGGGTGCTGGAAATGCTGACCAAAGTCTTCTAGGGCTCCGTACCACTCAATGGGTGCAGGTGCATCAACACAAGCTAATCAGCTCAAGAGAGCCTTTTCAAACAGAAGACGCTTCCAAGTATCTAAAGCTGTTATGTTTGTCAAGAAAACTTCCACAGTGTATTTCCAGTTTTGTCCATCCTTGTTCCATAGATGCTTTACCAGCATTCCAAAAGTGAACACTTGGTCTCATGTACATGGTTACATCGTAATACAAGACAACCGACCAGCCCTCACGCCTGACACACACTGGGACATAAACCCAAATGAGAGATAACATGTAGCAAAGTGTGAGATACACACTCAATGACACACACAGGAGAGACTGTGAGATAGTGTGAGACACACACCCAGTAAGAGAGACTTCACAGAAAGTGTGACACACACCCAACGAGAGAGACTGTGAGAATGTGTGTGCATGTGAGAATGTGAGAGAAACGTCCAATAAGAGAGCCAAGGTGTGCGATTCAGTGCAAATAAGAAAGGCTGTCCTCCGGGATGTAGATTTGCAAACAACGGGACTTACTCACAAACTGCATTTTGTAATACTTCTAAAGGTACTACAAATGGCTATTCACTAACCTACATGCTCAGGTCTTCACCTCTGCTTCTCCTGTCTTTTCTGTGCAGAGATCTCCGCCCTGACTGTGAAGAGCTCCACACATGTAGGCCTATATGTTAGTAGTAAATATGAAAGGAACAGGGGGAATAGCTGGAGTGGCTGCAAGAGGAGGAATATTTACTACTAAATGGGAGGGGATAAGGACGGAGTAAGGAGGGGGATTAAGGGAGGGTTAAGGTTGGGTTTAGGGAGGGACATGCACACACCCACAAAAGAGTAAGTCTCTTGCTATTCACAACTGCACTTCTTTAGTTACTTCAGCCAATAAGGACGCTATCAGCCATAAATGTACTTCAGCTGAGACTTCGAATAAATCCAGCACCACATATGGCCAACTAATAGTACTGCAATACCCTTTCATAGAAAAGAATGGAGGTAGGGACTTAAAGTAGATCCCAATAGGAAATAATGCTAAAATAAATACATTTATATTGAGTTTTTATAATGTTAGAATATATTTAGAGTTTGTAAGACTGGTTACTCCGTCACAAATGTGACGCAGTATCCTTCCTGCCAAATCCTCTGTCCGCCCAACCATTTAGAGGGGGCCGGACCTTAAGTATTCTGTCGATGGAGCCCCTGTTGGCTCTGTTGACGGAATACTTACTCCGACAGCCCAACAGAGCAAGGGCTGTCAGAGGAAGGACATTACACCGCCCGCTCTATTTACAGTGGACAGTGTAATGCCTTTTTTTTCCTGTCTGTCACCGCCAGGAAAAACTTGGGGGTGAGGGATGGAAAAATATTGACCCCATACCTGGAAGGAAACTCCCAGTGCATGGGAGGCAATTAGTCCTGGTTATGCAGAAACCAACTGTTGTATTTCTCCTTTAACTGGTGATGCACATGTAGAATGTAAGTGCATCACCAGAACTCTGTTTGTAATAAATAAGGTGATACTGGGAGGAGGCTTAAACTTCCTTTTATTAGCACCCACCGGAGGAGATGCCAACAGCCAGCAAGCCTCTCCGCATAACTCTCGACAGAATCTCCTCAAACAGAGTTCTGGTGATGCACTTACATTCTACATGTGCATCACCAGTTAAAGGAGAAATACAACACATCTCCCCCATCAACACATTAAAAGGGGAAGAACAAAGGATGAGCAAAAAGAAACAATAAAGGTATAAAACAAGTGAGAATATAAAAATAATAAGGAAAAATAATACGATGACAAGAAACTAGCTTAACTATAAATAACAAGGACTGAGTTTACCGCAACATGTAATCATTGAAATAAGAAGGAGAACGTCTCACTCTTTTGTCACGACCAGAAAACTCAGACTGACAAACAGGTTGACTGCGTAACAAATGTCTCGACTGAGCCTCCACCTCAGTGTCCACCTCCTTGTTACACAAAGAAAGTCGAGACATACTCCAAGTATTGCCATCGTCCAACATTACCACATTCTTCATGACTCTGATAATGCGTTTTGATCCGTAAAACTTTGTCTCACCTTTAGGAGACCATACAGCTTTCTTAACATACACCAAATCACCAACCTTCCACGTCTGGTTGCAAACGCTCATCTTGGCATCATATCTTTGTTTATATTTTTCTTGATAATTCCTCACTTTAGGATCAATAATCGTAACATTCCGATCTCTCACACTCAACCACAGTGGGTTAAGTTTAGAACCAGCTACTCTGCCCTTGAGTTTCATAAATGGTGAGCAACCAGTGACACAATTGGGTGTGTTCCTGTGAGCCCACAATTTTTCACATAAAACGTTCTTAAGAGTTGACCCAGACTCAAGAGCAGTTTGAACACATGCCCTCACAAGCCTATTCATGCTTTCAACCAAACCATTGGCTTGTGGTGCATAAAGGGCAGTGCGGTGATGAGTAATAGAAAGCTCATTTAAAAACATTTACATCTCCTGAGAGGTGAATTGTACTCCATTATCACTTACCAAAACCTCAGGTATGCCCTCGCACGCAAATGCATCCTTAAGAAGTTCAACAATGTTCTTGGTTACCACAGAACCCATACAGCAAGCTGAAACCCATTTCGAGGTATAATCTACCAGGACTACTACATACCTCTCACTGGGGGACAGAACTTCAAAAGGTCCCACAATATCCACAGCCATCTTTGACCAAGGTAGTTCAGGCAATGCAACGGTGAAAGAGGTGCAGAACTAACTTTTCTTGACTTATCGTTGCTGGCACAGGAAGTGCATTCTCTAACTACTACTTCAACCTGGCGATCAACTTCAGGCCACCAATAAGTTTCTCTGACCCTAGCTTTGGTTAGACTGCGTCCAAGATGACCTTCATGCGCCAGATTAATAATTTTTTCACGCATGCTTACAGGGGGAATTAATCTCTCCCCACGACAAAGCTCACCATCAACAATGCTCAACTCATCACGTACATTCCAAAATCCTCTGGCACACTGAGGATCATCACCAAGGACAGGCCAACCATTTACAACACAATCCATAACGATCTTCCTAGACTATCTGTAACTAGACTGGCTTCCCATTCAGTCTTGTTAAGAGAAGGTTCTTTGACCCATGCAACAATCCTCTCATTACTTACAGTGACCAATTTGTCAAGAGGCATCCTAGAAAGGCAATCAGCAGGGACATTTTTTAAACCAGGCAAATATTCTACTGTGAAATTGTACTCCCAAAGTCCCTCGATCCATCTTTTAATCCTGGGAGTGGTGCTCTCAGCGTTTCTACAAGAAAACTTGTGGACCAAAGGTTTATGGTCAGATCTGACAAGAGAAGGTAAACCCCAGAGATAAAACCTAAAATGGTTGATCGCCCATGTACAGGCTAATGCCTCTCGTACAATACCAACTCCCTCTTTGGAAGTTTGTTTTTTAAATATTCCAGTAGTTTAGTGTATGGCCATCATAACCAAGGGCAGCCATACACTACACTCTTAGTACAGTGAAAGAAACCACCATGACGACAGTTCCTTTCACTGTACTGAGTTGTCCGCTGGGCTGGCAGCCAACTCTAAATTTGGGAGGCGGAGTACCCTCAGGACGGCAGAGGTAATGTCCTCAGCCACCGAGACAGATACTCTTCCATCCACCTAATTCTAAATTACCTCCTTAATATAGTATGACTTGTTTTTATGTACAGCTTGCATCTAAACATTTTGTTGTTTCACAGAATCATAATTAATAGGTGTTACTATAATCAGAATCAATTACACTCATTTAATAAAGCTGAAGATGATGAAAGTCCCGCCAGGAATTGGAGCTGGGTCACCACACAGGTGCCACACAGATCTCAGTAGCATGACGGTCTTTTGTGCTCTCCTTGTTGAGAAGGTCCTCCAGCTATCTATGCAGGGAGGCCCCACTACCTCTTGAGGCCCACCACGAGCATTACACGCTTATTTTTTAATACTTGTTTACAAAGGATGTGTGGTATTGTGCTGAGTTTGTAACTATTTGGGCCTGGCCCTCAACTGACCAATGGAAGTCCTATGTTGGTATTGTTTATGCGAGTACCTTGAGATTTACCGGACTTTGCGTCAGTTGTGCCTGGGCCCTTGTGTTCTGTACTTCTCTCATCCTGAGAGGATGTGGCCTAAGGCCTACAGCGGCCGATCTTGAAGCTGGGGGACAGGGTTCGAGTCTGGCCGGAGGCTCAAACATCCTGTGATTCTGGGCAAAACCACTTAATCTCCCCGTGCTTAGAAAAAATGAATGTGTCCTTGTGTAACGCAACTGGTGTTGTTGTAAAGTGCTCCGATACCTTCGGGTCGAGTTTTCACTATATAAAACTGCTAAAAACAAAACAAAACACTTTCCTGCTTATTCATGACAATGCTGGCGAGGATTGCTGCTCTACTTTGCGAGGGGTCCATCCCATCCTCGCCAATTCATGAGAAACGCATTTATGTTTCATACAGTCTCTACAAGATACACAACAATTGACCCTGTATCAGTCCAGTAATCCCCGTGAGATGCGTTGGCGGCAGGATGACGTCATCAAAGAATGCCCACCACATACTGTTTATATTATATTACATCATTCAATGATGTGTGTTTCTCCGTGTTTCGCGATGGTTGCACTTCAGTGCTGAGCACATCTTTTCAGTGAATTACGGGACCGCACGCCACTGCTGAACTAGAAACGTCAGACTCATGCAACACCCACATCATAGCTGCCAAGGTTTCAGATTGCTATGTGTGACATTTTCAAAATGTCAGTGTAATTATGAGTGACATTTCAACGACTAGGAGTGACACTTTCTCACAAGCAAAATTAAGCGATGAGGGAAACATATAAATATCAGAAATTACACCCATTTGAGCAACAAGAAACTCCAAGAACATCTTAAAAGTGCTGCAAAGCACTAGAAATGGTCTCTGTCCACATGGGACCTGGCCCAACAGGAAGGATGTGTGAGGCACCAACATGAACAAGTTACCCACAAAGCCATCTCAGTTATCTAAGTGTCACACTGTCTCAGCTGACACGTGCACAGACAGACTGCCTAGCACCATTCTGCATTATCTTCACCATACAACATAGATGATAGCTTATTGCTGTCAGAAACCTGAGAAATAAACCACAAACTTAAAGGAAGGCACAGAAACACACACTTGGTCACAGCTATTATCATTCTTTTAGCACTAAAGTGACAGTGGAAGTGCATACCATATTGCATACTGCATACATGCTGTTTTGAACAAGTCCGGTTTTTAACTTGCTGTAGAATACAGGCTGTTTAATAAGACATCACATGGCATTCACTGCAGACTATGTATGTAAACATTTCTAAAAGGTGGAGGTAAAGGGATGAGAAGGAAGAAGAGAAAAAAACTGAAGGAGGGAGAGGAGAGAGAGAGAGAAGGAGGGAGACAATGGGAGTAGGGAGAGAGGTGAGAGGGGAGGAGGTAGACAAAAGGAGGAGAGAGGGAAAGAGATAAAAAAAGAAGGGGTATAGGTGAGATTGGAGGAGAGAGAGAGATGACCAAAAGCAGAAATGGAAGGGGAAATGCAAATGTGAGGCACTTGACATGGCTATTGCAGCTAGTAAATATAGCCAGACATGCGCTGGACAGCTCAGTTGAATTAGAGATAAGATCTCAGTTAAGGAATGGAACACTGATGTGCTCTGCTGTGAATTACTGTACTGTTCCCTGGAAGCTGGCGAGCTCCCTGCACCTTCCGAGCACAGTGATAAGTAGTGTCAGTGGGCCCCCAAATGTGAGTCAACACGTGTTCCATCTTTGCTGAGGGTCCCCGTCTTTATGTGCCCCACAATTTCCACTGTGCATGCTAAACTAGTACACGCATGCTAGGATAAACTAAATGCTTCTGCACATTGAGGTTGCCAGGGAGTGGTGAGCAGTAATGGTTCAGGTGTGACAGGTAATCCTTTATATGTTTGCTTTGTGCTCTACATTTAAAGAGACAGTGGGCATTATGCGTTTCAGACTCTTCTCCTTCGAGCCGGTGGAAATTGCCCTCGCACTGAGCTCTTTCCCAGCTTCTGAGAGACAAATCCAAGGTTACCAGACCACAGAATGCCGATTCTTTTGAAAAGCATGCTGCGTGCAATAAAATTAAAAAACCTTTCATAGCCCTGTGGGGGTTGCAGGAGGCAGTAGCAGGATGACAGGTGAGCATCGTGCAGGCATCAGTTGGCACGCCTCGGCAGACACACATCCTCAGACTTAACCCCGAGTCTCTGCTTCTCCGGTTATTATATTTTTGAGCAGAAGGCAAAGGGCCGGGAGGCTTCCAGGGCAGCTGCTGACAATTCTAGGCCTGTGACAGGCAGCCCCGGGACCAGAGTGCAGCCTGATCGGCTCTGTGCCTGCGAACCAGAACTGGAGGGGCGTGAAGCACAGGAGAGCTCGGGGACAAGTCGGAAGGTACAGGTCTTCTCACTGAGCCTCCCCCTGGGCATGTGAATGCTAGTGATTAGGGAAAGTCTTCAGGGGAGAATGCAGCGGGCTCAAAGATCTTCAATCCACCCCCCCCCCATCGTGTGTGTCAGCCCGGGCTGAGACAGCTTCCCGGACACACACACAGCCGCACCCGAGTACTTCACAGGTCTTTAAAAGACCATTTGCTTCTTAATGAGGCATTGTTGTTTTTCACCCCTTCTTAGAGCCCCTGCATCTCCACTCCTATTTCTGGAAGAATCAGCCCCCTCCAACACCCCCCGAAATATTTTCTTAGCCCCCCCCCCCCCCCCGAAATTTGGCTCTAGTTGCGCCTCTGGGCGTGAATACACAGTGGGACATTTTCAGTCCTGGAACGGAGTAAAATTAAGGTTATATACATAGTGAAGGGTTTCAACATCATTGCCATAACATCAACGCATTTTTCACTCCTACGTTTGTAATCGAAGGAGGCCCACTTCACCTTTCATCACAATTAGGCAGACAAAAGAACAGTTTCAAACATGGTAAATATATGCTAAATAAATTAGCAATAGTGGAACATGCAGCCAGGACACTACAAAACTTCTGTGAGTTACAGTGAGTTTTGTACACGACCGGCACCCACTGACTGACTGTGGCAGCTGCCGATCGCGCGCTGTCTGAAGGAATTCATTAATCACACACGCACACAGTCAGGTGGCTGCATTGCAGCACCGCTCTCTCACTTACTTCTCTAAGTTGCAGTAACTCGAGCCACCGCAGCAATTACCGCTTGCCGCGTGCCTCCTCAGAGAGTCTTCTGGGTCAGGCCTGGACTCGGGTCAAGTGAAAGTCCTGGCCATTGCTGCTGCAACGGTCTGCCTCTCCGCGCAATTCAAATTGCCGCGGGTCTGACGTGAGGCAGAGCTCCGGTGATGAAAAATGTAATTCACCGTGGTACAGCACGCGATGGCGGCCTGGGCAGGTGCAAGCAGCAGGCAGTGCTGCGAGCGCCAAGATTGCGGCGGCGCCTGCACACCTTTAGCCAGCCAAAATTGTTTCCTCCCATAACAAACTCCCCGCCTCGCAAGCAGGACTTAACATCTCCCAACCTCGCGGCGACAGACTAATACTGGACACTACCATGATGTCAGGTTGCGTGAAAGCCGCACCGCGGAAATCACCATGAAACATTGTTGCATTGTGCAGTGCGCCTTACAGAAGCCTCAGGAATATTATTGCAGCCTGGCGCCAGGCACGACACAGGCTGGGCAGATTTGTTACATTGTAGTGCTCTCAGCCACTCCAGAGCTGAGAGCAGATGGATCTTTAACTATTTATGAACTCAGAGCCCAGCAAGCAGCTGCTGGCAGCATGTCTCTCAGAGCAGAGCCCGCGCACAGGTGCAGGCGCCGCCGGTGGCGCGCGCTGGTTAGTGGCAAAATGCGTCATTTGTGTAGCAGGTGCTGTGGTACCGAAACCCATTGAACCCTGATAACTGCTGTATTTTACCCTCAACAGCAGTCACAGGGGCCTTTTTCCTTGCTTGCACCAGGGTCCATAGCATCCTTGCTACACTCCTGGCAGCACGGGTAACAATGTGATGTTTTGCAGGGAGTTTCCAGTGCAGGACCTGGAACATTAACAGGCTGGTCAGCAAGGGAGTAGCCAGAAAATTAAAATACACCCCACTTTGAACCAAAGCTTTTACGGCACCAAGCAAACAAAGCAAGTCCTCCCCAGAAGAGCTCTCTTGCCTCTTTCTATTCATCATTCATCATTCCATCCACCTGCCGATATCCACAATTCCACCTTTATATTTTATCATCCACACTATCTTTCATCTATCATTCAGTCTTTTGCCTTTCCATCCATCCTTCCACCCATCCATAACCAAATATATGCATCCATCTCCAAACCTATACATCCACCCTTTCGCTCATCCATCTCTCCATCCACCCATTCACTCATCAATCCATCCTTTATGTCATCCATCCTTGCACTTCATTCATCTGTCCCCCTCTCACTCATCCATCCATCCATCCATCCACCCACCCTCTCACTCACTCAGCGAACCATCCATACTTTCACTCATCTGTTCATCCATTCACCATCCCTTGCACTCAACCATCCATTCTTTCACTCATCCATCCATCATCCACTCTTTCATCCTTCCATCCACCCTCCCTTTCATTTATCCATCCACCGTTTCATACATCCATTCTTTCACTCATCCATCTATCCTTTCACTCATGCATCCACCCTTTCACTTCATCCATCCGCCTATCCACCCTTTCACTTCATCCATGTGTCCATCCTCCCTTTCACTCATCCCATCCATCCACCTCCTCTTTCACTCATCCCTCCACCTAACTACTCATCCATCCATCCCTTTACCCTTTCACTCATCCGTCCATCCATCCATTCACACACCCATCCATGCTTTCACTCATACGTTCATCCATCCACCCTCCCTTGCACTTAACCATCCATTCTTTCACTCATCCAACCACTTGTTCATCCTTACATCCACCCTCCCTTTCATTCATCCATCCATCCTTTCATCCATCCATTATTTCACTCATCTATCTATCCTTTCACTCATCCATCCACCCTTTCGCTCCATCCATCTGTCCATCCTCCCTTTCACTCATCCTATCCATCCATCAATCCATCCGACCTCTATCACTCAGCCATCCATCCTTTCACTCTCTCATCCATCCACCTTTTCACTCATCTATCCATTCTTCTACTCATCCCGCCTTTCATCCATCCATCCACCCTTTCACTAATGCATCCATTCTTTCACTCATCCAACCTTTCATCCATCCTTTAAGTCATTTATCCATCCATCTACCCATTGACCATCCTTTAACTCACGCCGTCTACATCTCGTTCTGGTCCTCGCGTCCAGGACCTAGGATCGCCATACATTGTGCTGCTGCTTTGATTGTCGAGGGAATCAGGTTAGTGCAGGTGCCCCCCCCGCCTCCTGTTGGGGTCCTTGTGCGGACATTTGGGGAGTTACCTCACCCTTACCGGCCCGGAACATGTGCGGCCCGCTCCCCGCGGTTGCCCCCGTGCCTGGGGTTAGGGAGCGGGCCAGGGCAGTATGTGGGAGGGCGGCGCGGGCAGCAGCGGAGATTTAGGATTATATTCACCGGGTGGGTTAGAAAAACCCCTTGCTACCGTTGCAGGCCGTGCCCCCGGTGCCTGCGCGGGGGGCAGGCCGGGTGCTCACCCTGGGTCTGGCCGGATTGGCCCGTTCGTGTCTAAGCGCGCAGGGGGGGTTGGGCGGCGGGAGGGGCAGCGACCTCGCAGCACCCCCTCCACCCACCACCGGGTGCGGCATCTGCTCCCGGCGCCGGGATCGTTGCAACGTAAGTGGCCTGCGCGTTTCCAGTCCTGCCTGCTATTTAACCAGACAGCGTGTGGAGTGGGCGGCTGTGGGTGAGGGCGAACGCCCTCACGGAAGAGAAGCACAGGTTGCTGGGGTTTCCAGCTCGCAGCTCAGACGCAGGCAGGGAGGGGCTGCATTGTGGCTGTCTCGCTGGCTTTGCATTGCTGGATTTCCCTTTGCTGTGTGTCAGCTAATCTGCAAAATGGATGTAGGGCGCTCATAGCAGTCCGCTACTTTTTCGGTCAGGAGCGCGGCGTGCTGGGAAACTACTCAATGGCTAAATATACCTCAGCTGTTCGAACTGCTTGGAGTAAAGTTTCCTCGCGCCCCTCCTTTCCAGAAAGGCTATTTTCATCAGATGGGGCTGCCGAGGGTGGTGGCATGAGTGCGGGTAGCGCTCGAGCCTTGTATCCCTGCTGCCCTTTCCATCCCAGCGGGCATCGGGGGCATGGCCAGGCATTATGGTGATGGAAGGCTTTGTTTTCAGTAACTCAGTACGGGCACATAATCCTGAACACGCATGACCGATCTCTGAAGCTAAGCAGGGTCGGGCATGGTTAGTACTTGGAGGGGAGACCGCCTGGGAATACCAGATGCGGCTGACACTGCAAGGGCAGGCAAGTCCAATGTGAGTGGGCACCGTAACGGTATTACAATGAATAACGGCGATCATTAATGAATATAGGCGGGCGCAGCGCGAAGCCTTGCCCCCGCCTGTTGCAGAGGTAACCGGCCCCCGTCTGGGACCGTGGGTGGCGCAACGGGGGAATGGTGAGCGTTAACACTCCGGCGCCAGACCTGCGCATCGATATAGGAGCGGTAAAGGCCACTGACCCCTCCTCGGGAGGTCACATGTGCAAACGCTGGCGTTTCAATGGTGGACATTGGGAAGTTAGATGGTGCGCAATGGTTCATTCAATGTTATGAATGTGTTTAAATATTCTCAAGCAGGTGAGGGCACTTTGGGAGGGGGGTGATTATGAGGCATGTCTGCTCCCACCAGTACATGGGTGCGCACCACTCCAGGCGACGAGCAAGCCACAGGGGGACGTCAACTAGGGCATGGAGCTAAACTCAACCCCCCCTCCACCTTTTGGTGTGGGGGCGGGCACCCTCGCCCTGTCTGGCTCGGGGCGCCCCTGCACCTGCCACACTCAGGATGCTTTTGTTTCTCAGCACAGGTAGTATTGCCCGCTGCTGCACTTCCAGAAACATTTACGGTAAAAGATCGGACCCGCGGCAAGACACGCAAGTTGGAGGTAACCACCCAGACACCAAGGCCTGGGCGTCGGGGCAGGTGGCAAGGGATGGCCAACCGTCCGGAGGACGGATATCCTGTTGTGAAAGTATTGGTTGTAATATAAGTTGTGTTTGGTTCCAGGAACGATTATTATTATTATTAATGCATTTTATAGAGCGCACGGCTACCTCCAGCGGAAGTGTCCCGGCGCGAACGGTAGGTGCAGATTGCATACAGGGACTGAGGAGTTCCACAAGTGTTCTAGGTTAGGCTGAAAAGCCAAGTTTTCAAGGCCTTTCTAAACAAGGGCTCTGTCTTCGCCTTTCGAAGGTGGACTGGCATGGAGTTCCACAGCGAGGCGGTTTTTACTGCAAAAGCCCGACCCCCCATCCTGGCCTTTTTAAAACGCGGGATCACCATTAGGTCCTGATGATTAGACCTCAGGGATCTTGATTGGTGATACCTCCGAAGTCTATGCCTCAGATATTGGGGGCCAGCGTCACTAATAGATCTAAAGGACAGTATCAGTGCCTTAAACTCGATCCGTCTCTTGATCGGGAGCCAGTGGAGGCTTCGCAAGTGAGGAGAGATGTGATGGCGAAGAGGCACATTTCTTATTAGCCTGGCTGCAGCATTTTGTATAATCTGCAGTTTTCTTAGCAGGTAATCCGGGAGCCCCAGATAGAGACTGTTAGCGTAGTCGAGTTGGGAGGTTACAAGCGCATGGACCACATTTTTCCTGCAATTCATTGGTAATAAATGCAGGAATTTGCGTAGACTTTTTAATTTCCAGAAACACGCGGAAGAAACTTTACAAACTTGAGCACTACCTGAGAGGTTGGAATCAAATCGGAATCCTAGGTTCCTAGCTGAGCTCACCGGGTTAGGAGGGGGGTTAAGCTCAGCCGGCCACCAGAGTTCAGATGCGGGAGGAGAGGGTTGGTTAAAAAACAGTACCTCTGTTTTATCAGTATTCAACTTCATACAATTATTTGTCATCCATGCTAAGATTGTGCGCAGACAAAGTTTAAAATTCATGAAGGCTGCCTCCGTGTGTTCTTTAAAAGAGAAGACAAGCTGAGTATCATCAGCGTACGAGACCACCTTCACGCCACACTGTTCAATCAGTGTGGAGAGAGGGGTCAAGTACACATTGAAGAGGGTGGGGCTGAGCGCTGAGCCCTGTGGGACCCCGCAGCTAATAGATCTGGTAAAGCCAAAGTAAATGGGCGCAGGAACACATTTTGAGACCGGCCCTCTAAGAAGGTGCGGAACCAGTTTAAAACAGTACCCTTCACACCTAGGGACTCAAGTCTCTCTAGTAGGATCTGGTGTGACACAGTGTCAAAGGCTGCGGACAAGTCCAACAGCACTAACATTGCACATCTGCCCTGGTCTACTGTTTCCCGTATGGTTTCCGCCACTTCCAGGAGGGCCGTTTCTGTGCTATATCCCTTCCTAAAACCCGACTGGGAGTCGTGGAGAAGGTGGTTGTTCTCCAGGAACTCCGATAGTTGCACTTGGACAACCTTTTCCAGCACTTTGGCCGGAGCCGGGAGGAGAGAGATAGGTCGAAAAATTTTTAGATCTGATGGGTCCGCATCTTCTTTCTTTAGAATTGGTTGGACATAAGCCGTTTTCCATGGCACAGGGAAAATACCCAGGCTCAGGGAAGCGTTCCATACGGCATTTAAAACGGGGTTGAGCCGTAGAGCCAGGAGTTTAAAAAAGCTGGCTGGACAAGGGTCGGTCGGGGCACCCGATTTAATTTTACTTAATTCCATCAAAGAGGTCGCTGTACCTAATGGGTGGAATTCCGACCAAATGTTGGAAAGGTTGGAATTGTCAACTTTAGCTGATGACGTAGAAATCCCAGCTAAAGGGAAAGAGGAGTAGATTTTCTGGATCTTGTCATGAAAAAACCTGGAAAGATCTTCACAGAGGGAGGCTGAAGGGGAGATAGTGCTTTTCAAGGCTAACGGCTTCAAAAAGCCCTGAACAATCTTGAACACTTCTTTAGTCGAATTATCTGAAGTTTTAATCTGGTTAGCAACATGATCCCTGATCGTATTACGTTTTAAGATGTGAAATTTCTTTAATGCGAGTTTATATCTGTATTTGGCGTCGGGGTGATAGTATTTCCTCCATGTACGCTCCAATTGCTTGCATAAACTTTTCTCCAGCCTAAGTTCAGTGCTGAACCAGGGGGCAGAGGGATTTTTCTGGCCAGTTTCGTGATTTTAAGTGGAGCAACTTTGTCCAAAGCAAGTGTAATCCAGTTATTAAAAAGAGAGGCATCTTGACTGGGCTCTCCCGTCAAAACTGGGACTGTATCATGTAACACATGATCAATGGCATCCGATGTAACCTTCCTCCAGTTTCTTCTCATTTCGGGTGTAGAACTGGCCTGATTATTATTGGAAGGAGTGGTCAAGTGAAAAGGGACTAAAAAGTGGTCTGACCAGGTCAGTGGGAGAGGAGAATCCACTCTTAAAGAGGAAATGTTGGTAAAAATAAGGTCCAACATATGGCCAGCCACGTGTGTCGGGGCTGACACTTTTTGAACCAAGTTCAACCCTTCAAGGGTATGTAGTAATTGAGCGGCTAATGGGCATATGTCATTGTCCATATGGACATTGAAATCTCCGAGAATAGTGCAATTTGCATATTTTAAAGAGAGGTCAGCAATAATGTTATATAGTGCAGACCACTGGGTAGCTGGTGAGTCAGGGGGTCTGTATACCAACAATCCAGCAAATGGGAAAGTGGGGGTGATTTTAACGCAAAACGACAGTGCTTCAATCATCCCAGTATTCTCTATTTTCTTCACCGTGATCTCCCAGTCCCTTCTATCAATCACTGCAAGTCCACCCCCTAACCTGTTGTCAGGCCGATTGACTGCTGTAATCCTGTAGCCTTCTGGGATGGCTAAAGATAGGTCAGGGTAGGAATGATCCCTTAACCAAGTTTCAGTTAGGAACATAAGGTCCCAAGAATGGGACTCTAAATGATACCAAATGTCATCAGCATGCTTGGGAAGGGATCTACAATTGACTAGGCAGGCCCTAATATCTGATCTAGTTGTAACAATAGAGGGGCCGGCCAACTGTAGGGGTATGTGTGGAACAACAATATTGCTTTCTTCCCCCTTTATCCTATTATCCAGTGAATAGGAACAAGCATTGCATCGTCCTGCCTGTGTGTCCCACCCCTCTTCCATAAAGCCCACATTTAGACAGGTGGGACTGACACATCCCGTTGATGCTAACATTAGTAATTGTTCCCTGGTCCAGGTAAGGCCTGCTGGGTCCCCACGGGCAGCGTGGCTGGCGCTGGCCGCTCGCGGACGGGCGCAGACGGGCTTGCCTTAGGCGCGCCTTTGGCGCGCCTTTGGCGCGCCCGCTGCGCGCGGCCGCTGCGCGCGGCCGCTGCGCGCCCGCCTCAGCATGGTTCCTTTATCCACACCCCCGGAAGTAGGAGCCTAGGGGAGGAGCCACGTCCCTCCGCAACGATCGGCACAGCAGCCGCGGCGGACCGGGGACAGGTAAGGGATTTCGAGTGTAAATGCAGGACTGACTAAAACCAGTCTAAAAACACAGCAATACACTTTAAAACAAAGTAAAAACAATCTTTCAGCGCTCTAGTGCACCCAAAAGCAGCCTGCTCGGTACGCGCTGCAACTAACCGTTGCGCGGCCGCCTCAGCAGGGTTCCTTTATCCACACCCCCGGAAGTAGGAGCCTAGGGGAGGAGCCACGTCCCTCCGCAACGATCGGCACAGCAGCCGCGGCGGACCGGGGACAGGTAAGGGATTTCCGAGTGTAAATGCAGGACTGACTAAAACCAGTCTAAAAACACAGCAATACACTTTAAAACAAAGTAAAAACAATCTTTCAGCGCTCTAGTGCACCCAAAAGCAGCCTGCTCGGTACGCGCTGCAACTAACCGTTGCGCGGCCGCCTCAGCAGGGTTCCTTTATCCACACCCCCCGGAAGTAGGAGCCTAGGGGGAGGAGCCACGTCCCTCCGCAACGATCGGCACAGCAGCCGCGGCGGACCGGGGACAGGTAAGGGATTTCCGAGTGTAAATGCAGGACTGACTAAAACCAGTCTAAAAACACAGCAATACACTTTAAAACAAAGTAAAAACAATCTTTCAGCGCTCTAGTGCACCCAAAAGCAGCCTGCTCGGTACGCGCTGCAAACGATCACTGGCCCTGTCCCGGTCCACTAGCCGGACGTTGCACCGGGTCACGTAACGAGACGCAGGGGTGAAGCGGGCGCTTCCCCCACCTCAACCACCCCCCTCTCGCTCACCGTGGAATTGACCGCCCTAGTAGGTACCAGGAGACCGAGTAATACCATTTGCCTCCCCAGAGATTTCCGCTAGGTCCTGCCGCTCCGGATGCGCTAAGAACAACTCAGTGACACCACTGGGTAGAGCGCCAGGCTCGGCATCTAGCTAAGTTTCACCGACTAATGAAGCAATTATTTCGATGCAGCATGTTAAGTAAGCTGCCATCTGTGGTTCTGAGGACCCGGTCTTGTGCATCATTCGGGCAGTGGGAGTGGCCCGTTGGCTTGCTTTGTGGGCAGCAGGTGTGCTGGGCCTATCGGTCTTGCCCCAGCCATATTGAGGCACGCCTGACCTGGTGTTGCATGGGGGGGCAAAAGAGCGGCGCGGTCCTAGTGTTGTAGCTCCAGATCAGGGTTGGTGCCTGGTAGGCCACGGGCGCGGTGAGCAGTCTGTTTCTTGTCTTGCATTGAGCGAAGACTTCGCTGCTTGGCTATCAAGGTCCTTGTGCCACCAGGGGTTATGCAGGTTGCCCTCTCAATATTGTGTTGATGAATGCGGCTACTTCTGACAGATGGAAAAACCGGTTGTCGGTTCTGGCCGTGGCTCGGCGAGTATGGGTTCAATTCTCACCTCAGGGTTGAGACAGGTGGTCAGGACATGTGTACGATGGGTTTGGGCCTTTATTTTAATTACACGTGGCATCATTGTCGGGCGTTATCAAGATTGCTGTTAGTCTAATAACCCTTGGTCTCTCACCTGGACTTCATCCTCACATACCAAGTGAGCCGGTGTTTTCTTGCAAGTCAAGTTGTGCATCGTCCTTTATATGGAAGTGAATGTCGCGAGGCTGATAGATTAAGCGACTGCGTGCTTGTGCGTACTCAAGCTCCAAATTTGACCAATCCTTCCTGGTTCTGGGGGTACTATACAGCCCTGGGACTCTGGGTTGTCGCTTAGATACGTGCAGCAGGGGCCCAGTAATGCGACAGTGTCCCCTAGCATGACAGCGCAAACGGTTTCAATGTGCTGCCTCTGTAAGTTATCAGTTGCAATTCTCATGCTTGCCCTGGTAGTGAGAATTCCACATCTAAACCTTCCAGCATTAGAGTCCCTTCCCTACACCAGGCGTAGGTGCACGGACCCAATGGATGCATTCTCAAGATGCAATGCAACAAAGCTATAATTGTGGCTTATATATCTTATGCCCTGGTATACAATTTCACGGGCCAGTGGAGCGGCAGAACAGAGAATGGCTTGTTTCAACCCCTTGGTCACAGGTTCAGATCCTGGTAGGTCCACTTAACATTTCATCCTTCTGAGGGTGATAAAACGGGTACCAAGGTGTTGAGTAACAATAAACAGGTTATGCAGCGCCAAGATACCATGGGGTGAACGTGTTCCCAATTAGTCGGAAGCAGGAAATGTGAAGAATTTTGGTGAATTCAGTGGGCTCACTCCGTAGTGTAGTAAGCGAGAGTTCAGCACTATTTCCATGGGGCTGTAGTGTGGCGCAGGCAACAAAGTGACACAGCCAAAACGATAAAGCTTTCATTAGCGCCGCAAGTGCAGTGGCATGGGGGCCTCAGGAGAGTAACTAGTCTACTGCAACCTTACTATGTACTGTGCAACCCAACTTGATGGGAGGGGGGTAGTTTACTAGTGCATTATCGACCATGAAGCCAAGTATGCATCGCGGGGCTCTGCTCACACTAAAGTGGGCCAAGATCGCACACAGAATAGGATGTGGTGCAGTGTCAGTCATATATGGGTGAGTTATTAGAATATGCCAGAGGAAGCGACCACGAAATCACAGATTTGATAAGTGAATATCATGGTTCATCTTTTGTCCCAAGATAGACAATAGTTACAGGCAGACTCTCTTTTGCAAAGAATAGTTATTTTGTCTCATTTGAGTGCCGCACATGCCTCTTTCGCAGTATAACGAAGTCTGACTCTTTGAAAGGACGAGCCCTCCACCTGGGGTATGCGTCACCAGAGGAGCCCCCCCAGGTGTCAGGGGGGAATTCTGCGCAGTGCTTGTAGAATGTCACGTGCCATTAAGGGCATGTTACTACCAAAGTTGGGGTCAAACTGGGCGGGAGCAGTAAGTTAGAGTTACAGCACAAATTGGCTACAATGTATTAAAGAACATTTGGCATTCCCAGTATTCAAGAAAGGGCAGGTATTGATACATATTGTTCCCCTCCCGTTCCCACTGCCTTGCACTCGTTGATATACTAGCAGATGTTTGGGAGGGCAGGACTTCATCTAGGGTGGTGACTGGCTCAATCCGCAGCTGCCTGTTCAGAGTTTTATTCATAGGCACATTATTATTAATTTAAATAATCGCTGCATTGACGAGTGCGACCTGCGGACGTTCACGCACCAAGGCATTTGGTTAATTTACAAACATTAATTCTTCCTGCCTCCCTGTCAATAATGTGAGAAGTTGGCCTGGCATATGCTGTCCACTAATTATAGTGGGCACCTTGCACCAGTCCAAACAACCCCTTATTGGAGATAGGTTAAAGACAACCTTTATTGAAAGCTATCCTAGTGGTAGCTATGGAGAGCAGCCTTCAGGCTAAGTCTTGAAGGAATGTAAAGCAGCTTGTTTTACCAGTCTATAATCTCTTGAGTGACCAAATGAAAGAGGACCACACCAGGTATATATTCAAAATATATGTATTTATTACTAAACACACCCCTCTAGTCTCTTTATGAGGCTAGAGTTCGAAATACATACGTTACGAGTTAGTTATCTACAGTAATAGCACAAATACACGTTTGAGCCCCAGGGGCGTACCAAACCATATACCAATAAAGTGGTATAAGAACCACGACTGAGCTAGACACAAGGCCTAGAGCCTGTAGAAGTGCTTGGACCACAAGGAACCACCCAAGGCAGTGACACAGGGGACCCACGGGGGACGCGTGCAGTGTATGAACACAACCGCGAACCACAGTTAACTTCTATGGGGAAAGTCGCGATTAGAATTTAAAAGAAAATGGACACTTAGAGGAGGACTTGGAGCAAACCCTTTGAGAACTAGGCTGTTCTAGTGTCTATACCCACGGGAGCACCGGAGTACTCGAGTTACCTCACCCAGGGAAGCCGGGTGCATAGGTGTCTTTCGGGGTCGGGTTTCGTCGTCGCTTTCTATGGCGATCTGCTGCAAAGTGCTGCTGGCGACCAAGTCGAAAGTGTTCGGGTGGATCCAAAGGTGGATCGAAGATCTGAAGAACCTAAAAGCAGAGGGGACAGAGTCTGGGTCACTAGCCAGTGACCAGGAAGGCGATGAGCAGATGCCCACCGATGTCGAGTGCTTCAGGTAGGTTGACGGTCGTCTTGACTCTTCAGCCACGAGGTCCAGGAGGCGTCGACGACAACCAGGAGCTGGATTTGAGCTGTCCCACGACGTCTGTCGATTGCAGGGGTGTCGGCGACCGGATTGGACCCAACAAGCCTTGGCAACGGCAAGTCTCGTGGAAAGCGAAGAAGGATGATGTTGCAGACCAGCAAGGTCTGGGGGACTCACCCAGCGAGGATAAGTCAGGGCACACCTGGAGCAACCAAGGAGCCCAAGCAGAAAAAGATTGGACTTCGGGAGGGCCTACTAGCCAACGGACTAGCGACCGCGAAGGAGCCTCGAGACGGTGCACGTGGAGCTGGCTCACAGGACACTCGTGGAGTGGAGGCCAGTGATCTTCGGTGCAGTTGGTGCTGGAGGCTGGGGCTACTCGGAGCCCAAAGCACGACTTCGTGGGAGACCCAGAAGAGGATGCACTTGCAAATGCGTTCGGTGTCCAGGGGTCACGGTTCCACGTTACCCACGACAGCTACGGGCCTCAGCTTTGCTGGGGACTCAGGGCAGCCTCGGGGAAGTCTGGAAATCCACCTCTGGTGATGCAAAGACTTCGGCGTCCGACGGGAGCTTCAGCGATGCAGACCGGACAATTGCTTCTTTGGTGCCTGCCAAGCAGGGGAGTCACTCCTTGACCCCAAGGGAGATTCTTCAGTCCTCTAATCTTAAAGTAGAGCGTCGAAGGTCCAGGATTCTGTATCAGAGTTTCGTCCAGGTAAATCTAAAGTCCTAAGGACTGGGTTCCCCTACTTATACTAAGGCAGGGGGTTGGACATACTCTGCGGCCCCACCTATGGGAGGGCCAGGGCAGAGGGTGGTTACACCCCTTTCCCTTTGTCCAGTTTCGCGCCAGAGCAGGGGCTGGAAGCCCCTGAGCCGGTTTGAACTGGGGTATGCACAGGGACACCAAGTGTGCCCCCAGTGCAGGACTTCAAAGCACCAGAGAGTGCTCCCGCCCAGCCCCAATACACACTATCCTGTCTGGGGAGGTGGTCACACCTCCCTGGGACAGGAAACCTATTGTCCAGGCCTCCCCTGCTGGAGTTTCGGTCAGCAGCAGGAGGCCAGACTCGTGTCTGTGGCAGCGGCATCCATTTTGTGATGCCATGGCTCTGGAAAGTCAGTACCGGGTATACCGGTGTGTACATGTCTTTCCCTCTAGAAGGGTGGAATGCTACCCCCGCCGCCAGAACTGGCGGGGGGTAGTATTCCAAGATGTTTGACACCAAACACGACATGTTTCCGTGCAGCCATCCCAAAGTTAGCATTTAACGCAAGGTTATAATGCGGTTAAGAGTATATGGTCAGGCTGCACTACAAACAGCATCAGAGAAGGGTCTCTGAACGCTGCAGAGGGGCCCTGCTCATGCAGGGGCACCCTCTCACATAGGAACCACGCACTCTGCCTTCAGGATTGATAAGGCCTGCCATAGGAGTGACTTATAGGTTTATATGTGTGTATGTATGTAGTGATATAGGTAGCCTATATCACAGTAAGAGGTGCATGCACCACCTTGCCCAGGCTGCAGTAGCAGACCTGTGGTGTCATTTTGGATGGCCTTCCAGGGGTGGCACAATACATGCTGCAGCCCCTGGTAGGCCTCTGAGGTACCTATGCCCTGGGTACATAGTATACCATATACTAGGGACTTATAAGGGCACTCCAGATTCCAATTAGAGATGTGCCTAAGGCACATGGAAACCATTTTATAGAGGAAGCAGATAGACTGGGGCCCTGAATAGCAGGACCCCAGTCCATCTAAGTCATGAACCAGCAAAACACCAGGAAAAAAGTGGGGGCAACCATATAGTCAGATTCCACCTTCCTACAAATAATACCAAGGAGGAGCAGAGGAGAATCAGTTGATATGTGCACTCTTTGGGTGACCTGGGTTCCTATTACAAGTGAACATTATAGTTTATTAAATTTTGAGGTCCTCTTATTTGTGATAAGGGATGATAAGTGCATACCATCGACAGTTCCGATGGCTTAGGGAGCGGCGAATGCTTGGTCCGCTCGCATTGGCAGGTGATTTATGCATGGGCTTAGCTTTGCATGCTACCCGCAGTGGTTTGACTGACTAGGGTGACTCATGCTCCTATTGCTTCAACCTTGGTTTGGTCATACCATATTGGGGGCCAGTCACTTACACGTATAAACCGTTGGTTGGCTACGTTAGAAAGACTTTTCTCACACCTGAGATTATCTGGAGCCCCTATAGCTGAGCAACTACGGGGTTGTGCTAATTGAGCTGTAGGACGGTGGCCCGATTGACCTAGTGAGTATGTAATCCCTGTGATGTCATGATGAGGTTGGTAGCACAGGGTGATGGGGGCAGATGGTACTAAGTCTCTCTTGGGTGGACGATACGAAGGGTAATTAAAATAACCTGGTATGGAGTCTCTGCTGTAGTGTGCCACTGTGGGAGTGCGGTTGGCACATTAAATTTACACTGCCTCTGGGATAAGCCAAAGTCTCTGCCTAGCCACCTAGGGGGTGGGCAGGAGTCAGCCTAAGTGTGCAACCCCTTCTCCTGACTAGAGAGGTGGGTTCGGCCAGGCTTAGGCGCATACCCTAGCCAACCAGTAACTCCATTTCAACATGAGTAGAGAATGCCTAGGAGTTGTTTGCAGTTCATTCGCAACCGCCCCACAGGGCGAATGTTTTAGGCCACAAGGTTGTGGATGGCTCTTGTGTGGGAGCCTGGTGAAGAGCTAAGGTCAGGCTGGGATGTCTCGTGCTTTCGCCGCACTGTTGACTCCCAGTCACGAGCGGATTGTATCAGGGTGAGCTGGCTGTGGGTCAGGAAGCGCCAAGGCATCAGTAGCACTGAGCGGCTTACAGCCAGAGGCGGTATCCGATGCACGGGGCATTTGTTAGATTAGAGCCCTACTCAGAGGTACCGCCTTAAGTGCTTGGAGATCTGTTGGCACCGCCTTTCAATGGAAGCCATTGTCTGGCGGGCTGCTCTGAGCAGAGCATTTGCAGGCGTAAGTAACAGTTTCCGCTACCAGTTCAAATGTGCATCTTTCACTAAGTTACTCAGATCACTGGGACAGGAAGTAAGGTGGGCTGGATAACTCTTGCTTCTACCTGCATTGGCACATCTTGTCAGGAGTGATTGTCAAAGGGATTGCACTTCAGCCAGGTATTGTTAGCACCCATCCACACCAAGCCGAGTGTTTAAGGTCACCCTGGGCCCCATTTACACAGCCCAGTATTAGGCCCTTGTGGGTCAGTGCCATGAATTACTAAAGTAAACTGAACAGGAGGCGTGACCGTGGGTTACGCTAGCAGAAAGTTTGGGGAAGAGCTAAACTCCACCCATGGTCATGGTGTAGTCTTAAGTAAGTTGGAGTTGTCACTCTTATTTGACCAGGGGTTCGATGCTACACGAGGGCATCGCTGCGCTGCGGCCAGAGCACTGTCTTTGTGTTTCCCAGGGGGGCAGCTAGTGAAGGCAAGGCTCTTCCCAAATCTGGCACCAGAACACAAGGTAGTCAGGGCCAACTTGTCTGTTGGGTGACTTGGGTAGGCACCTGTGTAGTTGTCACTCCACGAAGGGGTGAGTTGTCTCCAATAGTGGGCACAATACATATAGGTGTGTCTGTTTGTGGTATCTCCTAGCGGACCCACTGAAGGTGTACTGCAGCTAAACAGGGAACTGGGAAGCTTGGTTTCCGTCACTGTGGCAGGTTTAAAACATCCAGGGTCGGAGATGCACAGTAGGTACTGTGCATCTGTGATCCGACGGCAGTTAGGCAAGCGGGGTGCGCTGCGTAAGTTGTAATTGCACGAAAGGGTGAGGTGTCTCCAGTAGTGGGCGCAAGACATACATTGTTTCAAACCAGCTTTGATACCATTAAGGTGTTCACCAGGGTAGCAAGCAAAAGGGTTTGTGCATACGTATGGGCAACGGGGCAAAATAAGTGCACCCCAGAACCAAGGGCAGTTGACTATGATCCTGCAGTTAGGTGCAAACGCAAGCCAGGTCAGTAATAGATGCAACGCTGGGTGGTGACGCTGTCAGCCAACAGTGGGCTGCGGTCCCAAGTAATGGGGACACGAGGTGTCAAGCACAAAAGGCTACTATGTAAAAGAACATTTGGCATGTCCAGTGATCAACAAAAAGCAAAATTTAACTGAGCAGGTAATTTTCCACCGCTGGGGTTGCCCTGGGGTGGGCAGTGTGAACGCCCCTGCCCCCCTATTTGGGGGCTCTCGCAGGGAGGGTTCTAGCCTGTCGACTTTTCCTGCAGTTAAGGTCAAATGCCCTGCCCGGTTAGCTAGATTAGCCTCACTGGGCGGGGGTGCTGTCAGCTAACACATTGTGCTGCGTCCCCAAGAAAGGGGGGAACAAGGTGACAAGCACAAAAGGCAAGGCGAGCAGTGTGAATATTCGGGAATATTCTGGGATGAAGGGCAAAGTAGGACTTAGCCAATCCTTAAGGTTAGGCACCATATGGCAGCCAGTGCGCACTGCATTAATCAGACGGATTCTCTAGCTGGTATCCCTAGGGGGGTTCACCACGAAGGGAGCTGGGCTGGCGAAATTCCCATAAGAAATAAGGGATGCACGGCAAGGGCAGGAGGGCACCCTGGCTCATTGTCACACACGTCTAGTTATGGACATTCCTGTGCGTCATGAGTTCGAAAGCAAATGGACGGTGCAAAGGTTAAAATATAATCCTTCTCGCCCGAATAGCCAAAAGTAGGCAGGTGGGTGTGGGAGCGGTCTCCCAACAAGCGGGCAGCTGTCCCTTAAGTGGGGACACAGGTGTGCTAGACACACCGTCCTAGTAGGACGGCAGCTAGGTGAGCTCAGCAAATTCATGGGGCAATGTGAGCCAGGGAATCTGATCTGCCCCGCCCAGAGTTGGCACGGGGCTGAGTTATGTGAAGTAGTGGAACTTTCCCACAGGAGGGTGGATAGTTCTTGGCACAAATTCACAGGGCAGAAGGGCCTTTGTGTTGCATTAGACACTAGCTGATCCAGGCTACCGGCAAGGGCTATTGTGATATAGATGGGGTTCATCTATCACCAGTGGGAGGGATCTCTTCCCTAGCTTTGCAGGAGGCCTGGAAATGAGAGGTTGCAGGTGAGAAAGGAGCTGTTTTGGTGGGGGCTCTGGCGGCGACGGTGGCCACCTCCAGAGCTGTGGCGGAGTTACAGGGCGATCTGGAAGCAGAGGGGTACAGAAGGGTACCTCTGCGCGGCACCATGGTGGGTGCCAGAGCCAAATCCTAGGAGCCTCATGGGAGGTTCCTAGAAAACCGTGTCGGCGCCCCGTTAGTCCTTCGGGCGGTTGTGGGCCTGAACAACCGGGGGGTTTGCTATGCTACGCTCCGCCCTGAAAGGGGCGTGAGTAATAAGGGACCATGTGTCACGTGATCCGGGAAGAGGATCACCAGAAGTGGCAGCACAGATGGGGTTTGCCCCAGTGCTGCTTGGCTCATCAGGCGGCCCAGACGGTTGCCTGCCCTTGGATCGCCCGTAAGATAACCCACCATATTACATAACGGTGTATGTAATAAACCTGCAGCAATTTTACCCAAACAAGAAATGTGTTGTGTGTTTATTTATGAGCATGCATGTTACGTTGGAGGGGGGGGGTAGGTTGCCAATGCTGGTACTATGCGGCTGTCCGAGGCCCCCGCAGGGGGCCACTAAAGAGGGCAGCCCTCTAGTACCAGCTGGGCACCCCACACCCCCGTAGGGGCAGGGACTCGGGGAGGAGTCCCCCAAGCCTTGTCGCAGCGCGCTAGGCGAGCATCACGTCCGGGGCGCGAGGACAGGGGGAGGGGTATATAGGCCTCCCCCCACCATCTTGTCGTCCTCTTTCGCGCGCCCGGACACGCCGTCTCCCACCCTACCGCTTACCCGGCGTGGTTCGTGGCAGGCAGGAGGCAGAGAATGTTGTAATGTTGTCTTTTTTCGTTGCAGGCGGAGTTATCAATCAATCAATCAATCAAGCATTTGTATAGCGCACTACTCACCCGGGGGTCTCAAGGCGCTGGGGGAGGGGGTCCGCTACTGCTCGAACAGCCAGGTCTTGAGCTGTTTCCTGAAGGCGAGGTGGTCTTGGGTCAGGCGGAGGTGGGTCGGAAGGGAGTTCCAGGTCTTGGCGGCCAGGTAGGAGAAGGACCTTCCTCCTGTGGTGGCTCTTCGGATGCGGGGGACGACGGCGAGGCGTGGCTGGTCGATCGAAGCTGGCGTTTGGGAGCGTAGAAGTTGAGGCGGCTGTTGAGGTATCCTGGGCCATGGTTGTGTAGGGCTTTGTGTGCGTGGGTGAGGAGCCGGAAGGTGATTCTCTTGTTGACTGGGAGCCAGTGCAGGTCTCTCAGGTGTCCGGAGATGTGGCTTCGGCGGGGGATGTCCAGGATGAGTCGTGCTGAGGTGTTCTGGATCCGCTGGAGTCTCCTCTGGAGTTTGGCGGTGGTTCCGGCATAGAGGAGATGCCGTAGTCCAGACGGCTGGTGACGAGGGCCTGGGTGACCGTCTTCCTGGTCTCGGTGGGGATCCACCGGAAGATCTTACGAAGCATGCGCAGGATGTTGAAGCACGACGAGGAGACAGCGTTGACTTGCCTGGTCATGGAGAGGGAGGAGTCCAGGATGAAGCCCAGGTTGCGTGCGTGGTCTGTTGGTTTGGGTGCGCTGCCCAGGGCGGGGGCCACCAGGAGTCGTCCCAGGCGGAGGGTGAGGATCCCAGGATGAGGACTTCCGTCTTGTCCGAGTTCAGTTTCAGGCGGCTGTTCGACATCCATTTGGCTACGTCTGTCATCCCTTCGTGCAGGTTGGCTCTGGCGGTGGTGGGGTCGTTGGTGAGGGAGAGGATCAGCTGGGTGTCGTCGGCGTAGGAGATGGTGTTGAGGTTGTGCTGGCGTGCGATGGCTGCGAGGGGGCTCATGTATACGTTGAAGAGTGTTGGGCTGAGCGAGGAGCCTTGAGGAACGCCGCAGATGACTTCGGTGGCCTCTGATCTGAACGGGGGGAGGCGGACTCTCTGTGTCCTTCCGGCGAGGAAGGAGATGATCCACTCCAGTGCCTTCTCCTGGATTCCGACGTTGTTGAGGCGCTGTACTAGGGTACGGTGGCAGACAGTGTCGAAGGCTGCGGAGAGGTCCAGGAGGATGAGGGCCGCTGTTTCTCCGTTGTCGAGTAGGGCTCGGATGTCATCGGTAGCTGCGATCAGGGCGGTCTCGGTGCTGTGGTTGGCCCGCTGGGAGGCGGGATCGTCTGTTCCAATCGTCTGGCGTGGGGGCGGGTCCGCAGGCAGGAAGCGGCGGGAAAACGGGAGCAGGCAAGGCGGGCGGCCCAGCGGCGGCTGGGTCGCTGCGACGGCGTCGGCTCTCCGCGGTGAAGAGTTCAGGCAGCAGGAGGCTCTGGAGCAGGAGAGGTGAGGAGCGAGGGGCGACCAGGCCAGAAGCGCAGTGGTCACTCCCAGGAGGCAGGCAGGGTCCCCTTAAGAAGGGGGCCGGGAGGGCGGGTCAGCTGGGAGGCGGGATCGTCTGTTCCAATCGTCTGGCGTGGGGGCGGGTCCGCAGGCAGGAAGCGGCGGGAAAATGGGAGCAGGCAAGGCGGGCGGCCCAGCGGCGGCTGGGTCGCTGCGACGGCGTCGGCTCTCCGCGGAGAAGAGTTCAGGCAGCAGGAGGCTCTGGAGCAGGAGAGGTGAGGAGCGAGGGGGCGACCAGGCCAGAAGCGCAGTTACAGGGCGATCTGGAAGCAGAGGGGTACAGAAGGGTACCTCTGCGCGGCACCATGGTGGGTGCCAGAGCCAAATCCTAGGAGCCTCATGGGAGGTTCCTAGAAAACCGTGTCGGCGCCCCGTTAGTCCTTCGGGCGGTTGTGGGCCTGAACAACCGGGGGGTTTGCTATGCTACGCTCCGCCCTGAAAGGGGCGTGAGTAATAAGGGACCATGTGTCACGTGATCCGGGAAGAGGATCACCAGAAGTGGCAGCACAGATGGGGTTCGCCCCAGTGCTGCTTGGCTCATCAGGCGGGCAGGCGGCCCAGACGGTTGCCTGCCCTTGGATCGCCCGTAAGATAACCCACCATATTACATAACGGTGTATGTAATAAACCTGCAGCAATTTTACCCAACCAAGAAATGTGTTGTGTGTTTATTTATGAGCATGCATGTTACGTTGGAGGGGTGGGGTAGGTTGCCAATGCTGGTACTATAGCTGCTACAGCAACTTTTGTATTTTACATTTTTGCTTTGTATGGGACTTTCTGAACAGGGATTCGGATTCTGCAGTCCTCTTCTGTTCCTTTCCAAAAACATATTATGTTTTTTTAATTTTTATCAAGATGCGCCTGTCTGCTCAGTTTAAAATACTGGAGACCTGGTATTCTATGGACTGCTTCCTGTGACCCCCGGGGCTCCTCCACTGGCTGGTTGGTGTTTGTGTACTAGCGAGAACACAAAAAGGGGGCTAGAGGAAGTTTATAGACCTGCGAGGGCAAACTCCCCTAATTCAATAAACAAAACACAAAGGAGCCCTCGGGTCTAGAGAGAACGCCAAAACGTCCGATCACACTACGTGACCTGTCGTGTCGCAGATATGTTCACTACGCACACGGAATAATGAGTTACTAGCCATAATGCAACATATAGAGTCCCACACTGCACACAAATGAAAAAGACGGCTCGAGACTAATGTTGCGGCTTACTGGCCCATGGTTTAATTGTACTCAAAACAAACAACAGTCATAGATATGTGGAAACAGCCCTAATGAAGTCTGCTGTGACTGTAACAGCAACAGACTAAACAAGTGTTGGCAAAGGGCTAATGTTTGAATAATGATAACTCTATAATGAATCAAGACCGTAACCTTTGGATTTCTGTGAGCCAGGAGAACCCCTTCACAAAAGCTAGCCTGGCACCGCCAATGAATCTACCATTCTGAAAACCTTGGATCACTGGTTTTGTATCTAGTTAACATACCGCATTCTCGCAATTTCTTTTGTATATATCACTTTCACAGCAGTAGCTCGCTTTAGATCGTGAAGAAAGCCACAACATTCACGAGACATGTGGTAAACCCTGTAGCTAGTTTTAATTTAATTAATCACTTGCACTGTGTCCCTCACCACATCTTGTAAGCTCACGCTGGGTTTTAGTAATAACCCCTCTGACACGCAAAACATCCCTGAGCTCCTCCCTCTCAGTGAGGGGGTTGCAGCCCGCACCATGACTAGGCTGATGAAGGATGCCACCTCTGGTGGGTGAGGGTCACCGTCCTTTAAAGGGATGCCTTCTTCGTCAGCCGACACGTCTCTCTCTCTCTCTCGACCGGAGGGCTCCTTTGTGTTTTGTTTGTGTAGTAGCTCCAGTATCCTGTTTCCTGTTTGCGTCAAGAGCCACAAAGGTTCTGCCCTCTTGGGTGCCCAGTTGTTTCTCCCCCCCCACAGCACCTCTCCTGCAGAGAGATTATTCCTTTCTTGTGGTCGAATGGTGGGGACATGAAGCAGGTGACGAACAACTGCCACAAACTACTTTACAGAATACATGTGCAAGAGTTGTAGTTTTGTATTTCTGTTTTAAAAATAAGATCCAAGAGTTTGCTGTGCAGGACTCTCGCACCTACTGCTGAACTTGCACAATCTGGATCAGGGGTCTCCAACCTTCACAGTAATAGCAGCTACTTATGTTCAATGAAACTCATCCAGAGCTACTAATATTATCAGTGTTGTACACATCAGAAAAGATTATATTAATGATTTCCCTTTGCAACATTACCTGCAGGGATCATCTCAGTGCAGGACTGCCAGCAGTAATGTAAAAAAGGCGTTGTCAATTTGGAATACTTCAAGAAGGGCAATACAGAACACATCTGCAATGCCCCTGGCACCAAAATAATAGTAGCAAGGTAATAATATTAGCAATAAGTCTCCTAATGCTGCATAATTTATCATTCGAATAACACCTTTACATATGTTTTGACAAATATCGATTCTAAACATAAACACTGTCGTCTTGACATACACACTTTTCAATGTTGGTATACATATATAAATTCAACTCGCTGGAGAAGCCTGATCTGGATAGTACCCCCTTTTGGAGCTTATGGTACTCTCTTCCTCAGGGCCTCAATTAAAAGGTTTCTAAGTAGTTCACAATTACAGGATGGTGGGAAGCCTCCCCCACCTTCTGCCTCATGGTCAATGACATTTGTCCCTCCTCCTCATCTCCCATTTCCATCAATGCGGCATTACATGGGCAGTGATGGGGTTCTCCAGTCACAGGGTTTCACTGGTGGTGTCACTGAGTGTGTACAATGCTTTTCTGGGTCACTGCAATCATTAAAGGGAGGATTAGCGCAGGAGTATTGGCCACTCTTGTACTGTTTCAAAGTGCTGCTTTAGTGTATATCTTCCTTGAAGGTAGCACTGTGAGGAGCAAGAGGAAAGAGGTGGGAATGTCCCAGTTCATCACCTGCAACCTTCATTACCAGATGTAGGTAGGATTGGGGCTTACTGCATTTTGCCCTGCAGCATGGAAGAGGCGGGTACCAATCTGGACCTCAACGTGTAGTCTGGAATAGTAAGGGATGATGCTCCATAGGTCGTGGGCTGGAGCTGCGTGCTGTGTCTCAACCCTCATGCCAATGTGAAGTAGGGCTTGAGCTGTTTTCCCCTCACCCCACAGGTCGAGAGGTTGAGGGATTTGAGTTGTGTTTGTTGGTCTCACCTCAGAATATTTAAGAGGTGGGCTGGAGAGGAATTGTGTGACCTGAGAACTAATGGAATAAGAGAAACTGCAAGAGACCCGAAAGGATGACACTGTATGGACAACGTGAGTGGTACAGAGTACAAAGTAATACTGCACTACATTGTCCAAACAGGGGCGAAGGTTTCTAACTGGTGATACTGGAATCTGTGAAAGTGCCTATTTTATGAAGTGTTTATAAATTATTTGGTGCACTCAGGACTCATGGATTAGACATTTGCCTTTCAATTGTTTATTTCGCAACCCTTGAAGTTCATCTCCCTTCAAAATTGGTAGCCAGCTGGAGGCACTGAAGGTAGGTAGAGGAAAGTTAGGGAGACGGCATTCTGCTACATCTGCATTTGAGCACTCCAGAATAAGGTGGGATCTCAAAGGACCTAGGCCATCTTCCCTGATCAAGTGAGGGAGATCGTGGAGCTAAACGGATGACATAGACATAGTGCTATGAAGCCATGGTGCTATCAGGAGCTAGAGAAGAATAGTCATAGAGGAGTTCTGCCATCCTTATCCTTTACATTTTTGGTTTCTAGATAATGCTCATGCATGCGGCGCTTAAGTGCCAAGAGTTAGACACAACAGGATGGTGTAAGCAGGGAGTAGGATGCAGCACGATTGCCTGCACCCCGCTGTACAATTCATATGCAACTGAGGCTCCACAGCTCAAACCGGGAACTGAGTCGCTCCCTTGAGTATTCGAGTTTGCTGAATCCGTCAATAGATTGAGTGCCCAAGTGCCTGCCTGTTCTCCATAGCAAAGCAATCTACCTTGTAGTGTTTGTCCTGAGCTCTACCACAAATCCATGGCAAGAAGGGTGGAAGCTCTGCTCCAATTCTCAAATAAACAAGCATTTACAATGCAATAGGTCTCGCATTACTGGAAGTTTGAGCTATTGGTGTTGCATTATTATTAGCAACGCCAATAACTCAAGCATTCATTAATGCGAGACCTATTGCATTGCAAATGCTTGTTTTATTTTGTAATGCAATTATGTAGTGGCTAACTGTGGCCAATTATAGAAATGAGTGGCAGGCAAGTAGAAACACTGTTCCAATTACACTGCTCACAGCAGCCAGCTGTGTGTTCGCTGCAAATGAAACGAGCACTGAGATCTCCTGTTGCTGCTAAGATTAGGATTACAGATATAAAGGAATTTAGATTTTTAAAGAAACTCCCCCGTGTTCATTTATTCCACAAATGCAGCTGTCCCACCTACCACTCACACCGCCCTTCACATACACCACAATTAAGGATTGTCAGCCGTGGAGCTTTTATGACAGCGCCAATGACAGATAAAAGGGCTACACTTTTTTGCTTGGTTTGTATCTGGCAATTACAGAGTTCCCAGAGACACTTTCTAAAGCTGCATGACGTGCAGTCCTATTTTGAGTGCAAACTACCTCTGAAAACTGTTTCTCTACAATGAGGACCCAAAATCCTCCTACCTGCAAAAGTGGAAGAAGTCTACTGCACCATTTACATTGGAACACAACGGCGGGGACAGAAGCAACAGGAAGGAGGTTGGGTTTTTGTTTTTTGCACTTTTATAGCGTGAACTCGTCTGGAAGGTATTGGAGCGCTTTACATGAGCACCAGTTACATTACACAAAGACACATTTATAGTTGGCGATATTGTATGTTGGAAGGTGCGATGTTTGTTTTTCTCCCTGTGTCACTCCTGACCGGAAGAGGCAGTCAAGTCAACAGCTGTAGAGGTGTGACACAAGAGAGGGGCAAGCAAGGGGAACGAATTTTCACCCAAACCTCACGGAATGTATGAACTTATAGAGGATAGAGGATGCAGAAACAACCTAACCATTCAAGAGTTAAACCTACCGTTTCCAAAATGCTACCCACACACCATGGGCAAGCAGGGTTAGGTGAAGCAACACATCGGGGAAAGACAAAACAAATCGGGTGGGGGGAGGCGAAGTAACACCCGTTTTGAATTATTACTATGGCGGAATTGCTTGTTGTTATTTTCTGTAAATTGGGTTTTAGGAGATATGCACTGCGGGCTAGAACGCGACTTACAGAAAATAACAACAAGCAATTCCGCCATAGTATTAAAGGGAGCCTGCACAGCGATACAAAATCAACATTAAGCTTTAATACCTTCAGGGCAGCTCGCGGTAAAATAGTGCGTCCGCAAAATGAAGTTAACACCGAGGGGGAGCTTTAGTTCAAATAGAGTGTCCAATTGTACATGAAAAAAGCAGCGACGTGCGGGAGGAGGTGGAGGATGCCACGGGAGATAAGGTGATTTATGGAAACATGCATGAAGTGCGGCAGCTGTGATGTCGCCTCATGTTGAGCTTCCCCGAGGCACGGACGTGCTTTACTATGACAAGGGGCGAGTGGGTGGCAGGGCGCCAAGATGCTGCCTCATGTTTCACTTGCCTGAGGTACTAACAGCACTTCAGAGAAACAACAGGAGGGGTAAAGAATGAGGAGGGGAAGGCGGGGCTAAAGGCAACACTGGAAACGGGTGAAGTGAAAGTGTGGCGCATGGTGGCGTTTTGAGTTACCAGCAGGTACAATAAACAGTAAATGTAAAAAAAAAAAAGCAGACGGGCGGCCGTGCACATAAAAGTTAGGAGCATGGCCGCCATGGTAATATAATGAAAGCGGCCGTGCATATTAAACGTATGCGCATGGCGTCCGGTGAACCAGGCGCCATGGCAAAAAACAACGAAGTAGTACCCTAATTAAAAGATACAGCCCTGCAGCGTAACTTAACTGTAGTTGGTCGGTGCTGCTTCCTCCAAAAACGGAAGTGACATTTCGATCGCCAGCCAACGATAAGCGAGATAAGAAGAGCAGTGCCAGAGTTAACCAATGGCAAGCGGCAGGAGAAATTACCCTCGATATTGTATTTACTACACGTCTTGCGACAGCGCTCGACTTAAAAACTAAGAGACACTTAAACGATTGACACTGCTTCACTATTTTAGATGCACAACGCCAGTAATACCATCCTCAATTGCTACTGGTGTTCCCAGATGCAGATGTCTGCAAACAAATTCATACGGTTAGAAAGCGAGTTCCCAATTTATCTAATCTTATGTTGACTGTACCCTTTGAAACTTTTCAGCTTGAATCCCTCTGGCCGTGATAATGTGCAATTATGTGATTGATTATTTGATTGTGCAAAATGCTCCGGCTTGCAAATTGACCCTTGTCCTGCTTTCTATATTAAAGTAATGTAATCTTGTTGGATTGTATTATCAGAGAAGGTTTTATTTCCATCTGTTAATAACAAGCCTGAATCACCTCATAGTTTACATACATCTTTATTTCAAATGACCTCCACAGAACAGGACCTGGCATGAACATTGACCCCAGTGACATTACAGAAAGTGTTATCGTAAGGCACCTAACCTGATGGGATTAAATGAAGCCATTTTGAAAGGCAAAGAATAGCATTGTTTGCGATTTAATTTAATGCATTTGAGTGGAATATATTGTTTTACATACATGGCATGCTTGAATTAAATGGTTCCCAAATATGTGAACGTAATCTTCAAAACTTGTATTGTTTGGAGGCATTCGTTTTTCCTCCTCTTATGGCTGAGTGAAAGCAAAAGCCGGCTTGTCACGCCCAGTGTCCCAGTTCTCAGTTTGCATAATGCCAGTTTAATAACTTGTGAAACCTTCTGAAGAGCAGTAGAGCTCCAGCCACCTTCTGAGTAGTTCCTCTGATCACTTCACATGCTCCATGGGTGAACTTGGCACCTATTGGCTTAAGTGTTATTTCTTCCACATTAATAATCTATTCTGATAACAGGAATTTTGGAGTAACAGGGAGTAGCTGGACCACTGTGTTCAGGGGCTCATGCTAACTCCAAGTAGATTACCAGAAGGCAATTCTGCGTCATTTCCTTTCTCTTCGGGAGGCACAGAGCCTATGGTCACTCTGCTGTCAGACGCCTGAAGGGTGCTTATGCATCTTCCTGGTATGCTGATGCTGTGGTTTGCCCTGCACTTCTTCAGCCTGGAGACTAGAGGCGGTATGCCTCCAAAACCAGTCTGTCCTGCAAGGGCATCCTCCCCAGCATCTTAACCCTTCTCAACGTGTTGCTAAAAAAAGAGGACATCATAACTTTTATTTTCCTTTTCTTGGAGCCGATTGAGAGAGCTCTGAGAGAAACCTCTTCTCTTGTTCAGGAGAAGGGTTATCTGCCCCACTCAACCTCTAACACTAGTGTAGACCCACCTAAAGAAGAAGAATCACATTCTAGAGACTTTGAGAAACTGTAGGATAGTCTTTCTGACCGCAAGACCACTGCCTTTGTGACAGGCCACTTAGGTAACAAGGACTCAACACAGATTACACTCCCATGAAAGGCAAACACTCTAGATATTAAGAGAAGGGTGGACTGCTTCTTTCATACCTCCAGGAGGCCCTTCTTTCTTATTCTGATATGTGTGAGAATTTTCCCAGTGAGGTCAACATCGAAGAAACTCAAATCCGAAGACTTTGACACACTGTTTGGCCCAGGTCCAATAATTGCGGAACTGTGGAGAGGAACCTATGACTCTGAAATAAACGCGGTCAGGGTCCCAATTGTCAAGAACCACTCACTGGAATGGCCTGGTTCTGCGAGAGCAAAGATTGTCCACCCAAACCCCTGTAGACTGACCCCCAACACCTGCTCAATGAAACAAGAACTGACGGCCGGGAAAGGTAGTAAGGAAAAAGAGAGAATGAGATTTCCAACTCGATATCTCGGGATGAGTATGGAGGGACTCCTCTCTGGATTCGTTTTTCAGGGACGGTTCTGGGTGGGTACTCTCAGTGATGTCATCCAGTGCCGCATCACAAATGGCCTCATGCTAGCATATAAAAGAGAGAACATATGAATAATTGCCCAAACATATTCACCATAAACAATAACTATTATCCATATAATGCTCTCCTAATCAGCACTAATCCAAGCGGTTAGCATACACAGCTTTTGGTTATCACAAGGAACCCTGAAACATTAAGAATCCTTCAAACGGGTCGCCGTCTAAAACGAAACCCTGATGCTTCACAGGTTACCTTTGGGAAAGTGTGGCTTCCTTCTGATTGGAATAGTCTCTCAAAGTAACAAATGCGCATATCCTGTCTATGCGAGATCCATGCAAAGCCTTTTCGACAAAAGCACTTGGTGTTGAGTATGAGGAGAGCAAATGTGCAAGTTCATGATTGTTCCTAGGGGTCCAGGCGAGAAATGCGCGGTCACTGTTCTTTCCTATGCTGATTTGGTGGTGATTTGCTGCTGAACTACAGGAGCCGAGGAGGCGTCAGAAACATGAAGCCATCCAGAAGAGGTAAGGTATCTGGTCTTCGGGAGGCTTAGACAGGGCAGAAGCCGGAGTGGGACAGATACTGGAGTGGGAGCGGGAATGTGAGCTATGGAGCTCGCTCTCTGCAGGACAGTAAGCCAAGCAGAGGGAGAAGGAATAGGTGTGGTCTTTATAGACCCCTCACAGGAAGTTCACCAAATTCTGCGTGCACTCGACATCTCGCGAGATCTCCAGTAAGGCCAAAGTCAAAGCTAAAAGGAGGCCTATACTCACAGGAAACACACATGGAATACAAAGGGAGGTGAACCTTATTATTAATGGAGGGAGACGGAAGCCCAAGGAAGATAGGGGCAAGTACAGACATAATGAATGGGCTGGAATTGTCCTAAACAACAAAATATACTAACTTTCAAGGGATTCCGTGGGGTCATGTGTGACACACTACATATGCAACTGTGCAAATCCTAACACCAATATGGTCACAACACCCCTCTCCTTTCCCATAAGGAGGAACCACCCCCAGCCAACTCACAGGTACTCATCATGAATCACGGATTGCAAATGTTGGCAGAAAGGTAGGCCACATAATATTTATAGTGGTTCTGTAAGATTCAGTGAGCATGATGTTGATCAGCGTACAGGCAGAGCTATTTTACACAATGCTGGGGATCCCAGGGTGTACCCAATACCCTGGAAGTAGAGCCATAGGACCTCCTCCTCAGCAGTGGACTGATGGGACTTTTTGTGAGTCTGTAGGAGTGAGTATGGGGGTCTGCTGCAAACAATGAGATTGTTAGTTGGAGTCAATTGATAGTCTATGAAGGTCATGTTATGGAATGTTTTGAGCTGTTAAAATATCTGCAGAGAGGGAGAGTGATGGAGGGGAAAAAGAAGAGTAAGAGAAGTAGTAGATCATTATACAAAATCATGATTTTCCTTGTATTTCATCCTACACCACCCAAAAGTCACCTTAAATAGAGGAAATAGAAGAAGAAGATTGGAAGGAAGGACGACGGAGTGGGTTGGAGGCTGGAAGGGTAGATATATGGGAGAAATGCAACAAGAGAAGAAAGGGAGGACAATAGAAAGGGGGGAATGAATGATGGAAACAATGCATGGGGAGATGGAGCTGAGAACTAATTTTTTTATATTATACTAGGTGAAACTGGAAGCCTTGGGAATGGCTCTCTTCACCCTGCACTGCCCATTGGCCATTGATATACACACATTGCCAAATGCATTGTCTCTAGGCAACTAAATAATGCTGAAAATTGCATGGCACTTTTATTGCCCTATCAAAGCACAGACAGTTTTGGTCAGACTTGTAGCTCGAGTAGTTCCAATAAAAAAGTATGGTATATCATAAATTTGTAAAGCATATATTCACCTTGTTGTGACACCTCAACACTGAATAACAGATCTTTATTGTTCCATAACTCAATGTTACTCATTTTATTGACCTCAGAAAGATTAAAGGCTGAATGAATACATGGGGAATTCAAATCTGTGACCATGAGGTCAAGCACAGACTCTTTGGATGCATTAAGCCACTAAGGCAGCAATGAGGCTGGTAATAAGAGACAACCTCCTCCTGTCTTGTCTCACCCTCTGCCTATGAAGGACCAGCCCTTTTTATATGGCTGGTGATAAGAAAACTGAATTTTCTTCTATTGGGAAAGTCCTTCAGCGGTACTAAACTCTTTGAATTGCACTTCTTTTCTTTTTCTGTCTTCCAAGCTACCAAATTGCTCAAGGATTGCAATGCAAGGTAACACCAAAATCAAAATCTTGCTTTACAAAAAACAAAGGCCTTCTTATAGAACCTTACTTATTCCTCATGGGAACTTATATTCCTTAACTTTTAAAGAGGAGACCGTTCTTAGCAAAATTTAAAGAAAGGCTTTATTTATCACTCAACTTCACCAGCACGGGCTCGGATTGTGTCTGTTCACAAGTCTGATGGGACTTTGAGACCACGTGTAAATTATTGAGAGGTGAATGCTATTTCAGTCTAAAACAGGTACGCTTTCCCACTTTTTCCCATATTATTAAATCAAGACAGTCATGATTTTCTCCAGATTAGAACTTGATGGGCCCTACAAATTGGTCTAAATTCAATACTGGATGAAAGTGGAAGATGGTATTCAAAGCTTGATATTGTATTTATTTTGAGGACTTGGTGGTGCCCATTGGCCTGTGCAACACCGATGTGCCATTCCTGCCAATGGCTGGTATTTGAGGAGCAGTTGTTAGTAGTCTTCTCTTGAATCCAGAATATGACCTGCCACTCTCATCAATCTCTCCACACTCCAGATTGAAGGTTAACTGGAGCAAGCAAAAGATAGAAGAGCTTTTGGAGAATCTTCCAGCCTCTCTAAAGAGACAAGTGTAGAACAGCAAAAAAAACTCTAAGAAGATCAGGCAACAGACCAAGGCAGGCTTCAGGATCCAAAGAACTGGATAACTGGAGACCAAAACAATGGAACCCTCCAGATCGAGCAACAGGAAGAGCGATGTTGCGACACACTGAAAACAGTCCAGACTGTTTAAAGAGGGAAAGAAAATGGAAGGATTAGATTGTGACAACAGGTAAAAGGATGCTATATTGGATTGGAATGGCCATGGTATAAATTAATAGAAAAAACGCGTGAAATAAGGAATAATTTTCACTAAAATATTTCTCAGAATTGGGGCACTGGTATCAAAAGAGATAAAAAAAATCCAGCAGAGATGGAAGAACCATTAGCCACAGCTACCACCTAGCATCACAGATGCAATTTCACAAGCATGTACACAGGCTTGGAATCCTAATAAAAATATTTGAGAAACAGCAATGCGATTCTAAAAAGAAGAAGCATTGCTCAGCAATGATGCCAAAAAAAATCACATTTCAGTAAGGAAAGCCAGAGCAGCACAATAAATTGAAAGCAGGTCTTCAGAACACGACCAAAGCGGCCCTGCACAGAGACAGGTAATCAATAAGTAATATTATGGATGGAGACTCTCTTTTCTCTGAAAGTGCCAGCATTTCATCAATGGTATTTTTAGAAATAGTCTCAACTTCTTCATCCTCATTTATTTGGATATAGTGGTGCTGGAATTAGGGGTGCGGAAGGTGCTGCAACACACCCTCATTTTATAGGAGAGTACTATGAGAAGAGAATTTAACTGCGTGGAGAGTATTTTTTGGCAACATCTACGTTCAAATATTTTAATGGAAAGTCAAAAGTTGGCTCAGCACAGATTTTTTCAAACAAATTACTGCCAGCTATTTTTGTGTTATGTATATCTTTGTTTGCCCCACACTAAATGTGAGCTTTTTGAATGTGACAGTGGTTAAGACACAGGAAATGGTGAAAGGGGGGAAATGAAGTCTCCCCTTTTTAAAACACACCAATGTAAAACCATTTATTCGGTCTGCTTTTAAGAATAGAAATATGTTCAATATACCACCCTCAATTAAAGCACAAATGAGGCATCGTAGTATATTATGTGAAAGTATCTTTAATTTCAGAATAGTTTTGCATGAGAATGCCATTTTCAGTCAAATTACTCCAGTTACAGTTGACTAAATAAGGGATATTTTGTAACATATCATTTTCCCCACTCATAGCAGGTTTTATATAATTATGGTCCACATATGGCCTTCTTTCACAGTTGATTGAAAAAATCAGGGGTAAAACCACTGCGTAGAAAAACTAGTTGCACATCTTGTGTTTTTCTCCCCTTGATGAATTTACCTTGGTAGATTAAGTTTTGCAAGTCAGAAAGAGGGATAACATGGGTTATATAGCAAGGATGTGACCTAACGGCTAGAGCGGTCGACTTCCAAGCTGGGGAACCGGGCTCTAGCCTCGGCAGAGACGCTCAACATCCTGTGATTCTGGGCACATCACTTAATCTCCCCGTGCCTAACAAAAAAATTCATGTGTCCGTCTGTAACGCAACTGGTGCTCATGTATAGCGCCCTGATACCTTCAGGTCGTGTTCGCACTATAAACAAAAATCCCTCCAAAAAAGTTTAACCAAATATTTTCCGTCCCCTTGCGCTGCAAAACTCAGGACCTTTGTGTGCAAAGACCATATAGGGGAAGATCACAGGTCAAAATACTACCTTCTCAGATCACAGAATGACAAAGTGGTTACAAACAACCGTTAGTGCTCTATTTGACAATTTTCCGAAGGACTCAGAATGAGGTCTTATATGTTATTCTACGTAAGGACAGATACTTCGCATTTGTAAAGCTAGTACAGATGGCTTTGTGCATGGAAAGCATTGATTCAACATTTACAGATGTGCACTTCAGTTCACAATTGACTTTGCAAGTCACAGTGCACACTTTGCGAGTCCTCCTCCACCCAAAAAAAGGCACAGGCAGTCTTTCTGTTCCCCCCCCCTCCCACCCTGGGGTGGATTGGGGCAATTACCCCAAACTGCCCGCCCCTGGAAGCAGAAAGCCCACTAAACACCAGAGACTACATTTATGCAGTATTTTTGAGGGGGAAGGGGACGAGGAGGGGAAGGGGATACATACACAATACCTTTCCTGTGGTAGTAAAGTATGAAATGGTATCAATCTCCCAAAAGCCGCTTTAACCATTTGCGTTATAAGCAGTCCATTCCTGACAACTTACACTCCAGATTAAGGACATTTTAACTAAGGCATAGGCAGAAGTTGCAACGACAAAGCATGTTCCTCAAATATTTCTTTCACAATAGGCCACTTTTAGTACCGTTTCATCACTTGTTCCTTTAAAGCACAGGGGGTGTAATGCTGCCATTTTACAAATCTGAAAACTGAGTTGGAGGTCTTCTGTCTCATGCAGGCCTCTGTCCTAGCATTCATTGTTGTACACAATTCCTGCTGAGAGGGGAGGTATGCCCCTTACTTCACAAAGCTCTTTTTCACAGATTTTTTTTTTTAAATCTTTCAAATCACAATACATGATGGCGCTTCAAGCCTCATTCAAAGCATTATGTTAAAAGTAGTGTCCTTGTGAATTTTACCCCTTTTGGTTTTTCTACAAGGTTTAAACTGTGTTTTTGGTATTTAATACTTTTAAGACGGCCTTTATTATGGCAACTTTGCTACTACATCCCGACTGTTGGTTACTTTTTAGGTCTCGCGCCTAGCGTTGCAGTGCGCAGGACTGCTCGCACAGCGCGAGACCTCTAGAAAGGGCTTTAGAAAGCTAACCACACGCTCCTGCGTGTGGTTTTGCTTTCCGCGGCTGCCATTGGCTTTCGCGTGCTTTTTTTTACAAAATCCAGCACGCAATTGGGCAAAGGCGGGCGCATGTCCCGCCTTTGCTACGCCCATTCCCGTCGGTGGCCAGCACGCGCAGCAGCGCGCGTCCGCCTCGCTGCCGCGCTCCCTCCCCCCGCTCCTCTGTGGTGCGCACGCACCACTAGTTTTTATTGCACTTAAAGCTCTGCATGTTGGTATGTGCATAGCTAACTCAGAATAATTATACACTATCCTTGATGTTAACTAGCACGTCAGCACAGGGTTAATGTCACTCCTGCACAGAGACGTGGAGGTCAGCGTCACCCAGTTGGAAAACTCTGACCCCCCGGGCAAGGACACACTCACATGAGCAGGCCTGCCAAATTGGAAACATTTCTCAGCCGGTGATAGAGGAGGCAGGGCGGCATCTTTGGAGCTTTCAGGCTGTCACAGCTTTATGTTAAATAGGGTTGCCAACGGCCGGTTTTTCACCGACACCATCAGTAAATTCAGATCAGAGACCGGGCCGGTAATTAATAAATATTGTTGTTTTCTCCCGTCTGCGATCACATGCAGTGCCTACTGACCTGACCTTGTTTTCCTAGTTTGATCAGTCTCTAATATTCATTATTCTTTGTGCAGGAGACTTTTGGAGCTTTTATGCTTTTTTTTCCCATTTCTTAGCGAGGCCCTTTAGCAAGCCTCCCACTGATGATAATCTAAAATCCAAACTTTTTCCTGTTTTACTATGGAGAAAGTCAAGTCCTATGTGGGCTCTGATGACCCATGTGTGTTGTTCGTTTTTAACCTGCCCTATGACACACTTTCCCTAATTGTCCTCCACTTAAATCAGTTGTGTAATGACTTCCTGTCCACAGCCTTGGCGCTTCAGCTCTGGAACGCGGCTTTCACTGGTTAATAAATATTGTAACATTCTTGAGCGGTTTAATGGGCCTGGGAGAGGGAAGTTTACTTGGAGGGCACAGATGAACAGATAGAAGGAGGCCCTGGTGGTTCAGCAAGTGTGGCAGAAAAAGGACTAACGTCTGAGGGCAGGGTCGGAGGGGGGGCAAGGCTGTGTGTGTGCGTGCGTGTGTGTGTGTCTGCGTGAGTGTCTGTGTGCGTGCGTGTGTGTGTCTGTGCGTGTGTGTGCGGGTGGGTGTGTGTGTGTGCATGCAGATTCACATATCTGGCGTTCTGATTGGTTGTTTAACAATGGTGGGATCAGTGCTTGAAATGGAAACATAACAGCGCAGGCACTCCCTTTCTCAGTTACTTCTGAGAAGTGCAGATACTCTCCCACACTAATTAAAGAAATGGAGGTTCTCTGTCTCTGACAATACCTCCCCGTTTAAGGCACTGGTCGTGATGGACACGTCACGTGTGTGGCTCTGTTTAGCTCCCCTGTCCTATGTTAGACTGCCAGGAAAGTCATTGTATTTTTAATTTTTGGATTTCACATCTGTAAAGATGAAACTCACCCCCGGTGTGCCTTTCATTGATTGACTGCGAGGACCTGCTCTTCTGACTGCCCCTGTGTGGCCCTGTTTCTGTGAGTGCCTCTTATATGCACGTATCTACAGCCTGTGCGTGCCCCTGTTTCTGTGACAACCCTGTATGAATGATTCCATTGTCCGCGTGTTTCCACAGCCCGTGTGTTCCCCCGTTTGTGTGATGCCTCTCTATGCACGTTTCTACAGCCTGTGTGTGCCCGTTTCTGTGACTACCCCTGTATGAATGATTCCATTGTCCGCGTGTTTCCAAAGCCCGTGTGTTCCCCCGTTTGTGTGAGTGCCTCTGTATGCACGTTTCTACAGACTGTGTGTGCCCCTGTTTCTGTGACTACCCCTGTATGAATGATTCCATTGTCCGCGTGTTTCCAAAGCCCGTGTGTTCCCCCGTTTGTGTGAGTGCCTCTGTATGCACGTTTCTACAGACTGTGTGTGCCCCTGTTTCTGTGACTACCCCTGTATGAATGATTCCATTGTCCGCGTGTTTCCACAGCCCGTGTGTTCCCCCGTTTGTGTGAGTGCCTCTGTATGCACGTTTCTACAGATTGTGTGTGCCCCTGTTTCTGTGACTACCCCTGTCGGAATGATTCCATTGTCCGCGTGTTTCCAAAGCCCGTGTGTTCCCCCGTTTGTGTGAGTGCCTCTGTATGCACGTTTCTACAGACTCTGTATGCCCCTGTTTCTGGGTGTCTCTGCGTGCACGTTTCCACAGACAGTGTGCCCGTTTCTGTCAGTTCCTGTTTGCATCATGTTGTTTCCACAGACCGTGTGTGCCTCTGTCACTGAGCACCTCTGTGTCTGTGTGCACGTTTCCACAGACTGTGCGTGCCTCTTTCACTGTGAGTGCCTCTGTGTCCACGTTTCCACACAGTGTGTGCCCCTGTTTCTGGGAGAGCCTCTGTATGCACGTTTTCACAGCCAAAGAGTGCCCCTGTTTCTGTGAGTGCCTCTGTTTGCATGTACCTACAGCCTGTGTGTTCCATGTTCCTGTGACTATCCCTTTACGAATGAGTCCACTGTCCATTTCCTCTGTGTGCGTTTCCACAGACCATGTGTGCCTCTTTCACTGAGTGCCTCTGTGTGCATGTTTCCACAGACCGTGTGCCCCTGTTTGTCAGTTCCTCTATGTGCATGTTCCCACAGACTGTGTGTGCCTCTTTCAATATGAGTGCCTTTGTGTGCATGTTTCCACAACCTTTGTGCGCCCGTTTCTGTGATTGCCTCTGAATGCATGGTACCACAGCACCGTGTGTGCCCCTGCTTCTGTGAGTGTCTCTGTGTGCACATTTCCACGGCCCTTGTGTTCCCCTGTTTCTGTGAATGTCTCTGCATGCACGTTTCCACAGCCTGTATGTGCCGCTGTTTTTGTGAGCGCCTCTGTGTGCACGTTTCCACAGCCCGTGTGTTCCCCTGTTTCTGTGAATGTCTCTGTGTGCATGTTTCCACAGCCCGTGTGTTCCCCTGTTTCTGTGAGTGTCTGTGTGCACGTTTCCACAGCCCGTGTGTTCCCCTGTTTCTGTGAATGTCTCTGCATGCACGTTTCCACAGCCTGTATGTGCCACTGTTTTTGTGAGCGCCTCTGTGTGCACGTTTCCACAGCCCGTGTGTTCCCCTGTTTCTGTGAATGTGTCTGCATGCAAGTTTCGACAGCCTGTATGTGCCGCTGTTTTTGTGAGCGCCTCTGTGTGCACGTTTCCACAGCCCGTGTGTTCCCCTGTTTCTGTGAATGTCTCTGTGTGCATGTTTCCACAGCCCGTGTGTTCCCCTGTTTCTGTGAATGTCTCTGTGTGCACGTTTCCACAGCCGTTGTGTGCCACTGTTTCTGTGAGTGTCTCTGTTTGCACTTTTCCACAGCCTGTGAGTGCCCCAGTGTCTGTAAGTGACTCTGTATGTACGTTTCCACAGTCCGTGTGCACCCCTTTTTCTGTGAGTGTCTGTATGCACGTTTCCACAGCCCGTGTGTACCCCTGGTAGGCTGGATGGACAAAGCAGGCCTGTGAGCAAGACTGGGGCAAGAGGGGAGAGTCTACATTTGCCACAGAGCTTTTTTTCTGAAATAACTAGAAGTGGCCAAAGAAACAAGCAATTGCAATGCAATAGGTCTCGCATTTACGCAAGTTTAATCTATTGGCATTGTAAATGACAATATTTTTTATTATGTTTCAAAAACCAAAACATAAATAAAAGGCATTTTCTTTTACAATGCCAATAGCTCAAACTCACGTAAATGCGAGACCTGTTGCATTGCAAATGCTTGTTGTTGTTGGGACCAATGTTTTCACCTTTATGGTATCCCAACGGGATGTTCAGACAGAAGAGCTGTTTACATTATTTCCCAGAACTTTAAAATCCTCAAAAAATATCTGTGCAATATATGTATGAGAGCTGTCGGCAATAAAAGAGTATTCAGTCATTGGCGACATTATGTGGAAGGAGCAATACATATATTTACAGTCTGGACTGACCATAACATTTGGGGTACCTTCGAACTATAAAGTGTTTCAACACATGACATGTAAGAGGACTCTTTTTCGAGGGTTGCTCATAAGATAACTTTCAGACCTGGACGCCGGCATGGAAAGGCAGAGTCCTTTATAAGTACAAAAGAACTAGAACATATGGCACCTATAACCTCTGGCATCCTGGCTGCACAAACTGTAGTCAAAGAAGAAGCTATTTAATTTCTAAGGGTAGTCCAAAAGAAATAGGAAATATTTTGAATTCGTGATTGGTACAAGAATTCCCTGCAAATTGGGCAATGAAGAAAAAACCCTATTTCATTAAAAATATGTGAATTAGGTCATAGGACGCCTATGACAGGACATCAAGGAATCTGTAAGAATTCAGACTTTGTCACAATTGTTTTGGTGGCCATATTTAAAGCAAAGTATTTCTGAGATGTGTGCTTAAAGTAAGGCCCATCATAGGACTCTGACAAGAACTGTTACCATTGCTCAGAAGCCTTGTACCCAAATATCGATGGATTTTATCAAGGAGTTGCCTCCTTCTAGAAGCCAGACTACTAGATAGCTGGTAACAGGTGCTGGTGGCATCTGGTGCAACAATCTTTTTTGGCACCCCTAGAGTCAATGAAATACAATTCAACAGCAGATATAAGCATACTAGGCCACTCGCAGGAGGCCTGAACATCTCTGATCCAACGTACCTCCCAGCCACCCAACCCCGGGTGGTGCATCAAGCGCTGTGGATAGCGTTATCCACAACCTACATTTGGGACGAAATTGTCCTTCACCCTTCCCTCTCTCCCACTCAGCCTTTATCTTAAGCCCCCCTATATTGCATCCATTGTCCCCACATCATTTCAAACTTATGGGGGCAGCCTCGGGCCTGGTTTATTTCACGTTCTGCCAGTTGACACCAGTCAAGATCCTCTTCCCATTCTTTGAACGTAGGGGGCCTGCTCGCTCCCCAGAGTCTAGCCAAGTTACGCTTCACCACCCCGCGGCGGTGGCCAGCCATCGAACTGAGTATTTGGGCCAATTCTCTTCCCCTGCAATACCTAGTATCAGCCATTAGGCCTCTAATGAGACTGTCAGTCCAGTGACCGCCTTCATCACCTCTGTAACCCTGCTCCAGAAATGTTGGACTAATGGACAGTCCCAGACCATATGATAGAAGGTACCTATGTAACCACATCCCCTGGCACACGCGGCCGATTCGCAGCGGCCCATCCGGTGTAATCTGGATCTAGAGAAGTACGACCTATGTAACACGCGGAGTTGCACCAAGCAAAATCGGGCTCATATGGCTACCTTCCTGGGGCTCTGTAGAGCCTCCCCCATTCCTCGTCTTCCAGGGGGCCCACATCCTCTGTCCAAGCCTCTCGCAATGGAAAAAGGGGTCTGGCGAGTTATTCATTATTTTTTTGTATACTAGGGAGACTACCTTAGTGGGCATAGGATCCAGGAGCAGTCGGTCCTCCATATGGGAGTAGCCCAGCAAATGTTCCCCCTCGGGCAGGTGGGAATTTAGTGCAGGGTAGTGATGGAGCAGGGGAAACAAAATATTTTTGTGTACCCCTTGGAAGTTAATAACCCCATAACGATTAATGATACTAGCCGTTTGAAACGCATGAACTAATCAACAAATGCACCTTTTATTAAACATTACACGTGGGCAACTTGCTGGCATTGCAAAATTCTAATTTATTTACGAATGTGAAGCAAAATAACATTAGTATTGTGATTTGCGTACTAAATAGAGTAAAATTGCATGATTTGTGTTGCGTAGTAAAATTGCACTGTGGCAAAAAATGCAGATGGTAAGTAAAATGGCTTTAAATGTCGCTTCTACTAAGTAATACCTAACACGGGTCTTTAGAATGGCGGGTGGTAAACAGGCTTATTTTCCATGTTTTAATTTCTGTTGTGTTTGTTCTTATATTAGTTTTGTTCGGGCCTGCTAGGCCATGCTTCGAAAATGGCTGCCGGAAAAGGACGAGATTGCATGTGCTGAATAAAATGGCGCCGCCCATAAGCAGAGTGAATGGTCCAGTCACGTGTATACGGCCTGTGCTTGGAGTGAGAGATGTCAAGGCCAGTCTGACCTGCAACAAGGATCGTGCCAAGAGTTCAGCATATATGCATGGGAACGGATGAGAGAATCGAGCGACAAAGGATGAACTAATGTGTGCCCATCGGAGTTGTTACAAAATACATTAACAAATTGAATTACACTTTGGACATTGTTGATTAAGAGAATTGCTGTATGCATTATTGTCCCAAACCGGTTCGAACAAGGAGGACGATGAGGTGACCATCACCACCCCTCCAATGGACCAATTAGCGTGTTTTCTGCCCCTAAAGATTGCAACTTTAAGTGTAGCAAGTCAGAGAATAGGGTATAAGAGAGTCTGCTCTTACGTTGAGAAAAGGGTTGGGTTGTTGTTGATGTTGGTGTTCGCTTCTTCTATCCTGATGCTGCGAAGGACTCTGTCATTTTGGACTTCGGACTTTGACTGGGGAAGGAACGAGACCGTTGCGGGAGTTGCCCGGGAGGAGATTGCGTCCGAGGAGGTTAGCGGGACAGTCAGTCAGTTGTGGGAGTCCCATCCTGTGATCTGCGGTTCATCTTTTCTTTCCTGGTGAACCATTCTTGTCATCGCCCTATGGCCAAGGGTAATGAGTATTTTCCGTTTCTATTCTCAAAATTTCACTTAATTGCTTATTAATATTTTCAAATGTATTTTGCCTAATAAAGAAACTTTACTTATTTGCTCAAAGAATTTAGATAAAATTATATGCTAACTCTAAAATGAGTCTGTGGTTCTTTAAATAAGATTGTGATTAATAAACGTTAAAGGTTTTAATTGTGATTGAGCTGGACTTAATCGCCATCAACTGATTCTACTAGTTGGTCCATCGACCGAATAGCGGAATACCTTGATGTTTAGAACCGACAGGATCCTAAGTTAATGTATATAATGTATAGGTTATAATTCTGTCGTTTTAATAAGGTATCCCATTTGTCCAGCAGCTCATTTTCCTTAGCGTTTGATCCAGAAAATTGAGTGAATGTATGTATGCGGTGTTATGGGCCCCACCGACATAGGTTTTATATGATTCAGGTTGAGTAGGTGTTTTCTGGGTTAGCGTCATAAGGAAAAATTTATTTTAGTCGCGCTGGATCAGATTTCTTGGTAGCAGAGTTATGGTTTCTATAGATTAGTTTGGTGATTATTGATTTTTCATGTCTAACACTCTATGTTGAGTTTGTATTACGTTATGCATAGTCAGACTTTTGAAGCTTCCGGGAAGTAGGAAGTGGACACGTGTGGCAAGAGAAGTCACATGGAATTGTACATTGTCTGATTTCAAATTTGGTGATAACACAAGACTGTGTTATGTTAGGGAAATTTCACGTATGAATTGCAATTGAGTGAGATAGCGACAGGTTTTCTTGTGAAACTTTGGCCTTAATTCTCAGGAGCAGTGTAGTCTCCACATGTGTTTTATCCCCAGAGAAACGGGTTTACCTCTTGCTTGAGAGAAGGGTAAGGTAGAGAGAAGTGCTACACTTATCGAACGAAACAGTATTCTTGTAAGTTAGAATAAACTATCTCTTTTGTTTAGAGAAACAGACAATGGTAATGTGTTTTACGTTGTAACTAATCGATTTAGTTGAAAAGAAAAGTTAAAGAAAAGTGCTGATAATTTTTGTAAAGGAGGGGTCAGTAGAAGCAGGAGTAGAACTGACGTCAACAAGAACCGTGCTGGTATTGGCCAGTTGTGGAAGAACGAAGGGTTTTCTGATCGGTGCGTTGGTGTGAGACGCGCTGGAATAGGTTAGTGTGAGAGTGACGTAGAGCTTTCTTATTGGTGCGTTGGTGTGAGACGCGCTGGGATAGGTCAGAATAATCGAGCGGTAGAAAGAACCGATTGGTGAAGAATTGTGTGAATTAGCTTCGGCAAAACAACAGTGAAATATGGCTTATTACAATGAACGTGATAGAGAGAAACTGTCATGGTTTGCGAAGCTTAAAAATCTTTTTAAGAAAGATAAAAAGGTTGTGACTAGGGAAGGAGAAGTATTTCCTCCGCCGAAAACACCAGCATCTTATATGATGGTGAAATATGGCTATCATACTTGCATTTGGTTGGAAAATTGGGCGAAATATACCAAAGACGATGGAGTATTGGCATTTCCGGAAAACGGTTTGTTTAGCACAGCTGTACTTCGAAATGTGAGAGAAAAAATGATGAGACTTGAACCGAGACCTAGACCGACACAGTTCGAAGCCTTAGGTGAATGGGAAGATGAGATGTATGAAAGGGAAAGACACAGAGGTGTAAAGAATGATAGTTTTGTTCATAGAAGAGTATGGGGTTTGAATCATGAAGACAGGATGAGACGATGGCGGTATGCTAATATGACGGATGGTATGTTTCCTGCCAGAACAGTGGAAGAATTTACAGGGAAAAAGTGTACGGAGAAAAAGAAGCATGCAGTACCAGAGAGATATGGGTATGGAGTTAGCGACACAGAGGATGAGTTGCTCGAGGACATTTTTAATAAAAGACCCCCTCCATATCAACAGGATTCTGTGGTGGTGACACCAAATGCACCGCAAATGGAAACTGTAATAAATCAAAGCCCTGAACAATTTTCTGAAATAAATAGTCCAATTAATAAACTAGAAACACCACAGACTGTGGAACATGGTAATAATAATACAGCCGAACTAGCCAGAACCACAAGAGAGTTGACTGAAAAGATAAGAGAACTGACAAAGAATATGGAAGCTGTGACTGTGCCAGTAACTATAGGGCCAGTAATTCCAGTATTTGAAAATCAAAAGATAGATGAACATTTCTTAATAATTCTAGTATGCAAAAAGTAAGAGAAGGGATAATTCCAGAAAATAGAGAGACAAAAGATTCTGTAGGTCCATTTAGGTCAAGTCCACCTGTAAATTTGACAATTAATGAGAGTCCGATATCTAAGACTCCTATGGGAGCCGAGTCAGCAACTGAAACCCCGGAGAAAAGTGTAAACAGGGTAGAATTAACTAAAACCCCTGTGGGTCCGACTGCAGAGGAATTAAATGATTGGGTAAGGAGCTTGCAGAAAAAAGATGCCGAACCACAACCTTTGGATGTGGTCAGATTAAAGATAGATATGGAAAAATTGATTCTAGGGACTATTGGTACAGATCGATTGATTCCTATCAAGATGATGATGAATTAATGTAAAAGCATCACTTGGAGAGCTAGGAACTTGCATGAAAAATTGGAAGAAACAGCGAACGAACTAGGAGTAGAATTTGCAAAAATCAGAGGATTGCAGAAACCGTGCAGGGTAGATTTTAGTGAAAAGGACATAGAAAATCTGAATACTTCAGGACGACTCACACAAATAAAAGAACTAATTGTTTTACTCAGAAAATGGGGAGATGTAGACAAGTGGAGAAGTAGGTGGATAAGGAGAAAAGAGGGAACAACTGATAAAGCATCATTGGCTTTTCCAGTAAAAGAAAAGGAACCAACGGTAATAGAGTGTCCAATGAGAGAAATTCCAGGAGGAGGTTATGTACACGTCCCATGGTCCAGACAAGATATATTGTCATTTACAAATGATTTTCCAAGATTGAGAGAAAAGCCTGTAGAATGGTATAGACAGGTAGAAAGGTTTGTAAAGGTTTCAAAAGTATTGTGGGAAGATCTGGATGGATTGTTTGAGATTGTTGTTCCTGCAGATTTATGGACAGAGTGTAAAATTACAATTGACTGGCCGAAGGAAGAATATCCTAGAGATGCAAAAACAGGAGCCCTAAGTTCAGAAGTAATGAGAAAATATGAACAGGCAATTACATTCCTGAAAAACAAGATCCCATCAAAAGAAACGGACTGGGTAAAGATTTATAGAACAACTCAGGAGAATAAGGAATCTGTACATGCTTATTATGAAAGGTTGCTCTTGGCTTTTAAACAGTATAGTGGATACGAGAATTTGAGTGAAAAAGACATGAGTCATTTTGTGTATCGATTTGTGTATGGTTTGAAACCTGAGATAAGTGAAATGATTAAGCAGCATATGTTATGTTGGCAGACTAGCACAGTAGATGAGGTATTACGGTATGCAAAATATTGCAGTGATGATATTGAGTCCAGACAGCGTAAACTCAAGGAAAAGGCAATGTGGGCACAAGTAAAGGTTGCAGAACAGCAAGAAGCTCAGATGAATAATCCGTCTAGTGGCGCAGGACAGACCAAGTTCAAACCGAATATTGGGAAGGGAAAAGGTCAGATGAGTATAGAAGAAGCCAAAAAGAAATGGCCATGTCATAATTGCGGAAAATTAGGGCACTGGAGAAACGAGTGTAAATTACCTCCGAGAGTTAATACTGAGAATCAATCATTAAATCCACAGGTGCAGAATGAGGTGAGTTACCAACAGCCGCAACAGCCGCAGGTAGTTACTCAACAGTGTCAGGTTCCGCAACCACCTCTTCCAAAGAGTGTAAATCCTCAAAGATACAGTACAGAGGCAGGATTCTACGGAGGAGAGCAGGTAACAAAATTGCCGCGCGCAGCTGCTGTTTCACAATATTGGTTACGGCAGGATGGAGATGAATCGGATGAAAGCTTATGACGGTGCCTAGGAGAGGAAGAGGAGTGCGTGCTTGGCGCAACTCTAGAGGTAGATCAGTAAGGTCCATTTGTGGATGGAAAAGTGAATGGTGTAAATGTTACATTCCTTGTGGACACTGGTGCTACCCGTTCTACTGTTAGATCAGTGGAAATTCCAAATCTTCCTCTCTCAGGAGAATACATCCAAGTTGTAGGTGTTTCAAACAGGCAAATTAAAACCTCTCTTACAAAACCAGTAGAGGTGAGAATTGGTCCATTCAAAGATATGCACCGCTTTGTGGTGTGTGATTGTAGTCCTGTAAATTTATTAGAACGCGATCTGCTTTGCAAAATGAATTGTACCATCTACTGTACTCCAGATGGTATTGCTTTCCAGACACCAGATGATGATGTTCTGTATAAAATGACAATGGCAGAACTAGAACCAGGAATGTATGATATGTTTCCTGTGTTTGATGCAGAGAAAATCCCTACTGAATTGAAAGAAAAAGTCAGGTCTGATGTATGGGATTTCACAGGTGAAGATATTGGACTAATGAGAGAAGTTGATCCTATAAAAATTACTGTAAAAGAAGGAACGAATTACCCAAACACCCCGCAGTACAAACTGACGCCAGAAATTATTGAAGGAATAACACCTGTAATTAATAAGATGATTGAACAAGGAATTTTGAGAGAAATAATGAGCAGTCCATGTAATTCTCCTATAATGGGATTGAAAAAGCCAAATGGAACATATAGAATAGTACAGGATTTGAGAAAAGTGAACAAAATTGTTATTCCTTGCTGCCCAATTGTGCCGAACCCTGCTGTAATACTGTATCAAATCCCACATGATGCAGAATGGTACACAGTTATTGATTTGTGCCATGCATTTTTCTCTATTCCATTGCACCCTGACAGCCAGCCATTATTTGCGTTTCGGATGGGAGAACGTATTTTGGCATGGTGCCGAATTCCTCAAGGGTATACTGAAAGTCCTTCTATTTTTAATCAAATTCTGAAGAAATCCTTAGAAAATTTGAAAATGCCTGAAAAATCTGTGATGGTCCAATATATCGATGATCTATTGGTGGCATCAAAGACCAGAGAAGCATGTGTTACGGACACAATTGCTTTACTGAATCATTTGGCAGAAGGAGGACACAAGGTGTCCCCATCAAAACTGCAATTCTGTCAACAGGAAGTACAGTACTTAGGTCATAAGATTGAGAAAGGGATAAGAAAAGTGACAACAGAAAGAATAAGGATTATTAAAGGAATGAGAGCCCCAATGACACAAAGAGAGGTGAGAATGTTCCTTGGAATGGTTGGTTATTGCCGACAGTGGATAAGTGGATTTTCATTGATTGCAAAACCTTTACAGCGATTGACAAAGAGTGATGTCAAAGATCCGATTGCGCTAGATGAGGAAGAAATGAAGGCTTTCGAGCAACTGAGAACAAGTTTGTGTGAAGCACCAGCATTGGGAATGCCTTATTATGAGAAAGAATTTGAGCTGTATTGTAGTGAGAGAGACGGATGTGCACTTTCAGTGTTAGTACAGAGGCATGGAAGAATGAGACGACCAATAGCTTATTTTTCAGCTGTTTTAGATCCGGTAGCAAAAGCGTTGCCTGGATGTCTGAAAGCAGTAGCTGCTACTTGTGTGAGTCTGGAACAGAGTGAAGGAATTGTGATGGGATATTCTTTAAGAGTATATGTCTCACATTCAGTTGAAATCCTTCTGACCAGAACAAAAACACAATTCATGACACTTAGGGGCCGATTCCGATCTCGGCCGGTAGGGCTCCGAATCGGATTCGGATTTACCGGATCCGATTCGGAGCCCTATTTCCCGACCGAATCGTACGCGGGTCCGGCCGAGCGAGTACGATGCATGCTTCCGCGAAATCGCCGACCGACTCGTACGCGGCTTCAACACGCTCCGACCGACACGCACGGACACGACTCGCACCGCGCTATGGAGACGTTTCCCGGCCGGGTAAGTACGATGCGCGCCGCAAGCAGTCCGACCGACTCGCGCCGTCCGGCTCGAAAGAGCTGTCGGAGCCGGACTTTGGGGTCCGCGTCGGACCCCCTGAGCAGCGTAGGCGCGCGAGTCGCACACAGGGGGGACCCATGGGTCCCCCTACCTGTGCATGTACGCCGCGATGCGCATGGACGCGTACCCACTGTAGGGGGCGCCCTTGTTCGCCTCGCACCCATTGAGTCAATGGGAGCCCGTGTACGCGTCGTACGACCGGCTCCCATTGACTTCAATGGGAGTCCGACCGAATCGAGTCCGATAGCATGCGAATGCATCGTACTCGTTCGGTCGGACTGCTAGGGTCCGATTCGGTCGGAATTCTCTCCGGGTCCGGCTCGGTCGGAGAGATTTCCGGCCCGAATCGGAATCGGCCCCATAGTCGGCTGACTAGGTATGAAAAAGTGATCTTGGGTGCAGACAATGTAACAATTGTAAGATGCACGAGTGTGAATCCTTCCACATTACTGCCAGATGCAGTAAATGCAGAGGTCAAAGATGAGATTGATCATAACTGTTTGGATGTGCTTGAATTTTGCACAAAGCCCCGCCCTGACATCAGAGATGAACCTCTGAAAGAGTCAGATTTTGTGATGTTTGTGGATGGATCATGCCTGAGGACAAATGAAGGAGTTTAAGTGCTGGGTATGCTGTATGTACGGTGGCAACCATAATGGAAGCATCTTGTTTGAGAGGAATACGTTCAGCCCAAGTTGCTGAGCTGATTGCTCTGATTCGAGCTTGTAAACTGGGAAGGAATTTCCGAATTACTGTGATCACAGATAGCCAGTATGGCTTCGGAGTGGTCCATGACTTCGGACAGATCTGGTCCCAGAGGGGATTCCTGACTTCCTCAGGGTCTCCTATTAGGAATGGTGAGTTTGTGAAGAAGTTGCTTGAGGCGATACAGCTGCCTAAACAGATTGCGGTGGTAAAGTGCACTGCTCACAAAAATGGAACTGATTACAATGCAGTAGGTAACAATTTTGCTGATGAATTAGCTCAATATTGTGCCGGAAATATGACCTCAATGAATTGGAGAAGGGAAAAAGAAATTGTTTCATGTCCCTTGCTGTATACTAACCCAGTTGAAACATGGGAAGAGGTGAAACAATTGCAGGAAGAGGCAAGTGATGAGGAAAAAGACGTTTGGATAAAATCAGGTTGCAGACGGAGGGAGGAAGATGAAGTCTGGGTTTACAGGGATGAAAGACCAGTTATGCCTGATAGCATGATCTCTAACATGGCACGGATGTACCATGGACAGGCACACATAGGTAGGGATGCCATGATCAGACTTTTCAAACAGACTTGGTACAACCCAAAGTTTAGGGCTATAGCTGAAAGCCTTTGCCAAAGATGTCTTATATGCCAACAGATAAATCCTGGAAGGAAGACAGTAGTGAGTTTGGGAACAATAGGACGTGAAGGAGGTCCTTTTACCAGAATGCAATTGGATTTTATTGAAATGCCCCCAAGTAACAGATTGAGGTATGTCCTGGTGGTCGTCTGTTTGTTTTCTCGTTGGGTGGAGGCCTATCCGACAAGAAGGAATGATGGAGTTACTGTAGCTAAGCTCCTACTGAGAGAATTCATTCCTAGATATGGCTTTCCAGTAACGATAGAAACAGATAGAGGAACGCATTTTCAGAATGAAATTATCCAACTAATATGTGAAGCACTAGACATTCAACAAAAGCTGCATTGTGCCTACAGACCAGAGGCTTCTGGAGTGGTAGAGCAAGTAAATGGCACAATAAAGAATAGGTTAGGGAAAATGTGTCAAGCCACAGGACTCAAATGGCCCGATGCCTTACCCCTGGTGCTGATGAGCATAAGAAGCATACCTGACAGAAAAACAGGTCTGAGTCCTCATGAAATAATAATGGGAAGAGCAATGAGACAAGCATACGTACCTGTCAACAAACTGCGGACTATAACTCATGATCTCATACTGGACTATTGCAAAGGATTGGCTGATGTGGTGCATTCTGTGTTTCATCAGGTTGGGCCGGATGCGACCACTCTTGAGAGAAAACCAGCTCATGACCTGAGTCCAGGAGACTGTATCCGCATAAAAGTCCACAGAAGAAGAAATTGCTTGGTTCCACGCTGGGACAAGCCACGTCAAGTGATTCTGGTGACGACAACTGCAGTAAAGTGTGCAGGTGTGAAAAATTGGATTCATGCCAGCCATACTATCAGAGTTCCAGATCCTGAAGCTCGACCTGTAAGTCGACATCTGGAAATATCAGATACCAGTTCGGCATCTGAAGCAGAAACTGAAACAATCAGAATTCCAGATCCTGAAGATCGACCTGTAAGTCGACATCTGGAAATATCAGATACCAGTTCGGCATCTGAAGCAGACCAACCTGAATCCAGTGAAAGACAAACAGAAGAATACGAAAAACAAAGAACTGATATTGAAACAGGAGAAACTGAACCAATAAACAGTGACGGTGGACAGCCAAGTACAAGCTTTGGAGAAATTCCTCCAGAAATTATAGAAATAACTCAAGAAAATTCAGATTCAGACAGAGAGATTGAGGAAGTTGCGGAAGAAACACGAGGAGAATTAGACTCAGAATTACAAGTAGAAGAAACTCAACGAGATTCGAATTCAGACAAAGAGACAGAGATAATAAAGTTCAAAGTTAAAGAAAGTGAAGTGAGATCTGAGACAGAATCTGAAGAGAGTGAAGAAGAAATAAGACAAAGAATAGGACCAAGAAAGAGAACTTGGAGAGCGGAACGAGGAGAAAAGGAGAACGAATTGAAAAGGCCAAGAAAAGGAGACAATTGGCCCAACGAAATTAAAAGACTGAAATATAAGCTAATAAATTTGAACAAAGACAATGCAGAACAAGTAAATGAAATAAGTCAGAAAAGACAAAGAGAAACAAATAAAAGACAGTTACAGAGACCCAAAAGAGTGAAAAGACCTAACCTGAAATACAAGTCACCTGAATGGGTATACATAGCACTGCCTGACGTTGAAGAAGTGGATAGCAGTCACGAAAACCCAGACAAAGACTGTGAACAAGTGGGTGAGAGTGAACTGAGCCCATCCTGAAAAGGAGAAAAGAAAACCGGACTAGACACACAAACTGATAAAGACAAAGAAAAATTTCTGAAAGAAAAAAAAAAAGTGCGCCAAAAGCAAATTGGTTCCAGTCAACGATAAAAGAAAGGGTAGAACGGCAAAAAGGTCATTCTGAGGTGTGGAAACACATTTTCTGTACATATATTTAGATTATATTTCAACATGGTAAACACTGAGAATAGAAGATCTAGATGTGAGTTTTTCCGTAGATGGTGTAAAATGTGTTTCTATTGTACAGGTTTACTAATGCTTATTTGGTTAATTTTAGCAATAATAATTCCACTTAGATTAGTTGGAGAAAATACATCTGCAATCATGAATGACACTAATAGTGAAAAGAAATCTAACATAAAGGGCACTGCAACACTGATAGATAGTACTGAATTTCATTGGGATAAGTCAATAACTGATTTCTCCAAGAATGTCTTCACAAAACTTTTGTATGAATAT